>LR990632.1:2562500-3762500 GCA_905147815.2 Phalera bucephala | reverse complement strand
ACAGTAATTAATACTTCACTTGCAGCAGAGATTAAACAAATGACTTTAGTAACATACAGTAGCAAATGCGATATTACTACTATTACTATATACTTATTATTTCTAACACGAGCTCTTAGTAACTTATAAAAAACATTATCTATAAAATGATTGTGAAATGAAATTATATAATTAAAATTGAATAAAAGTAGCAATCATGGCGTAGGGTACGGTTCAGCATGCTGGCGGACCGGTCTCCAAATCTTAATGGAATCGGCTGGGGCTATGTTTATTGGTAAGATAGGTTTTACTAGTGAATGTGGTTTTAACTCGATGTGCTGATATATGCAAGAAAGCTTGGCTATATAAATCGTGTATATGTCGTAGGCACTTGCGTGAATTGGCGACTCAGTTGAATGGCTAAGCCAGAGGTTACCTACAAAGGCACTCAATAAAATAGCTAAATATCATTCAGCCAAATGGACCAACTAAATGTGTCATTGCGTTCGTTGTAGGCAAGTTGTAGGCATCAGAGGGGTTAACACGAACAGATCCACATTATAGTAACGCTGTCGAGAAAGCGTGTTCTTACATTCCTCTTTATTTTATAAATTTGTAGCGTAAAAGGGATGACATATCAACTTGATAGCATTACGCTAACATCAATCTGTTCGTGCTTAGCTTTTTGATTAAATCGATCATTCATAAACAACATATTTTTTACCGGAAACGACTGCAGTACGGTAGTTACTCTGTAATAAATGTCGTTTTAGTTGATAACCACTAGTCTCACCATTAATATAACCTACTTTTACAATAATTACTGTCAATTCTGTACAGTGCTTTAACACTAGGTTAGATTAAGTAAGACCTGTAAGACAGATTCTTTTTTGTATTTGCTTTTATGTAAATTATCGGTGTAATCGTTTGACATTCCAAATAAAGAGAAAAATAGAGATAAATTAATCGTTAGTCTAGTGGCCAATATTACGCTTTGCGATCACGAGATCCTGGTTTCTAATTCTAGGTCGGCCAATCGTAGTAAAACTACTATCAAAAAAATTCCAGTATTAGTCCGACGTCTGGAAATGTATTGGAATATCTATATATTAATACGTGAAGCAAAAACTTTGTACACATTTTTACGAAAATTGCGCGGACGGAGGAGTATGAAATTTTCCACACTTATAGTTTATATAGAGAAGGAGTGTAGAATGCTAATATTTTTTTTTAAATTATGCTTAAAACATACATTAAAAAATACCATGTATTGGACACAATACACATCAAATTGATGTTTGTCTTTAATATTATTTGTCTATAGTCTTACTGAATGTCAAACATAACCAGCAAACGATGAAAGAGTAGGTCGAATATCGACCTATGGGCGGCCACTAGTAATAATAAGTTCGCCCCAGCTGGGATGCCCCTAGCATGGGGAATATAGGCGTGACTACGTTTATTACTAAAAAATAGGCATTCGATAGACCGCCAGTGCCGAGTTTGCTTAGCGGGCTAGTCGTTAAGCAAAATGGCTAATTAAACTTGATAGCTGCGACACACACAATATTTAGGTCCTGTAGAAATAACAATGAATAGATTATAAACACTTTATTTTTCCCTGTGTAGGATTGATGGATAAGCTTTTTGATACAAACTTGAAAAGCTTATTGCCAGATTTAAATGCTGCCAGATTTATGATCAAAATCGGTTCTATAAGACTGGATATACTAGGGAGACGACCTATACGGTTATATTTAATCTTAAAGATTGTAGTTCTTAAGTTAAAATAACAAATGAAGCAGTGAAAGCCTAGTGGTTAGACCGTTGGACTGCAAAGTAAGAGACTGCAAATAACTATCACTCGCTTTAACGGTGAAGGAAAAGAACGTGAGGAAACCTACATGCCTAAGAGTTTCTCGAAGGTGTGTGAACTTCGCCAACCCGCACTGGGCCTGCGTGGTGGACTATGACCTCAACCCTCTCAGTTTGAGAGAAGGCCCATACCCAACGGTGGGACAGTTTCTTAAGTTAGATCATAATGTTTTCAATGTGCCCTGTCTGCCTGAATGGCTTGAATTATTGCTTGATGGCTTGATTCATTGAGAGAGGAGGGGGAGACTTTTGCTTAGCCCCTGCTATCTCACTGGATACAAATGTTGAAGCGAGTGTAACCATAAGCAATTTAGTACAATATAACAAATATTATTTATTATCTTCATATGCATAATATACAAACAATTCAAAGATCGTCTCTACCACCATCTTTAATATGGAAACGGAATTCAAACTGGTTTCATCTCATATTCATACAGGTTCAATTACATTGACGATTTAATTCCAGCGTCGTTAAATACGTTAGGTGCTGTGTTGTCAATATAGATCGTTGTCATGCAACTCTGCGATACCTGGGGACGTGGTGATCAGTATGTTTATCAGATTGATAATTTACACGTGTTTGCTGTCACTATTTTGCTTATAAGAGTTAGTATACTAGTTTTTTACTGCGGCTCCACTCGAGAAATAAAAACTTTTAAAAAAGTGACCCCTTTTTATTAAAAATCATATACTCGTAATCTATCATTTTAGCTTTCATTTTCTAACAGCCGTCGGTTATGTGAGTGAAATGCCCAATCAAATGAATGAATGCCCCATCAAATGCTACTTAAAGTCGATGTTCGTTTCTCTAAAATTGATTAAATATATAAATTCGGAATTATTAACCTTCAAAAGGACCAGAAACCAGAATAAATGATTAAAAACGAAGAAAAAATCCGACTATACTAACGAAATCTAAACGAATAATTAGGTAGGTACTGTATCGTTGGTCTAGTGGCGAAGCGCATCGCCTGGTGATCACGAGGTACTGGGTTCAAATCCTAGATCGGACAAATGAAGTTTTTCTAACGAAAACTTCCCCGTATGAGTTCGGAGTCTATCCGGAGTCCGAAACTGTGCCCGGTGTATCGGCTCGCCCCCTATTACATAGGACCTAACATCATCGGTAAGAATGGGGTGTAGTGCCGTAGGTGGGTAACTGAATAGGGAACATTTCAAAATTTGTGGTTTTATAATTGTAGCTCGTGTGACAAAATTAAATATATTTGGATAATGTCTATTTACCTGCTTTTATTTGATATTCATATTGTTATAATACATACACATGTTATATAATTAACCACTGTATTTCTTTATACTGTATTTTTTCTGTCCCAAATATTTTGTTATGTCCTTCCTCTCTTTTTTGATACGCAGAAGCCATTTATCCATAAAACCGTTTAAGCTACAGAGCGAGCCAAAGAAATACTACATTTATGTCAGATCCCTTGCGGGCATTATTAAATAATGCTCGAATACTCAAACGCTACTTAAATATTATCTATCTAAATCATCAAGCCGGATCCCTTGCAGGATAGGCAGGGAGTACAGAGTTCCAAGAGGTTCTTTCCCTACAGACCTCTCTGGCTTCCTCCACTCTCATAGTTCGTCTCATACACGCTCGCCGGTCTCATAGACCTACATGACTCGAAAAATATTATTCTTCTTCTGCATTCGAGTAAAAAATCTTATATAGTATATTGTCTTTGATAGAAGAAATCGCCCTATAGTCTATGCAGCGAGTAGCCACAACAGTGGAAGTTGACACCTAGCTGTCAACTTGACGTTTACAACGTCAAATTAATTTATACCCAATATGCGCTCACGCATGAATGTACGTGCGGTAGGGCTGTCAAAAACTAAAAAAATCAAGTTTTGTTTAAACATCCTACTAATATGATAACGCAAAAGTTTGTGAGATGGGATATATGGATGTTTGTTACTATTTTACGAAAAAACTATTGAACGGATTTAGATGAAACTTCATATTAATATATATCTTACCTTATTTTATTTTTGATTTTCATCAAACGCACTTCAACCCAATGGGATTTAGCCCTTAGCCCTAGTGCTTTTACGTACCTGGTGTCCCAAATACTCCCTGTAATAGGCTATGTATTCCGCCAGGGGGGAAGAGCCGATATTCTCCTGGTGATGGATAGGCCACCTCCAGCAAGTTCATTCGCCGCGCCGCCGGAGCATCGCATTTGCAAATAATGTGCTTCATGGTTTCTGTGCCACAGTTCCTGCATATCACGTCGTTAGCTAGGTTCGTATTGTGTAGATGTTCATTTGTGCCATAGTGGCCTGTGTATGCTCCAATAAGTTGAGTTCTACTGTGTATATATACAAGGTGTAACATAATTAACGCAAGAACTGAAAGTAGTTTGTTCTAAATCGGCAACTGAATCGAGCCAACTATGTTTATTTATTTTTTTTATTTTCAAAAAATGCTGTTACTCGTTCTGTTCGCTTATTAAACAAAATTCAATAATTATTTAAAGCATTATTGCTATTTTAAATAAATTTCTATTACACACAGCGCATACAAAAGCTAATTAATTATTAAATTTTATGGTTAATTTAGGTACGTACCAAAGAGCTTAAAAAAATGGTAGAAAACTCCTTAAAATTGCAAATTTTATTTTCGTATTAAATTCGTAAAGCAATAATTTAATTAGGGTGTCTGAGGTCTTGCATTATTTATGTTACACCTCGTATATATATAGCTTATACAACAGAGTAATAAATAGGCTATTACTACACATTTGTAAATATATCGAGTAAATTGGCCAAAATATAAAAATTGCGGGCAACTGCTAGTACATAATATTTTAAAGTAAAGTATAAAGATCTATCTATCTATATCATCGCGCCAGATTCCTTGCGAGGTAGGCAATGAGTACAGAGTTCCAACAGGTTCTTTCCTTACATACCTCTCTGGCTCTCTCCACTCCCATAGTTCGTCTCATATACGCCCGCCGGTAACTATGACTCTTGACTTGTTATTCAGATAAGACATGGTCTATTTGATCATGGTAAGATAGTATAGGTCTTCCCCGGTACTTACATTCCTCCACTTTCGCATTGTATATCTGTTTTTTCATTCTTTCTTCTGGCATTCTTTCTATATTTTTGAACCAACGGAGCATATCCTTTTTCATCTTTACACTGATACTATCTTTCATACCTGCTCGCTTTCTTACTACGCTGTTGCAAATACGGTCGGTCAGCTTGACTCTGCTCAAGCATAAAGATAATATACTTTTTGGTAATTTATTTAATAGAGTTCATACTCTAGTAATAAAATAAATGACTAATTCACTTATATGAATTGGTGTTTCATTAGGGTATGTAAAAAAAGGAGGTATGTAAGAATCTTAGTTTGTAGCTATCTTCTCTATCTCTGCCTACCTCTGTCGGGCATTGGCGTGAGTGCATGTATGTATTTTATTTGTATATTATTTATTTCACGTGAAAAAAGTGATTTGATTTGTATTTGAAATTAAACTTATGATAATTTGAGTTTAGTAAAGTATAAGAATGACTTTTTTTTGACTTAATTTCGTAAAACATTTCGAGTGCTTTGAAGCAAACATCGTCACAAGGAGAAAGAAATAAGCCAAAAATGTATTGCAATAAACTTAGTTACTAGAAAGAAAGTGCTAACCCTTGCACAATCATATCCAAACATGTTTTCAAACCATAAACTCCGGACACAGATCCCAACCAGTTGCTTCACTAATCGATTGAAAGGTTGTCAATATAACAAAAGGTAGTACAAACATTCAATAAAATCCTTCCAAATCCAAAACACAACCTTTACAAATAAACAGACTTCTAATTAAACCTTGACAAATAAAGAGACTTCAAATAAATTTACAAATCTGTTGATACATGTTCCCATGTGACCAATCCGGACGTGGATCCCGGCCAGTGGCTCCACAAGTCCACACAATTAACGCAGCAACACAAAAAGTAAACAAGTATTGTATAATTGACAGCTTCACAACAAACTCGATACACTGGCGATGCGAGGGTGCTTTTACATCACACGATTTTTGTGTTCTTTTTTATGGCATTAAACTTTTGTGTTGAAAACCATCACACCTATATTTCCTAAACGAGAGTTGTGGTGTACAATACAATACTATCTATCTATATCATCACGCCTGATCCCTTGCGGGATAGTCCCCTCCGAGATAGTCCTTAGCAGGCATTAATGTGTGTTTGCGTCTGTTAAAGCTCCTTGGATGAACCCGGCTTTCTCAATCTATATATTTTGTATTACGGATATGATAGTATGTAAGTAAACATATTTGACCGATACAGATGACAGATGCAGATACTACTTAAGCGTTACTTATCCTGTACTTAGCTAATAACATACCAGCCATGCAATCCTCTATAAAAACAGAACATTGAATGTATCTTAATCCAAAAAAAATCGAATGATCTATCTATTTATCATCACGCCAGATCCCTTGCGGGGTAGGCACAGAGTACAGAGTTCCAACAGGTTCTTTTCTTACATAACTCTCTGGCTTCCTCCACTCTCATAGTTCGTCTCATACACGCTCGGCGGTTACGGAGACTCTTGACTTGTCCTTCAGATAAGACTCGGTCTATTTGGTCGTGGTAAGATAGTCTAGATCTGTCACAATACAATACTGTGTATACAATATTCCATCTACATCGATAGACTCGAACGTATCCAACGTAAGCTACTTAGATTTTTGCAATATAAGTGTAGGGGTCATAAACAAGTATATGCAGCGAGATGTAAGAAGCATCATATACTACCTCTAGTAGAGAGGCGAAAAACTGTTGACGTTTTCATGTTGGTAAAAATTGCGAACTCCAAAATAGATTCACCATATCTCCTTTCTCAGATAAATTTTCGGGTTCCTAACAGAAACCTAAGACAACCCATCCCTCTAAGCATCCCACAATGTGCTACAAAGCACAGACAAAACTTATTTTTTGCCCGTTCAGCAGACAGCAAAAAATCAATTGGTTGACATCCCCATTCTAGATTTGATTTTCTTAAATACCAACACATTTAAACATGACACCGTGAGCTCATTCTGTGTAGATCGGACCAACAAAAATAATTAAAACGTTCGAGGGTACCCCGGAACAACTATTCCTTTTAGACGTCTTATACCTCAGTCCTTCCCGTGACCATGGGTGCTGCAAAGCACTCGAAACGTCGGGAACTTAAAAATCAAAATAAACCGCGATAAAATCCAAAATAGTTTTATTTCATGTGTAATATTCGCGTGAATCTCAGAACTCAGTACATTTAAACATACATTAACAAATAAGTGGTTCGATATGGTTCTCTAACTATCTTAATGCATATTTTTGTACTTCTTCTCTTTTAATTAATTTTTAATATTACCTCCTTTTTATCATAAAAAAATATTGTTCAATATCAAACAAGCTTTCGAACTTATATGTGAATACAATGTAAATGGTATTATTCTGAACTTAAGGTTATTAGTTATGATATGCTCTTACTGTACTGATTCCAAATAAAATAAATGTCGCTGACTATGTTAGGTCCCAATGTAATAGAGAAAACTATTACCATTATCTTAGGATTAGGGTGAAGACATTTCTGATCTATTGCACTATACGTCACAAGATCAACGAGGAAGTTAGTGGTTCAATTATTTTGAAATTACGGAAAATAGTCATCTATGAACTTAAGCATTAAAAGTATCAATATTCCACATTACCTCATTAAATTTAAATAATGCCATTGTTAATATCCCATATAATTTTTGTGTTGTCTTTCCCATGCTTTTCTGGTACAATATCCTCACATTTTTGTATTGTCACAATTTCTTAAAGGACTCCAAACCGTGAAATCTTGGTATTCGTTAATCAGAACTCGATAAATCGCATTTCAAAAATCATGCTTAATGAAATTACGATGGAGAGACGTCATTCCTTCATTGGTGTCTGATAAAAGTTACATGTAAGAAATAAGGAAGCCGGTAGTCAGATGTAATTACGTAGCTTATGGCCGCAACTAATCTATTAAAGCGTTAAATCCGTTCCGGTAGTCATTTGTTAGTTAATTATGAATGCGTAATAACTCACCACGGCGGGGGTACATAAAACCAGAAGAAAGTTAAGTAAACAATCGTAAAATTAATTAAAGTAAATATACCGACACAATATTTTCCGGGAGGTGTAAATTAATTTCGATATAAAGTTTAATGTTGACACCGTTCACCGATAGACGGCGCCAGGGTCCAATTATGGCGTTGAGTTAAGTTTTTATGTATTACTAGTTTCTGCCGGCGACTTTGTTCGCGTTGACTTAAAATAGGCACCTGTCAATAAAGATCGTTCAATCCACAAAGTGGCATTTGTACGACAAACGATGTGCATTCTAAAATAAATTTACGTATTTGCCTTGGTATTCTAGCTTATAATCTACTGTTGTGCGAAATTTAATGTCATTTTGTTAAACTGTTTAGATATCCAAGCATGCAAACTTTCACATTTATTATATTAGTAGTATAAGCCCGCCCCCTAAAATGAAGGTTTTGAGCGAAAAGGAAGAAATTTTAGTTTTAAGCGGAAAAGGTATGTAGGAGTCACGGAACATGTCCGACCCGATTTTTTATCGGATAGTGTAAAGGCTCCAATCAATTACCCGTATAGTATAAATCATTGTACGTCAATGTGGGCGTGACGACGTCTGGAGCGAGTTGCAACCACTTTTATTCAAGAGATGAATAAGCCCTTATAAGAGTATATCTTAATACATCTATCGTATATACTGTCCTGCTTATACTTCCCATACGGGGGTGGCCGAGGTGAACTGTGTAAACATTTCGCTGATGTTATAATGGCCGAATACTCAAACGCTACTTAAATATTAAGTCCCACTTAACTATTAAAATGTTTTGCCACATAGCCGACGCTGCACGACGGGAGCGTGACGGTGGCGTAGCTTAGGGAGCTGTAATGTACTAATATGTACGGGAGATGCCACACACCGCAGCCCCGGCGCGACGGTAAACGTCACAACCGAACGCATCCGAGCGCTTCCATCGCACTACCGTCGAGTTCCGTCGGCTATTTGACCAAACATTAACTTGGATTTTCGTATCCTCAAACGTCATTTAAATCCTCTATTTAAATTTAAGTGAACTTAATTTGAACAACTCTTAAATGGCTACTTAATCAAGAAACCGTTCTCGAACGCTACTAAGTTTTTGACATTTGTCTAATCCACGCTTAAATTGCTCTTAGACCTCGCTAGCTTTAAGAGTGGTCATAGGTAATCTTAAATTGCTTCTTTTGCGATTTATTAAATACTAGCTTCTGCCCGACTTCATCCGTGTTGACTTTAGACAGAAACCTAACATATAGATAAAAAGTATCTTATGTATTAATTCAGGTAATAAACTATCTATGTGCCAAATTTTAGCCAAATTCAGCCGTTTTTGCGTGATTGAGTACCAAATATACAAACTTTCACATTTATAATATTAATAGGAAGTTGGATTAAATTAGCGTGTGAGTATTACGCCTTTATAGGGCACGAGTATAATTAGCTACATTTTAGACTGCCGTTAAGATTGTTTAAATAGAAATTCTCCAAATTTGTACGATTTATAAATTCGTACCAAGAATTTCGTGGTCCCTAGCTGCCAAGAAAGCAAACGTTTTTGTAACCTTCCGAATTTTTTTATGTACATTTGTCTTTGTTATTACCACAATTAAGACAAGCACATCTCATATATTAAAATCCATCAAGCCGTTTAGGCTACAGGGATAACTTAAAAAAATACACATACCTGCATACTGACGTAAAATTTTATATTAATAATTTTAATTTAAAAATAACTTTTTACAAAACAAACTTTTACAGCAAACAATACGAAGATGTCTTGTCCAGGTGAGAAGTTCCTATGGCTTCCTTTCGGCTCCATCATTAGACCCTGGACACTATCTGAGTCTAAAGTACTCGCCAAGACAAATCCAACGTGCCCAAACACGGCGAGGTTATATTGAGTTGTTTGGTGGATCCATTGGCCACCTTTTGACTGCATCATCAGACCCTTAATACCATCTGGTTAAATAGTAGTAGTTATCAACCCAACAAATGACATGGGGTTACGTTGTATAGTTAATATGTTCCTATGGCTACCTTCTGACTCCATCATCAGACCAGCTCTATGGTACCATGTTATTGCATTGTCACCGACTTTACGTACGTATGCCAAATTTCAGCTCAATCGGATACCCGCAAGTGCTTGAAAAATGGATCACAAAATTTGAACCTGAAAGTCAGACAGAGAGACATGCGAACTTTGTAAGTTAAATGAAAGCTTGTAATTACTTGTAGTATAGGGCGCGCGAAAACGGCATAAAATCGGCATAAAATTTATCTACAGATAAATTATAGTACCCACATACACGCGCATTTACAGTTTTTGAACAGATTTTTGTTAGCAATGCTCCGTCTAGCTAAGTCTTAGTTTAAGCATAGGTCCGTACCGTACCGTCCTTTTTAGGGTGTCGGGAAAAGACAATTACGATTCTATTGAGAAACGTTATTATTTATGAGTCTGCGGCGCATTATGACAACTCCGTCAAGTGATAATTCTCCAGTGGTTTTACAAAGTTATAGTAACAAGTTTGGTCATAGCGAATAAAGGTTTCGCCACATAGCCAACGCAGCGCGACGGGGGCGCAACGGTGGCGTGATTGGAGGAGTTGTAATGTACTGAAATGTACGGTATGCCACGCCCGGCGTGACGGCATACGTCATGAACCACCGCCGTCGCGATTACAAACGAACCACGGCTGCATTAAGACGCCAATATGCGTGCAAGCAGGACGCTAGTGTGTGTGTGTGTGTGTGTGAATGATGTACGCTGTTGGCCGCGCGGCCTTTACAGCTTCACCGGACTTAAAGGCGAGCGTGCAACCACTACGCTCTAGCCAGCCAGAAGGGCAAGGGGCGACGTACTCGAGGGCGCCTCGAACAGAGGCGCCCTCGGTTGGGACAGTCGCTGTAGGGGGACGGGTGCACTACTAAGTGCACCGGTTAACCGCCGGCTATGGGAGGGGATCTACGACTACGTTTTCGTCGTCGCCCGTATCCTGAGCGGAAAGAAGGGATGACAAAGCATCAGGGGGGTCGGTGAGAACATGTAGCGGCCGGCGGTGGCGGCAGGGGTCGGGGGGGAGATCGTAGTCGGCGGCGGCTACGATAAACGGATTTGCATGGGTAGATGCGTTCGCGAAGTGTCGTGTTGTCGCCTTTTTAATATAGGCGCGAATAGGTTCGAGACCTATATCGGTGTTGAGCGGCTGCTCGACTGGCGCGACGTCGCACCTCTGGA
Source organism: Phalera bucephala (assembly GCA_905147815.2). Taxonomy (NCBI): domain Eukaryota; kingdom Metazoa; phylum Arthropoda; class Insecta; order Lepidoptera; family Notodontidae; genus Phalera; species Phalera bucephala. Next base: position 3,751,266 of record LR990632.1, on the reverse strand, counting down.
GTGACTTGTGCGCCGTGCTCCCGGCCGTCGACCGAGCGTCAGCGGAACGCCTCCGTCGCGCTCCATCCGCTAAATCTTAACCCTGATGCATTGGTATTATAATAATAATAAGCCTTTATTTCTAAAATACTTAAGTAACAGTTTCGTTAATTTTAACGTAAAATATATAATCTATTTGTTTTAAATTAAATCTCGTATTTCAGAGTGCCTATCGACAAAGGCCTCCTCTAGCTCCTTCCAATGACTTCTATTTAAAGCGGCTCTTTTCCAGAAGGGTCCAGCCGTCAGTCTTATTTCGTCCTCCCACCTTTTAATCTGTCTTCCCTTATTTCTTTTGCCATCTCTTGGATACCAGTTTGTGGTTATTTTGCTCCATTTCTCATAGTTGCTGCGAATCATATGTCCTGCCCATCTTCATTTTAGCTGGTCTATTTTGGTTAATATATCTCTTAATTTAGTTTTTTCCCTAATAGTTTTGCTGTTTATCTTGTCAAGTATTTTCACGTCTAGTATACTTCTTTCCATTGCTCTTTGGCAGCTTCTTTGTTTATCCCTATGGAGTTTGTTCAATGCCCACGTCTCGAGGTATGGTATTATAAATTAAATGGTAAAAGTATTCATGACTTTAATAATCAAAATGGCTTTTCATGACGTATCTATTCGATCAATACTATCTTTTTCGACTTTCTTAACATGAATATCTTGATTAAAAACGTTTTAGTATCGGATTAGATGCAACTTGTTAACTGTGACTAAATATATTTGAATTGATATCAAATTGATTAATTTACGATATTAACGGATTAGTATTAAAATATTATAATTGGAATTATTTTGTAATCTTGGGATCATTCTTTAGTGTTTTATCAAACTGTGAGCTTGGAGATTTCCGGTTAGATTCAAATTGTGATACATACAGTTAATATGGATTTTGAACAATCCATAAGTGTTAGATAACTTCTGAACTATTGATCTGTAGGTTCTGTACTGCTTCCTTTCTACAAGGTGTAATGCAATTAACGCAAGACCTGAAAGTAGTTTGTTCTGATCGGTAACTTAATCGATTCCAACTTTTTTTCAATTTAAAAAGAGCATTTACTAGTTCTGTTCGGTGTAATAAATAAATTTCATAATTATTCAAAGCATTACGGCTATTTTAAATGTGTTTCTTTTACACACACCTCAATATGCATACAAAAGTTATTTGATTTTTATATTTTATCGTTCCTTTGGGTACCAAAGAGCTTAAAGAAATGGTAGAAAACTCCTTCAAATTGAAAGTTTGATTTTCGTATTGAATTCATAAAGCATTAATCTAATTGGGGGGTCTAAGGTGTGTGTGTGTGTGTTTGAATGATCTACGCTGTTGGCCACGGGGTATTTACAGCTTCATCGGACAAGAGGGCGAGCGTGCAACTACTACGCTCGAGCCAGAAGGGAAAGGGGGCAACTAGCTCAAGGGCGCCTCAAGGAGGAACGGCCTCGGCTTGGGCAGTCGCTATGGGGGAGGGCGTATACTATGTGTCTCGCCGTGGTGCTCAGCACCGGCCGGCGGGCAAGGGATTCTTCGACCTCGCCGGCGAGGTCGGTGTCTGATATTGTGTGCGAAGTATACAAAGTGTAACATAATAAACGCACGACCTGAAAGTAGTTTGTTCTAAATCGGTAACTGAATTGATTCCAACTATTTTTATCGTATCTTACATTATTTACAAAAATGCTGTCACTCTTTTAGTGCGCTATAATAAACTAAATTTATTCTTAATTCAAAGCAATACGGAGATTTCAAATCCATTCATGTATGTTTAGGGGTTTGTTACTCAATAACGTAAAAACAGCTGAACAGGTTTGGATGAAATTTGGTACACACTTAAAAAGTATCCTATGTGTTAATCCAAGCAATAAACTATCTGTGTGCCAGATTTCATCCAAATCCGTTCAGCCGTTTTAGCGTGACTGGTAACAAACCTCCAAATTTACAACCTTGCACATTTATGATATCATTATATTAATACGTGAAGCAAAAACTTTGTACCCCTTTTTACGAAAATTGCGCGCAGGAAGGAGTATGAAATTTCCCACACTTATAGTTTATATCGAGGAGTTCAAAATGCTAATTTTTTTTTTAAACTATGCATAAATATACATTAAATCAATAAAAAAACACATTACACACACTACCATGTATTTGACACAATACACTTCAAATTGAGAATAGATTAACATTGTTTGTCTTTAATATTATTTGTCTATAGTCTTACTGAATGTCAAACGATGAAAGAGTTTTTACAAAAAATATCGTATACAGAGAAGTTTTGTATCATTAATTAAATTATACGAAGTATGTATGTTAAGCTCTATGGACAGCAATTTCTTTTCGGTTTCTTTGTTTCAATAAAAAAAAGAGGTATTCTTTATTTTTGTTTTTTTTTATTTCATATAAATTGTTTGAAAAAAAATAGGCAACTTAACAGTGTACCCTTGGCGAAATCTGTGATTATAGAAGTATAGTCATTGCCAATAGAACCTTAATAATGTTCAAACTTGTAATTTAAATTAATTATGGTCGAATTTCGACCAATGGGCGACAACTAGTTAGTACAATTGCAGAATCGAAGAAGAAGAAAGATTGGTTCCTGTATTGTGAAAGTATATTTTATTTTGATATTACCCTGATATTTGTATAGTCAGCCGCAATAGGATGTAAACATTATGCAAAATTTAATTGTGTTTACATATTTTGGTTATTATTTACCATTATTCTGGTGAAAATAAAGTTCGAGTTAATTTGTAACTTGACGACAGCCTGGTTAAGTGGTTAGGTGTGTTGGCCGCTTCGCTCACTGGACCGAAAAGTCGCAGGTTTGATACCCGCTCCGGATATATCTTTGTGTGACTTACAATTTTTTATTTTGGTCTGAGCGTTTCTGTATGTGAATTTAATTTTTGTAAACGCACCCACGACACAAAAATGATTCCTGCTGTGGGGATATGTTTTGAAAAGATAAGAAAATATCTTAAGAAACATCTAAACGTTTGCATTATTATTTATATCAATATAACGGTGAAGGAAAACATTGCCTAAGAGTTTCTCGAAGGTGTGTGAAGATCGCCAACCCGCATTATTGGGCCAGCGTGGTGGACTATGGCCTAAACCCTCTCAGCTTGAGAGGAGACCCGTGTCCAATGGTGGGGCAGTTTCTTAACAGGGCTAATATTATTATTATTTGAATATTAAACTACTAAATTAAAAAGCTCTACAACAAAGTGACAGACATTTATCGTTCGATACATATTTTGCAAACAGCCTAGTCAAACCGTTTCTAATCTATACTAACCATCATAAAGATTATTATTATGACCGTTTCTAAATATCATAATAATACATAATCCGCTTAAATTTATAACGTTTTCGATTGGTTATGTGCGAGCGCAGAGATTATTGTAATTAAGCTTTAGCCATTTCGGAAACACGTAATTAATTTAAAACCAATTTAAATCAACGTTTTGCTTGAGTTTTATAATATACAAGCTGTAAAATAAACGCAAGACCGCAGACCCCCCGATTAGAGAGTTGTTTCATAAATTCAAAACGAAAATCAAATTTCCAAAGGTTTTTACCCTATTATTAAGAACTTTTACACCCCAATTAACAATGAAACTTGTACGTGTATGTGTGCGTTTTGAGAAATATGTTTTAGAATTGCATTTGAAATCTCCTTATTGCTATGAATCAAGAATAAATTTAGTTTTTTATAGCGCACTGAAGGAGTAAAAACATTTGAAAATTTAAAAAAAAATCTTTTTTAAAAAAAAGGTAAACCGGTGCCAAGTAACCGACTTCAAATATTTATTTTTTTGGTTTTTGAAGTCGGTTTACCTTTTTTTTTTAAAGATTTTTATTTTACAATTTTTAATGACGAGTGTATTATTTAGTAATATTTATATACCGATATTATATTGTTTTGCTAAGTTGCAAAGTAAGGTACCTACAGGATTAATATAATGACTATAATAACGGAATCTATACATTCGTGCTGTTCGCCGTTAAGGTGTTCCCTCTTGTATCTTGAAAGTCCAAGGTCCAATAGCAATAACAATAAAATACGACCACCTCAAAACTATACTGAACCAAATGCAAAAAGAATCATCAAAATCGGTTCATAAGCAACGGAGTTATAAAAAAAGGATGAATTATGAACCTCCTTTTTTGAAGTTGGCTAATATACTGCTTAGTTCTATAGTAGGGTACCTATAGGATAGACGTAATACCCATAATATCTCAATTTACAAATGCCTATTGTTTGTCGTTAAGGAGTTCCCTGGTGTATCTTCTAAGTCCAAGATCCAATACCAATGAAATTAAAATGGGACCACCGCGGAGCTATACTGAACCCAATGCAAAAAAAATCATCAAAATCGGTCCACAATTGACGGAAATATCGCTGAACATACATAAAAAAAAAAGCATACATACTACCGAACATAGAACATTCTCCTTTTTGAAGTCGGTTAAAAAAAAAAGCATACATACAACCGAACATAGAACCTCCTCCTTTTTGAAGTCGGTTAAAAATGTAAGATACATTAAAAATAGTTGGAATCAATTCAGTTACCGATTGGAACAAAATACTTTCAGGTTTGCGTTTATCATGTTCCACCTTGTATATTCAGATCCAAACGCATACATATATATATCTACAATTATCTATTTAGGCTGACAAGGATCTTTTGGCACATAGCTAAAATCGGTACTAACGATGTCACCAAGTGAAATGTCTCTAAATGACAGTTCGCCGGAGTTACCGTTTGCTATAAAACTTACCCAAGTTCTTATTGTAATTAGTAGTTATATACAAGGTGTATTGAGCCTCGTTGGTCTAGTGGCAAAAGCGTATCGCTTTGTGATCACGAGGTCCTGGATTCAAATCCTAGGTCGGACAAATGTAGTTTTTCTAACGAAAACTTCCCAGTACAAGTCCGGAGTATGGAATTGTGCCCGGTATATGGCAACGCGCCCTTATTACATGGAACCTAACATCGTCGGCGAAACGTGGGTGTACTCAGTGCACCTCTGCCACCCCTGCTTGGGCAATATAGGCGTGACAGTATACAAGGTGTATCGTAAATAACGCACGACCACAGACACATAATTAGTTAGTTGATTCACAAGTTTAATGTAAAAACCAAACTTCCAAATTTGAAGTGTTTTACTATTTTTTAAGCACTTTTATACCCCAATTGACAATTGAGAATTAAGAATAAATTTAGTGCGGTATACTAAAGGACTAACGGTATTTTTGTAAAAAGATATAATAAAAATAGTTGGATTCAATTCAGTTACCGATTTAGAACAAACTACTTTCAGGTCGTGCGTTTATTATGTTACAGTTTGTATACATCGTTTTGAAAGATTATTTTTTTATTTTGTTTTATAATTCAATTTGGTTAGCTGCGTCGATATTGCAACTTGATTTGATACCCAACCGTCCAAATATTTCCCTAAAGGTAGGAAAAATTTACAAAATGGTAACTATAATTCACCACACCACACCAACGCCCCCCTGTCAATGACATCTAAGTGCCAAAAGATTCTTGTTGCACTATACCACTTATAAGAAATGCAGGGTTACTTGTAAACAGACAGACGATTTAGCGCAGTGGTTAGAGCTTAAGTTGCTCCGCCCACTGTGTCTAATAGACGCGGTTTCGATTCCTGTACGGGACAAATCTTTGTGTGATCCACAATAATTTGTTTCGGTCTGGGTATTTGTGTATGTGTATTTGCATATTTGTAAACGCACCCACGATACAGGAATAACTCCTAGTGTGGGGATACGTTTAAAAAAAACACACACATACAAATAACCCCGCAGGTGACCACCAACTTCTGTGACAAGCTTTTGTTTAACTTGCAATGTTCGCATGTCTGTCTGTCTAACTGCCTGTCTGTCTTTCCGGTTCAAATCTTATGATCCATTTTCCAAGCACTTGCGGTATACGATTGAGTTGAAACTTGACAAACGTATGTACGTCCGGTGATGGTGGAGCTACTCTGATGATGAAGTCGGAAGGTGGCCATAGGAACATGTGAACTGTATAACGTCACCCTCTCTTATTTAGGCTTGTTAGATTGGTATTGATAATTACTATTCAGCCAGATAGTGTTCAGGGTCTGATGATCAAGCCGAAAGGTAGCCAAACAAGACTACCGTGCTTAGGTTCGGCAGACTTGGCTTGCTGGAGGATTATGGAGCCGGAAGAAACCCATAGGAATTCCCTCAACTAAGCAAAATATATTCGTTATGCTTATTGCCATTTTTTGCTATAAAAGTTTGTTTATGAAAACGTCTTTTTAAATTAATGATCTGAGAATTTTTAATTTTAGCGAGAAATTCTGTTTGCCTATACAGGTGAGAGGTGAAATATCTTTTTGAGTTGCCTTAAATGGGTGTTTAAATTGGCAATACTAATTGATTACGTAATACATTTATATTGAAAAGATAAGAATTAAAATGGAGTAGTCGAATGCTAATTTTGAAGATAAGAACTGGATTTTGATAAATGTTTTAGCTATAAATTTTATTATAATCACAATAAAAAGCAGTGATAGCCGAGTGGTTAGACCATTGGACTGCAAAATCAGAGGTCCCGAGGTTAAACACAGGCAAGCACCTCTGTCTATTCAAAAGCATGTGCGTATTAAAAATTAACTATCACTTGCTTTAACGGTGAAGGAAAACATCGTGAGGAAACCTGCATGCCTAAGACTTTCTCAAAGGTGTGTGAAGTTCGCCAACCCGCACTGGGCCAGCGTGGTGGACTATGGTCTAAACCTTTTCAGTTTGGGAGGACGCCCGTGCCCAACGGTGGGACAGTTTCTTCTATCTATCTATCTATATCATCATAACAGATACCTTGCGGGGTAGACAGAGAGTACAGAGTTTCTTAAGAGTGCTAATATTATCTATCTATATCATCACGTCAGATCCCTTGCGGGGTAGGCAGAGAGTACAGAGTCCCAACAGGTCTTATATTATTACTATAATAAAGAGTAATAAATTACAAGATGTAACCGTTTGATTGTTTGATGTGACGGACGGGCTTGGTCCAGTAGTAAAGAGTTTAAGCCGTTCCGCTCACGGGATCTAGTAGTCGCGAGTTTGATTTGTCCAGCACGGAGATCGAATCCGCGACAACCCGTCTCAGTAGGCGGAGCGGCTTAAGCTCACTAACTTCGCTTAATGGCTTGGGTAGTCGCGGTTCGATCCCTGTACCGTAGAAATATATGTGTGACTAACATATATATGTTTAAGTCTGGGTATTTATTATTCACAGGACAAAGCAATAATTCCATATGCACAATTATACCAACGCTTGCGACCCATTTATTTTAAAAAATTTAGCCCCACACAAGGAGTTATTCCTGTATCGTGGGTGCGTTTACAAACATGAAAATTCACATACACAAATACTCAGACCGAAATAAATAATTGTGGGCTATACAAATATTTGTCCCGTGCGGAAATCGAACCCGCGACTATTAGACACAGCGGGCGGAGCGGCTTAAGCTCTTAACCACTGCGCTAAATCATCTGTCAAAGTACTCTAAGTAAATAGTAATTATATTTTGATTCGTCTTCCCCTTTTGATTTAACAATATATACTTTTGTTGAGTTCGAGTCCATTATACTTACAATAGGACCAATGTTTGTGTGGATCACAATTATTTGTTCCGGTCTGGGTATTTGTGTATGTGAATTTTCATGTTTGTGAACGCACCCACGACACACGAATAAATAATATAGTGGAGCTACGTTTACAAAAAATGGTTTTAATCGGTCGTAAAAATTAAAATGAACTTCGTTTGTCATTTCTCGAGTTTAACCCGAATAGACAGATAGATGCGCCAGTGGTCTTTGTTTTACAATATCTAAGGATGTATATCTGTGAAATATAGGTGTTATATGTACGCCTCTATATCTTATAACAGGTGTGAATGAACGAATGATTTATTTATATGTCAAAACATGGGTAGTGAGACCTCACTATGTTTCACCCTAAGGGTATACAAAAGTTCGTGTTAATAATAATAATGGAAACATTATTCGGTGTGAGTCACGTTAGGTTCTAGACACGGAGGTAAATCAACAAGTCGATGATATGTGGTCGGTCGTGGTAGGAGGTGTAAGTCACGACGCGACGACGCGACCTTAGCAGTATTTCCTCATGTTGATTTGGAAAGTACTCATTGATTATTATTGCTACAGCTGAATTTATTTTACTTTATTTTATTACTTGAGAAAACTTACAGTTAATACAGTAAGTAAGTACAGAACAATAAATTGGATAAGGCCAATTAAAAGTTTCCACTAATAGAATTACAATTACGTACTAATGCATGTAAAGGATTATAATTATTATTGCAAACGCTAAAGCCCTGATTTGAAGAAATGGTTGCACAGAGTTTTTTTCAATTTAGTGGTACTAGTGGTAAATGGATCAATATCTACTGGAGAGTTCAGTCAAATGACTAAATAAATCGTGTCTTTTTTATTAAGATGGACTGGTCAGTGATTGATGATGGAAAGTCACGATAGGTAGAGGATGTAGCTTACTGACTCAGTAATAGCCTTTGAAATAGGTTGAGGAGACGGAAGTTAGACTGAGTTCCGAATCGGTATGGTTTTTTTTGTGTTCTACGCTGTTGGCCCCGGGGCCTTTAATCGGTATGATTGGACTAGACCCGCCTCCTCGGATGGCAACTCCGCGCAATATGCTGGATCACCACTGGGTCGCTTGACGGCATGACCTTGCTGGAAAATCCAACGGATTCAAGCAGCTTCGGCTCCATGTCTGTCTTAACTAAAGGGCAATAAAGAGTCTCCGTAACTGCCTGGCAACGAACTATGATAGCATAGGAAGCGGGAAAGGTCAGTAAGGAAATAAGTTATAGGAACTCTATACTCTCTGCCTACCTCGCAAGGGATCTGGCGTGATGATATATATAGATAGATAGAGTTACAAACATCCAAATATCTAAACTTTAAACAAATTTACCTAATATGAGGCTGCTGATATTTTATAACCCGATGGCCTGAGAAGGCGGTTCAAGTTTTTAATGAAAACATTGTCTCTATAATATGTTATTTATCGAACATACCAAGTCTAGCAGACCACGCCTCGTCTCGCTGCAGCATAACCAATAAAACTTTTATTGATGATATCTGTTCCCATCGCCGCTTAATTATTTATCGACAGACTCCTCTACGAACATGCCTCTGATTTATTCATAAGGAATTTGATTTGAACTTAACATTAATCAAACACTAATTGATGTTTTGTTGGGATTTAAAGAATAGGATAGGTGGTCTATGGTTGATTCTTTTTATTTGATTTGGGAAAGTAAGGAGTTCTTTATTCAAGTTTTTGTATTCTTGTGTTAAATCAGATTTTGAGATTTATAGAGGACTCAAACATCGTGGGAAAACCTGCATGCCTAAAAGTTTCCCGAAGGTGTGTACAGTTCGCCAACCCGTATTGGGCCAGCGTGATGGACTATGGTCTAAACCCTCTCAGTTTAAGAGGAGGCTCGTGCCCACCAGTGGGACAGTTTCTTAACAGGGCTTATATTAAAGGACTCAAATAAACTTATCAACGAGTAACAGGCTTATGTCTGTTGTATATTGGTGTTTCTGGTAAATAGAGATCACCTGGTTATAGAGATCGACTATTTAAAATGTGGCGTGTGTGTGTGAATGATGTACGCTGTTGGCCGCGAGGCCTTTACAGCTTCACCGGACTTAAAGGCGAGCGTGCAACCACTACGCTCTAGCCAGCCAGAAGGGCAAGAGGCGACATACTCGGTTGGGACAGTCGCTGTAGGGGGACGGGTGTACTACTAAGTGCACCGGTCAACCGCCGGCTATGGGAGGGGATCTACTAATACGTCGTCGTCGTCGCCCGTATTCTGAGCGGAAAGAAGGGATGACAAAGCATCGGGGGGGGGTCGGTGAGAACATGTCGCGGCCGGCGGTGGCGGCAGGGGTCGGGGGGGAGATCGTAGTCAGCGGTGGCTACGATTAACGGATTCGCATGGGTAGATGCGTTCGCGAAGTGACGTGTTGATGCCTTTTTTATAAAGGCGCGAATAGGTTCGAGACCTAGATCGGAGTGGAGGTCGACGTTCCGTACGAACCAGGGGGCTCCTACGGCTTTACGGAGGAAGCGGTTTCGAACCACTTGGAGTTTATTGATGTGAGAGGGGGCCGAATGCCTGAACACAACACACGCATAAGTCATGATGGGTCGAACGCAAGTTTTGTAAAGTGTCACCTTATTTCTAAGGGACATTTTACTCCGCTTGCAGATTAACGAATGGAGACGACCGAGCACAAATGATGCTCGGTGACGGACCCGCTTGAAAATGTGGCTTCGCCCCTAATTAAGATAGGAAGAAATAGGTAAATCGTCTATGTTTGGTTTACTACAAAAATATGTGGTTTGTGGTAAACCACATATCGTTTTTTGATTAGCTAGAGATTGAGGGTAAGATAGGCTAACAAGAAGAAATACAAAGGTTCGTCGACCGAATAAGGGGGATAGAATGAATTCACACATATGTATTTAAATTATTTCATAACATAATTTTAACAGAATAAAAATGTCTGAAGATTGAATGACAAAGCGGATATACAAAGCGAAAGTCAAAGGATGCAGGTACCGGAGAAGACCTAGACTATCTAACTACGATCAAATAGACCGAGTCTTATCTGAAGGACAAGTCAAGACTCTCCATAACCGGCGATCGTGTATGAGACGAACTTTGAGAGTGGAGGAAGCCAAAGAGGTCTGTAAGGAACGAGCCTGTTAGAACTCTGTACTCTCTGCTTACCCCGCAAGGGATATGGGGTGATGATATAGATAGGTAGAAAAAAAATTTTGATCGAGTCTAGAAGAAAGTTAAGATTTTGCGTGTTTCGTTCAGTTACCTAGTTTCTCATTCAGTGTCGCTTTGACCTTAGTTATTATTAAAATTATAGTAGTCATGTATTTGTTAGTAACCTTTAACATAATCTCGGTCATTTGTCACACCATTCCGAAATACTTAGAAGCATAATTAATCAACTTAGTATGTTGAAGGTAGCTATTAATCAACAGGTGGTTTATAATTCTCTGTTTTGATTACCGGTTAGTAAACGCAAGTTCCGAGATCGATCGTTAACTTAATGCCTTCACTAGTATTTAGATGATTTATTGTATGCAAATAAGTAGCGGTTAACAATTTGTTTGCGCGAAACAAGTAGATAATTTTAGATTTTAATACAAACACTAGTTGGGAATAAATTTAATCTTTCTTAAATTACTCACTTTATCATCAGTCCAGATTCTTTGCAGGGAAGGCAGAGAGTACAGAGTTCCAACAGGTTCTTTTTTTACAGAGGAAGGGTCCTCTTATGTTTTCGGTTTAAGTATATAGGAAAATCAAAATATTGTTAGGTAGGTGAAGTGTCATGGCGCCTATTACAAATCAAATGAGACAAATAATATTGTCCTACTGCTGGGGAAAGGCCTTCTCTCACAAATCGAGTTGAGAGAGAATATTTCATACTCCACCTCGCGGATACAGCGCGGATTGGTGGTCGAAAGTTTATGGCTATCTGCTGTTGGAACTTATCAAGCTATAAGGCATCAAATTTGGTTACGACTACCATATTAAGTGTACAGGTTTGGTTAATTGTCGACGGAGCGCGACGGAAGCGCTCGGCTACGTTCGGTCGTGACGTTTGCCGTCGCGCCGAGCGGGGCTGTGTTGTGTAGCGTCTCCCGTACATTTTAGTTACCACTCCCCAAGTTGCGCCACCGTCACGCTTCCGTCGCGTTGCGTCGGCTATGTGGCGAAACCTTACAAGTAGTTGCTGGTTAGTGTGTTCCACACACGTCTATTTTGGGCTACGTTTTATGTAAATGTAAATTACCCACGAAGCAGGAATAATATTTAGTGTAGAGCAACGTATTTATAAAAAAATACCAAACAAAATTGTTTGGAGATTTGAAATAACGAAATATGAAGTATCAAGCACAGCTTCTACCCGCGACATTCACCCGGTCATCGGTCGATCTTCTGGGAGGCTTACTCCTCAGCTTCGAAGCTGGATATGTATATGTAGTCGGTTGTCGTAGCAATCTTTGAGGGAGACATTTGTCCAGCTATGGGAATTTTTGGGCTGTTGATGAGTACACTTACCAAGTGGCATGACGTGTCCAAAATGATCGCCGTCGCCGACTCCTGAACAGTTCCATCGGCGATCTTTAAGCTGTGCGCGGCACTCCGCGTACGCCATCCTGTATCACACAAACATTTCACGGTGAATTGAAATCATCATCATCATCGTATGGCGGTGTATTTTAAATAATGCGAACCACGATCAGAACCTAATGTCAGAGTGGAACAGCCATCGTTTAGCCTCTGGTGTCAGGTGGTGTAGCCCCTCGAATCCACCGCTGAATTTACGAGTGGGACAGTCCTCCACGATGTGCTGGATAGTCTGCACTGAGTTTCCACAGTCACAACAAGGAGACTCAGAAAGAATAGAAATGATTCTGCCTCGTTGGTCGAGGTTACTCGTGGTGGAGTGCGGCTGGCGATCAGAGGGTTGGGTTCAAACCGGTCTGACATGATATCTGATGGAAATAGGCACGCCCTCTAATGTGACCCAACATTGTCGACGAAATGTAGGTGGAAAGATTGCTGGCCTCGTTTAGGAAACATTTCTCAAGCGGGGATGACGGTATAGAATAAATAATATACAAACCAGTTTAGCACATCGTTAACCCTTTGTTATGATTTGTGCAGTAATTTATTTGTCGATAAGAACGTTTAAACTTTTTTAAACCAAATATGAATGTTTTTTACAGTTAGGTAGATAAACGTCTATTCCTTTGGTATTCCGCATAGGGTCGTGGTGATGGAGTATGACGTATTCTCTTTCACCTCAATTTGTAAGATAAGGATTTTGCCTAGCATTGGGACAATGCACTAATTTATTTTATTCAATAATATAATCTCCATTTACAGTAAACAATATCTTTAACAACCAAGATTCTGTTCCAGAATTCCTTCTTGATATTACCATAGATTACGCATGTTCGATTAGATTATTTCAAACAAACAGCTCATAACCATGCTATGGATATTATTTAAATTAATAGCATTAAAGTATTTTATTTATTGAACTGTTGTTTTTGTCGACACCTTGTGGAGATAAGGATGGACCTTAAACAGAGTTTACAAGGGAAACTGGACAATGATTGTTATGACATATTTTGTATTACATTAGTAAGGACGGGGAATATACCTACCACTGATATAAAGAGAAAAATGAATGCAGGGAATAAAGTGAATGGTGCTATGGGCGAGCCGCTGGTAAGCCGGCACTTTAACCAAAAGGCAAAGCTGGCTATACATAATAGTGTTTGGTCCAGCGCTGTTATATGGCAGTGAGAGTTGAGTATGCATGAAAGAGAATGAAAGCAGCTTCCTACTTTTAATCTTTTTGAATGCGGTCGAAATGCAAATTGTGCGGCAGATGGGTGGAGTTAAGCTGGACTTACAAATAGCGTAGTAAGAAAATGTATTGGTGAAAGTGGTGGTGGTGTGATGATGAGAAAGGTTACATATGCTTTGGTGGTTTGGATATATGGAAAGGATGTCGGAAGAAACAATGACAATAAAGAAAGAATATACACTGTGTACTTTTTCCTAGGCAACTATTTCACGCCAGTTTGTTGTAATGTAGACGTTTGGTACAGGATTTGTGTTTAAGTGTCTCTGCCCATTTTGCTGTGCTGTATGCTTGCTATGCTGTATTCCTGTGGTCTTCTTATAACGCGGAGCTTATCTTTTTTATTTTTGTAAAACCTTTCCCTACACTAGGACTTATTTTTATGTTCTAGGTGGGTTTGAAAATATAAAATTCAGATGTACCGATGGACTCAGTCGGAACAAACGACATACGAAGATTTGTTTCATCAACTAGAGCCAATGATCTGAGCAGCTCACAAACCACTAGGCCAAGCTATTGTTAACCCTATTTTAGAATAGATCTTAAAATAGTCACCTGTTAATCAATATCGGAAACACATAATATAATTTACACACTCATTGTCATATTATTGTAAATTAATTGAGACTATATCGGACTGTATCTGTGTGTGTTTGTGTGTCGTCATCAGGTCCAGTTACACACGATAATAGACCTACAGGTCATATTAACGGTGTATTAGCCGCGATACACATTACTGGACGTCTTTTGAGAACGGTATTGCTTAAAAATGAAGCTACAATTAAGTAAAATACTTTTTTACGAATTAAACTTTGCCGTATTTGTTAATATAAGCTAATGTTGCAGAGCATTAAGACATAAGCATTAGACCTCCCCGTGTCTGTTAAGGGTGTCAGTGATCCTGTTTCTATTGCAAATCTCTTCAAAGATCATTTTAAAGCAACGCCGCACCTGGCTCCCTCGTTGTCGGTGCCTAATGATTTTGACCAGTGTGGCCGGAGTAACCTGAGATTCACTGCCAAAGAAGTAGAACATGTCATTAACACAATGTCTAGGGGCAAGTCTCCGGGTCACGATGTTCTGAGCATTGAACATCTGAAATTTGCTGGCCCCCATCTCCCGAGATTGTTGGCAATACTTTTTAATGTGTATGTCAGTCACGCGTACTTACCCAGCAATATGACCAAAACTATAATTGTTCCTATAGTAAAAAACAAAACAGGTGATATGACAAGCAAAACCAACTACTGGCCCATTTCTCTTGCTACTGTGGTTGCGAAGGTGTTTGACAGCCTACTTAACACCCAGCTTAATAAGTACGTAGATCTACACCATAATCAATTCGATTTTCGATCTGGGCTATCTACTGAAAGTGCCATCTTGTGTCTTAAGTGGGCTGTTAAATATTATAAGGATCGAAAAACGCCTACTTATGCTTGCTTTCTAGACTTGTCCAAAGCATTTGATCTGGTCTCCTACGATATTCTCTGGAGGAAATTGGTAAAAGCTGGAGTACCTCCAGAACTAATAAATGTTTTGAAATATTGGTATGGAAGCCAGATCAATCAAGTACGATGGGCCGGCGTTTTGTCTGAGCCATATGGGTTGGAGTGCGGTGTGAGACAGGGGGGTTTGAGCTCACCTTTGCTCTTCAACATTTATATTAATGAGCTGATCGAGGCACTCAGCAAAGAACGAGTTGGCTGTCACATTGATGGAGTTTGCGTCAACAATATCAGCTACGCCGATGACATGGCTCTCCTGAGTGCCTCGGTGTGTGGTCTTAGGAGGTTGGTGGCCATTTGTGCAGAATACTCAATTCGACACGGACTGGTCTACAACGTCACTAAAAGCGAGATCATGGTTTTTGAGGCTGGCGGCCGTTGCCTTGAAAATATTCCTCCTATAATTCTGAATGGAGTACCATTAGTGAGGGTTTTTAACTTTAAATACCTAGGGCACATCTTGACCGCCAACCTCAAGGACGATGAAGACATTGAAAGGGAACGAAGGGCGCTGTCGGTTAGAGCTAATATGATAGCTCACAGGTTCGCACGGTGTTCTATGGAAGTTAAAATAACGTTATTCCGTGCGTACTGCACTTCATTTTACACGTGCAGCCTGTGGGCGACTTATACTCAAAAGACGTACAGCGCTCTTCGAGTCCAATTCAACAATGCGTTCCGGGTTCTGATGGGGCTGCCCCGTTTCTGCAGTGCATCGGGGATGTTTGCTGATGCCCGTGTCGATTGTTTCTTTGCAACGATGCGTAAGAAATGCGCTTCCCTGGTGCGCCGTGTGCGGGCCAGCCCCAACAGCATCCTAAGCTGTATAGCGAGCAGACTAGACTGCTTGTATGTGAACCGCAGCTGCTGGCTTTCAACATCTAGGATGAGGGGTGGTTCACATACCTGTACATAGATAATAAGAATACTAACATAGTTTATAAGTGAAATATTACTAACAAATGTGAGTCTTGAACTTGAAATATAAATAAATTATTATTATTAATAGGTTGGTTAGCACATTATGAATGGGGATGAATGCAAGTCGATTTGTATTCGAAGACCAACAATTTTTTGAGCTCTTTTAAATCATGACCCATTATATGGAAAATTCTGAAGGTCTTGAAATCTTTCTATACACAGTCTCTGCCACCTCCACTTTAGGATTCTATTTTTTTTCTATCTATATCATCACACCGGATCCATTATCACCACCGCGCGGTAGATGAGTAACGTTTTATTTTTAGTTAACCAATTATATTTTATACCTCAGTCCGTCGCCTATAACGGCGATAGCGGCTGGTGACGAACGACACATGGCTCTCTGTTTCTCTGTAAGGCCGGGTGCGCGCGCGCACACAAGGGCCGCACCCAACGAAGCACCGCCTGCACCGCCTAACACCACACTGTAAGAAGAATAGAGCAATGTATTTTCTAGTTTAAAGGAAAGGATAATGATTATCTATGACGTCATAGGATTGAAAGGGGCTCTCAGCGTTAGGGTACCGCGGTGTTTATTAGTCATATCAGTCTGAAGTCGTTTTTGACACTATTATTTAAGAGCCGTGTCCGTGCTTCGGAAGACGCGTTAAGCCTTTAGCCCCGGCTGTCACTTTATGTGGTAGCGCAGTGTAGGTAAACGAAGTCTTTGCTCAGCAGTCGGACAGCATACGTTGATTAACGGTTCAGGATAATTCTTATGAATATTATTCACAGTGCAGATATCAAGTAGTGGAATAGCCTTGATTGATTTGCGTCTTATTGCCGTTCCCTTCGAAATATAGAACACCTATACTTGCCTTTGACTATAAAGCTAATAATTTCAACAACTTTGTAACTAATACACTTTAAAAAAAGAAAAAAAACACCGTCACGCCTATATTTCCCAAGCGGGGGTAGCGGAGGTGTACTGAGTACACCTACGTTTCGCCGACAGTGTTAGGTCCTATGTAATAGGGGGCAAGCCTATTGCCATATACCGGACACAATTCCAGACTCCGGATTCGTACTACTTTTCGTTAGAAAAACTACCCTTGTCCGACCTAGGATTTGAACCCAGGACCTCGTGATCACAAAGCAATGCTTTGCCACTAGACCAACAAGGCAGTCTAATCACTTTAATCTTACAAAATCAGCATTCTCAATACAATAATGTGTCATAAAATTAATGTGTGTCATAAAATGAATCACCCATTTGTTATAGACTAATCGTCATCGACACTACGTCTAATTTTCAATAACCAAATTGGTTCCATTCATTTTCATTCATTATTCTTAGCACACTCATTACAAATTGTGTCGGATGTATGAATGAATGACAATATCTATTGTCCATCAGTACAATGTTATTTTTACCAGACCACAGTTCCGTTGCGTTTAAAATGTTTGCCGCGGAAATTGCAATTACGTACATACAAACACGAGCATTTCCTGTCAGAAAAATTGCATGGATTTCAATGTTTATGCAACCGTGAGAACGCACGATTTGACTTGCCGTGGGGTTATTATCAAATTGGAATTGTCAACATAATGCTGGGAAATATACATATTTATTACATTCTTTTATATTTCTCTATCTACCTATCTATATCACGCCAGGACCCTTGCGAGGTAGGCAGAGAGTACAGAGTTCCAACAGGTTGTTTCCTAATATATTTTTGTTAAAAGACAATATTTATTTTATTAAGTAGAAAAAAAGCTATGAATATTAGAATTGAATATTATGAATTAGAATATAAGATTCTCTGCCTACCCCGCAAGAGATCTGGCGTGATGATATAGATAGAATATTTGAGACTTCTATGAATATTTTTAGTTAGGTATTATAATATTAATTTATAGTGATGATATTTGCTTATTAAAACTTATCATATGCCATCGTTTTAGACGGGGGAGGGTGGGGGGGGGGGGCTAGTAATTTGATTTTAAATCAATTAATAAACCAGTAAAACAGAAAGAGGAAAACTAGGAATTATTTTCCTAATATTTCCTCATAAAATTTGTAGTTTTAGTAAAATGTGAAACAATAAGCCGTTAATCATTATTCTTAAGGCCATTCTTCATTACATCGGCAATATTGTACCATGAATTAAAATGTATATGGTTACTTTTATATGACTCACTATAAATGTAATGGGAGTTTATTTTCATATCGACAGTTATGTATACACGAAGCCTTCGTAATTGATGTGTGTATTTTAAATGAAGTCGTTAAAACTGCGAACAGCAGTAATTGCGATTCACAATTATCGAGATCTTAAAGAAGATAGCTATAATGTTAAATTTAAATATAATATTGACTTGTAAATAGGATCAGGTTATATAGTACTCTAGAATTAATGATTAATATGTAGATATATAAGTATATTTTAAGAAGTATGTAAAGTGTTTGTATTATATTCGTTTAATGGCTTCTTCAATATTTTCTTTCATATAAGTAAGGACGAAACGTTATAGAATCAGAATATTTCTTATCCAGGTAAACCATAATAGTATTGGTGAATCGTCAAGAAAATAACAGACTCTGTCGCCACTTCGGAATATCATTCCTATGGTGAAGAAGGAAAAAAAACTACACGGTTACTCTTTTAAAATATAACTACACTTATTTGTATCTATATTGTTAGGTTGTGGTACACGGGAGAACGATGTAGATACTAAATCCATAACAATATAAGATACAAAAACGTTTCGGATAATATCGATTAAAAATGAACATGCTATTACATCCTTATCTATATTGCTATATTGCTGAATTGCAGTTCTCACATTATTCCAGTTCTGTTCAAGCCAATCAGCTATATATGCCTTTATAAGGCCCGAGTTTTTATTAAAAGTCAGTCATTATTACCAGCCAACTACGGACTTGGTTTCTGTCTGCCGGTTGGTTCAGCATTAAAAACTAAGCTACCAAAGGGGCCTGAATTCGGCAAAGACTTTTAGGAGGTCTCGCGTCTGAGCGACAAAAGTGCCGCGTTACCAATGTAGTTAGTTATAATAATTGTGGAACAAATAAAAAACAAACAGTGGCACTCCGGGAGTGCCGGGAAGTAAAAACCTGAACAATTACGTTTGTATTTTTTGAATCGACAGGAAATATCTTTTGATTTCTTTATATACAGAGGTGTCGGTAATGGAAACAGTGTCGCGAGTTCAATGGTTTTTTCCCATCTCAAAAAATGCCAACGTGCATGTGTATCTATGTACGTACATACACAATATATGTACATACTTATATACAGAGGTATCGGTAACGGTAAGTGTGGCGAGTTCAATTGTTTTTCCCCATCTCAAAAAATGCCCAACGCGCCTAAAGAAGTTCTCACTTCAATAAGTGTCTTCAATCTAGTTGTTTTTTTTTATGACAAATGAGTTCCCGGACAGAACAGTACGCGACTTTTTTATTGGTTCATAGACGTATGGTGTGGCTAATAATACAGAGTTATAGTGATTTTCTCATCGGAAAATCCTTAGTAACAATCCGGAGTTTGGAAATTTTCCCCGGGGTAATAGTGATAGACTTGCTCCAATAACATTGGGACCTAGTATTGTCGATAATGTGTAGGTGTATACTGCAGATCTCTGGCACCTTGGTTTATTTAATACCGTCAGAAAAGCTTACTCCGTACAACATACTGAGAAACCGCTCGGCCGCGCTTGGAATTAGCGGACGATACTCACAGTAACCTGTTAATTGACGCGACAAATTACCATGCGAGTATTAATGAAACACTACATCAATGCCATAATATAAGGTATGGAACCAAGCGAATAATACCTCTATTACAATGAAGATAAGACTTATGGTTCGGTCGCCAGTGCGGTAAAATGATGCACCAGAGTTAGCCTCCGGTTTTGCTCGCATTTGGAATTATGTAGTATTTAATCAAATTTATTTTTAAACCAACATAATTATAGAGTAATTCTATACATATAAGTAAAAGATTTGTATAGACTATAAACCCAATGTTTAACCTATCTTTTAATCAAATTCCTGAACCAGTTCTGCTATTTCGTCGTGATTGACTAACACACATTATGACATCCAAGTTTGCATTATCATAAAAATTTTACGGTTTAAGTGTGAGTGTGGGAAAGTGACTGACAAGCCCCATAAAAGTGAAACCGAAAATAAATTTAATTAATTGCTAATGAAAAGTCATACAAAGAGGCTATCGTCGGTACTTTGAAAATTTCCCAGACATATTTATAGTTGCCACGAGCATTGACGCTTAATGAAGACGCGGTTACGTGCATTTGGGTTCGTCTATCTTGAGTGCGTTTACGGATTGAAAGTTCACAGGCACTGAGGCCAAAACAAATATTTTTTAAAATTAATATTAGGCCTGTTTAGAAACTGTCCCACCGTTGGGCACGGGCCTCCTCTTAAACTGAGAGGGTTTAGGCCATTGCCCACCATGCTGGCCACTGGGTTGGCGAACTTCACACACCTTCAAGAAACCCTTAGTCATGCTAGTTTCTTCACGATGTTTTCCTTCACCGTTAAAGCAACTGAAAATTAATTTTAAATACACACATGCTTTCGAAAATACAGAGGTGCGTGCCTGGGTTTGAACCCGAGACCTCTGACTTTGTAGTCCAACGGTGTAACCACTAGGCTATCACTGTTCTTCAAGCTCAACTTCAAAACGGACGGCACGTAAATAATTTTCATGTAACTGGTCTTTTTAAAATCAAGCTTTTATAAAACACTAGGGAGATATCTTGCTTAGTTCAAGAGTTCCTATTGCCACTTTCCGGCACGCGTCATCAGGCCCTGGACACTATCTGGGTCTATAGTTATTGTCAAGATAAATCCAATGAGCCCAAACATGACGGGTTTGTATTGAATAGTTCTGTTGGCCACCCGTTGGCTTCCGGCTCGACCCTAGATACCACCAGGGTGTAAAGTACTCGTCAAGACAAATCCAACGAGCTCAACAAGGCAGTATTATGTTGAGTAGATGGGTAGTTTCATTGGCCATCTTTTGGCTTCGTTATCACCCTGAACACTATCTGGTTACATAATACTTGTGTGTACCAATCCAACAAGCCTAAACACAAAGAGGTTATGTTGTGTAGTTGACATGTTCGTATGTCTACCTTCAGGCTGCATCATCAGACCCGCTCCATATTACTGTATTGTCATCGAACATGCGTATGCCAAATTTCAGCTCAATCATATAACCGCGAGTGCTGAAAATAGATCACAAAAGTTAAACTCGTATGCTTGTCTGGGAAACAGACAGACAGGCATACGAACATTGCAAGGTAAATAAAAGCTTCTGAAAATAGAAAAGGACCTCGTCCTGGAAGACAAGGTGGACTGATGAAGGTCGCAGGTTAAAGCTAGATGCGTGCAGCACAATGGCTGTCCTCATGACGATCTTTAAGAGGTGCCTTTGTCCAGCAGTGGACATCTTTCAACTGATGATGAATATAAAGTATTGGTTCATGACAAGGGCGGCGCCAAAGAGGGGCAGGGAGGGACAGCTCACCAAATCACACAAATGCAAAGCACCAAAGTCAAAACCTGATTGAGAAGCACCATGGGAAAATCGCCTTAATGGACTGGCCATGACGATTATGCACAGACTTATTAATGAAAACTTACAAGATTTTCATAATAAGTAAGCTTAAGGACGAACGATTTAGCGCAGTGGTTAAGAGATTAAGCCGCTCCACCCACTGTGTCAAATCTTTGTGTGACCACAATTATTTGTTTCGGTCTGGGTATTTGCGTATGTGAATTTAAATGTTTGTAAACGCATCCACGATACAGGAATAAATCCTAGAGTGGGGCTACGTTTTCTTTAAAAGAAAAATGGAAGAAAGATAACCACCCGAAGATTATGTTTGAATTAACACCCTTCATCATCTTGTGCCTACAATTCATACTTTTTATCATCCATTTATAAACTTGCCTCCCCTTAACCATCGACTGGCAACTTCCTTGGTGCGTGAACGATTGAAACCGCCAAACGGTTACGAAGACTATAGGCTTGCCCATCAGATAAGACATGGTCAAGTTTGTATGCAAAAATATATCCTATATTTATGTTTTTGAATTCAACGTTTAAATATACATTCCGTCTCTTTTATTCATTACGCGTAAAGTGAAATCAATAAAGACCGTCACGCCTATATTCTCCAGAGGAGGTGGCTGAGGTTTACTGAGTACACCCACGTTTCGCTGACGATGTTAGGTCCCATGTAATAGGGGCGAGCCTATTGCCATATACCGGGCACAATTCCAGATTCCGGACTCATACTGAGAATTTTTCGTTAGAAAAACTACATTTGTCCGACCTAGGATTTGCACCCAGGACCTCTTGATCACAGCGCTTTGCCACCAGACCAACGAGGCAGTCAAAACATATTATAAAACAAAGTCCCCCGCCGTGTCTGTCTATTTGAACGCGATAAACTCAATAACTACTGAACCGATTTTCATATGGGTTTCACCAATGTACGGAGTGATTCAAGAGGAAGGTTAATGTGTATAGTTTACCCGTGCGAAGTCGGGGCGAGTCGCTAGTAAAAGATAATATTGAAACCATTATGAAACGGCTTTTAAGTGTTTATATAATTAAAATGCTTAAGGGAAAATTAAAAGCAAATAATCAATGAATTCTATAACATAGTTCAGTTCAATATCTATAAATTTTCAAAGCATTAATTACGGAACTGATTTCCATATAAATAAACAATCACAAAAGTAAATGTAAGTAACGTGGTAATTTTTAATTAAACTTGTAATTAAAACTTGGTTCTGTAAGTGTGTAACATTGGACCGAGCGACACCGCCTCCCACGAGCGGAGCTAATGCTAGGGTTGCTATTCAAATAAGTACTATTAAAATTATTAATATTCATAAACATATGACAGATAATACAAAATCTATAATTATTTTAACAGGATTCATTACAGTCCTAGGCGATCATCGTACTATTGGGGTAAATCCCCCGGTACCCGATTTAATGGTCATAGGCTCACTGCCATTCGTGATTGGAGAAAATAGACATGTTTTTTTTTAGGATACTTTTAAAGTAAAATAAAATGGTGTTGTTACTGAATTTAAAAAAAAGAAGGCGAATGTATTCAGTTCTTATTATTTTTAGAGAGTGGTTTATTTTTGATCTCGACATTAATGCTATTGTAAAAAAAATACGATACAGAAATAAATCCGATGCTTAAAATGAAAAATATCTTAAACTTAAAATGAGTTTCGTTTTGCCTTTGCCACCGCTCTTATTACTAAGCAACCTATTTAATATTATAAGCATTACAGCACACACATACTTATTATTCCCATTAAATAAAAGAAATACAAACTAAATGCTTTTTAAGTGTATCTATTCGTCTTTCGCCATCTGGCAGCCCTGTGAACCAGCGTTGTTTGTTTACAAGCACATTACAAAGTTAATATATCATAATTAACGGTGAGAGGCGACGGGGCGTGCCCACAATCAACCTGCCGACTAATACTTTCTAAATTTAAACAAACCGATGACAGTATTTATTGCTGCTTACAAATAAAAAAAATAAATTATAGTCCGGTTTTGCCCGAAGACTTTGGGATTTTGTATTGGGAATATTTTGGTGTGTATTTAAGTATCTATTTATATAGGATGTTGTTTTGTATCGTAGTGAATTTTCAGGAGTAGTCAATTCTTAAAAGTGGTATGATAAGTTCCTTAAATAGGTCATACACATGCCTCTACCAATCAGCATGTTTCCGCGTGGTCAAGTATGTAAGTACCTAATCTCTTTTACCTCGATTCGTAAGAAATGCTATTTCTCCACGAAGGGACAGTATAGGCTGATTCATTTTTAATCCCGAAGCATAGGAAGCCCCAGCCATAGCAATGAACTGAATTACGGTGGAGGTTTTAGCCTTTAGTAACCTCGGTATAACCACTCGCTTCCCCCCTTAGCGAGCTGGTATTCTACGTAGAATTTCCTTTCAAAAAAAGGCAGTCATTGCGCTATGTTATAGGCTGACCTAAACTAGAATCAACTTTAAAAGTGTTCATATGTTCCACCCACGCGTCAGATAAGAGTTATCTTTGCGGATAGTCATTATCGCTAAGTAACGTCCTACGCGATTAATTAATTAAAAATAATTGCAACTTTTTACGCAATTGCCCCAGTAGATGGATGATGTTTTGCAAGTGTATCAAGTCTATTCCAATCAAACTTTAATAATAATAATATTAGCCCTGTTAAGAAACTGTCCCACCGTAGGGCACGGGTCTCCTCTCGCACTGAAAGGGCTTCGGCCATAGTCCACCACGCTGGCCCAGTGCGGGTTGGCGAACTTCACACACCGAGATACTCCTACGTATGCAGATTACCTCACGATGTTTTCCTTCACGCGTTAAAGCAAGTGATAATTAATTTTTAATACGCACTAGCTTTCGAAAGGACAGAGGTGCATGCCTGGGTTTGAACCCGAGACCTCTGACTTTGCAGTTCAACGGTCTAACCACTAGGTTATCACTGCTCTTCAAACTCAAACTTTAAAACTGTTTAAGCCATTCGTCACCATATTTAGATGTTTTAGTTGTGATTGCAATCTATAACAAGTGTGATATGAAGGCGGCAGTATTTCCGTAGATATCGAAATGAAAATACTGTTAGCAAGAAATCGACGTTTTTATATTGAGTGAAAAACATTTAAAAAGTTTTAAAGTTAAGTATATATACATCATTTTAGCATATTAGGTGTCATAAGGCTTATTTATTCTTTTTGTCATAAATTATTTTTCAATTATAATAGATCAGAGATAACAGAGCTGTGATAGCCTAGCCGTTAGACTGTGGGATTGCAAATTTGAACCTGAGACCTCTAGACCTAACCTGAGAAGGTTCAAACCCAGGCACGCACCTCTGTCTTTTCGAAAGCATGTGCGTATTAAAAATTAATTATCCCTTGCTTCAATGGTGAAGGAAAACATCGCGAGGTAATCTGCATTCCTAAGAGTTTCTCGAAGGTGTGTGAAGTTCGCAAACTCACTGGGTCAGTGTGGTGGACTATGACCTAAACTCTCTCAGTTTGAGAGGAGGCCCGTGCCGCGTGTATTATTATAATAGATCAGTATATATAGCACCACTGTTTAACCAGAGATGGGCAGAATGTAATCAGATTAATGATTAACCACCCTTGCTTGGGGAATATAGGCGTGATGGTGTAATAATGGTTACAACGATTACACTTTTAATCTTGAATCATGATTGAACATTACAAAATGCAATTGTGATCATTAATCTGATTACATTTTGCCCATTCCTGTGTCGAAATAAGATTATCTCTCACAAATCATGGTGAGAAGGAACAGGTCATACTGACACTGATCCAATGCGTATGTGAAGGCAGGTCTGTGGTTATTCGCTGTTGAAACTCATCAAGCCACACATAGGCTTACAATTAGGCTTGACGACCACCACATGAAGTGCTAACCGGGTCCAACGGCTTAAAGTACATTCCGAAGCACGGAGACTCTTCAAAATAGGAATGTGATAAACGCTGAACATGCCTTCTAATCTACGCAGACGTTTGAAAATGGAAAAAGCGGTCACCCATCTCAGTTTGACGGAGTTTAACGCTGCTAAAGGTTTGTGATCACGACACCGTGGTTTCTCAGCGCTACAAGCGCCTCAATTATAACTCTGCGAATTAATGAGCATTTTCGTTTGGTGTCACAATGGATCCCACGCGCCTGAACCCAATTAGTCTGTGATTTATCCCCTAGGGACCGGCTTAGCTACGACATAGCTTCCCTCGTGCGTAGAAACCTAATATTGAAATTCGTTAACAATGTTTGTACTATGGATTGAAAACTAGCGAGGTGGGTAGAAATATATTAATAAAATAAATAAACACAGTCACGCCTATATTTCCCAAGCGGGGTGGCAGAGGTGTTCCACTTTTCGCCGACGATATTAGGTCCCGTGTTTTAAGGGGCGAGTTTATTGCCAAATACCGGGCAAAATTCCAGACTCCGGAGCCGTCCGTTCCAGACTTCGTTAAAAAGACTACATTTGTGGCTCTAGCATTTGAACCCTGGACGTGAACATAAGGCGATGCGCTTTGCCATTAGATCAAGGAGGAAGTAAAACATGTGCCATACAGAATACCATTACTCGTTCATTTCACGCAGATTTTGTAACGCGTTGCGTTTGCTCATAGAGATTATTTTAGAGAGACGGACGGTTTCATCCAGTGGTTAAGAGCTTGAGTCGCTCCGCCCACTGGATTGAGGGCGGATTGCGTGTTCGATTTCCACACGGGACAAATCTTTAGGTGACCCACAAATATTTTCTCGGTATGGGTATTTGTACACGTAGACTATCTAGTCCTAGACTATCTTACCTTGACCAAATAGACCGTGTCTTATCTGAAGGGCAAGTCAAGAGTCTTCGTGACCGGTGAGTGTGTATGAGACGAACTATGAGAGTGGAGGAAGCCAGAGAGGTATGTAAGGAAAGAACCTGTTGGAACTCTGTACTCTCTGCCTACCCCGCGAGGGAGCTGGCGTGATGATATAGATAGAGAGGTATTTGTACATGTGAATATCATGCTTGTAAACGCACCCACGACGCAGGAATAAATCCTAGTGTGGGGCTACGTGTAATAAGAAACAATAAAACCCTGGGATGAGGTTCGGCAGCTCTGAGAGTTTGCCATTACATCGGTCGCAATAACAGACTTCAGACTTAAAAAAATCTCAATAACATTTTTCAACCGAGCTTAGAACCTCGTGATTGCCAGTTGTGCTTTGCCCAATCCGCGTACTTCATCAGCTATCAGACGTCCACTGCAGGCACGCAAGGGAAGCAAAGGAACGCCATGATGGCTATATACTGTACGCGTGTAACTTTTACCAGCGACCTGCACCGGATCGTCGGTTCAACTTGTCGGGAGCCAGCCGCCGCGTCAAATGACCGCGTTATGATTTACTCTTTAATAATATCGGCCTATACTGCCCACTGCTGGAGAAAAGCCTTCTCTCACAAATCGAGGTGAGAGAGATTAGGTCATAATCCACCACGCGGACCCAGTGCGGATGGGTGGAGGCAGGTTTGTGGCCACCTGCTGTTGGAACTTATCAAGCCGCCTTTAAGGCTTCCAACTCGGCTTAACGACTACCACATTAAGTGGTAGCCGCGACGAACGGCTTAACGTGCCTTCCGAAGCACGGAGACGCTCGAATATGAAAATGTCACAAACGGTCACCCATCTCGGGCCAACCGAGTCGAACGCTGCTTAACGTTATTAATCGGTATGAACACTGCAGTCGCAGAGCGCTACGAGCGCCTCTTTAATAATGTTAATATTTAAAATGTTTCATAATGGTTTCAATATTAATTTTAATTAGCGATCCGCCCCGACTTCGCACTGGTAAACTATACACATTAACCTTCCTCTTGAATCACTCCGTCCATTGGTAAAACTCGTATGAAAGTCGGTTCGGCAGTTATTGATTTATCGCGTTCAGACAGACAGCGGTGGGGGACTTTTTTTATGTAATATGTAGTAATTCCACTTTAATGCGTAATGAATATAGGACACAGAATGTCCCTGCGAAAGTGGAAGGATTTAGGTACCGGGGAAGACCTAGACTATCTTACTATGACCAAATTGACCGAATAGCTGAAGGTCAAGTCAAGAGTCTCCGTAACCGGCTAACGTGTATGAAACGAACTATGAGAGTGGAGGACGCCAGAGAGGTATGTAAGGAAAGAACCAGTCGGAACTCTGTACTCTCTGCGTACCCTGCAAGGGATCTGGCGTGATGATATAGATAGAAAGAATTACTGTTCAAATTTTGAATTCTAAAACATAAATGTAGGGTATATATATATTTGCATATCAACTTGACCATGTCTTATCTGATGGGCAAGTCTATAGTCTTCGTAACAGCAGTATATAATTTATATTTATCATCTACTTAAAGATGTCCATTGCTGGAGAAAGGCCTCCCTATAAGATTATCACCACGACAGCCATTATGCTGCACGATTTAACCTGCGACCTTCACCAGGTCATCGGTCCAGCTTCTCTTCGAGGACGAGGTACCCTTAGCTTGCAATGTTCGTATGTCTGTCTGTCTCCCTTTCCGGTTCAAATCTAGTGATCCATTTTTCACGCACTTGCGGTTATCCGATTAAGCTGAAATTTGGCTTACGCATGTATGTTCAATGACGGTACAATAAAATGGAGCTGGTCTGATGATAAAGTCTAAAGGTTGACATACGAACATGTCAACTAAACCATATAACCTATTTGTGTTTAGGCTTGTTGTACTAGTACGTGACGATGACGTGTGCCCTTGTGTTTTTGCTAAAAAAGCTTGTTATTAAAAAGATCTTTTTAAATGAAAATTATTTATGACAGCCATTGTGCTACATTCAACTTTTACCTGCCTTCACCAGGTCATCGGACCACCTTGTCTAGAGCCTGTCCACTTCACGTCTTGCGGGACGAGGTCCCTTTCTATTTTCACAAGCGTTTATTTAACTTGCAATGTTCGTACGTCTGTCTTTTCGTTCCAAATTTTGTGATCCAGTTTTCAATGATGTGCGGTTATCCGATTGAGCTAAGTCGTCGGCCTTTCTTTTGGGGGGCTTTCCTACATCGTCTTTCATTACGTGGCCAGCACTCGAAAACCTTCCTGCCTCAACGGCCGTCTATGCGAGTATAATATACATTTGTTAAAAATATGGCGTGTTTCATTTTGTATAGCGACATAAAAGTTTGAGATACCTTCTTCTATTCACGCACTATTCTATTTTCCATATAAAATGGAATGAACCCAAACTAAAATGTAAAACGATTCTTTAACGTAAAAACTTAAAGTATAGAAACTTTGTCAAGGATCCGTGCTGTCAAATTTATCTTTATTTAGTAAATCAGTAGGGTAAAAAGTATGGCGTATCGTCTCGATAGCGTTACATTGAGGTGAGGTTCATGTTTTGGCCTCAGTTCATCAAATTAATTTCGAATAGCTTATGTAATACGGTCTATAAGAATCTGGAACACCGAACATTCTTGAACGGCCATACTAATACCGCAGCTATCTGAACAGTAAAATTTACGAGAAACAAATACGTTTGATAAGCGCATCGTTAATTCAGTTAGAGAGCCGGCAAAGACTCCGCGTGTAGTAAACTTTCGTGACACACGGTTAGCTAAGCTGGCGAGCTTATTTGTTGGAGAATGAAATGCCCAACATAAACTTAGCACATAAACTCATGCGAGAAACATAGTACAAAGTTATAGGCTTATTTGTTGGAGAATTAAACGCCCAACAAAACTAAGCACATAAACTCATGCGAGAAACATAGTACGAAGCTATAGCCTCTCTTTTCTTAGGTTTATGATTTTTATAAAAATTACTTAATAATGTCAAGAGTCTCCGTAACCGGCGAGTGTGTATGAGACGAACTATGAGAGTGGAGGAAGCCAGAGAGGTATATTAGGAAAGAACCTGTTGGAACTCTGTATTCTCTGCCTACCCCGCGAGGGAGCTGGCGTAATGATATAGATAGATAGACATAATAATGTAATGGATTTACCATATTTTTATACCGTTGAAACAGTGTTTACCATTATGTTTGATGTCTCCTGCCTCTTGGTCGTATTGGCTCATTTCTTACATTCTTTTTTCAATGAAAATTGAAAATCCTAATGTAACTAACCAAAGAAATATTTATTAAACATTTCTTTTCAAGGAACGATATTATTCTTTTTCCAAATTAAATTTACACCTATTTTTCGCAAGCTTAAATGTTGTTTAATACTTTTGCCCGTGTGTCACAGTATAATTTTTACTACTTAACCGATTCACTTATAGTTTAATACTGTCCCAGTGATAAGAAATAAGCAGAGTGCTCGTGTTTACCATAAACTTCAGTTTTATGACTTTTGTTTTATGGACTTTTAATAAGTATTTTGTAAATCTTTGTGTGGTCTATTATGTATTGACAAACTATTGTTAACAGTATCATAATGATGTTACAGACTATATTTAAAAAAATAAAGAAGTTTGTCCTTGTATATGTGGTAGATAATGATTTAATTATCAGAATTATTTATTTATTTTTTACTTCATCATCATCATCATCTCAGCCTATACCTGTCCACTGCTGAACATAGGCCACCCGAATCGCTTTCCAGCTTAACCGGTCCGATGCCACCTGCATTCAACGACTTCCTGCGATTTTAATTCAATTATTATTTTTTACTTGTAATAACTTACTTTGTAGTTTCGATAGTTTTTACTTATTTACCAAAAATACAGACAATGACATAAATCTCTAAAATATAAAAAAACGACATTACTCTCATAAGTGTTAACTATAGACAGATATATTTTAAATTAAAGTTAAGACTTAAATTTTATTTCTTCCAAAGTTTCTCGATTTCCAATTTTTTAAATTGAGTAATTAATAAATAACTAAACGAAATAAAATTTACTCCGTGAAAGTTAAATTACATTATATTCTATGACAATATTCAGATATGCTGGGTACTAACAAACACAAGTTACAGATTTATTACTGCACACTATCTAAGTAATAAATATTTTAAAGCACGATCATTCCCATTGGTTCTCCCACGGGCGGCGCAAGCGACATCTAGCGGGAAACCCGAACATTACAACTAAAATCTTGTTCTGATTGGTTATCACTTGTAGCGCGGGCTACAAGGCAGTATACCACGAAATGGACAATGTTTTACATAATTGAATTGGTAAGATCGGTACTTTATTAGGCTTTTTTTACATTATTTTTTTTTGACATTATGATAATTTACATTTTTAATTGACGGACGACCAACCACTGGATTATAAGAACCGATCGACTAGTCGCGGGTTGATCCCCGTTGTTGGTTAATTACTAATTATTTACATATTTAGAACACAAACATGCACACGCATACACACACACACACACACGCATGCACGCACGCGCGCGTATATTCAACATAAATTATACTTACTATCGTTTATTTTGTATAAACCATGCGGGGGTGCTTACAAAGTGTCATATTTAATTTTTTTTTAACTTACTAATCTACCACCGGATCAGAACGCGGCCTCCACTGAGAAGATCCGGGGAGAAACTCAGCGGGCTTGTCAATTAACCGACTTCAAAAAGGAGGAGGTTCCATGTTCGGTTGTATGTATGCTTTTTTTTATGTATGTTCAGCGATATTTAAGTCAATTTTGGACCGATTTTGATGATTTTTTTTGCATTGGGTTCAGTATAGTTTTGAGGTGGTCCTATTTTTATTTATTTATTTATTTATTTAATTAGATTCACCAACAGTTATGTACAATAATTCATTTGCAAGTGATATAAATTTTAAGTTCATGACCAATTGCATAACTAATTACAGGTGAATACAGCATGCATAACAAGTATTTATTCTAGATATTATTGACGGATTATTGACAGATATATTATTACTTAGACAATCATAATTAATTATAAAATAAAATTAAATCACTAACTTTCAGAATGAAAAATAATAACAATAAAATGAAATACAAAGAAATATTAATTAATCACACTATAATAAAATTGCAAATATTTTAATTAATTTTTTTTTTTTAATTATTTAATGTCATGAGGTTTGGCAAATAAATGTTAGTTGGATAAGTTTTCGAAAATAAGTCTACGAAATTCATGCGAATTTACTGAAAATATGTCGATTGCGTCTATGCAATATTTATTAACAGCTCTGCACAACCTGGGAATCGGCGAATTGTATCCTAAAACCGTGCTCCGAAATGGATGAACCATTATTGCCATTGCTTTACGGGGTATCCGATGAGGGGCGTTAAACTTTAGACTTTTAATCAGCGATGGACAATCCAATTGGTTGTGTAGTAATTTGTACATGAAATTCATATCCAGAAGCGCTCTTCTTTTTTCAAGCGATGGTGTATTAAAAAACGCAAGTCTTTCACTATAACTTTTATGACTTTTGGATATTCCAGCAGAAAATGCCAAATGCCACATGAAACGCTTCTGAATCCTTTCTAGTCTTAAAATATGTGTAGAATAATGCGGTCTCCAGACAGTGGGACAGTATTCTAGTATGCTACGAATCAAGGTATTGTACAATAGTATTTTTGTTTGCGGCTTTCTGAATGTTTTACCATTTCTTATGACGAAGCCTAGCATTTTGGATGCTTTTTTAATTATCTCATCCATATGAGGTTGAAAAGTAAGTTTTTTGTCTAAATTAATACCCAGGTCTCTAATTGTGTCAACTTCACGTATGGAAGTGCCTTCTATAGAATAACTAGAATCAATGAAATGGAGTTTGCGGGTGAACTTCATGTGGTAGCATTTATTAGTGTTGAGGTGCATTTGGTTGTTGCTGCACCACTGGGTAATGTGTTCTATGTCCTGTTGTAAAAGAGCTACGTCGTAAGTATTTTTTATAATGCGTGAAATTTTTAGATCGTCGGCGTACATATAAGGTTCAGAATGTAGAAGGCAATTAGGTAAGTCATTTACGAAAATATTAAAGAGGATAGGACCTAAATGTGATCCTTGAGGTACACCAGAAGAGGCAGAGAACAAGTTTGACCTGAAACCGTTAACTACGACGTAGAAGGAGCGATTCCTCAGGTAAGTCTCGATCAATTTAAGAAGACCTCCACAGAAACCATATACTGATAATTTGTGGAGCAGTATAGAATGGGGCACCTTATCGAAGGCCTTGCTGAAGTCAGTATATATTACATCTACCTGCTGACGACAGTCAATTGCCTCAGCCAAATCTTCCACAAATGTGACCAAGTTAGTTGAAGTAGACCTCGCCTTGACGAAACCATGTTGATGGATAGATAAATACTGACTAAAATACTTTTGTATGTGAGGACAAATTATGGACTCAAAAATCTTTGCTATGGTAGAGATAATCGAGATTGGACGGTAATTGTTCACGTCTTCCGTTCCCCCAGACTTATGAATAGGTACTACTTTGGCTACTTTCCACTCATCCGGAAATATTCCAGATGAGATCGATGTCGCAAAGATAATATGTAGTGGTATTATCAAGTTGGACGAACAATTTCTAATGAAAATTGGCGGAATACCGTCTGGGCCCGCACCCTTAGATATATCTAGACTATTTAGCTTTTTCATTATTGTTGTTTGGTCCACTACCACTGAGCCAAAACTAAAGCTTAACTTGTCTATAAGCTTTAAGTTATTCGACATAGTGAAGTTATTATTAGAATTCCCATTATTGTAGACCTGCGAGAACAGAGACGCGAACAAATTACATATCCCCTCACCATCGGAGCTGACAGAAGTTCCGTCAGTCATTTGGCTAGGGTAAAAACTAGATTCCACTTTCTTAGACTTCACGTATGACCAGAAGTATTTGGAGTTATGGTTGATTTTACTCTCTACATCGTCTATGTATTGATTGTAACACTTCTCAGCTATTTTTGAACACCTTTTGCTTAACAAATTAAACTCTATTTTGTCCCTTGGGTTCCGGTACTTTTTAAATCGAGAATGTATGTTATTTTTTTCTTTTAGTATGGCAATGAGGGATTTAGTAAACCACGGTGGATATTTACGGTTCCCAGCCTTTTTGCGAGGCACATGTTTGTAAATTACTTCCTTGAGTTTGGCATAGAATATCGATAGCATGGAATTAACATTTGTGCGTTGCGCTAATTCCATGTTCCAGTCAATCATTGACAGATCATTGTTAATCACTTCATAGTCAGCCTTGTGGTAGTTTAGCCTTCGATTATTAAGGTTGACAACAAGCTCTTTACTTTCCACGCTCAATACATCGACTTCAAGTGGTGGATGTAAAGGGTCAATCTGTGCAAGCGCGATTAGGGCTGCTGACACAGTACAGGATGGTACGTCTGACAGAACAAGATCTAGAAATTTTTGCCTGTTATTTGGTATTTGATTGAGCTGCCATAGGTTGGCAACATGTGCAAAATCGACCAAAAACTGACCCAATTTCGAGCACTGACTTGTTGTAGCTCTTCTCCAATTAATATTACTGAGATTAAAGTCACCTAATATGCAAGAGTGACCTTCATAATGATCAAGTAGAGAGTTACAATTTTGAATATAGTGTTTCAAGATTTGACAATGGACAGGAGAAGGGAGGTAGACAGCACAGATAGCCAATTGTTTGAATAATTTGGAATGAGGTATATTTATCAAAACCCAAAGATCTTCACAATTACTCTCCCAAACCATCATTCGCGTACTCGTCAGGTGTTTCATGACTGCGACTAATACCCCACCTCCCTCCTTACCGCCATGGAAACCTGATGACTCTCTGTCGCGTCTATATACTATATAACGGTCATCAAATAGTTCAGTGCTTAAGACGGCAGAGTTCAGCCAAGTTTCGGTTAACACAATGATGTCATAACTGCTAGTAATCAAGTTTTGAAAAAATAAGTGTGTTTTAGTCCTCAGGCCACGAGTGTTTTGATAATATATTTTTATTTGTTTAAATTTTATAGTGTTACGTAATTGATTCGTGCATAGTAATTAATTTTTCTACTTTAAATTATCCAAAACACTCATTTCCCTCACTACAATGTACTTATCGTGCTCGCTCTTGCGAATAAGAACACGGCCGTTCCTGACCCAGACGAACCTGTACCCCTTTTCTTTTGCAACTTTTCTCGCTGCTGCGTGGAGTGATTTGTTTAACGGAGATAGATGTTCTGTGACGTAGACTGGTAGCTTCGCACCGCTGCATCCCATGTGTGAACTGTTGAGTTTATTCGCGGGGTTTGCTCTGTTGTAGCTTATGGTAGCCGCCAAAAATTGATCTCGCTTATTTACGCTATTAAACTCTACTATAACCGATCGTGGGCGTGTGTTCTCAGGATTAATTTTAGCGGCCCTTGTTATACGCATGATATTGTCATCCTTTATTTCACATGATATACTTTTGCCCAACTCCTTTAAGATAGTGACTAAGTTTTCGGACCTTTTTTCGGGGAGACATTGTATTTCTATATTTTTGCACCGAGCATGTTGTTCAAGCTGGTTAATGCGTAATTTTAAATCTGTGATGGTGGAGTGCATTAAGGTACTTTGTTCCTGAACTTTTTTCACATTATTTTGGACTGCTTTTTGCTCATTTACAATGTCGTCGAACTGGTCACTCACAAATTGCATAGCTTGTTTTACATCTTGAAGCTCATTTTTTACCTGTTGAAGTTCGGCATCTAAAATTGCACGCATTTTTGAACTTAACTTGTCTGTTAGATCAGCTAAATGCGTTCTCAAAACATCGTCCATAATTTTGCGAATCTCATCGCGTGTTACTGGGGAATCCTCATTGCCAGAAGGTGGTGACAACGCCTGCCTCTTGGTAGGACGGAGAGTCACGTTCTCGCTTGGGTGTATGCGGGTATTATCGTTATTGCTGCCCTCTGGCGCATTATAGCGTTGATTCGTTGATTGACTCGTAGATGGCATCGTCCCGTGGAGTAATTTTATCTCGGAATGTGGTCTGATATCCTCCTTACAGGGGGTGTTTGGTGGTGTTCGTTTAAGCGGCATAATAAACAATTGTATTAATCAAAACCACCCGCAGAACAATAAAAGATTTTAATGTTAATAAAGTAAATAAAGAATTTTAATGTTATTGGTATTGAACCTTGGACTTTAAAGATACAAGAGGGAACTCCTTAACGGAAAACAGCATGAATGTATAGATTCCGTTATTATAGTCATTATATTAATCCTGTAGGTACCTTATTGTACAACTCAGCAAAATAATATAATATCGGTACATAAATATTACTAAATAATTCACTCGTCACTAAAAATTGGAAAATAAAAATCTTTAAAAAAAAAGGTAAACTGACTTCAAAAAGCAAAAAATAAATATTTGGAGTCGGTGCCAAGTAACCGACTGCACCAACCAGCACCGACTTCAAATATTTATTTTTTGCTTTTTGAAGTCGGTTTACCTTTTTTTTAAAAGAGTTTTTTTGTTTAATTCTCCATTTATTTTTTTGTCATCATTTTTTGTATAGATACATAGATTTTTATATTAAACAAAATCATTAATGCGATCTAGCTCCAGTGTGGTGCCTTACTACTTAACTATAAGACTGTTTTTAAATATTGTATTTGAATATTGTATTGTATTTGAATCAAATTATAATAATATATAATTATAATTTGATTCAAATACAAGAATAAAATTCATCATCATCATCATCATTTCAGCCTATACTTGTCCACTGCTGAACATAGGCCTCCCCAATCGCTTTCCAGCGTAACCGGTCCGATGCCACCTGCATCCAACGATTTCCTGCGATTTTCACAAGATCGTCGGTCCATCTGGCAGGCGGTCGTCCTACGCTGCGCTTGCCAATACGTGGTCTCCACTCTAGAATCTTTCTGCCCCAACGCCCGTCCGATCTTCGCGCTATGTGGCCAGCCCATTGCCACTTCAGCATGCTAATCCTGAGGGCTATATCGGTGACCTTGGTTCTTCTACGCATCTCCTCATTCCTGATTCGATCACGTAGAGAAACGCCGAGCATAGCTCTTTCCATAGCTCGCTGAGCAACTTTGAGCTTTTTTATGAGACCAATTGTAAGAGACCACTGAGAGAGACTGACAGAGGCACTGAGGTATTTTGGATGAGAAGATGTTGCGCAGTTTCCCGAACGCTGCCCAGCCGAGTTGGATTCGTCGATTGACCTCTCTCTCAAAGTTGGACCTACCTAACCGGACTGCCTGTCCCAGGTAAATGTATTCGTCGACAACTTCAAGAGTAGAGTTCCCAACGGTGAGTGCGGTGGGTACGACATGGACATTAAACATTATTTTTGTTTTGTCCATATTCATTTTAAGACCCACTTGTTGGGATACTCTATTGAGGTCACCGAGCATTCGTCCTAGATCTTCCAGCGACTCCGCCATGACCACAATGTCGTCGGCAAATCGAAGGTGAGTGATGTATTCGCCATTGATGTTGATGCCAAGTCCTTGCCATTCCAAGAGCTTGAAGGGGTCCTCTAAGGTGGCCGTAAACAGTTTCGGAGAAATGACGTCTCCCTGTCTTACTCCTCTTTTTATGGGGATCACCTTCGTGCACTGCCCCTGTACTCGGACTGACATGGTGGCGTTATTATACAAGCACTTCAACACTTCGATGTACCTATAGTCAATGCGGCATCGCTGGAGAGATCTAAGAACCGCCCAAGTCTCGATCGAATCGAAGGCTTTCTCATAGTCCACAAACGCCAAGCATAGTGGCCGATTATACTCCTCAGTCTTCTGTATAACCTGCCGCAGCGTATGTATGTGGTCTATGGTACTAAAACCTTTCCGGAAACCGGCTTGTTCGGGAGGCTGGAAGTCATCAAGCCTTCGTTCGAGACGATTCGTAATGACTCTCGAAAACAACTTATAAACATGGCTCAGCAGTGTGATGGGCTTATAGTTCTTCAATAAAGAATAATCACCTTTCTTGAAAAACAGCACCACCACACCCCTGTTCCATGCTTCCGGCGTTTTCCCTTCAAGCAAGACGGAATTAAATAGCCTCTGAAGGACTTTAAGTACCGGCGATCCGCCCGCCTTCAGAAGTTCTGCAGTAATTCCGTCTTCACCCGGCGCTTTGTTGTTTTTTAGTTGTTTGAGAGCCATCCTAATTTCGCACAGGCTGATGTCCGGGATATCTTCAGTGCAGTGTCGGGTTAGCTTGGCTCTTGGGTCTTTTACCAAGTCAACAACAGGTTTAGCTACTGAGGTATATAACTGTCAATAGAACCTCTTTATCTCCCTGAGCACCTCTGACCTATTTGACGTTACGTTTCCGTCCTCCGTCTTCAGCTTCGTCAACTGGCTCTGCCCAATAGACGCGTCTCTTGCGAACACTTTAGAGCCCTTGTTCTGCTCTATGGTCTCCTCAATACGCCTTGCATTGAAGGACCGTAAGTCGTGTCGCAAGGACTTCAATATCTGTCCATTAAGCTGCCTATAGGACTTAGCATCATCGGAGGTTTGGAGCGTCATGGAACGTCGCTCAGCCTGAGGTTTCCGGTGTAGTCTGATAGTTTTTGAGGCCTATTTTTACGGTGGGTCTTAAAATACTTGGACCCGACCGTATGAACAGTCTCTACCAGCCTGTTGTTGATTTCGTCCACTGATGCGCTGCTGTCTAGCAATTCGAAGCGGTTTGACAATTCGAGTTGAAAGTTCTCGGGGTTTTGGATATATGCATGAGTAGGTCGGAGCGTAGACTTCATCAGACGCGATCTTTCCATTTTGACATTAATATTTAATGTGCCTCTGACCATTCGGTGATCACTGCCGGTTTTTACCCTATGAATCACGGAGACATCATTAAATATTTGGCGCTTGGTGCTCATGATGAAGTCTATCTCATTTTTTGTGGAACCATCAGGGCTCATCCAGGTCCATTTCCTATGAGGCGGCTTCTGGAAGAAAGAGTTCATCATAAAGAGTCCCTCTTTCTCCAGAAATTCGGCCAGCCTCTGACCCCTGGGGTTGCGCTGCCCATATCCAAATTGCCCCAATCTCAGCTCATCATCGCCCCGTTGGCCCAGCCGCGCATTGAAGTCACCCATAACTACTGTAAAGTGTGCTTTGGAAGTATGTATGGCTCTACTAATGTCCTCATACATAACTTCGACCTCATCATCTGAGTATGCCGAGGTCGGTGCGTAGACCTGTATGACCTTCAGCGAATATCTTTTGGATATTCTGAGTATCAGGTACGCTACCCTGCTCGACACACTAGTGATGGACACAACGTTGTTTATGAGTGACTTGTGGACGATAAATCCGACACCACCTTGGGACTGCTGTTCGCCCTCCCGGTAGTAAAACAAGTTGCCGGATTTTAAGGTTATCGTGTCCTCGCCCTCTCTTCGGACCTCCGATAAACCAACAATACTCCACCGCAACTTGTTTAACTCTTCTTCCAGCTCAACTAGCTTCTCATCTGTCCTCAATGTGCGTGCGTTGTATGTCACCAGGGCCAATTTTCGGTTTTGGTGGTAGCCGAATCTCTGCCGGAGATTCTTAGCACCCCTTGTCCTGTCGTTACCATGGCTGCTACCGTGGCCAGGACGAACAGGACCGCCGGGGACTAGGGGCCTGGTTTTCCTACTTTCTTCCATAATTGGGGGTGTTTGCCATACTCGCCACGCTTGGCAGGCGGGTTGGCGAGCGCAGTTATTGGTCGTCGCAGTGTTAAGGGAACGCTGCTGCCCATTCCCCAGCGTTAGCAACTTGAAGTGGACTGACTATCGTACCAGGGGCGTAAAATTATCGTACATGGATCGAAATTATCGTATTTTTTAGGATAATGTCTATTATAGATAAATAAATCATATAAATTGTAATATTGATATGCATGCAAGTACTCTATAGTTTATCTTTTTTAAACCACCGCTGTCAAATCAACAGAACACTGAAAACCAACCAACCAAATGTTTTACACGTGGTACAGACAGCGTTAGCAACTTGAAGTGGACTGACTATCGTACCAGGGGCGTAAAATTATCGTACATGGATCGAAATTATCGTATTTTTTAGGATAATGTCTATTATAGATAAATAAATCATATAAATTGTAATATTGATATGCATACAAGTACTCTATAGTTTATCTTTTTTAAACCACCGCTGTCAAATCAACAGAACACTGAAACCCAAATGTTTTACACGTGGTACAGACCTGAACTGATTCCCTTTCCACTTTAAGTTCAATAAACGCGCCAAGCTTAAAATTCACTCAGACAAAATTTCACTGTTCCCATGCAAGTTGGGTATGAAACACGCCAAAATTTTGTATTTATAAAGAAGAAATGGATATGAATGGGTAGTGTTTATTGGACAAAATAAAATCATGCTACTGTGATTTAGACTATCAGCGCATGAGTGGAATAATATAAATTCTCAAATTTTGCATCATGATAGAAATTATCGTACAATCTGCGTACGATAATAATATGCTATCGTACATCGTACGTAGGCACAAAATTATCGTATGTGTACGATAATTATCGTACGGTTCCGAACGCTGCCATTCCCTAGTTTTCCCTTAGTCGCCTTGTACGACACCCGATGGGATGAGATGGGTTGGTCCTATTCTAAGCCGGGAACCACGCGGCGGAATAAAATTAGCTAATGTATAATATTCCCGCAAATTTAAATTTACTTCTTATTTCCTTAAAAGTATTGCCAACTCCAAAATTCCAACTTATAATTATACCAAGAATCTTCGATTACGTCATT
Source organism: Phalera bucephala (assembly GCA_905147815.2). Taxonomy (NCBI): domain Eukaryota; kingdom Metazoa; phylum Arthropoda; class Insecta; order Lepidoptera; family Notodontidae; genus Phalera; species Phalera bucephala. The sequence continues at coordinate 3,710,888 of LR990632.1, read as the reverse complement.
CCTAGAATTATCTAGCAGTGCTGTCGGAAATGCTTGGATGCCGGCCTGTGGTTTGGCGCTGACGAACAAAGGCTAATTAGTGGCGTAGGAATGGGAACAAATTGATAGGATATTTTCGATTTCATCAACATTCCAGATGCGGTATTCGAAATCGGCTGATAGATTTAAAGGACCACCCTTAAAGGGGCCAGAAGGACGAACTATGTGTTGCATAGGGCTGGTACGGGGTTATAGTCATCAGTATAAATAAGTCCACTGTAGGACGGTTTCTCGTAAAGATCACCACAACGACGAGCTTTGTACGCATCAATCTTTTATGACCGTGGCCAAGTTATTAAGTGCCAGCTCAAACAGCATCCTGAAAGCGTTATATAATAGGTGAGACTGCCTAATGCTGGAGCACCGGATACGGCTGCATGCGCCTGTTGCTAAGTGTGCTGTGCTCTAGTATGACAGCCACTTTCTATGTATTCCTTTACTTTTTTACTAACATTAGTTTCTTAAGTTATTATTGAACATACTAACATTGTGGACTTTCTGGACTGAAATAAAAGATCAAGTCTGAAAAGGTCTGAAGTTAAGAGTATCCGTAACCGAGCGTGTATGAGACCAACTATGCGAGTGAAGGAAGCCAGAGAGGTATGTAAGGAACCTGTTGGAACACTGTACTCTCTGTCTACCCCGCAAGTGATCTGGCCTGTTGATATAGATTCAGGTCTCTGGCTATAGGCGCATCCCTCTATCAATCTCGGGGTTCTTTTGGATCCCGCTTTATTCCGGATCGCTCTGAGTCTCCGTTTGGGTATCCCCTGTATTATTCTGCACCCTTGTCAGTGTGGTGTTAGCGTCGATCGATTCGGCCACCACGGACTCTCGTGCCGCAGAAGTGCCGGTCGGATTGCACGGCATTCCAGCATCAACGCAATCATCCGACAGGCTGTTGCTAGCGTCAAGATAGGGGCCAAACTATAACCGACTGGCCTCCATCGAGATGGCGTTAAAAGTTCCGCTGGCATGACTCATTCCCTGGAAGATGGGACGACTGTTGGTATGGGACGCTACTGGCGTCGATACTGGTCGAGGCTGGCATGGTTGCTCTAAGCGCGGAATGCCATAATCGCCGCAAGTATGTTACTCTTGGCTCAGGGTACATATTTAAGGCATTTGGGGTAGAGAGTTGGGTCCGTGGGGACCGGAGGCCCACCAGATGTTCAGGCAAATTTCGAAACGTCTGGTGGACCGTACCGGTGACCAGAACGCTGGCAGCTACTTGGGCCAGCACATCAGTTTGACGATATAGCGCGCCAATGCTGCCAGCGTCTTGGGTACCCTACCAACTGGTAGTGGTGCGGAGCCTTTGGGCCCATTGTAAATACTAGTTTTTAACCGACTTCTAAAAAGGAGAAGGTTCTCAATTCGACTGTATGTTTTTTATTTGTATGTTTTTATTTGTATCCGCCAATTGTGAACCGATTTTGATGATTCTTTTTGCATTGAGTTCAGTATAGCTCCAAGGTAGTTCCATTTTAATTTCATCGGTATTGGACCTTGAACTTGGAAGATACATCAAGGAACTCCTTAAAGACAAACAATACGAATGCGTAGATTGTGATATTATGGGTATTACGTTAATCCTATAGGTAGCCAGCCATAGAACTAATCAGAATATTAACCGACTTCAAAAAAGGAGGAGGTCGGAAATTGTTTTTTTATAACGTATTTATGAACTGATTTTGATGAATCTTTTTGGATTGGGTTTAGTATAGTTTTGAGGTGGTCCCATTTTAATGAAATCGGTATTAAACTTTGGACTTTGAAGATACATCAGGGGACTCCTTAACGGCGAACAGCACGAATGTATAGATTCCTTTATTATGGTTATTATATTAATCCTGTAGGTACCTTGCTGTACAACTTAGCAAAATAATATAATATAGGTATATAAATATTAGTAAATAATTCATCTGTCACTTAAAATTGTAAAATAAAAATCTTTTTTTAAATAAAACCGACTAATGCAAAAAATAAATATTTAAAGTCGGTGCCAAGTAACCGACTGCACTAATCGGTACCGACTTCAAATATTTATTTTTTGCTTTATGAAGTGGGTTTTACTTTTTGAAAAAAGATTTTATTGTATTGTTTTATTCTTCTTTGTAAATATTAATTGTACATATACTTTTCTTTATTGTAAATTCCTGAAATCGATAGATAGATTAGGTTCTGTGTCATTTTTGGCATTTACCATAAATATCACAGAAGTGCACAACTGAAATGCTTACTGGGTCTTTATTCGCTATAACTAAACACGTCGCGTTACGATAACTTGTGTGCGAAATAATTGTGTTATGTTATTCTGTGTACCTTCAACGATCATCTATCTATATCATCACGCCAGACCCCTTGTGGGGTAGGCAGAGAGTACAGAGTGTCAACAGGTTCTTTCCTTACATACCTCTTTGGCTTCTTCCACTCTCATAGTTCGTCTCATATACGCTCTTGACTTGTCCTTCAGATAAGACTCGGTTTATATGGCCATGGTAAGATAGTTTGGGTCTTCCCCGGTACCTACGTCCTTCCACTCATATCTCCTCAACGATCATTTCCCGAATTATTGTTACGCACCGTGTTACGTGTTTATTGGCTTATAGCGAATGATGGTCCAGGATTCGTAAGCCGACAACCCTATTAAATTTCGAGCTATTTAAATCGTCCGACAGCCAAGCCTCAACGAGACGGAATTCCTATTAAAATGTTACGCAATGAATTGGATGCGCCTAATATATAGTTTGAATTAGTCGATATATTATCATTAGGATATGTCTCAGATAATCGGATATAATTAACATGGATCATGCGTCGTATCGGCACCGCCTCGTGGAGTTTTGGTGATGGGATTATGTGTGTATCCCGGTGTATACTAAACCAATATGTTCTAAAGTTTTCTTCCACGGTCAATCTCGGGTCAATGCTAAAATAGCAGATTAATATTGTATCTATATGGTATATAGCAATAGGCTCACCACCTATTACATGGGACCTAAGATCGTCGGCGAAACGTGGGTGTACTCAGTACACCTCTGCCACCCCCTCTGGGGAATTTTATTTATTATTCTTTATTGTACAATAGAACACAGAAACAACATTTACACAGAAGATGTACAAAGGCGAACTTAACTCAATTTGAGTTATCTTCCAGTTAACCTTTGAGGAAAGAGAAACTATGTGGAAGTGAGGGCAATTGTACAATCACGGAACTAAAAAATAACAGAATTAAAACTAAGAGTTGACAATGACAAGCACATAAATATATACATATACACAACTATGAATTTATAAAATAAATACACAACACATATATATATATATATATATATATATATATATATATATATATATATATATATATATATATATATATATACAATAAATATTAACTAGAAAGGAAATACTCTTTAACTCGTCTTTTAAAAACATATAGAGAACAGCCATCGCGTATGGAGTGTGGAAGGGAATTCCAGAGTTTCACCGCACGTACAGTAAAGGAGCCATCATAGAGAGTGGAAGAATGACGAGGAGTTCGGAGAAGAAGAGAGGTAGCCGTACGACAAGTTTTGTCCCTAGGGATAAGGAATTCGAAACGCTCACGAAGATATACAGGCGAGCTAGGGTTATGAAGGACGGAGAAGAGAAGAGAGAGAATATGTAAATCTCGACGTCGGCGAATAGGTAGCCACTTCAGTTTCGATCGATACTCGGAGACATGATCATATTTGCGTAGACCGAAAATGAAGCGGATACACAAATTCTGCAGACGTTCGAGTTTGTTAAGAAGTTCCTCTGTCGCGTCAAGGAAACAGACATCAGCGTAGTCTAAAAGTGACAGAAGAAATGATTGAGCAAGAATTATTTTAGTTTGAAAAGGCAGGAAATTCTGGAGCCGTTTAAGAGATTGAAATGAATAATATACCTTCCTGCTGACTTCCGCGATGTGAGTGCACCATGAAAGATTGCAGTCTATGTATACACCTAAATTCTTCGCACTAGTCGAATATGGTATAGGAGCAGCGTTAAAAATAACTGTAGGAAGAGACTGAAGGTCCAAGAGATTGTAGAAATACCTGCCACCAATAATGAGAGCTTGCGATTTTACAGGATTGACTAAGAGTCCAAAACTCTTAGCCCACTGGCTGATACGTTCAAGATCACTATTGATGGCATCAATGGCCACAGAAAACTCTTCGACCTTAAAATGTCGATATAGCTGCAAGTCGTCTGCATAGAGATGATAATGTGACGTTATAACTTTAGTGATCGCATCGATAAATATCGAGAAAAGAAGAGGAGAGAGCACGCCACCCTGCGGTACGCCCGCTGAAAGATCACACCATTCTGAGGAGGCCTCATTATAGCGGACCGACTGCGAGCGACCGCGAAGGTATGAGTTGAACCAGGCTGTTACAGAGGAAGATACATTAAGTGAAGAGAGGATTCCCAGGAGAATGTCAAAATCGACAGAATTAAAGGCACTGCTAAAGTCCAGCAAAACTAGAGCAGTAAGAAGTTTATTTTCCATTGCCAGTCGAACATCATCAGTAATCTTGACCAGAGCAGTTACTGTACTATGGCCAGTACGAAATCCAGACTGATAAGGACTAAGCAGGTAATTGGAAGAAAGAAAGGCCGAAAGTTGTTTCTGGACAGCGCCTTCCAGAACTTTGGATAGGATAGGAAGGATTGATATTGGTCGGAATTGGGAGGCGGTCGAAGGATTTAAAACCTTAGGAAGCGGTAGAACGTGGGCCTTCTTCCAGGCTGAGGGAAAGGAGCTAGACTCAAGTGAGCAGTTAATAATGTGAGTAATAACAGAAATCAATTCATCCATGAGGAGGCGAAGCATTTGAATTTGAAGGCCATCATCACCTACAGCCTTAGTAGAAATAGATAGAATTGACTTTCTGATTTCGTCCTCTGTAACACGCTGAAAAGAAAATTGTGGGCATACAGGCAAGGTTTGGCGAGAAAGTTCATGAAGAGTACAAGTTTTAATATCACTGTTTAAGGTGACAGGCGACTTTGAAAAGTGCGTATTTATATCATTAAGATCAATATCTAGGGTATTCTCGTTGAAAGCTTTACCGATACCAAGAGACTTTAGGAATTGCCACGCCTGAGTCGTATTGAAATTTTGGACTGAATCGTGTATGTGGCGTCTCTTAGCATCCCTACACATACGATTGCAGCGATTTCGTAACTTTTTGTACCTAGACCAGTTCTCATCTGTAGGATACTTTTTATAGCGTCTTTTAGCCTTATCCCTTTTAGACATTTCTGTTTTAATAGTGTCAGACAACCATGGTGCCGGACGGTGCTTTACTTTCACCTTTTTTAGGGGAGCATGAACATCAAAAAGGTCTAATACTATTAGATTAAAGCCAGATACTTTAGTATCCAAGTCACTACAGTTGTAAACAGGAGACCAGTCAATATTCCTCGCGTCTTCCCTTAAACGATCCAGATCAATGTTCTTAAAACTACGTAGGAAAAGGAACTTAGATTTGCGTTTAGGAGCGCAAATTTTATAAGAAAGGAATATAAGGTCATGGTAAGAAAAAGAGGCTGGGAGTTGTCCGTGTAGGGCTACCTTACTAGGGTCAGATACTACGATTAGATCGAGAAGGGAAGGGGAACAATGGGGAGCATGATGAGTAGCGTTAAGTGGAAGAATACACATGTTGACAGAAGAGACAAGAGACCTGAGGCTACGGCTGCGGGTATTATCCTTCAGCAAGCAGGTGTTGAAGTCTCCGAGAATAATTGTATTGTCATATAATGATGAAAAATACTCAAGCTTAGATTCGAAAGAAAGGAAATAATCAATATAACATGAGGGACTATAATAAACACCTAAGAGGATCTTAGCATGGTTGAGCGTGAGTTCTACAAAAAGATGTTCTGCAAATTTTGAATAAACACTCGGAGACTGGTCAACGACTTTATAAGCAATATCTTCGCGAAGGTAAACCGCAACCCCCCCACCTCCCTTGCCCGTTCCGTCATTGCGAATGAGTTTGTACCCGGTCAAAGAATACTGTGCGGAAGGAACAGCCGGTTTGAGGAAAGTCTCGGAAATAAGTACAGCATGTATAATATCAGAGTCAAAAGAAGACAATAAATCAGGATAGTGGGCGGGAACGCTCTGAGCATTTATATGGGCTACATTGAAGAATTTTTTAAAGGGAGATAGAAGGGAGGAAAGTTGTTCGCGCAGGTGAACGGAATCATCAGAAAGAGCGGACGCGAAGCTGTCATCCGATGCACACGAAGAAGAGCAAAATGAAAAACTGTCATCAGACAAATCAAACATAAAAAAACACAATAATATAAATAATAATATGAAATAAAAATAATATTAAACTAAAAAAAAACCGAATACAAAATAGCTCCTCTTTACACTCGCCAGTTTTACACAAACTGATTAAAAGACTGATATTCACATACTCTATACAATAATGGGACATTTCCGAACGTGCTGTCAATGTCAATTCAATTAGGTAAACAAAACAATAAAAGTAATAATTATGGGGTATAAATAAAATTTACGGTAAAGTAATAAAAAAGTGATAAAAGAGAACAAAAACAAAAAAGAGTGCAAAAACTAAACAAACAAAAAAAAAAAAAATTTATAAATCTATACAGTACCCGTTAGTGTATAAAATACACTACTTGGCTGGCTTCCGCGATCTCTTTTCAGCTGGCTTTGAATGCGCTTCACTTAATTCTGCCATGGTGTTTTTGGGAACAGCAGCTAGCCCAGACGTTGACGCCACCACTGGAAACTGGACAATGAGTTGCTGCAATTCAGCCGCAGATTCTATCTTCCGTCGTGCTTTATTAGGAAGCAAAATTACTATTTTGCCCTCGGAGGTCCAGCACTGCCTTACGCCAAAGTGCTTGCGTGCATCCAGGAATGTATCATGCCTAGGCTTAGTCAGAAACTCTGAAAGCGTCAGACCCGTGCCCTTCAGCTCAGTCTTCCCTCGCCAGACTTCACTACGCAGATCGCGACTTAGGAACCGTACAAGGAGGGGACGTGATTTCCCGGTGGCGGCTCCCAGGCGATGACAAGCCACTATTTCGGTAGCAGTGACGCTGGCAACTTTGCATTTGGTAATCAATGTCTGGACCACTATGGAAGTGCTATCTTCGTCCTTCTTCTCTGGGAGACCATGTAATAGCAGCACTTTAGCACGGGATGCCATTTCATGGCGATCCAGGCCAAGCACTAACAGCTCCATTTGACTTTTAATGGCTCCAACAGTCCTCCAAATAATGGTTTTAAAGTCCATGAAGTCTTTGGAGAGACTTGACAAGGACTTGTGGGGTGCATCATTGCCACCAGCAGCCTTCAGTTCCTCCTCATACTGGTCCATTCGTGCAGAAAAAGTTGCTGTTAAATCATCCATGCAGTTGGATAGCTTCGTGAAGAGGTCCATTTTGTGCTTTATGAAGAGTAGTGATATCAGGTGGAAGAGTAAAAATTATAGTGAGAGTGAGTGCAATAGAGGATGCAAGATACTTTAATACATAAGAAAGATAAACTGTGAGTATTAATTAATTTTAAATTTCAATTAAATCAGAGCTCCGAAAAAACTGTAGTCACCACAACTACCCCCAATTTTTATTTATGACTTTCTGACGACCAGAATGCTAGCAACTCTTATGGCACACATGACCTTTGCCATCAGTACGGCAATGCTGCCAGCGCAAATAAGAAATTTGAATAGTAAACTATTTTTCCTATTGTGTGGTAAACAGCCCAATCGTCCACTGCTATAACACCAAAGCGCGAAAAAGAAATTCCCATCGACATTTTCATTTCACGTGTCCCGGAACATTCCCAAAGTGTCCCATCACTACGCCGTCGTAACTAATAATGTACAAATAGTGGAAAGTTGTACGTAACGATGTGATAATTTAAAGATTTGTGCGCGCGCCGCCGAGAGCCTGTAAATCGCGTTAAACTTATTATTATAGCTTAGAGCCTTTACACATTTAACAATGAAATATATTTATTAAATAACTTAACTTTATGGCAGCTTAGTACATTGAAATTTATATGATCTGACTTGAAAAATTGAGTGAAAAATATTGAGTGTAAAACAATATTGTTACGTTTGCGGGGTAATTAAATGCCGAATAACGTGCGAAGTACTTTATTAGGCGTTGTACCCATAAAACAGTACGTCGAAAGCAAGTACACACAAGTAGCAAACACACATTAGTACTACTCTCGTAAGTGCCCAAATACTGCTTCCAAGTCGCTGAGTCACTCGTAGTGTTAGTATATCATTGCTAAGGTCGCCGGGGTATTCCACTTAGATCGCTTGTTCCCGATTTGATTGCTGTCGCTTCCGAAAAGACGTTATTCGTCGCCGCGCTGAGTGTTCCTTTTGTACTCGTATGAAAGTTCTAGAACGGACGCTAACCCTCTAAGTACATCGATAGAAAAGTATATTGAACAATAGTCGGCGCGCCCCACACAGTGGTATTATTATTACATACCTACTTGTATTTACTTGAATACCGCGACCGCGCGCCGGTAATAATAAAAAGGGGAGGAACCTTATAGACTTTTTAGCACTCAAACGCGGATTCGAGATCTTTCTTGACGGATCGATGAGGGACCTAAGGGTGGGTAATGCGTTTTGAAAATAACATTCCCTGAAACAACAGGGCTTTAGGGTTCACGAGATACCGGGGTGTATTGAAGTCATAACAATATAAATTAAAAAATGCCTATACACCATCGCACCTTTATTCCCCAAAGGGGGTTGGCAGAAGTATAAATCCTCATTTCACACACGTCGTCACAAAGCCGTCGGAGCCCCGTAGTTCATACGGAACGTCGATCTCCATTCCGATCTCGGTCTCGAACGGTGCGGCGAATGCGCGTCTTTATTAAAAAGGCTACATGATATTTCGTGAACGCGTCCAATACTAGAAATCTACTAATCGTAGCCACCGCCGACTACGAACCTAACTCCCCTCCTATCAGCCGCTACCGCCGTCCGCGGCATGTTTCGTTCGGATACAGATACCGCACACAGGATCAGACACCGACCTCGCCGGCGAGGTCGAAGAATCTCTTGCCCGCCGGCCGGTGCAGAGAATCACGGCGAGACACCTAGTATATTCCTTATTTTACAGTTTTAAGTGACCAGTGAATTATTCTATAGTAGGGTACCTATAGGATTGACGTAATACCCATAATATCTCAATTTACACATGCCTATTGTTTGTCGTAAAGGAGCTCCCTGGTGTATCTTCTAAGTCTAAGGTCAAATGTCAATAAAATTAATATGGGACCACCTTGGAGATATATTGAACCCAATGCAAAAATAAAACTATCAAAATCGGTCCACAATTGACGGAAATATCGCTGAACATACATAAAAAAAAGCATACATACAACCGAACATAGAACCTCCTCCTTTTTGAAGTCGGTTAAAAACTGAGAATATACGACATTTATCGTCGATCGCGGAAAGCGGACATGACTTATGAAGAAGTTCATCCAATATGAGGAGTCTCTAACACTGAACAAGATTACGGTAGTCCGTAATCTTGACTATGCTTTTAATATGATTACGTTATGAGACACGTAATTTCAACCAGTTAAGTGCAGTTGCACGGCACCGCATTATAATCATACTCGTAAGCCTAAAGACGGCGTCTTGAGTCAAATATATTATTATATTAATTAACTCAGTACTGTTAAAGATAGATAATTGTTACTTTCATATTTTATTGAGTCTGAGTTCGTTAAACTTGCTTGCGATTAGATAAATTGAACTAAATTAACTTGATTGATTAGATTTGCGTTTATTGCAAACTACGAGAATATATGATCTCGCTATCTATATCATTTCGCTAGTTTTGTTGCGGGGTAGGCGGGGACTACGGAGCTGTTTCAATTATTTAAGATGTACTAGTTAAATGAAAGACGGACGATTTAGCGCAGTGGTTAAGAGCTTAACCCCACTATGTCTAATAATCGCGGATTCGATTCCCGCACGTGATAAATATTTGTGTGATCCACGATTATTTGTTCCGTTCTGGATATTTGTGTATGTAAATTTTCATGTTTGTCAATGCAGCCACGACACAGGAATACATCCCAGTGTAGGATTATTTCAAAATATGTTAAGTAAATACTTGTAATTTTTGTTTAAGATAAATAAAGTCAACGGCTTACTATTTTCGGCCCTCGTGTTTTTTTTTGTAGGGAAGAATTTTCAAAAGGTTTTCAGTTCTGTGGGGGGAAAACAGAGGTATGTGGGACTTTTTAACGCACTTAAAAACCCATGCCAAGATCATCAACGCTGTTGGGGATCCGGGATCTCCACACGGAACTTCCCGGTGCCCGTGTCTTGTGAGAAGAAATCGGAATAGCTTCTTCCACATCCTCTCAGTGTTTAGGGTGGCGTGAACCCACTTACGCCATCATTTTTCCCGAGATGGTTCTTTCAACGACACTCTGGGAGCCTACTCCCTAAGGGGGCCCGTTCTACTAAACCCATATATTTTTATCTAGCAATCACTGAGAAACGTATGAAGCAATAATACGGACAGAGGAATCTTATAATATTGTTTTGATACATTTGTTTTGATAACTAAACTGTAGGTCAGGTAAAGTGTAAAATTATTCGTGTATGCGAACTATGAGAGTGGAACAAGCGAGAGAGATCTGTAAGGAAAGCACTTGTTAAAACTCTATACTCTCTGCCTACAACGGAATCTGGCGTGATCATATATATAGATAGAGAAGACCAGAGTTGTTTATCGACGAGGAAAATTGGAATAATATAGAGTCGCCTCTTTAAAAATAGAAAATCTACACAATAGGATACGGTATGTAGAGTCTACGGACCGCGAAGCATTGTCTCTGACTATCTGGTTTAGGATTACGGAATAACGAGATCTGTGACCTCTATTTTTGTCATATTTTTGTTAAGTTGTTTTTTTGTCTGTTTGGTTGTTTGTCTGTAAAGTAATTTAGCATTCGATTTTACACAAATTGTTCGATAAGTAGAAACTTGATCTTTCAAAGGTAACTCAAACCTGGCAGACAATACAATATAAAAAATCTTTACACACAAAATTTAAATACAATATGTACTTTAAACTGATAAGTTGTAAGTTGTTTTAAAAAGAAAAATAAGGGGCCCATTCAATAGAAAGTATTTGATCACATATTAAATTAAAGAAATTTAAGCATTACTATTTACAAATTAAAAGCTAGGTATAATATAAAAATGCAATTGTTTCCTTGCATTGTAAAAAATAGGACGCAAAACTTCAGTATTAGGTACGCGGTCTTGCCACTAGATTTTCAGGATGAATCTTAGACACCTAAGATGGAACTGTCTAGTTTCTTTATTACCACCACCACCACCACTTTACACTTTACCGTAAGCGCCAAATTCAAAAACTGGGCCTAAGCAATCCTATACTTACACTTAAAATACTCGAGGCCAACTTTATTGCTCTACTTGCAACCGGGTATTTAAGACCAAATTCAGTTTAACGAGCCATATTAGGGCTCATAACAGAAAATAATATTTTAAAGATTGGGTCGCCGTCATCGAAACCGATGTGGAGAACTATATATATAAATAATATGAACTGTAGCATGGGTTTTCTTAGCGACAACTACCCTCCACACTAATTTTTTTCTCACTGTTAGGCAAAGGCCTCCCCTTGACGTCTCCACATCAGTCCTAAGCCACTACGTTTTAATCTGTCTTAAAAATCTATCTATCTATATAATCACGCCAGATCTCGTGCGGGTAGGCAGGGAGTACAGAGTTCCAACAGGTTTAATATGTTGCGTATTAAACAAAAAAAGGTGTTACCTAAGAGTGAGAAGCATATATCTACATAATACCATGTATCTTCAAAGATGTGGACGGAGAATGTCATAACACAACTTTCCCGAATGTTCAAATTTCATCAATATTGGAATCAGAACGGGGACTATAGGACAGCAAGTAGTCCAAAACAATAATACCATGTATGCACGTAGTACGCTTGTAATGGTATATTGTTAGTGAGTATTCAGTTACTCGGGTTTTTGTACCGTGATCTATAAGAGGGTGGTTTCATCGCAACAACCGCTAAAGTTTTGATAAAAGTTTGATTTAAGACAAGATGTAAATGAACTCCGTCACGTTTATATTCCCGAAGAGAAGGTGAAAGACGTGTGCTGTACACATTTATCGCTGAAGATGTTTGATCCAATGAAATAACGGGCAAGCCTCTAACATTTTTCCTCCAAAATTCCGGCCTCCGGATTTTTTCGATACTCAAACTATACTTTGTCCCTTTGCCCCACCTAGGATTTGAATTCTGATTACCACGCGCACTATTCATGTAGGCTATTATCATCATATCGTCATCATCATCATCATCAATCAACCCGTATCTACACACTGCTGAGTGTAGGCCTTTCCTCTATCATGCCATTCGTTCCGATCCTGTGCTAATCTATTCCACCATTTGCCAGCCACTCTTACGATGGCCGATGGTCTGCCTATGGGTCGGCGTCCTGTTCTGGGTCACCACTCTGTTACGGCCTTGGTCCACCTGCCATCTTCATGCCTCATCAAGTGTCCTGCCCATCTCCACTTTAAACTTGTGATCCGTTTACAAACATCTTTAACTTTAGTCCACCTTCGGATATCTTTGTTTGGTATTCGGTATATTATATCATATCATCACGCAAGTTAAATAATTTCCGATGAGTTGCGTTTTTTTCCTTTTAAAGATGTTACACTTGAATTTATTTCTGTACTATGAGTGTGATTACAAATATGGACGGAAACATAAGTCGTCGTTGGTCATGCGGATTTTATGCGATATCCAGATCCATTCAGTACAATGTAAGCCGGCAGCTATGCATATCTAATGGTTGTCGCATCAGAGGAACCACATACAAGCTTCTATTGAATGTTTATGTGCATCCAGCGTATCGCCGTTGGCTAGCATACAACTGTAATGTCATCATTACTCCGAATCTCTTTATTGGATAAACTACAATAGGCGTCTAATCATATTATTGAGAGATTAAATACATCTCTAAAGGTATGGAATTTAGAATTGCCTTCTCCTTTCTGAAGACTCCCAGGACTCTCTAACTCTTGACATCAAATTATCATGTACTACAGGCTCACTTTTGAAGTCTGTTAAGTTCCGAATGTAAATAAGGATGATGATAATCAGCCAATACTGCCCTTCTGCTGGGTAAACGTCTTTACTCACAAATTGAGGTAAGAGGAATTAGGTCATGTCACTACATGGACCCAGTGCGGATTGGTGAAGGCATGTTTATGGCCACCTGCTTTTTGATCTTATCTATCTATCTATAACCTCACGCCAGATCCCTTGCGGGGTAGGCAGAGAGTACAGAGTTCCAACAGGTTCTTTCCTTACATACCTCTCTGGCTTCCTCGACTCTCATAGTTCGTCTCATACACCCTCGCCGGTTACGGAGACTCTTGACTTTTCCATCAGATAAGACTCGGTTTATTTGGTCGTGGTAAGATAGTCTAGGTCTTCCCCGGTACCTGCATCCTTCCACTTTCACATTGTATATCTGTTTTGTCATTCTTTCCTCTGGCATTCTTTCTATATGCCCGAACCAACGGAGCATTCCCTTTCTCATCTTTACACCGATACTATCTTTCATACCTACTCGTTGTCTTACTATGCTGTTGCTAATGCGGTCGGTCAGCTTCACTCCGCCCATCTTCCGCAGAGCTCGCATTTCTACCGCATTGATCTTATCAATCCACTTATAAGGATTTCAACTTACATGAAGTGGTAGCCGGGACTAACGGCTTAGCGTGCCTTTCGAAACACAGAGGCTCAAATATGAAAATGCCACAAACGGTCATTTGTAGTGTGGGACCGAATGTCGATTTTTGGCCGAAGCCAAAACTGATTAATAAGCCAAAAACTTTAGCCGAAGCCGAAGATTTAATAACCCTAATAAAATCAGTTTATGATTGACTAAATTAAAAAAAAATATGGTGGCTGTATAAATGTAATAACATGATTAAAATTACCTACCCCGTAAGGGATCTGGGGTGATGATATAGATAGATAGATAGATTAAAATTACCTACAATTGGTTATAAATAATAACACTGAAAATAAATATTATAAAGAACATTATTGTGTTGACATTATTTATAATATTTATTTACTTCAAAGCTACTATATTGACTGCCTCGCTGGTCTAGTGGCAAAGCGCATTGCTTTGTGATCACAAGGTCCTGGGTTCAAATCCTAGGTCGGACAAGTGTAGTTTTTCTAACGAAAAATTCCCAGTAAGTGTCCGGAGTCGGGAATTGTGCCCGGTATATGGCAATACGCTCGCCCCCTATTACATGGCGTACTCAGTACACCTCTGCCACCCCCGCTTGGGGAATATAGGCGTGACGGTGTTTTTTTTTTATTTACTTCAAAGCATTTGTAAGTCATAAATAGTAATAGATCGTTCAATTCTGGTGCTTGCTGGAAACCTTCAGCTATGGCCAAAACTTCGGCCCATTTTGACCAAAGCTGATAATTTTGCTGAAATTAACCGTAGCCAGAGCCGAAACTGAAGCTTTAGTGACACTAGTAATTTGTTTTAGACTGACCGATCCGAGAACTGCTTAATCTTGGTGACCGCTGAGAACATTGCGCCACAGATCGCTACGAGCGCCTCTACATTTGTATGTAACCACCCAATGTAAAAAGAGGGAGTCTATTCTCTATGGGACCTTGGTGTTAACACCAGGGGTAATTACAGAATTCAAACCACCTCTAAGAATTATTCAACAAATAAACCCTCATGATCGCTAGCCACATGCGCCACTAAGCCAAAGATGCAGTCAATAAAATAATCTTGATAAAATATCATCATATTTTAAGGGCACTATTAATAACAAAACCTTTACTTTATGTGAGTTTAACCTTCCATAAATATTTATAAAAGGTGTTGACATTCATATAATGGTTATAATGTAATAATAATTTATACTATTGAATTAACTAAAACATAAAGTAAGTATTAATGTTCACCTCGGTGTTACGCAATTGTCATTAAGTTTGTTTAGTTTGATGAGATTATCGCATTACCTCTCAAGAACATACGGGTGGAAACTCTTGGTGTACCCGCTCAGTCATTTCATAATAAATTAATAGTAAAAACATTTTGAAAGGCCAAGTAGACAAGTTTCGTGTCTATGCTGTTGGCTGTTAAGGAGTTCCTTTGTCAGTAGCCAATCTTGGTTGTAGAGTCAGGTTGTGCTTACGTGACATTTACATATTTGAGTGTATTTTTGTTCGTGATTTTTTTTTATATTGGAACGGCTGCTTTCAAGTCACAACTGAATATGGGTGTTGTAAAGCCAAGCAGCATTACGAGCGGTTTGATAAGTTCCTACAATAGGAGGCCACAAAGCGTTGTGGTTGAGCATAACCCATTTTTTGTCACTTAGATTATACATTGAATATGAGTTCGGAGTCTGGAATTGTGCCCGGTATATGGCAATAGGCTCGCCCCCTATTACATGGGACCTAACATCGTCGGCGAAACGTGGGTGTACTCAGTACACCTCTGCCACCCCCTCTAGGGAATATAGGCTTGACGGTGTGTGTGTGTTTCTTTCGATTATACATTTTACATTGGAACCTAATATTGTATGCAAAATATTAATATACACAATACACTTCTTCTACTCTCGTTTGGAGAATAACGTACTTAACTATTTAATGAACCAACATCTGATATCGCACCAAACCGCGCCGTTTCCTACCCAATTACGTTTCCTGTGTGTTTTCAATACAATAAGTGGCATCGAACACTAATGCGCTATAAATACCCGCACTTTACTGTATTGGCATTGTACAAATGTTGCTTCGTTCATGCAACTAGTCGCGAATATGATGTCTACTTTGTATATAGTGAGATGGAATAATGTGGCCGTAAATTGCAATATATTTTTCTTGATATGGAATTCGAGAAATAAAACCGGAGAAAAATGTATGGAATGCCCTTTTATTGCAGTTATCTCGGAGCAGCAGCTCTGCATAAAGTGTAGAAATAAAAATTTACTTCTTTTTAAAGGATTATGTGTATTTATTTTTATACGCACAGGGTTTCAATTGTGAATTTACAAATAAAAATACTATTATAGACTTACGATGAGTAAAGATATGGACGCTCGGCAAATGTGATTTTTTTACAAGCCTTTATTTAACTTGCAATGTTCTGTCTGTCTTTCCGGTTCTAATCTTGTGATCTATTTTTGAAACACTTGAGGGTTTTCGATTGAGCTGAAATTTGGCATACGTATGTAAGTTTGGTGACAGTGTTTGTTGACAGTTTCATGGTAGATAGTGTTTAGGGTCTGATGATGAAGCCGAAAGGTGGCTATTGGAACCCCCCAACAACTCAATATTACCGTGTTGATGAGTACATGAGGCCACTCATTGGATTTGTCTTGAGGAATACTTTAGACCCGGCGTCTAGGCACTGATGATGGAGTCGGAAAGAAGCCATAGCAATTTGTCAATTATGCAAGGTATCTTTGGTGTTTTTTTGCTATAAAAGCTTATATTTCAAAAGGTCTTTTCAATTTAAAATTATTTTGTGTATGCAGCTAACTAGTTCTATAACTATATTATGTAGTAAGGTCGCTTTAATGTTCATGCAGACTATCTATGTATAGATCTCTTATATAATCGTGCCAGATCTCTTGCAAGGTGCGCAGAGAGTAGAGTTCTAACAGATTATTTACCCTAAACCTCTCTTTTGTCCAGATCAGTCTTTGAAGGTATATTGTTTTCAATCATGCATGACGGACCATTTGGCGCAGTGGTTAAGGGCTTAAGCCACTCCTCCGAATTACCGACTCACAATTGTTTGTTGCGGTTAGTTGTTTGAATTCTAATGTTTGTTACTATTTTTATTTTATTTTACTATACGTTCTATGCATCCAAGAGTCAGTAATAAAGTGGAGCATGTTCTACCTCCATTAGAATCTATAACATTTTTGAAAGGCATCAAAAACACATCGTGAAATTATGATTGTTATTTATATTCTCTGCCTAAGTTAATTCTTTGTATCTTCCTCCCCCCCCCCCTGCAACAACATCAGGGGGGGTCCTGAGCGCCCTTTACGAGCAACCCCCGAGGAGGACGGCGGCGTGGTGTGGCCCACGTCGGTGCGGGGGGGAGCGTGTCACCAAGTCTCGCTCTGATGGCGGGGTCGTCAGAGCGCGGCACAAGTGCGTCGGTGCGTTCCATACGGCGATCCCGGAGCCCCTCCAAAGTGCTGATGTCGGCCATCCTGGGGTTTTTAGTCAGTAGGAATCCGACACGTCCTGCGAGCTTCCCCCGAGGCTCACGGAAGTCCTATGCAGGATTTTCCCCAGGAAAAAAAAAGGTCTTTGTACCTAGAAAAACTTATCTATATTATATATATTTTATTGAAACTTGGATCTTTCTATGCCCACTCACTTACAATTATAGTCGAGTTTGAAATATGTATGACCAAACATTGTTATTTTTCGGACCGTAATTTGTTTTGTGAGGCTAATAATCTATACTAATATTATAAAGCGGTAAATTTTGTGAGTTTGGATGTTCAGGGTAATCTCCAGTATTACTGATCCGATTTTGATGATTCTTTCACCAATGGAAAGCTCTTATCCAGAAGAGAATAACATCGACAGACTCGATAGGTGGCGCTGTTGTCGACCGGCTACGAAGCCGCCGGAAACTGCTAGTAAAGATATAAAATTTAAAAAAAAACAAACGTGAGAAGTACTGGTAGCATTTACAAATCTTAAAAACTACATTTAAATAACTGTATTTAAAATTCTAATTAAGTAGGTAGGTAGTGAGTATTGACTTATCTTAAAAACCATGGATACTGACTCTAAGTAGAAAATGTTTACAAATTTAAAAAATATATATATCAATAAATACCAGTGTGTTACGGTCTTAACACATGCCCTACGGTGTAATTTATTAATTTACCTTATCTTATAGCGTTACCATTTATAGATCTTTATCTACATTTGTAATACGACTGAGATGCGATTCAGATAAGCAACTAATAAACGGAGAGGTAATGTCTTTTACTAAGTATATATTCCAATTAAATCGATAATCGGGCAGGGATTTTTTTCTCTATAATCAATTGAACACTTACGAGTCGCGTTTTGATAAATAATTCTGCTCCACAGAAATGACATTCCGAATTGGTATGACAATAAAAACTATTCAGCACAGAATAGATACAGGGGTAAAAAAACAAACAGACAAAGAGTAACCTAGACCTAGACTATCTTACCACGACCAAATAAACCGAGTCTTATCTGATGGAAAAGTCAAGAGTCTCCGTAACCGGCGAGCGTGTATGAGACGAACTATGAGAGTCGAGGAAGCCAGAGAGGTATGTAAGGAAAGAACCTGTTGGAACTCTGTACTCTCTGCCTACCCCGCAAGGGATCTGGCGTGAGGTTATAGATAGATAGATAGACAAAGAATAAAATACCTTGAGTAGTACTACTATAGGTATTGTTTGCTACGGTGTGAGCTGTGCCAAAAGATGTTTGGCTCAGCATGTGCTGGAGAGGGACTGGGGTCTCCTCCAACGCTGATTTTCAACCAATCCCCTCTTCAAACGGTATTTACGTAAACATGGCTACCCCGAATGGTGACGTAATCGCACACAATATGGACAAATTAAATAAATATCGCATATGCAATAAATAGAGATATAAGAATGTATTATGTAAATAATAGTAATGATGAATATTTTTTAAATTATATATATTATATTAGCGCCCTGTTAAGAAACTGTCCCACCGTTGGGCACGGGCCTCCTTTCAAACTAAGAGGGTTTAGGCCGTAGTCCACCACGCTGACCCAGTGCGGGTCGGCGAACTTCATATACCTTCAAGAAACTCTTAAGCATGCAGGTTACCTCGCGATGTTTTCCTTTACCGTTTAAGCAAGTGTAAGTTAATTTTTAAAACGCATATGTTTTCGAAAAGATAGCGCTGCGTGCCTGGGTTTTGAACCCGAGACCTCTGCAGTCAGACTTTGCAGTCTAAGGGTCTAACCACCGTTACTGCCTTTTTTAAATTATTATTAATAAAAAAGAAATGATAGTAGAATGCTAGCAGAATCGTTGTTAATTTTCTGACGGTTCTTAAATACTTTAATGGTTTACATGTAAGCCAATTGAACACGAAACATACCGCCATACTATAACTAAAAAGAATCAGAATCAGAATATTTTATTCATGTAAACCATTATAGTATTTATGAATCGTCAGAAAAGTAACAAAGAATCTTCCACCACTTCGGACTTTCATTCCTGTGGAGAAGAATGGTAGGAAACTCCACGGTTACTCTTTAAAAAGTATATTTACATTTTTTGCCATCTTCATTTTGATTTGGGGGTATAGAAGAACAATGAAGGCTGTTAGGTGTCAGTGTCAGGCTGTCTATCAGGTGGGTCCAAGTAAAGTTAACGAAATTGTAGTATTGGACTTAGTTTCCACGTTTGCAGCGAAAGAAAAGAGTAAAAAAATACAGATTAACTACATTAACAGATCTATGAGAGAAGGCCTAGCAGTGGGAGAGTGTAGTCAGAGACAGAGTGGCCAGAGACGTTTAAAACATCAATTCTATTCAAAAAGTTCACAATTTACCAAGGGCTTATTACGAACAGTGCACTCTTGAATCTAAACTCAATACATTGGTATTGAAATTACATCAATTCCTACTCTTAAACACTCTTGGACAATGCTTGAATACGACGCTAGCGCCAAATTGGTTCAATCATCATTATCGTATGGCGGTGTATTTTTATTAATGCGAACCACGATCAAAACTCAATGTCAGAGTGGAGGAGCCATTGTTGGGACTTGAATGAACTCATAAGAATTGCCTAAATCCGTTATAATATCAGCATATACTGCTACTGCTGGACAAAGGCCTTCTCTCACATATCGAGGTGAGAAAGATTAGGTCATACTCCACCACGCGGACCTAGTGCGGATTCATGGAGGCAGGTTTGTGGCCACCTGCTGTTGGAACTTATCAAGCCGCCTTTAAGGCTTCTAACTCGGCTTAACGACTACCACATTAAGTGGTAGCCGGGACCAACGGCTTAACGTACTTTCCGAAGCACGGAGACGCTCGAATATGAAAATGTCACAAACGGTCACCCATCTCAGGCCGACCGAATCGAACGCAGCTTAACCTTGGTAATCGTAAGAACACCGCGGTCGCACAGCGCTACGAGCGCCTCAGCTAAATCCGTTACTGTGAACTAAATTGTTACTCTTGGTGCCGTTTGACAGCCCCGTCTTGTGTTGAATATAGCGTTGGCATTGTTTCTATTCAAGAACCAAAGTGCAATTTTCCAAATTGTGTTAAAATTAATTAGTGTTTTGTGACCATTTTTAAACTTTACTCCCTAATTATGGCACGTTTAGGCCTTATGTAGGCTATTTTACGCAAGTCTGCAAAAAATAACAGACGTGACAGAATGACAGACGTTGAATAGCGCGATATCAGATTGACACTAGCTTCATCATCATCATCATTTCAGCCTATACTTGTCCACTGCTGAACATAGGCCTCCCCAATCGCTTTCCAGCGTAACCGGTCCGATGCCACCTGCATCCAACGATTTCCTGCGATTTTCACAAGATCGTCGGTCCATCTGGCAGGCGGTCGTCCTACGCTGCGCTTGCCAATACGTGGTCTCCACTCTAGAATCTTTCTGCCCCAACGCCCGTCCGATCTTCGCGCTATGTGGCCAGCCCATTGCCACTTCAGCATGCTAATCCTGAGGGCTATGTCGGTGACCTTGGTTCTTCTACGAATCTCCTCATTCCTGATTCGATCACGTAGAGAAACGCCGAGCATAGCTCTTTCCATAGCTCGCTGAGCAACTTTGAGCTTTTTTATGAGACCTATTGTAAGAGACCACGTCTCTGATCCATATGTCATCACTGGTAACACACATTGACTAAAAACTTTAGTCTTTAGGCACTGAGGTATTTTGGATGAGAAGATGTTGCGCAGTTTCCTGAACGCTGCCCAGCCGAGTTGGATTCGTCGATTGACCTCTCTCTCAAAGTTGGACCTACCTAACCGGACTGCCTGTCCCAGGTAAATGCTAGCACTAGCTTAACGCTATCGAATTGATATGCCATCCTGTTCACACTACTAATTTACTACGGAAAGATGAACGTGACAGAACATTTTTTCGACAACGTTATGTTAATGTCAATCTGTTTGTATGAAGGCTTTTGAGGCCTAACTACGAACAATTTTACTTTATAGTAAAGTTGTTGAGAAACCGTGTTGTCATGCTCATCATTATTATGTATGTTTGTAATAAGCGACGGACGATTTAGCGCAGTGGTTAAGAGTTTAAGCTGCTCCACCCACCGTGTATCGGGCTAATAGTCGCGGGCTCGATTCCCGCACGGGACAAATCTTTGTGTGATCTACAATTATTTGTTCCGGTCTGTGAATTTTTATGTTTGTAAACGCACCCTCGACCCAGGAATAAATCATAGTGTGGGGCTACGTTCAAAAAAAAAGTGTGAAAAGTATGGAACAGCAACTCGATAATGTTACGTTAGCGTCACTCTATTCAAAGTAAGCCCTCTGATCAAATAAAATAAATAAACACCGTCATTCCTATATTTCCCAAGCAGGGGTGGCAGAGGTGTACAGTGTACACCCACTTTTCACCGACGATTTAATTCCCATGTGTTAGAGGGCTAGCCTATTGCCATATACCAGGCAAAATTCCAGACTCCTGATACTGGGAATTTTTCTACAGAAAAATTACATATGTCCGATCTAAGATCTTAACAAATTAAAAAAGGGCAGGTTAATTATACATGTATTTATGTAAGTTAAATTAAACACCGTAATAACGATAATCGTATTTCACTCCATACTGTTATTCGATCACATTTATAAAAGTAATTTAATAAGATATTATACCGATTGTAGGGATCGATAATCGCTTAATTAATGTCTTCATATCGGTACGTAATCTGATTCCGCCCTAATATAGTGTTCGGCTCGTTTTTATAAACCTCTGCACACACTGGTGTGTGTGTCCAACTGTATTAATTTAATTCAAATACTAATAATAAAATAATAATATAATAATAATATAACACCCTACTAATATTATAAACGCTAAAGTTTCTAAGGATGGATGGATGTATGTATGGAAGTATGTTACTCTTCCCGTTACTTTTTCACGTAAATCTTCAGAACGGATTTACACATAGGATATACTTTTTAACGATAAAATACTGGATTGATACTGGATTTACAAGCTTTTAACTTGCAATGTTAATATGTCTGTCTGTTTTTCTGGTTCAAATTTCGTTATCCATTGTTCAACCACTTGTGGGTATTCGAATGAGCTGAAATTTGGCACACTTATGTAAAGTCGATGATAATACAATTGTATGGTTCCATTGAGCTGGCCTGATGATGGAGTCGGAAGGTGGCCATAGAAATGTGTGAACTATAAAATGTATTGAGTTCTTAGATTTACGCGAATATTACACATGAAATAAAACTATTTTACGGATTTTATCATGGTTTATTTTTGATTTTTAGTTCCCGACGTTTCGAGTGCTTTGCAGCACCTATGGTCACGGGAGGGACTACTCCCCCTCAAAAATAAACCGTGATAAAATCCGTAAAATAGTTTTATTTCATATACAATGTAATCCCCTCGTGTTTAGCCTTAAATTGGTAATATCAAGTACTGTATAACCAGATAGTGTTCAGGGACTGATGATGAAACTAAATGATGGCCAATGGAATCCAACTACACAATATAACCTCGCTGTGTTTGGGCTCGTTGGATTTGTCTTGACTAGTACTTTAGTCCAGGATGGTGTTCAGGGTTTGATGATGGAGACGGAAAGGAGCCATAGGAACTCCTCAACTACACAAGATATCTTCCATGTGTTCTTGTTTTTAAAAAGATCTTTTTAAATATTAAATACTACCTCGTTGGTCTAGTTGCAATGAGCATCGCTTGGTGATTACGAGGTCCTGGGTTCGAATCCTAGGTCAGACAAATTAAGTTTTTCTAACGAATACTTTCCAGAATAAGTCCGGAGTCTGGAATTGTGGCCGGTATATGGCAATAGGCTCGTCCCCTATTAAATGGGACCTAACATCGTCGGCAAATAGTACACCTCTGCCACCTTCGCTTGGGGTATATAGACGTGACGGTGTGTTTGCGGTATCTTTTTAAATCAAAATTTTTCTATTGAAATCTTACACTTTATCCGACCTAGAATTCTTACCCATCCCAGATATTTTACTAACGAGGCAGCCTAGATTAGCTGCATTACATTACATATACCAATCGTACTGTTTGTTTCTATTGTCTGTCGCTCCTCCACGCGTGACGTCTTTATCATTGTAACTACTGACCTCATTTCATGCATGTTGCACTTTTCTGATAATATTCGTGGCATAGTTCCCGGTAATAGAGCGTTTTGAGGGTTCCGTACGGTACCGTACTCAATCGGTAAAACAGAACCTTTATAGGATCACTTTGTTGTTGTCTGCCTGCTAAGATCCCCTTTTCTCAAGAATTGGTAGAGTTACCAAGTTGAAATTTATGGTTCTTCGGCGTTGTAAAATATATAAGCTTTTAAGTCAATGTAATCAAAATATACGACCATTTAAGTTACAGGATTTAATACTCGCAAACTCACTCAACACTGCACAAACGAATAAATCGGAATATGGTTATTTGTAATTCAATCACATAAAAAGTATTTATTTAGCCATTACAAACTTACATTGCATTCGCATAGCATAATATACTAATAATTATAGTACTGCATGCACCCGTATAAGTTGTAGTCATGTGGTATTAAGTAAATAAAAATATTTTATGAAATAAATAATAAATTACACAATGCGCTTCTGATGCTGAACCAACGAAAATCGCAAATAGGTACGATATATGAATAGGTGCGTCGAGATTCTCGATTCCCGGGATGGATGAATTATCTATACACAAGTTTATATAATCACGCCAGATTCCTTGCGGGGTAGAGAGTGCTGAGTTCCAACAAGTTCTTTCCTCACATACTCCTCTCTGGCTTCCTCCACTCTCATAGTTAGTCTCAAATCCGCTCGCTGGTTACGGAGACTCTTGACTTGTCTTTCCGATAAGACTCGGTCTATTTGGTCATGGTAAGATAGTCTAGGTTTCTTCTTCCCCGGTACCTACATCCTTCCACTTTTGCATATATAAATTTTCTTTTATACGGAACCGTCAGCACGCGTCCGTTTTTTTATTTCTCTTTTTCCATTTCTACTGAGAATGAGATTTTTTTTAGTGAGAAATTTCGATAGGAAACCCCTGGTAAAACTTTGTACCACCTGGTATTTGAACCATGATTACCGACAGCCGAACCATGCGTCAATATACTACTCGTACTAATATTACCGTCTTAAAATACATAGCTAAGTTATTACTCTTTATCGATGAACTTATGTTGTGCACCAGTGCTTAATAATGTTAATCTAATCGGCCCCGCCTACACAGCAAGCGAGCGATACTGAGCGGCTAATTATAGCGTGTCGAAGCTATGTGTAAACAGTCATTACTCGTGATTATAGGCTAACACATTACGGGTGATAAATCTAATACAGTAATGTGCCTTATTAAACACGGCTACAGTTTAAATTCGTTTGGGGTATTTTCTTTAATACTTATGACTGTAATTTGCAGGAAGATATAGTGACTTTATTAGTTTGGATTCAGTGTATTTTATCGAGAAAAACGAGTTCTATTTAGTCTGTGATAAATTGTCCCCTAAATGAAGGATGTTATTTTACTAGATTTTATTTTATCACACACACACACCGTCACGCCTATATTCCCCAGAGGGGGTGGCAGAGGTGTACTGAGTACACCCACGTATTTTATTTTATTTCCTCATTAATGGCTCATTTTCAAGTCTGAAGCAAAAATCTTATTTCTCAAAGTTCTCAAAAGAATAGTGATTCTAAATAGAGAATAATAAATCAAATTAAATAAATATTTCTTATTATTTAGAATCACAATTCCTATATAAGCAAATGTAAAATGTATGAAAATAATTCCAAGTAATTATCAAAAGGCTATTTTATTTCTTGGAATCGCTAACATGGCAAACATTATATACACGGTGAGGCTTCATTATCTAAATATTGCCACATTTTAAGAGGAATATATTACAATTAGAAAACATTTAAAAAGTTAAGACTAAGCTATCACTGCGTTTACGTTAAAAAAAATTGACCTGTCTTCATCGCACCGCACTGACTCCGCGTGCTAGAGTCTGACCTAATCTCTCACGTCGATTTGTGAGAAAAGACTTTTGCCTAACAGTAAGGCCTCGGACACGAAGTCAGCGGGAGTGGGGCGGCGGCGGCAGCGGCGTGGGGAGCGGCGCGGCAACGCTGTACCCGATCTCGAACCCAGCGGGCAGACCGCACGGCGCTAGAGCGGCCTAGTTCTGTGTTACGAGAAATTAGTATCTTTGTCCGCGAACGAAATGTCTAAACAGCGACGACAACATATTTTTGATACTAGTTCCTTCCTAAGGTTTGATTTATTGTGGGCAAAAGAAGATTTGAATTCCTATAACTGGGCGAGGAAGCAAACCTATCAAATCGAATTCTTTCAAAAATCATTGTAATAATTTGCTCTAAGACGTCGGCGGGCATTTTAAAACTTCTGTCGTTAAAAAGCAAAAAAAGAATACTACAAGTCGATACTACGCCAATGCATACGCGCGGGCACCGCTTGATTTGAACGCACCGCTCGTACGCCGCTCGCCGCCCGCTCACCGCGGTGCTGCCTTCGAGGCCAGTTCCATATAAATGTATGCATTAAAACGCGCTGCTCCCCGCGCCGCCGCCGCCACCGTCTCGCTCTCACTAACTTTGTGTCCGAGGCCTAAGACAATATGTAATTTCCAATTAGATTTTACCGTCGTTAAAAGACAATCTCTATTCTCTTAGGCTTTCCTCCGCTTACAAATACCCTTGCTAAATATTACGGTACTTTTCATAGAGTAAAACTAGGACAATGTCTTTGAACGAGTTTATTGGTCTATTAAATCCGGGCGTTAAAGCATCTAATGATCGCGGGTGAATCGGCGACGAATTATACAGCGGTGTCATAAAATAAGCTTACAACGATACGTTTAACATTTGACACTGTAAGGAATGTTCGTAACACACTTACAAAGCGATAGATATTAAAATCTCATACGGAAATTTCTGTATGTAAAAGAATTTTTAAGGGGTATGTAAGTTCAAATTTATAGGTCATATTAAAACCTACCCTATGTCACTACCATAATTAGGACGAATCTAACGACACTTAATATATATTTTTTTTAATAAATATGTGAACACTGCGGGCCCGGTTCGTCTCGCACCTTTTTTATGTTTTAGTTTTATTTTATTAATTCTGCTTTATTGTAGTTAGCATAGTACATGCCGCTTCTTTTTCCTTTTTGTTTTTAGTTTAGTTGTAACAGTGATTGGTTGTTGCTTTTGATTGATACGGTACGTCAGTAGAGGTAAAAGGTTTTTTTTTGTAATGTGATTGTTTACTTAATATTATGTTAAAAACCATAAAACTACAGAGCGTGTCAAAGAAATAGATATTCATACATACACTCGAAAACCCTTCCTTCTGGGGCAAACGCATAAATAGAAATACTCTCGACGTGTCCAACGAACAAAGTCCTATAATCCATAAATATATTTGGCATAAATAACCTTATCATCGGGCACGAAAGTTGCAAATGCCATTTATTCAGTTTGCCATATGTACCTAGTTTTGTTCTATGGGACCGTTGCTCTCTTCTTTGTGAAAGCGAAAGTTTTAATTCGTATGGTAAAGATTTGGTGAAAAAGCTGACGGAGCGCGATGGAAGCGTTTGGTTGGCGGTCGGCAGCGCGGCGCACACGTCACTCTGCGGGAGCAGCGTCGCGCCGGCCGGGCAACCGCCCGATACTAGCAACCCGCTGGTATGTGTATTGGCGTCCCGCTCTCCCGTGCTTTGTCAGTACTCGCTTTGAGCGCGAAGGCGGCGGGTCGTCGCGCCTAGTGGGGCTGCACTATGTTGCGTCTCTCGCACATTTCAGTACATTACAGCTTACATCCCGTCGCTCTGCGTCGACTATGTGTCGAAACCTTAAAACTATCAGATGGAGCTGCAGAATATGTCATATCAGCTGCTTGGGCTCATAAATAGTTAGATATGACAAACTGTCCAATCAGACAATTACCTTAGGAAATGATACGTAAATTGTAGGAATGCCCCCAATTAATAAGTTGTTAGTACTAATATATCTATCTGTATCATTACGCCAGATCCTTTGCAGGGTAGGCGGAGAGTACAGGGTTCCTACAGTTTCTACTAATAACACTGGAAACCATTTATGATGTCTTTTGTTGGTTTTACTATGAAAAGATTTCAACGCGTTATTCTAAATTAGCATTTGTTTATGCATCAATGCTATGGGGTCTAAAGGTTTGGTCAAATAGCCGAAGGTGTGCGACGGGAACGCTCGGCTACGCTCGACCGGCGGTCTGCAGCGCTGCGCACACTGTGGGAGCGACGTCGCGTCGGCCCGGCGGCCGACCGACACTAGCGACCCGCTTGCAAGCGTGTTGGCGTCTCGCTTCCCCCGTGCTTCGTTTGTCATCGCGTCAAGCGCGACGGCGGCGGGTCGTGTGTTTGCCGTTGCATCGAGCGGAACTGCGCTATGTGGTGTCTCTCGTATATTTCAGTACAATACTACTCCTTCAGCCGCGCCAACGTCGCGGCGCAAAAATGTTATTCCCATACTTTTTTTTTAATTCTACCAGTGTTAACGTCTATAGAAAGTCATCTACACTTTTGCGTTGTGTAGATCTGTGTGTACACAAACTTATCTATCTAAGTTTTGGAGTTACACTTACTATTTATTTGAATTTATTCAATGCAAGAACCAGATCGGTCAATTTTTCTCCAATAAGATTTTATAGTATCCGTAACTATTATCAATTCTGAGATATTTATTTATTTATTTTTATTTGAACATCCAACAGCTTACTAACTACAGAGTATAAAGTTTACGTAATATTATCATTCTTCGCCAATTAAAGAATATCACTAAATACAAGAGGTATGTAAGGAAAGAACCTGTTGGAACTCTGTACTCTCTGTCTACCCCGCAAGGGATCTGGCGTGAGGTTATAGATAGATAGATAGACTAAATTCAAGTAAGTTGTGAGATGACGTGCCAAGAGATACTCTTGAAATTTAAAGTATTAGTTCAAATTATATAATGGAAAATAATGGATATATTTAATTGCGTGTCAAGTAAATTAAAATATAATAAGTGATACGAAAAAAATGGTTGCTGCCTCGTTGGTCTGGTGGCAAAGCGCATCGCTTTGTGATCACGAGGTCCTGGGTTCAAATCCTAGGTCGGACAAATGTAGTTTTTCTAACGAAAAATTCCCAGTATGAGTCCGGAGTCTGGATTTGTGCCCGGTATATGGCAATAGGCTCGCCCCCTATTACATGGGACCTAACATCGTCGGCGAAACGTGGGTGTGCTCAGTACATCTCTGCCACCCCCTCTGGGGAATACAGGCGTGACGGTGTGTGAAAAAAATACCTTAGAGTAAGAGTCACAGCAAATAAATAATTGGAATTCATAAGCGTAAATAAAATAATATATGTCAGGTTAGTATGTTATGAACCTATTTCTTTTAAAATTCTACTTTTAAATGTCTGTTTGGAAAACGCGTATATGTCAATATTGCTAAAATTAGTGTTATATGTTGACGTCATTAATAGTCGCTGGATATCATAATAATTAAACGAATGACCCCAAATTATTTCCTGTCTTAATGTTTCTTTTAAAAGTAAGAATGATATAAATTTAATAAAATGATATATTCATACTAAATAGAGAATGTAAGGTGTTACATTTATAGGTATGTATTATATATATATTTGTCTTGATTAAGGCATGTAAATGTTATAGAATATAGAAGGTGTAATACAAATAACGCAATACCTCAGACATCCGAATTAGATTATTGCTTTACGTATGCAATACGAAAATCAAACTTTTAATTTTAAGGAGTTTCTACCATATTTTAAGCTCTTTGGTACCCAAATTAACTATACAATTTATGTATGCATATTGAAGTGTATGTAATAGAAATACATTTAAAAAAGCCGTAATGCTTTGCATAATTATTAAATTTTGTTTAATACAGCGAACAGAACGAGTAACAGCAACTTTTGAAATAAAAAAAAACTAATTTTAAAAATAGTTAGAATCTATTCAGTTGCCGATTTAGAACAAACTATTTTCAGGTCTTGTGTTAATTATGCTACACCTTATATAATAGGTGGAATCTACAGAAATTTGGTCTATATAAACTTACATGTCATTATTAATAATAATATTAATCATTAAAAGATACGAGATTAAATAGAGAAGCAGGTTTCCAAGAAGACCACTTCCCCATTGCATTCTATTTTTTTTATTCTTACCATATTACTTTAGATCCTAACATATCAAAATCATCAGTCATCATCATGGGAGAGACGTCCGCTGCAAAACAAAGCCTGAGGGCTTTGTTTTGCAGCCGAAGATCGCCATGGCGACTGCACCAAAACCATAACAACTATCGCCAAACATAGCAGCCACTGCAATACTGCCTCAATAACTTGTTAAAGTTGGTAAATTTGGGCGAAATTCATCGTGACATTTAGCAACATATAACTTAGTATAATACCGCCACAAAAACTTATAAAAGTTGATTAATTTAGGCGAAATTCTTCGCAACATTTAGCAATCATATCAGTTAGTACAATACCGCCTCAAAAACCTGTGATTAATTTGGGTGGAATTCATCGCGACATTTTACATCATATCAGTTAGTACAATACAGCCTCAAAAACTTATTAAAGTTGATTAATTTGGGCGAAAATCATTGCGACATTTAGCATTATAGCAGTTAGTACAATACCGCCTCAAAAACTTGTTAAAGTTGATTAATTTGGGTGGAATTCATCGCGATATTTGGCTTCATAGTAGTTAGTACAAAGCCGCTTCAAAAACTTGTTAATGTTCATTAATTGGAATGGAATTCTACGCAAAATTTAGCATCATATCAGTTACTATAATACCACCCCAAAAATTTGTTAAAGTTGAGTCATTTGAGTGGAATTCATAGCAACATTTAGCATCATATCAGTAAGTACAATACCGCCTCAAAACTTGGTCAAAGTTGTGTCATTTATGTTTAATTTTATCGCCAGACATAGCAACATAGCAGTCACCATAATACTGCCTCTAAACCATGTTAAAGTTGAGTAATTTGGGTTCAATTTTATCGCCAGACATAGAAACATAGCCGTTAGTACAATACCACCTCAAAACCTCGTCAAAGTTGTGTCATTTGGGCGCGTTAAACGTCTTTTAATACCGCTGGTAATATGTCGTAAAATATGGCCTTACAAAGCGCCGCTGAATGGAGTTAGCTGTAAAAACGTAATTATATTGAACGCATTTTTGGGAGCGGCGTATTACATCCTTTAGGCTTTAATGTCAAATGCAGGATATAGGCTTAAGTTGATATTTAAGTTAAGATCGATATTGATTTAGAAGACTGCCTTTTTAATCCAGTGGCGTAAGATGCGGCGATTATGGAGTCCTGAGTTCGGATCCTAGGTCGGATAAAGTATTGTCGCATTTACTGTCGCAAATATCAATAGCAATCCCTGTTCTGGAAATGTGAAGTAGATCGGTAGAATAGCAATAGTAGAATAGAAATGAGGTGTACACAGTCCACCTCCGTTAAGTTGAGCATATCTGCAAGTTATAAATCTTATTGTATATCCTTAATCCTCCTTAATTCTGTTTGCAGTTCCTTAATACAATAAAAAAATAAATAAAAAATGTATACTTTTCTGAACAATAATAAATGCTCTTTGACCATGACGATTGCATTCCGACGATGCTATCTATGCTTATTTTTTGTGTAGCATGTTAAACGCATGTAAATTGTATCATAACTGGAATGTATGGTGTTCCTAACGTATTGTTACTATCATGATCATGTCTACAATATTAAAATTGAAGGCATACGCTGTGTCTTTTTTATGTAAATAGTATACGCTAATCTAGTCGGATATTCATTAGTTTTCATGAAGAAGGGGTTTAGGTCTTATATAATTTTTGAATTACATATTTTGTAATTAGCCGGACTATTTAAAAAAATACACATCCTCGCACCGCACTTAAAATTATCCTTGTGACGTGGGCGCGTACGTCACAAATATAACGTTCACATACATAAACACCCAGGCCAAAACAAATATTTGTGGGTTATACAAATATGTCCCATGCAGAAATCGAATCCGCTACTACTCGCTTCAGTGAACGGAACGGTTTCAGCTCTTAAGCACTGGACTAAGTCGTCATGATAGTATTAGCCCTTTTAAGAAACTGTCTGCCGGGCACGGACCTTCTTTCAAACTCAGTGGGTTTAGGTCATAGCCCACCACGCTGGCCCAGTGCGGGTTGGCGAACTTCACACACCTTCAAGAAACTCTTAGGCATGCAGGTTTCCTCACGATGTTTTCCGCCACCGTTAAAGCAAGTGATAGTTAATTTTTAATACGCACTTTCGAAAAGACAGAGGTGCGTGCCTGGATTCAAACCCGAGACCTCTGACTTTGAAGTCCAATAATCAAACCACAGGGCTATCACTGCTTTATAATTCGTCATAACCTATGATGATATTTGTTGATAAGGTCGAAAAAAATCCAGGCTCTGAGAGTATTACTCTGTGGAATATCGGTGACTATGCAAATGCTGTACAAATTGTGTCTACTATGATATTGAGTTCTTAGATTTACGCGAATATTACACATGAAATAAAACTATTTTACGGATTTTATCGCGGTTTATTTTTTATTTTTAGTTCCCGACGTTTCGAGTGCTTTGCAGCACCCATGGTCACGGGAGGGACTGAGGTGTTAGACGTCCAATAGGCATAGTTGTTCCGGGGTACCCTCAAACTTCTTAATTATTTTTGTTGTTGTTGGTCCGATCTACGCAGAATGAGCTCACGGTGTCTTGAGGTCTTGCAGTGTTATGCTTGGTTTTGGATTTGATTATATTAATTACCGGATCCCAAGACGATGGAAGCACCCAGCCATCTTCTCTATTGAAATTAGGATGTTTTTTAATTTCAATAGCCTCGCGAACCATCCTTGGTAGGAATCGGTGTTCTTTCACGAGGATTTGTGGTCTATCAAATCTGATGTTATGGCGGGTGCGGTCAAGGACATGTTCACAGACTGCAGACTTCTTTGAGCGACGGTGTTTTAGGTCAGCTATGTGTTCTTTAACCCGAGTTTTTACCGGTCTTTTTGTTTGTCCTATATAAGAGATCCTCCCGTGACCATGGGTGCTGCAAAGCACTCGAAACGTCGGGAACTAAAAATAAAAAATAAAACGCGATAAAATCCGTAAAATAGTTTTATTTCATACTATGATATTGCTTAACATACTATTAAGTCTATGTCAGTTAATCGGACTAACAGGAAAAAGGTCATGTGGTGCACCTAAGTAGTCAGAGCATGCGGTCACAGGGCATTTTGTAAACGGCGTTCGAAGCGTCATTGGGGTATTAAGAAGTAAAGTATTAAGAAGTTAACAAAAAATCTTTTACTAAAAAAAAGTAGCCTATGTTACTACTTATAATCTGCCAGTGAAAAGCAAAATCGGTCCAGCCGCAACAAACAGAGAGACACACTTTTTTTTTCTATAAGTACCTACTACGGATAGAATATTGACATATTTTGGATGGGAAATATGTCAAAATTCTACTGATAGTCAGCGAATCTATCCTTGATTTAATTGAAACCGGCCGTTAGTAAAAGCAGTTATTTTGATATTACAAACAGACTCTACAGTTTTATTTATTTTATGATTTGATAATAGACTACAAAATGACGGGGCGTTTTCAATTTGCTTTCGGCATTTGACAAACCAGCGAGCGTTTAGAAATGGACTACGGCGTTTGTTAATGATGAATGATATATAACTAATAGAGTAATATTATACAGTGTTTTTAATTTAGCAATAATTACTTGTGTGGCAGGAACGTTGTAGCAGGGTTCGTCAAAGGGAAGATCTTCCAGCCAGACGGGTGTTATATCTGGCGGGCCTGCCACTCTCCCTAAGTGTTGTTGTGTGTGTTTGAGTGATATACGCTGTTGGCCGTGAGGCCTTTACAGCTTCATCGGACTTAAGGGCGAGCGTGCAACCACTACGCTCGAGCCAGAAGGGCAAGGGGCGACATACTCGAGGGCGCCTCGAGTTGGGACAGTCGCTACGGGGGAAGGGGATCTACGACTTGGTCGTAGACGTCCGTATCCGGAGCGGAAAGAAGCGATGCCAGAGCATCGGGGAGAATGTGTCGCGGTCGGCTGCAGCGGCGGACTTAAGAGCGTGCAACCACTACGCTCGAGCCAGAAGAGCAGGGGGGCAACATACTCGAGGGCGCCTCGAGTTTGGACAGTCGCTACGGGGCCCAAGTGTTGTTGTCGGCATGCACACTCTAATATCGCGTTCTAGACATGTAAGGCGGATCGTCAGCGCCATCTATTGGTAGATAGTCGAAACTATGTAGCAATAAATATAGGGGTCGCTACACTTGTATTTGAAATAGCTAGACGATTATATAATAGGCGATATTAAACCCTCTGCACGAGTTTACCTAGTAATTACCAAAAACTTTTGATAGCAATTTTTTTATTGCCTAATTTTCAAAGGCAAACACCTAAGCTTCGGCTCGTTGTATCGGGATTGGTTCTAGGAAGAATCTGTGATTAACAACTCAGACGTTAAAGACTTAATAGCTGTGTATATAATATTTTGCAAATTGTGGCTTCTCATCTGTGTCTCGGACTCTAATTTATTGCTATGGGGTCTTAATAATTGGGCGAAATAAAAATGTTATGTAGAAAACTAATTTTGAATAAGAGTATGATATTTATGAACTGAGGCGCTCGTACGACTGCAGTGTTTTTTGTGATCACCAAGGTTAAGTAGCGTTCGACTCGGTCAGTCCAAGATGGGTGACCGTTTGATATATTTTAATATTTGAGTGTCCCCGTGCTTCGAAAGGCACGTTAAACCACTGGTCCCGGTTACCACTTAATGTGGTAGTCGTTAAGCCGAGTTGGAAGTTTATAGGTGGCTTCATAAGCTTAAACCGCAGGTAGCCATAAACCTGCCTCCACAAATCTGGTCTCGTATAATGGATAGGAATACTCCTAATCTTTAGCAAGTCGATTTGTGAGAGAAGAGAAGGGTTTTCCTAGCAATGGAAAATTATGTGCTGATTTATATATTTATGAAATACATTTTTTATTATGAAATAATATATTATGAAATATATTTTCAAGTACCTGTCAGGAAAGAACTTGTCGGGATACTCCACCTGCCCCTCAAGGGAACGGGAGTGATGATGTTGGGAGATAAGAGTTACGAGTTAGTCTAACTACATTTTAATGACGCAAAAAATAAAAAGTTTTAAGATTCGGGGTAGTCAGAGAGTGCAAAGTTCCAACAGGTTCTTTCTTTACATACCTCTATGGTTTCCTTCACTCTCATTGTTTGACTAATACACGCTCGCCGGTTACGGGCACTCTTGACCATTCTTTCAGATAATACACGGTCTTTTGGGACATGGTAAGATAGTCTAAGTCTTTCCCGGCATCTACATCCTCCCACTTTCGCATTGTACATCTGTTTTGGTACTCCTTCTTCTGACATTCTTTCTATATGCCCGAACCAACGGAGTTAATCAGACGTTTTAATCAAACATAAATTGCGTTAGAATACAACTAAAGTCATTATCAATACAAGTTAGCTGGTTAACAAGACCACGATTAAGATAACCGCTAGTCATCACATAAAAAGCACAAACTGCAGATTGCAACATCATGTTTATTGCCGAGGGTTTAAAGTCCGAGTTGGAATGCGTTTAATCGAGAGGCGCTATCGATTCATTTTATACCGATACAGTTAACTGTTTGATGTACAAAAACTACATTAGAAGGGCGGTCGCACGCCGTATTCGGTTTGTGGACTTGATTTCTGGCTCTCATCATTCGAAATGATAAGATCCAGAAATAAGATGAGAAAGGGTATGCTCCGTTGGTTCGGGCATATAGAAAGAATGTCAGAAGAAAGTATGACAAAACAGATATACAATGCGAAAGTGAAAGGATGTAGGTACCGGGGAAGACCTAGACTATCTTACCATGACTAAATAGACCGAGGCTTATTGAAGCACAAGTCAAGAGTCTCTGTAACTGGCGAGCGTGTATGAGATGAACTATGAGAGTGGGGGAAGCCAGAGAGTTATGTGAGGAAATAACCTGTTCGAACTCTGTACTCTCTGCCTACCCCGCAAGGGATCTGGCGTGATGATATAGGTAGCGATAGATCATTCGAATTTTTTGGATTAAGA
The DNA here is from genome assembly GCA_905147815.2 of Phalera bucephala. Classification (NCBI taxonomy): domain Eukaryota; kingdom Metazoa; phylum Arthropoda; class Insecta; order Lepidoptera; family Notodontidae; genus Phalera; species Phalera bucephala. The sequence goes on along the minus strand of LR990632.1, from coordinate 3,675,177 downwards.
TACATTCAATGTTCTGTTTTTATAGACGATTGCATGGCTGGTATGTGATTAGCTAAGTACAGCATAAGTGACGCTTAAGTAGTATCTGTATCTGTCAAATATGTTTATTTACATACTATCATATCTGTGATACAAAATGGATAGGTCGAGAAAGCCAGGGTCATCCAACGAGTTTTAACATACGCACACACACATTCATGCCTGCTAAGGACTATCTCGGATAAGGTCGAGATCTAAGTGCTTAATTTGAAACATTTCGACTTAGAAATCAGTTAGGGCAAATAACAAGTGGAATATAATCACCAGGAGTCACATTTAACCTCAGAGGCGATTGAAGTTCAATGTATATTGATTCGGGAAACACACAAACAGTTCTAAATCAAATATTCTCTGCAAATAGATAAGGTAGTCCACGTTTGGAATATACATTAATGTAAAAGTTTCTTTCAGTTTCAAAACACTGAATAATCGAATCGAAATATTTAAATTCGAATGCAGCAAGTTTGTGGTAAGCCTAACGCAGCTAACTGTATTAAAACGTGTTAACTTATATTACGTAATACAAACGTAATACGAGTATTCGGTATGGCCGGCAGTGACTGTGCAGTATCTATGTGTCAATCTCACGCTTTACACAAAGGATTCCTTCACTCGTTCATTTGTTGCTCTATACAATTACCGGCAAAAGTCGTGAGTATGAACTTGCGTAGTTTTACATTTCTTTGGTGGACAGTGTGATGGAGAGTGATGGTGTTTGATACCATTCTTCGATTATATTTAGCTTCCTCGGATGGCAGTGATTACAGAAGTGGGCATGTAATTGTCAGGGTGAGAATGTAACCTGGGTCAGTTAACAGGGTTATGGCCACAAAACGAAGGTGACGGAGATGCGTAAAATAATAAATGGAGCATGTAAAGCACATGTATGCACCCCCGATTCGAGCATCAAATAAATATGTGTTTAACAGATCACATGGAAATAAATAATAGACAATTATGAAAGTGCCAGCGTGACAGTTCACAAGTTGCCGCCTTTACAAATCATTTATGATATTAGTGCCGCTACTTATATAAGACGTAATGCAATACCGTTTCTATTGATAGACATCACTAATCACCCACACCCTGTCCTTTCCACAATCGTCCAGGCCACGTTAACACGCCCATACCGGAGACTATTGGAACAAAGCATTAAATTGTGTACATATCTCACAGCTTATCTGTACAGCTGGTCACTCTAGGGGCAAAATACGTTCATAGTAGCTCTTAAACTATAAAGATTCGTGGACGAATATACGCTGGCCCCGCATTCATTCTATTAAATGCATACAAAACTTGAGTTGGGGCCAAAACAGCAGCCCGGCTTACAAAGAGAGAGATCCTCTCTAATACGCGCAAACTATAAGCATGTTATATGTTAAATAGAGAAGCATTAAGAACCTCTCACTTTACATGATGGTTTCGCTCCCACACTGACAGTCAGACCAATTGTGAAACTGCATGCGATTGCGATGAGCCCTCGCAAACCATATTATATATACTAGTTCGCACCTTGTGCGGTTAAAGCGACTACAATACAATACAATATACAATATTTTTTTATTCAAAACTACAATTTCGTGATACACAGTTTGGGTCTCATCCTTTTAAGTTAAAAGAAACTTGTATTAGGATGAGATCGCTCGTCCAAATGTGGTTAAAACAAAAACTTGTAAAACGTAGACATAACAACAATTAAAATATAATAATAATAAGAAAAAGAGAAATCAGGTGAGGCGTGAGGTTATAGATAGATATATAGATAGAAATCAGAAAAAAAAAATATGAAACACATGCAATGAAATGTTATTAATACATTTGTAATACTTTCGACTACATATACAAGGTGTAACATAATAAACGCAAGACCTCAGACACCCCGATTAGAGAATTGCTTAATAAATTCAAAACGAAAACCAAATTTCCAAATTTAATGGTTTTCACCCCTTTTTTAAGCACTTTTATACCCCAATTAACAATGAAACTTGTATGTGTATGTGTGCATTTTGAGCAATACGGGTTAGGAATGCATTTGTAATCTCCTTATTGCTATGAATCAAGAATAAATTTATATTTTTATAGCGCTCTGAAGGAGTATTAGCATTTTTTGCAAATTTAAAAAAAATTTAAGGTACATTAAAAATAGTTGGAATCAATTCAGTTATCGATTTAGAAAAAACTACTTTCAGGTCTTGCGTTTATTATGTTACACCTTGTATATAACGCAAATTTTAGGACGAAGCGAGATCCGATCACTGCGCCCGCTTATTTTCCCCTAATATATACGATTTGTGCGTGCAAGCAAGGAACTTGGAAGATGTCGACTGCTTCTTAAGTCTATACTTCTTCTTCTTTTAGTGTCAATGGTTCATATCTGTCCCGCTAGGTGAGTGGCTAGCGCAATCGCGCTGTCCGTGGTCGCGCTTAGCTCTTCTTCCCTTATATTGGTGGTGGGGCACAAAGGGCAGACCAGCAAGTGCGACATAGTATGTGAGGTCACACCACAATCACAGGCTGCTAAATTTGGATCTCGGAATCCCTATGTGCACAGATTTTGCCTGCACCTACATACCTGAGTGCAGAGCCGATTTAAAGATTTGCACACGGCCATGGTAGTTGATGCACTGGCGGTAGTTGCTCCTGACATGGGACAATGTAAGAAGGTGGGGGTTTCTTTTCTCTCCATTGTCTAAGTCTGGTCGCTGGTAGGAGATCCTGCAGGGTCTGAGTGGAGTGGTTTAAAAAGCTTTTGCGGCTTTTAAGGCGGACTCGAGGGATTTTGTGGCCACTCTGCCAATTGCTTCCAGTACTGCAACTGCAGGCAATTGGCGATGTAGAAAGGCGAACATTTTTTCTCTTGATTTTTTTACTACCACGTTGTCCCATGAGACTTCATCATCATCATCTCAGCCTATACTTGTCCACTGCTGAACATAGGCCTCCCCAATCGCTTTCCAGCGTAACTGGTCCGATGCCACCTGCATCCAACGACTTCCTGCGGTTTTCACAAGATCGTCGGTCCATCTGGCAGGTGGTCGTCCCACGCTGCGCTTGCCAATACGTGGTCTCCACTCTAGAATCTTTCTGCCCCAACGGTCTTCGCGCTATGTGGCCCGCCCATTGCCACTTCAGCTTGCTAATCTTCATGATGATGATTCCATGAGACTTGTCACTATAGTAATGCTGGCACTGGCCACCTACTTGGAAGAAAGTTTGTGATATGAGCCCTAGACTCGAATAAAAGAAGTCTATTACGGAGAGAACCAGCTGTTTTAATAAGCTATTCAACCAAAGGCGTATACGGAAACGTGGGCGAATGGGCGGGGCTGTTAATTCGAAATCGGAAATGATCGACTGTCATAACTCGACGTCATTATGCAATAACCTATTAAACTTGAAGAGAATTATTCTGAAAATTTAACTTTATTACACACACTTTAAAGATTGAATTTAAATGCACGGAAGGTTTTAGTTTGATATAGAATTGGATATCAATAAAATATTATCATATCCAATCAATTATACATTTTATTGCGATCCATTAAGGTTTAGTTTATTGTACAGGTTGATCAATGGTGATTTCATATTGCCCTTATGAGGCTTGTTAAAAGGATTGGCGGTAATGATGGGTTTGGTTCTGTCCGTATTTAGTTTCATCTTGTGAATGATGTCTTGTTGAGCTGTTAATGTTCGGAGCGATTTCACTTGAATGGTACAAATTGTTGGGAAGGTGCTTACTTACGGCCTGTTGTGATCTGTGAGTAGATTCATAAAAGGTCAAAGAGAAAATATTAAATTTATTAAAATGTATGTATTACACCGTCACGCTTATATTCCCCAAGCAGGGGTGGTAGAGGTGTACTGAGTACACCCACGTTTCGCCGACGATGTTAGGTCCCATGTTATAGGGGGCGAGCCTATTGCTATTTACCGGGCACAATCGACTCGACTCGTACTGGGAAGTTTTCGTTAGAAAAACTACACTTATCCGACCTAGAATTTGAACCCAGGACCTCGTGATCACAAGAGCGATGCGCTTTGCCACTAGACCAACGAGGCAGAAAATGTATGTATCACCTTTGTATTCTCCAAGCGGGGCTGGCGCTATTCTTGTTCTATTAATTAGTTGAATAAAATGATAATAATTTATTTATTTGCCCACCAATAAATAATAAATTTATTGTTTTCTTGATCTAGTGGCTTATGGTGTAGCTGGCGATTACGAGGTCATGCGTTCAAATCCTAGATCGGTCCGCTATAGATGATTTATCGTCATAATCATCTCAACCTATACTCAGCACTGCTGAACATTGGCCTCCCCAATCGCTTTCTAGCGCAACCGGTCCGATGCCACCTGCATCCAACGAGTTCCCGCGATCTTCACAAGATCGTCGGCCCATCTGGCAGGCGGCCATCCCACGCTGCGCTTGCCAATATGTGGTCTCCACTCTAGAATATTTCTAGAATTTTTCTAGAATTATCTAGATTTTTTTCTTTCTCCCCAACGGTCTTCGCGCTATGTGGCCCGCCCATTGCCACTTTAGCTTACTAATCCTATGAGCTGGTGACCATAGTTACGAAAATCCTCATTTCTGATTCGATCACGTAGAGAAATGCCGAGCATAGCTCTTTCCAAAGCTCGCTGCGCGACTGTGAGTTTTTTTGGATGATTGCTACTGTCCCCAGGGAATAAGTTTTCACCCTATTACATTTGGACGTAGCATCATTGGCGAAATTTCTATAAAGTAAAAGTTAAGTCTATACAGTATAGCTCTACCATCAAAGTTTCTACATTTCTACGTACCTTTCGACGTTAACATGTTTGGCAGATATTTATAAACATTAATTACGAAAGAATGTGATTCGTTCATAATAAGTATCCTATTACACTTCTGCAAAATATCACAAGTACAGCGTATTTTTAAACATAAACAATTTTATTAACGTTATAAATATACCTACTGAATCACTAAACTTTGACAGCGGTTTTGTCAACCTAAACTTATTTGGATCATAACCAGTTAACAAGACCATCTTAATGTCCCGTCCGAATACTAAGGTGAAGTCAAGCTTTGTTTCTGGACATACAATACAGATTTTGAAACTTATGCATTATTTAACTTTAAATATATATCCTTGTTGTCATCTATCAATTTGTGATTACTTATGCGGAAATAAACAAATTTATTATTATTATTATTTCGCTGAGATCCACGGGCTTTACCCGGACCTTTGAAAGGCTTGCATGGGACATGGGTCCAACACGTATTAATGTTATGTAAGTCAACTGCTGAGATCACTTGCTGAAAATTAAGAAACATAACCAGCGAACTGACGCTGGTAGGAGCAAGGACTATTGTAAACTATGAAAAGAAAAAAAAGGGCTATATAAATGAGGTTTGATGGACAAAAATGGACTATTTCAAAGGGGACGGACACCGGCCATAATTATAGCTAGCTAATTACCCGTGGCCGGCGGTGACTCGCCGCTTACTAGATGGGCCCTCAAACGGTCGTCCTAGGATTACTGAGGGCAACACCAGTGTGAGCGGCTCAGGGGTGTAGAGAGGTGTGCTGCGCTTTCTCCGAAGTTACTCGCGGCGTTATGCCCTTTAACACTTTCACCCCTGGAGTACATCGACGTAGGACCGCATTATCTTCCTACGTCGATATAGCTCTCACGGCTCCTCTCTGGACGGCCAATTAAGGCAAGCCAGAGCCGAGAGTCCTGCGGGCACCTTTCGGTTTCCACTCGACCGACGAAGACACGCCGAGTTGGGGTCCCTGACCAACCCTCTTAAGCACTCGGATCCGTGGTGTCGTTTTTTTTTTTTTTTTTTTTTTAAACTTAGCCCCACACTAGGATTTATTCCTGTGTCGTGGGTGCGTTTACAAACATGAAAATTCACAAACAAATACCCAGACCGGAACAAATAATTGTGGATCACACAAAGATTTGTCCCGTGCGGGGATCGAACCCGCGACTATTCGACACAGTGGGCGGAGCAGCTCAAGCTCTTAACCACTGCGCTAAATCGTCCGTCACTCACTAACAGCTCGCCACAAGCTGCCCTGCGGGCTTATTATTATTGTATCGTTTTCAGGCCTTACTAAATAGTCGCAGTCAACGATTTGTTAAGAAACATGACAATGTGAATTCCAGCTGCATCGTACTTCATTAGACAATAATAAACGAATTATTAAATCTATCTATAATCACGTAAGATCCCTTGCGACGTAGGCAGCGAATGCAGAGATCCAACAAGATCTTTTCTTACAGACCTCTCTAGGTTTCTCCACTCTCACCATTCATCTTGTACACTCACGCTGGTTACGGAGAATACACATAAAACTATGTGTGTAATCAGTACACCTCTGCCACCCCCTCTGGGGAATATAGGCGTGACGGTGATTAATCACAAATAAAAAAAATGCATTTAGTCTCAAAATGGTCATATATTTTTTTATGTCACGTCAACAATTAAGACGAATCTATCGATACCGCGTGTGTTAATCTCCGTCAAGCCATTTGGACTACAGACCGTTCCGAATAAATAGACATAGAAAGATTAAAAAAACGATTATTCGAAACTACTTCTTTTATTTTTTAAATAAAGCGTAGCCCCACATTAGGATTTATTCCTGTGTCGTGGGTTTACAAACAGGAAAATTCAAAGACACAAATATCCAGACCATAACAAATAATTGTGGGTCGCACAAATATTTGTCCCATGAGGGAATCGAACCCGCGACTATTCGACATAGTGGGCGGAGCGGCTTAAGCTCTTAATCACTGCGCTAGATGGTCCGTCAAACGCATACGGAATGCCGTTAAACAAATCTTTGTGTGACTCACAATTATTTGTTACAGTCTGGGTATTTGTGTATGTGAATTTCGATGTTTCTAAACGCGCACCACGGCATAGGAATAAATCCTAGTGTGGGGTTCCGTTTTTTACAAATAAATAGGAATAGATAATAAATAGAAAAAAAATATTGCGTTTTTCGAATCTTCGGGTACTTCTTCTCGATGTTTAGAGTGCTGATAGCATCCCCGGTCCAAATGCCAAGCCTATATCTATAATTAATATTATAAAGAGGTAAAGTTTGTGAGTTTGGAAGTTCGGGGTATACTACTGATGAGATTTTAATGATTCTTTCACCATTGGACAGCTACCTTATCCAGAAGTAACATAGGCTATATAACATACACCCAGTAGGTGGCGCTACGTAGTACGAAGTCGCGGGAAACTGCAAGTGGTGTATAAACCGCGGTATATTCTGAAAAATAGTTTTATTTCATGTGTAATATCCACGTAAATCTAAGATTCACGAAAATTATTGTGACCCTTAGATAATTGGGCACTCTATCTGTGATTCACGCATAATAAACGTAAACGCTATCGAGAATTTGTAACTCGTGGTAAGGGTACTACAGGTAGCATACGCGGAAATTTTTAACAAGCACCCATTATGTTCTAACAAAAAACATTATAATTGGACGTCTCCAAAATCGGAGACCGTACAAAGTTGCCAGACAACTTAAAAGTTTGCGTTGAAGTATGTTTTTTTCGTATTTGAACAAAAATTTGGAGAATTTTGTTTCGTTATTTTAATATTTATTAACATTCATTATAATATTCATAGCTATGATTAAAGAGCAGTGATAGCCTAGTGGTTAGCTTTGAGTTTAAACCCAGGTATGCAACTCTGTGTTATCGAAAGCATGTGCGTTTAATAAATTAACTATCACTGTAATGGTGAAGGAAAACATCGCGAGGAAACCTGCATGCCTGAGAGTTTCTCGAAGGTATGTGAAGTTCGCTAACCCGCACTGGGCTAGCGTGGTGGACTATGGCCTAAACCCTCTCAGTTTGAGAGGAGGCCCGTGCCCAACGGTGGGACAGTTTGTTAACTGACTAATATTATTATTATATTATTATTACGCTAATATTATATTGAGAAAAGGTAATCAATAAACTCTGAAACTATTGTACCGATTTTATTAATTATTTCATACGCTGTCACGCCTATATTCCCCAAGCGGAGGTCGCAGAGGTGTACTGAATACACCCACTTTTCGCCGACTATGTTAGGTCCTATTTAATAAAGGGCGAGCCTATGGCCATATACCGGGCACGATTCCAGACTTCGGACTAGTACTGGGAAGTTTTCGTTCGAAAACTACGATTGTCTGACCTTGGATTTGGACCCAGGACCTTAAGGCGCTATGCCACGAGACCAGCGAGGCAATAATTTGTTCACCATTGGAAAGCTACGTTATTCAGAAGTAACATAGATCTGGTAGGTGGCGCTCTTTTCGACCGAGTGCAAAACCGCAGCAAATTGTCTAGTAATAATAGGGTCCGACCGAACTATTGGCTTCGGTTCGGTCACCTTCGGCTAAAGATACCACCTTCGACTAAATCTTGCGCTTCTGCCAAAATAGACCGAAGTTTGGACCGAAGCGCAAGCACTGAAACTGAACGATTTATTACGTTTTACGATACGCGAGAGCGAGCGAGGGACAGGGGTCACATTGCGTTGCGCCACACGCTCGCCATTGCCTGTAAGGAACCAAATCAAAACAGAATAAGTTCCTTAATACAGTTAACATAACTTTAGTGTCTCTCTCTCTCTTACAATAGGTCTAATAAAAAAGGTCAGAGTTGCTCAGCGAGCTATGGAAAGAGCTATGCTCGGCGTTTCTCTACATGATCGAATCAGGAATGAGGAGATTTGTAGAAGAACCAAGGTCACCGACATAGCACTTAAGATTAGCAAGCTGAAGTGGTAATGGGTGGGTCATATAGCGCGAAGATCGGACGGCCGTTGGGGCAGAAAGATTCTAGAGTGGAGACCACGTATTGGTAAGCGCAGCGTAGGACGACCGCCTGCCAGATGGACCGACGATCTTGTGAAAATCGCAGGAAGTTGTTGGATGCAGGTGGCATCGGACCGGTTACGCTGGAAAGCGATTGGGGAGGCCTATGTTCAGCATTGGACAAGTATAGGCTGAAATGATGATGATGCTGAACTTTTTAAAAATTTAGCTCATTTCTTAGGGTTATTAAACCTTTGGCTATAGCTTGGCCTGACGGTTTTGGCGATGGCCTATTAATCGGCTTCGGCTTTGGCCAAAAATCAACTTTCGTTCGGACTCTAAGTAATAAGTATTATTTTAAATGCGGTCGGCAATCACGAGGGCCTGTATTCTTCGGCTAATTGTGCGTATATGTAGTACACCTCTACCGTGTGTGTTAGTGTAATTATATTAAAAGCATAGTCCGTAATCTTGTTCAGTGTTAGAGACTCTTCATATTGTAAGTACTTCTTTACAACTGACGTCCGCTTTCCGCGATCGACGAAAAAAGTCGTACATTCTCAGTTTCTTAAATTAAAATCTCTGTTTTATAAATTGAAGATGATTTTTGTTGGCGTATGTGAATGATCTACGCTGTTGGCCGCGGTGCCTTTACAGCTTCACCAGACAAGAGGGCAAGCGTGCAACCACTATGCTCGAGCCGGAAGGGCAAGGGAGCAACTAGTTGAAGGGCGCCTCAAGGAGGAACGGCCTTGGCTTGGGCAGTCGCTATGGGGGAGAGCGTATACTAGGTGTCTCAGCGTGGTGCTCTGCCCCAGCCGGCGGGCAAGGGATTTTTCAACCTCGCCGGCGAGGTTGGTGTCTGATCCAGTGTGCGGTATCTGTATCCGAAAGAAGGGATGTAAGGGCATCGGGAGGGTCAGTGAGAATATGCCGCGGTAGTGACTGATAGGCGGGGAGCACACCTATACCATCTTACCGTTAAGAGAATATAGGCGTGACGGTGCGTTATTCTCAGTAAAAATAATGTATTTTTCACCCGGCTGTTGATTAAAAATATTTTTTTGTAGAGCTGTGCGAATAGAGTATCCAAAATCTATATCTAATCAAAGTTTTAATGTAGTCATTATCCTAAAAAGAAAATCCATATCCATATTTCTTGACCCTTTAAACTATGGGCAATTTTAAGATATTTTTATTACCTCCAAAATTAAACCTAAAAACAACAAAATGAAATAAAAACAGTAGCCAAAATTATGCTTTAAACAATGCATAAATTGTCTATCATTACCAAATTTGATTATGCTCGTATCCCTTGTAATTTTTTATGCAGTAATAATATGAATACACACTTATCAGAATCACCCACATAATTATGCACTTCAATGAACACAATAGTTTAGGATGCTTACAAAAATTCAATCGTATTTATTTTTTACAACCTCGCGCATTGTAAATTGGCCTTTTTTATGGATTTATGGACCGTAATTACGGGTTACCGTATTATTCGTGCCCTTTATCGAGTGGTAACCCTTTTTTTCAATCAATCTCGTCCTTAATAAGACGTTTCGATGTGTGGGCTCCGATAATAGAGGGGCTAATTTATAACGTAATGTTACGAGCGTTGGATTTCTTTGCGAAATTCGAGGCAATTTAGATTTTGGTGAAGGATCGTTAGTAATAACCAAACTACTGTTGATAATAGTAATCGGTGAGTGAATAAATTTGCATGTTTCTTTTCGATGGTGTTTTGCATGTAAATTGTTTTTAGCAATTTTTGAAATTACAACAGTTTGGCAACAGGGCAAGTCAAGAGTCTCCGTAACCGGCGAGTGTGTATGAGACGAACTATGAGAGTGGAGGAAGCCAGAGAGGTATGTAAGGAAAGAACCTGTTGGAACTCTGTACTCTCTGCCTACCCCGCGAGGGAGCTGGCGTGATGATATAGATAGAAAGATAGACAACAGTTTGATCGTGGTCTCGTTTGCGTGAACTAAAGGCTAAACCGACAGTATATGCAGTAATATTTGAATGGAAACGTTCGCACCAATGCGTCCTGCGTCCTGCACGTGCTATCTGGGCGGCGTCTGCACGCGAAATCATAGGGAGATACTGATCGCCAACGTGATCGCCGCCGGGGAATCCACCGTGGACGCGGCTGAACGCGTTTGTTTGGCGATACCATAAGCGCATGCAAAACAAATTTCACGTAAAACTGCAATATAATAATTTTGACGGACGATTTAGCGCAGTGGTTAAGAGCTTGAGCTGCTCCGCCCACTGTGTCGAATAGTCGCGGGTTCGATTCCCGCACGGGACAAATCTTTGTGTGATCCACAATTATTTGTTCCTGTCTGGGTATTTGTTTGTGAATTTTCATGTTTGTAAACGCACCCACGACACAGGAATAAATCCTAGTGTGGGGCTACGTTTAAAAAAAAAAAAAATAAATAAAAAAAAAAAATATATATATATATCTAATATGATAGTGAATAGAGGTTTAAAACAGCATTTGTGTCTCTGGTCTACTCAACCGAGTTAGATTTAACATAAAAAGCTTCTATAATCAATCCACATATGTTCAGAGGAGAATATGGTCGTAATATTATATTCTGTCTGTCTTTGCATGACACGTAAGTTGCACACAATAATATAGAAAGCGTAAATATTTTTCACAATAACAGTTATTGCGTTTTATCACTATTTTATTGTGTTCTTTATTTGGACACTTTTTTACATAAAATAAAATATTAATGGCTCCCGATAACAGTGTCATTCGTTAATTAGCCATTTTATTGCCGTTTGTAAAGAAGAAGGTTTTATATTCTTGGTAACGTAAATATAATAAAAAGTTAATTTAGTATATTGGCAAGCGTAAAATTATGTTAAAATATGGTAATAGATTTTTAATTGTCCTTCTATTATCGACTGCCTCGTTGGTCTGGTGGCAAAGCAAAGCGCTTTGTGATCCTGGGTTTAAATCCTAGGTCGGACAAATGTAGTTTTTTTAACGAAAAATTCCCAGTATGAGTCCGGAGTCTGGAATTGTGCCAGGTATATGGCAATAGGCTCGGCGCCTATTACATGGGACCTAATATCGTCGGCGAAATGTGGGTGTACTTAGTAGACCTCTGCCACCCCCGCTTGGGGAATATAGGAGTGTGTTCATTTTTAAAAAGTTTTGCGACATGTCAGTCCCAACTTTTTATAGATTGGTAAAAGAGTTTAATGTTTCACTGCGTACATGATTATATAATAATTAAAAAATAACGAATAGCTACATAAGTAACTGAGCAGTTTCAGTTTAACAAATCTCTAGCACAGTTACGTCTTGTATCAAATCCAGTACTTTTTATGATTTAAATAATATTTACATATGTTATGTGTTACTACTATTTGGTTTTGATAATGTTCACCAACTTTTGTAATATATACACACACTAAATTACATATTACATTTTATAACCTTACTACACACACACACACACACACACAAACACCGTCACGCCTATATTCCTAAGCGGAGGTGGCAGAGGTGTAATGAGTACACCTACGTTTCGGCGACGATGTTAGGTCCCATGTAAAAGGGCACAATTTCAGACTCCGGACTCGTACTGGGAAGTTTTCGTTAGAAAAACTAACCTTGTCCGACCTAGGATTTGAATCCAGGACCTCATGATCACAAAGCGATGCGCTTTGCCACTAGACCAACGAGGCAGCCTTACTACAGTTTTCCGAAAGACTATAAATCATGCCCGATATAATCAGACATCGTATCTGACTTACCCTTAAGATAAATGCCTGAAATATTTAACATCTTAATTACCAACGCACATAAACCAAACTGTAGCATATTCGACGCCAAAAACGTAAAAGAAAAAAAAGCGTAAGTGCAATTCGTCAAAATGTCGTCTCTCGAGATTTTACAGTGGAAAAAATACACAAAAACTTACCTCGCACACGCCAGTAAGACGAGTAATAACAAGAACTTTGTTCTCAGACAATTTTGTCCATGTGCCTGCGCGTGAGTTGTGCTCGCGCGGCGCACACATTCCACCATGGTTTCACATCCTAATCAATTTCGATTTTTATCTTCCCAAACACATTATCAGTAACTGTTGTTTATTTTTTCCGTGTCCACCACTTTCCGCGACCACTGTGCGGGACGGTTAGTTGTGAAATGTTCGATATGTTTTGTACTGAGTTGACATTGTTTTGGTTGATTTTAGCACAGTGTGCGGTTATTTTTTATTGATTACCCGATGCATTTAGTAGTGAGTGCGATGCGGGTAGATTACCTGTAAAAAAGAATACAATTTATTTATTACAGTAATGATTGGTTTCCTTATGGTAAATTATTCTATAAATACTATATATTTACTATGAGAAAGGGTATGCTCCGTTGGTTCGGGCATATAGAAAGAATGTCCGAAGAAAGAATGACAAAACTGATATACAATGCGAAAGTGGAAGGATGTAGGTACCGGGGAAGACCTAGACTATCTTACCATGACCAAATAGACCGAGGCTTATTGAAGGACAAGTCAGGAGTCTCCGTAACCGGTGAGCGTGTATGAGATGAACTATAAGAGTGGAGGAAGCCAGAGAGTTCTGTAAGGAAGGAACCTGTTGGAACTTTGTACTCTCTGTATGCAGAGATATGCCCCGCAATGGGGCAGCGGGGTATGCCCCGCAAGGGAACTGGCTTGATGATATAGATATAAACTAAAATACTTCTAATGTTTTCGTCTCCATTTGACATTTATATTTGTAAATACATAGAGATAAATATTCTGATACCCAAAGTACCAAGTTTAAAGGTTCAGCTGGATCGATCGATCGATCCATTTATGGTATTACCATATTTGAGTGTCTCTGCATGGTTGACACGCTAAGCTTTTGGTGCCACACTTATCGTAAGCCATATTGGGCGGTTTGATTACCAATATTAGGTAGCCAGAAACCTGTCACCACCAATCAGCACTGGGTCTATATGATACAGTGTGACCTTTTTTATTGCACCTCAGTTTGTGGGAGAAAGCCTTTGCCCAACAGTGGGATAGGAGGTATTTGCTTGTTTATTATTTTATTATATCTAGTGATAAACAGTGATAGCCTAGTGGTTAGACCGTTGGGCTGCAAAGTCAGAGGTCTCAGGTTCAAACCCAGACACGCACCTCTGTCTTTTCGAAAACATGTGCGTATTAAAAATTAACTATCATTTGCTTTAACGGTAAAGGAAAACATCGTGAGGAAACCTGCATGCCTAAGAGTTTCTCGAAGGTGTGTGAAGTTCGCCAACCCGCACTGGGCCAGCATGGTGGATTATGGCCTAAACCCTCTTAATTTGAGAGGGGGCCCGTGCCCGTGGGACAGTTTCTTAACAGGGCAAATTTTTTTTTAAAACTAGTGATAACAGAGTAGATTAAAAAATCCATAAATATGTTTGTGGGTGCCGTAGAGTTAATACAAAGTAGGTAAATTGAATACGAGTTTCATAGAATATGTATATTAAAACACAAATCACAGTACCGGATGTTAAAATTTAACTCAGCAAGGTTAAGCTTATCAAGTTGGTCATCATGTCCAAACGAGCCCACGTTTACGCAACAGTGCTGCCAACGTGAAGATGTACACTGATACACAACATAAAAACTCGTGCGCATACAAAATACCGGTGTGTACATTTATCGCTGATTTGCATTCCTGGGCCCTTATTCGTCAATTAAAAACGTAACGCATCGCGTTATTATAAATTTGTAAATTGAACATGTAGCGGCCTCTACAAATGCTGTGACTATCTATCCACAGATGGTGCCGAAAAAAATTGACAACAATTCTCTATACATTTCTAGAACGCTATATTCACACGACGCGTGATTCTAAGCCCCACAACAACTCTTGTGAACTGTTCTTATCCGGTGAAGCTGTAAAAGCCCCGCGGCCAACAGCGCAGATCATTCACACATACCACACAACTTTTGGAGACTGGTACTCCAGACGAGCTGTATGGCATTACCGGGCGAAGAAAGCAGAGGGGCTTCGTGATGTCGCTACCTCCGCGCTGATCACTTTGTTGGGCTTCATTGGTTTGCCTGTGGTTTTACTCGACAGGGTTGATCGCGGAGGCAGCGTAAACATCCACTGACGGCCCCCACCGTGGGATGTACGCGTCTCCGCTCGCCCTGGATACCAAGTTCACTTAATGCCCCGGTCATATTTATGACCGGCGATTGACACTTCGGCCTGGGGACTTAAGGCCCATACGTCCCGACACCACTAACAGCGTGTGAGAAGGCTTCCGATGAACTTTTGGAAGAGTGGCCCCGCCAGACACAACAACCGTCTGGCTAGAAGGTCTTCTCTTTAACAAATCCTGCCCCAACGTTGCTGCCACAAACATTTTACAGCACTCCAGTGGCAAACGGGGTACTCATTGTTGGGGTGAAGATGCTACGGACGCTGATCCAAAGAAAAGTTCCAGAAGCAGAAAGATGATGTTTAAATGGTCACCGAAAATAGTATGACAAAAAGAAAACCTTTTATAGCAAAAAGCTCAACGAATATATCTTGCTTAGTTAAGGAGTTTCTATGGCTTGCCTTTCTATTTGCCCTTCTATTGCTTGATACCATTCGGGACTAAAATACTTGTCAAGACAATTCCAAAGAACCCAAACACGGCGGGGTTATATAGAGTAGTTGGATGATTCCATTGGTCACCTTCCAGCTTCATCATCAGGCCCTAAACACTATCTGGTATCAATACCAATCTAACAAGCCTAAACACGTGGGGGTTACGTTGCATAGCTCACATGTTCCTATGACCACCTTCTGACCCCATCATCAGATCAGCTCCATGGTACCTGATCATTGTGTTGTCACCAAATTTCATTACAATCGGACGCAAGTGACAATTGGAAAGACAGCAAGAAAACTTGATACTTTTTTTTTAAATACTGTGTACACATATAGTTTTAAGCTTTATTTTATTTATTGTTCCTTGTTGTTTTTATACCTAGCTTTTACGTTGTAAATAGTCGCACTTAAGTTTCTTTTATTTTATAGAATAATGTGTCAAATATTTTAATTTAAGTTGATTAAAAAATAGCAAATTAAATTAAAGCTTATAATAAAAGCTTGTAAAAAGATGTGACACGCCGCGTTCACCAGCAAATTTTCTTTGTGCGTGTACGCTCATTACTAGATTATTTCACAAAGTTTACGCAATGCGTCGCGTTTGTTCTTAGTGTATAAGGACACTGTGAATGTGTTATGTTCTTTACTGAAAGATAAGTTCGCACAGCTGTTTTAAGGTAAGGGAAACTGTAACGTAGAGATACATAAATCTTTTTGGCTTTTTCATATTTTTTAATTCTATTTATATTATTAAATTTGGTTGGACCTGGTTTTTTTTAGATAAGAATATATTCTGTATGTTACAAAGGTATAGTCATAATATGGAGTCGCTTGCTGTAAGCGCATTCATGCTTGATCGGTTTGAGATAGATAACGTGGTATTTAGACAAGTGTCGAACTTTACTGGCATGATATAATGATATGAAACATGAATGAAAACTACAAGATACGATATAGTTGTACAGAAAAAAATGCCTCATTTTTATCTGAATCTCGATCTTACATTCACCAGTCAGTATACAAAGACGCTTCTTACAGAACAAACAAAAAGCTTAATAGTTCATTCTAATCAAAAACTGAATCTTGATCTTACATTCACTACACTTGCTGGTTCACAGAACGACTGTGCTTGCATTTTTTCATTCAAATGACTCATATTGTGATTTTAATCTTTGCACTGTTTCAGATACAAATGATCGTACCTGAACAGTGAGATACTTTTGCCATGTCTAGTGATAATATGTGTGTGTATTCGAGTGTGTTTGGAAGGCATGCTAACTGTTGGATCTGGTTGCTACTTTATGTGGTAGTATTTAATCCAAGTTGTATACCTTAGATTGGGTTAGTAAATTCCAATAGCAGTTGGGCTCAAACCTGCCTTCACGGATCGACTATTCCTCCACCGTTTGCGTCTTGGAGTATGACTTCTTTCTTATCTAGATATTTTTGAAGGCTTTTGCCCAGCAGAGGAACAGTACAGGATCATTTATTAATAAGTATCTATAATAGACATGGTAAAAGTGTCTCACTGTTCCGATTCGATCATTTGTATCTGAAGCAGTACAACGGTTCGACAACGTTGACAGTCGGCCCACCGACCGAAATTGCGTAGCGTATTCGTTAATTTAGTGAGACGGCAAGTTTAGTGAATGTAAGATCGAGATTCATTTTCAGATTGGAATGAACTATGAAGAATTTTGTTTGTTCTGTACGATTAACGCCTTCGTTTACTGACTGGTTTATGTAAGATCGAGATTCAGATACAAATGAAGCATTTTTTTTCTGTGTAACTGTTACGAATCTTGTAGTTCTCGTCCATGTTTCATATCACTGTAACATATCAGTAAGTTCGACACATGTCTAATCTACAATAAAACGTAGTACTTTGATACCTTAAGACTACTTTCTGTACCAATAGTGCATACTCCCCAATGTCAAACGCTACACCTGTCAATATTTGTGATTCGTGGCTGTAGTGTGACAGTGCGCCCGCGCACGTTTGCGGTGGCACTTAGCGCCGCGCGAATACGAGTATAATGCAGAGATATGATGGCCGTTTCGTAAACTATTATCACTGATTTCACTTGAACTGTTATGTTATCACCTAAGCATAACTATTTTAACATTTAAGAAAAATGACATACCGCAATTTGTAATTTTTTCTTATCCGTGTAATATGAAAATACAGTAATATGCCTACTCCGCAAGGGATCTGGCGTGATAATATAGATAGATGAAAATACGGGGTGTCGTCTAGGACGTAAACTTAAAATTAGTTATTTGTTCATTTATTGAAAGTAAATAATTAGGTAGGTGTTACAATCTATCTTTATCATCACGCCAGATCCCTGGCGCGGTAGGCAGAGAGTACAGAGTTGCAACAGGTTCTTCAATCTTCAATTTTGTTTATTAATCGACTTCATAAGTCGCAGGTTCTATGTTCGTCGTATGTATTTTTTATGTATGTTCAGCGATATTTTCGTCAACTTTTGACAAGTATAGGCATTTGAATAAAATATTTCTTAAATACCTACCTACTTCGTCTATTTATTGGTAAAAACTGAACAAAAATCCGGTCACCGCTGACATGGAAAATACACCGCTGACATAGAGAGAAGAGTGAGTGCAGGGTGAATGGTGCGATGGGAAAGCTACTCGGGAGCCGGCACTTAAGCCATAAGGCGCAGCTGGCCATACATAACGGAGTTCTTGTCCCAACGCTGTTATATGGTAGCGAGAGCTGGGTATGTAAGAATGAGAATGAAAGTAGGATAAATGCGGTAGAAATGCGAGCTCTGCGGAGTGAAGCTGACCGACCGCATTAGCAACAGCATAGTAAGACAGCGAGTAGGTATGAAAGATAGTATTGGTGTAAAGATGAAAAAGGGCATGCTCCGTTGGTTCGGGCATATAGAAAGAATGCCAGAGGAAAGAATGACAAAACAGATATATAATGTGAAAGTGGAAGGATGCAGGTACCGGGGAAGACCTAGACTATCTTACCACAACCAAATAAACCGAGTCTTATCTGATAGAAAAGTCAAGAGTCTCCGTAACCGGCGAGCGTGTATGAGACGAACTATGAGAGTCGAGGAAGCCAGAGAGGTATGTAAGGAAAGAACCTGTTGGAATTCTGTACTGTCTGCCTACCCCGCAAGGGATCTGGCGTGAGGTTATAGATAGATAGAAAAATCCGGATAGTAGTTTCTGAGATTTGCGCAAATACACATAGAAAAAACGCGGCGGGTTAATCAATTTATATATGCAATACATTTTCACACAACCGACAAATTACAAAACGTGGGTGAAGCTGAGGACAGTCCTAGTTGTATTTACAACTGCATATTTGTTGTATATTGTCTGAATTATTATTGTATGTGGGTCACACGTGTTGGCAATACTGCTGACTACGAACGCAGTCTTTACAATTTAAACCATTCTTCCATAGCGCACTAAAATAAAAGGGGTTCAATTCTCATGATTTACAACGATTAATATACTGAAAGTTTAGAACGAACGATTGACGATAGCGTAACGTCATAGAGCTGATGTAGTAGTAGTGTGAAAAGGATGACATCCTTTTCACACTACAGATTTATTAAATGAAGATACACGTGACAGCAAGTTTTCTCGATTATGGCCGTTTTGGCCATTAAAAATTGTGTGTGTATGTAAAATTTCGTGTCTATGTTGTTGCCTATTGAAGAGTTCCTACGTCTGGAGCTAATCCTGGGTGTCATGCTTATAATAAAAATGCATTGTCAACCAGAACTGACGCCAAATTTCAACTCCGTAGGATAAGAGGAAGTGTTTATAATTTAGAGACAAGATTTATACTAAGAACATTGCAAGTGAAATAAAAGCTTGTAATAATTAAAATCACTAACGTTGTTAAAGAAAAATATAACTTTATTATATTAGATTTAGCGCAGTGGTTAAGAGCTTAACCCGCTCCGGCCACTTTGTCTAATAGTCGCGGGTTTGATTCTCGTACGGGACAAATCTTTGTTTGATCCACAATTATTTGTTCCGGTCTGGGTATTTGTGTATGTGAATTTTCATGTTTGTAAACGCACCACTGCCTTGTTGGTCTAGTGGCAAAGCGCATCGCTTTGTGATCACGAGGTCCTGGGATCAAATCCTAGGTCGTACAATTGTAGTTTTTCTAACGAAAACTTCCCAGTACGAGTCCGGAGTCTGGAGTTGTGCCCGATATGGCAATAGGTTAGCCCCCTAACCTAACATCGTCGGTGAAACGTGCGTGTACTCAGTATACCTCTGCCACCCCCGCTTGGGGAATATAAGCGTGACGGTGTGTGTGTGTGTAAACGCACCCACGAAATAGAAATAAATCCTAGTGTGGGGCTAACTAAAAAAGAAAAAACAAAAAAATTGCCGTTTCAATATTGACAGGTGACAATAGTGATATGCGTTCTATCCGAGTATCCGAATGCTTCTCGGATCTCGCGATTTTCCTATAATAAATATGTGTAGACAAGTACCAGTGTGACATTTTATGCCAACACTATTTACGCCTTTACGAGTTGTCGTTAATTTTACGAGGTCGAGCCACGCGCCGTAGATTTCTCGTTCGCGTTTCGCTTCCGACGAAACTGTTATACTTTATGATGACAAAAATTGAAGCATAACATCTTGGAGTACCAATAAAACACTGTCACGCCTTTATTTCTCAAGCGGGCGAAAGAGATGTATTACTATACATCTCTGTGTGCGCCATGTACCATATGCGCTAGCGGCTTGCTAAGAATAAAGAGGGAAACGTCGGAGGAATCCGTCGTGTCAAAGGGAATGTACAATTTTTCTAAAAGATGTAAAATGTCATGTCATAAGAAACTCTTTAAATCTTTAAACAATAGGCCCGAAGAATAGTAATAGGTTCACCCCCTGGTATATGGAGGCGTAAAATCAACTAGAAGTAGTACGAAAGGAAAAAAGAAAAAACCGTTTATCCCGCGACATAAACTCAAAAAAATCGTCGCTTCTTATACGGTGATAAAATTATCATGTACACCTCACCTACACCTTTCGATATAACAGACCTGGAGACATTTTTAGTTATCATAATCATCACTTCCAGCCACTGCAGAGTATAAGCCTCCTCTCTCTTACGCTACATATCCCTATCCTGAACCAATCTTGGCCAGTTCTTTCCTACGTACTTAACCACATCCCTGGAACCAATAAAAGCGAGGCGCAACCTTTAGAGGGAAGGAATATAGCTCACAAATGCCATTGTCCCACCTACTGAGAGTCTCCAACCTAGTCATAAATTATCATAATCATTCTGGAAGTCTTTCAACAGACTTCGGACCCAGGTCGGCCGAAGCAACGAAAATGTGATCAGGTGGGGATTCATAGACAATACCAACCTGGAGTAACTCAAACAATGTCAAACCTTATATCGTGCTCCGCGTGTCCTAACCTGCACGCAGCCAGATTTGATGGCTGCTTCCTACAATGCAGTCAGTGTGTCCTCGTTTTGGGCCGCATCTAATAATTGAAATCATGGTTGCCGTCGAAGCGCTAAGAAGAAGACCACATCGTCGACCGATCTTTGTACTGGCCTCCCACGATTACGCTATTTCTTCCGTAGCCACCATTCGATCAGAGACCTACTCCACCTACCAATAGTTTCCACACTATTCATTAGGTACCTTGTTTCATCCAGTTTCCTCATTCACCTCGTATGTAAGTCCGTCAAGGTTTTTACCTCTAATATTGTAACTGTCAATGGTTGATTAACTATTCCCTTAGAAAGTGCGAGATCACAGTTAAGATTAGATCTATCGGTACATCAATCATTAGTGTAATTACTTGTAATATGTGCCGAGTATTTCTCACGGTATGATTTGCGTAAGACGGGAATAACTGGTGGAATATAGTACAATAATAAATCAATCACCACTACACTTCTAGGCACTACACACCTTCACAAATCGAAGTGAGAGGTTATACTCTACCACGCGGACCCAGTGCGAATTGGTCGAGGCAGGATTGTGACGAAGAATGTGTTAGAACTTATCAAGCCTATTCGTGATCTATACATATAATTAAACTGTAACGAAGTCATGTCTTTACATGGAATATTTTTCGGAAATAACAACCCAGGGGTATCATACTATCGATGGCTTTCGTGTCTGTATGTCTGTCTGTTTGTCCAAGAGTATGAATCATCATTACACAAAAACTATCAGGCGGATTTTGATGAATTTTTGCATGCTGATACCTTATATTGTTGGCTAACAAATTAGTGTAGTATTTATACGGGAAAATCAAAACGTTTCTCTAGGAAAGACAAAAATTATCAAAACATTAAATTTCTAAAAAAACACTTTATGCCAAACCTATTGGGTTGAATTAAATTAATTGTAGTATAATTGTAGTCTGCCTGCCCGTCTGTCAGGTGGATTTTGACTAAACTTTGCATACCTTATATTGTATAGTATTTATACCGGAAAATCAAAAGGTCCGCACATCTTCTGCAGCGCTCGCAATTTGACTGCCTTTATCCTGCTTTTATTGTGCTTTTTTGCACGAAAATTGACATTTACGCGACAGACAAAATTACGCGAACGACATTGTGGGTGCAGCTAGTAATACAATATAGATCCACGAATACTTTTTTTGCCCTTCCTTTGATCACTTACAGTGTAAGTATGCGATACTGTACCAGTGTGTTAATACTATCATCGCACACATTATTGTTACGGCTTGCAGTGTTTAAGATTTTATTCGGTCCACTTACTGGACCGGGCAGTCACGGGTACGATCCCCGATGGTCGGAGCAGCTTAAGCACTCAACCGAGCCGTCCATTTTGAACGGACAAGGCTTTACAAAAGCAATATTACATGTAAATTATCTTTTTCATTGCGGTATAAATATATTTTTTTCTACAACCGACACGACCTTGACTCGTCATGGAGACACGCCTTTCGCGGTAAGTACCGATATGTTAGCGCAGTAATGTGACGTGCCAAGATCTTTTTCATGTACTGTTATCTACGATTGTGCAGTTAAACTGACGGCTCGACGAAATCACTGTTAATTTACTACGCTTATTGCTTTTTTGACGCTTAGATCTGTGTTTTAACACGTTATTTTATTATTGTTATTTTATTATTACCATTTTTTTAACTTTTTATTTAACTTGCAATGTTTGTACGTCTGTCTCTTTGTCTTGACTGTCTTTCCGGTTCAAATCTTGTGATCCATTTTTCAAGCACTTGCATACGTATGGAAGTCCGATGATAATACAATAATATGGCACCATGTAGTTGGTTTGATGGTGCAGTCGGAAGGTGGCCGTAGAAACATGTGAACTATACAACATAGCTCCCTCGTAATTAGGCTTGTTGGATTGGTATTAAGAAGTACTATACTACTAGATAGTGCTCAGGGTCTGTTGGTGAAGCCTAAAGGTGGTCAACTACCCAACTAAGTTTTCTCCATTGTGTTTTATGCTATAAAAGCTTGTTTTTAAAAAGATGATTTTATATTAAAATTATTAATTATTCACTTTCTTGTATGTCTGTTTTGAACAAATTTTGCATATAACGCTTATTGTTTTTTTAACACTTATTTCTTTGATTTTAAAACTTTTATTATTTTATTATTTTTACTGTTTTATTGAAAAGCTTTCTTGTCCGTTTCGAATAAATGTTGAAATCGATTTTGAACTAACTTGCTAGAGGTTTGTGGTTTTATTCGTAACTCAGAACTGGATGATCGTTAATATATGAGTAGCTCAAAAATTCACTGAAATATTGTGTACTGAGGTGTGAATTTTCTCAAAGACAGCTACTTCCGATATAGCTATTTCATGCATTTTACCTTTATACAAGCTTTTATTTAACTTGCAATGTTCGTGTTTTTCTGCCTGTCTTTCCGGTTTAAAACTTGTGATTCATTTTTCAAGCACTAGCGGGTATTCGATTGAGCTAAAATTTGGCAAACCTATGTAAATTTAGTGACAATGCAATAATATGGTACCATGAAGTTGGTTTGATAACGGCGTCGGAAAGTGGCCATAGAAACATGTGAACTATACACTATAACACCCTCGCTGTGGGCTTATTAGATTGGCATTGACAAGTACTATACAACTGAATTGTGTTCAGGGCCGATGATGATGAAGCCGAAAGGTGTCCAATGGAACCACCTAACTACTCAATATCCTTACCGTGTTTGGGCTCGTTGGATTTATCTTGACGAGTATTTTAGAAGTGGTTTAGAAGTTGCTAAGTGGAAGGATGTAGGTACCGGGGAAGACCTAGACTATCTTACCATGACCAAATAGACCGTGTCTTATCTGAAGGGCAAGAGTCTCCGTAACCGGCGAGTGTGTATCAGACGAACTATGAGAGTGGAGGAAGCCAGACTGGTATGTGAGAAAAGAACCTGTTGGAACTCTGTACTCTCTGCCTACCCCGCGAGGCAGCTGGCGTGATGATATAGATAGATAGATAGATGGTATTTTAGACCTGGATGGTGTCTAAGATCTGATGATGGAGCTGGAAAGAAGCCATAGGAACTCCTTAATTAAGCAAGATATTTTCGTTGTATTTTAGTTTTAAACAGCTTGTTTTTAAAAAAGGGTGTTTTTAATAAAATTATTCGTTCATATTTATTTTGTAATTATAAGTCTGTTTTAAAAACGTGGTAAATTATTATTTTATTTAAGTAACGATAATTGACTGCCTCATTGGTCTAGTGGTAAAGCACATCGCTTTGTGGTCCTGGGTTCAAATCCTAGGTCGGTTGTCCGACCTAGGATTTGAACCCAGGTGTAGTTTTTCTAGCGAAAACTTCCCAGTACAAGTCCGGAGTCTGGAATGTGCCCAGTATATGGCAATAAGCTCGCCCCCTATTACATGGGGCCTAACATCATCGGCCAAACGTGGGTGTACTCAGTACACCTCTGCCACCCCCGCTTGGGGAATATAGACGTGACGGTGTGTAACTATAATAGTACTTGTTATAATATAAGTCTACAAAGCGGATTTTCTTCTTCTAATATTGGATCAGATGACTGGGTCAGTGATTTGACTCGCGTAGAGGCCCCTTGTAAATGCAATTCGTATTGGTTGTTATTGCTAATTGGGTGAGGTGACACTAAAACGCTATTAACCAACAAGTCACATAGCTTATCGGATTAGTGGCGGATTGTGCAGCTAGTAATCATAAGGGTCTAGGGTTCAAATACTAGGTTGGAGATAGTTTAGATTTTATATCAAAAATTGTGAGTAGCAGTTCAGATTCTGGTCTTGCCCCCCTATAATGAAATGAGGGTGTACATAGAACCCCTCTGCCACCTACATTTAGGAATACAGGTTTAATTAATTTCAGTGAAAAACGGGAGAGGTATTTTTTTGTATTAAAAAGCAATAACTGTAGAATCCATCTTCACCAATCCGCATTCAATTGGGTTGGCGTGGTGGACTATGACCTATTCTCTCTCACCTCGATATGTGAAAGAAGGCCATAGTACTCAGTACAGCAGTAGGACAGTATAGTTTTTCTTTTCAGCGTAGACCCATACTAAAATTATTCTGTGATGTGGACATTATTCCATATACACAAACACCCAGACCGAAACGAACTTGGCAGGTTGCAAGTTTTGTCATGGTTTGAACTCGCGTCTACTCAATCCAGTGACTGCAAAAGCCTACGCATCAACCACTAGATAAAGTCTTCCTCTGATCTATCGCGTTATTTTTGTTTATTTGGCACAAAAGGTAGTAACAAACTATGAGAGTGGAGGAAGCCAGAGAGGTTTGGGAACTCTGGACTCTCTGCCTAACCCGCAAGGGTACTGGCGTGATGATATAGTAGTAAATAAAACGCTTGCGCAGCCGCGGCTAACGAATAGTACTTTATTATAACAGTACAACAAAAATAAGTCAATTATTATTATGATAGCGTATTTTAACCTCGGTCTGATATAAATAAACAAACTAATTACACCGCTCATATGTTAGCCTGTGGGGAATATTTGTCAAGCCGGCCGCTTCGTTGCGTAGGGCTGTCGAATTTGTTTGAACAATACGAAACCCGATAAGTTAAACAAACGTTAATTGGAGATTAGGGGCTAATATTGACATAACTTGGAAATATAAAGCCTTGTTGGTGTAGTATCGTATGGTGCGTCTGGTGATTATGAGATGCAAGTTACAAAGACTGGTTACACTAGATATAAGATTGCCACACGCTCGTCGAGTGCCTAGCGTGGGCCTTCGAGCAGCGGATCCTGGTCGACCGGATCGGATCGTTCCTCTCCTTGCCGGCAATAGTAGCGGCTGTGCTAGCAGGGCATTTGGCGTGGGGGGCCGTATCCTCCTTCTGCGAGACTGTGATGTCTCAGAAGGAGAGGCCCGATCCCGCTCGCCAAAGGTGACGGCGCCGGGGTGAAGGCACAGCCCGCCCAGTCCCCTCAGCCCCTGTTGGGGCTTTATAATACGGGCTAACTTGTGTCCCCTGCCGGAACATCTGGTGGGGGACTCCCCCTGCACCAACATCTGCAGGGGGGCCTTTAAGGTCGTCAGACGCTGAAGCGAGGGCCCTAAGCGTCCTTCACGCACGACCCCGAGGAGGATGGCGGCGTGGTGTGGCCCATACCGCCATGAGCACCACGACGGTGCAGAGGGGGGGGGGGGGGGGAACAAGCTACAGGATGACCCTCCCGAGGCGGGTTCTTTGGAGCGCGGCACAAGGGGGGCACCGGTGCGTTCCACTCGGAGATCCCGGAGCCCCTATGACACGTGGCAGTGCCGGCCACCGTGGGGTTTTAGCCGGTAAGAGTCCGATATGCCCCGCCAGCTTCCACCGGAAGCCCATGAGGATTTCCCCACGTAAAAAAATAGATGTAAGATTGGGAGGTTCATAACATTGCTGATGGTAGCAGTCCGGAGTTAAGAGTTGTGAGTAGCTGAATGTTGGAAGACTTTCTGCGTACTCGTACTCTTTTGGATATCCCATCATAGACTTAATTATTCATAGAGTTTGGAATCAGCCAGGTATAATATCAATAGGAATCAGAATCAGAATATTTTTATTAATGTAAACCACGTCAAAAAAGTAACAAAAACCACCATATCGGAATGTTATTCCTGTGAAGAAGAAGGACAAGAAACTCCACGGTTACTCTTTTGAAATAGTATTTTTAATTTTTTTTCCATCTAAATTAGGTTTAACCCGTATTACATTTGGATGCACCTATCATGAGCCCATATGTGAGGCTACATAGTACACGTGTCACAACTCCACTTGAGGAATATAGGTGTGACGGTGGTTTGTTCGGATGTGTTATTTTCAAAACATATTACTTTTTCTATACTCAGTTTAGCCCTACCTTAAGTATGCAATTAAACCCTTGTTAATCCAAGTTTACGCCGAGACACGCATCGCATCGCTTGATTACAGTTATACTTCGTCAGTGATTAGGCGACTTACATTAATCGAAACGAGAATATCGACTGTTTCATTACAATATAGCTGGCCTAACGTTATAGCAGCATAACTCAAAAATATTAATATTTGATTTAGAGCTCTACATTCTAAGATATAAAGTTCCATTTCTTTTGCTCTGACTTTGAGTTATATCTTTATCTTATTCCGCCTGCGATATGTTTTATATAGTGATAATTATGCTGATCAGTCGTAACGATGGAGAACCTCGTTGACGCTAGATTATGCGGCGTTTATCTCGGTCAGTATAAGATGGGTACTCTGTACTTCGGAAGGCATGTTAACCTGTTGGTCCCTGAATATCTCCTAATATGGTAGTCTTTAACCCAAGTTAGCAGTATGACGGGCGTCTTAATAAGTTCCAATAGCAAGCAACCACAAACCTGCCTTCACCAATCTGTAATGGGTACGCGTGGTGAAGTATGACCTATTTCCTCCCCTTGATTTCTCTGAGGTCTTTATCAAGCAGTGGGACGGTATAGGTTGATTTATTATATTATAATAGGCTGTTAAATCCAAATCTGTTTGGATAAAGTAAAGATCCTCCTCTAATAAATCCTTTTTTTTGTAAAGTAAGAAAAGTTCAATCACTTACAACTTAAAAAAAAAATTGAGTCAAATTTGCCACCCTCCTAAAATTTTCCGCCCTAGACTCCAGCCTACTCAGCCTGCTAGTAAATGCGTCACTGTTTTACTTAGACAAAAACACGTTTTTAAGTAAAGTGGCCGCATTAGGGGGAGGGGTTGTCGACGGTCGCTTGCGCCTACATTAAGTTCACGCGTAAACAGCACGCTTCTTCGACATCATCCACAGCTTTTATGTGACCACTGTTGTTACTTGTAATAACGTCACACATTAAAAAAACTAAATAACATAATAAGCAACGTTACTTCACAACGCTACTTTTTAATTTCAATTGCTAACGTTATTCGATATTATAATAAAAAACATTAAGCGATTTCATTACCGGAGAACATTAATGATGAGATTTTTTTTTTTGGGACTAAGCCTGCCCCGTTTTCCCACCACTTTTACTCCTATAAGTCAGGATCCACACTGGTCTCCTTAGATGACAACAAGGTTTCGACCTGTCCCGGGGAGCGCTTTAATTTTCTTGGAACCCACAATTAAATAATTAGTAGGAAAAATGAACAGGACGCGTAGGAAAAAGAATTAAATTCCACTTCCCTCCTTTGCAAAGCGGGGGACACAAAAGGATGACAGACCAGCCATAGAAGAGGAGACTACAATTAGGATAAGCCCAGTCATAAAGCATCACGAATACGAAAAAATCTTAACGGGACCTATTTGTTAGCCTCACGTTTGATTTATTTATTTATTTATTTTTAGGAAAGCTTACAGACTAATAATACAGATGAGACAAAAACATAAACATATTACAAATTGCTAATAACAAGCTTCCACATTTAGCATCTACATAATTCAGTCGCAACTACAAACAAACCAGGCTGAAACTTAATAAGAATTAGAACTAGTAAGGTTTAAATAATAAAAAAAAAAAGAAAAAAAAATAAAAAAATACCAGTGATACCAGTAATAGGTATGGCAAAAACGCTTGAGCGTTGACGTTACTCATAACGTTATTATACAATTGTTTGCTCGTGCTTCAGTATTGCACAGAATTGACATCGTAATTCACATACACCGCCTCCTCGCTTCGCTCGTTAACATTTTACAACTGACAATAACCTAGGTAAGTGCGATTCCTATAATTTACTGACCTTGTTAGTTCTAGGGACGTACATCGTAAATAACTTATCGATCAGTAACGATCCGCGTTTGTTACTGGTGTTAAGTTACGTTAGTTTTTTATTTCGGTAGTAACGGTGATTTGGACATAAAGTATAGTGATGTCTACTGATCGGCCACGTCCGCAAAAGCGTATTAAGAAAGCGTGTAAGTATGAAACACAGAAATCGTAATGATTAATCTTTGGTAGTGAAATAGCGTACGCTGTGCGATCACAGTGTTCTTACTAGTCAAGGTTACTCAAGGTTAAGCAGGGTTTGACTCGGTCGGCCTGGGATGAGTAACCGTGGCATTTTCATATTCGAGCGTCTCCGTGTCGGAAGTCACATTAAGCCATTGGTCCCGGTTACCACTTAATGTGGTAGTCGTTAAGCCGAGTTGGAAGCCTTATAGGTGGCTTGATAAGTTCTAACAGCAGGTGGTCATAAACGTGCCTCAGCCAATCCGCGCTGGGTCCGCGTGCTGGAGAAGGATCTAATCTCTCACCTGATTTGTGAGAGAAGGCCTTTGCCCAGCAGTGGGACAGTTTTGGTTGATAGTATTATTATTTATTAAATTATTGCTGTAACAGTTACAAGTTTTGGAAGTCTCTCACGCCAACTTTAGCCACTGTATCACTTTGATTACTCCAGTCCTAAAGCATATTGTGATAATTTTCTTACACATGTAGTCACAAATTCACGCAGCTACACGACCTCTACTCTATATATCTTTATCATCACGCCAGATCCCTTGCAGGGTAGGCAGAGAGTACAGAGTTCCAACAGGTTCTTTCCTTACATACCTCTCTAGCTTCCACCATTCTCATAGTTCATCTCATACACGCTCGCCGGTTTCGGAGACTCTTGACTTGTCCTTTAGATAAGACTCAGCCGACTTCTAATGTCGTATTATTAGGATTTCTATAACATGAATGAAAGAAAATCCTGGTTCAGAATTTTGGAAGAAAGAATGTCAAAATAGTTATGCAATGCGAAAGTGGAAGGATGTAGGTACCGGAAAAGATATAGACTATGTTATCATGACCAAAAAAACCGTGTCTTATCTCATGGGCAAGTCAGGAGTCTACGTAATCAGCGAGCGTGTATGAGACGAACTATGAGAGTGGAGGAAGCCAGAGAGTGCTGATCAAGCGTCGTTGGTGGTATGTGTCTGCTCTGCCATCCCACGTTTATATATTTAGATGAAATAGTGTAAAAAATATGGTCTTTCCATCTATGTATATAATCACGCCAGATCCCTGGTGGGGTAGGCAGAGAGAAGAGAGTTCCAACAGGTTCTTTCATTACATACCTCTCTGGCTTCCTCCACTCTCATAGTTCGTCTCATATTCGCTCGCCGGTTACGGAGACTCTTGACTTGCCCTTCAGATAAGACACGGTTTATTTGGTCATGATAACATAGTCTTTATCTTTTCTAGTACCTACATCCTTCCACTTTTGCATTGCTTATCTATTTTGACATTTTTTCTTCCAAAATTCTGAACCAGGATTTTCTTTCATTCATGCTATAGAAATCATGGTAAAATAGTCTAGGTCTTCCCCGGTACCTACATCCCTCCACTGTCGCATTGTATATCTCTTTTGTCATTCTTTCTTCTTACATTCTTTCTATATGCCCGAACCAACAGTGCATATCCATTCTCATCTTTACACCGATACTATATTTCATATCACCTACAAGCTTTCTTACTACGCTAATTTGCGGTTATAAAAAGATGGTAATGTTTAAAATTACATTATTACATTTGGAGGAGAACTCTGGCGAATAATTGTGCTTGCGATCACGAGGTTATGGGTTCAAATCATAGAACGGACAAAAGTTTTTTCTTTTTAAAAAAACGTAGCCCCATACTAGGATTTATTCCTGTGTCGTAGGTACGTTTACAAACGTCAAAATTCACATACACAAATACCCAGATCGAACCCGCAACTATTCAACCCAGTGGGCGGAGCGGCTTAAGCTCTTAACCACTGCTCTAAATCGGGAAATAAAAATATTTTTAAATTGAAAAATTTCAAGTATCCGAAGTGTGAAAATTGTGCCTGGTAAAGGGAGACTCGCCCCCTATTACATGGGACCTAAACATCGTTGGTGCAAAGGAGGTGTTCTAAGAACTTAGGTGTACACAGTACACCCCTGCCAACCATACTTGGGGAATATATGAGTGACGGTGTTATTTATTTGAAAAAAAAATTGTACCTTTATCTTATATAGGTTACTATCCTTGGGTATTTCAGATAAGTCGTATAGTAAATTAATTCTTGTTATTTTAATCGATCGGGCACATCGTTTGTTCACGCCTGCTAGTAATTTGTTCAAGTCGTAGTTAACGATGACCTACAAGGATTACGTTGCCAAATGGACAAACGTTTCAACCAATTTGAACGTTACATTCGATTTATTACTCTTATCCCGTATTAATAAAATTCAATTTTCAGTAGAATATGTTTTATGGTTAGTATACTATTGCTTATTTGTAACCAGTAGTATAAATAGCTCTTAACATTTTCTTGTAACAGTTTCTTGGTTGTAGCTTTTAATATACTATTAATAGCTTTGAATACGATTGCAAAAGTGTTGTTGGATAAATAATAATAAATCTATCTTCTATCTATCTATCTTCAGTCCAAAGACGTCCACTGCAGGACAAAGGCCTCCCCTAAAGACCGCCACAACGACCGGCGTTGTGCTGTATGCATCCAACTTCTACCCGCGACCATCACCAGGTCATCGGTCTATCTTATTGGGGGATTGCCCACTCCACGTCTTCCGGTACGTGGTCGCCACTCGAGGACCTTTCTGCCCTAACGGCCGGCAGTTCTACGAGCGATGCGCCTCGCCCACTGCCACTTAAGTTTAGCAATTCTAAGTGCAATGTCAGTGACGTTGGTCCTCCTACGGATCTCCTCGTTTCTGATTCGATCCCGCAATGTAACTCCGAGCATAGCTCTTCCCCTTGCCTTTGGGTGATCTTAATCCTTCTTATGGGACCCATCGTAAGCGACTAGCGGGATAAATAATAAACATATTTTTTCACCAAAACCTCGAACAGTTGATGTATTAAGAAAATGTATTGTGTTCTAAAAATTACTTACCTGCCTGAGGTGAGCCTGTTACCATGACAGGTTGCTTGGTTATAAAGTGTCTCTACTCCTATAGTGAATGTTAGGAGTTGTGCAATACAAGACATATGTCACGGTTTTGTCGCCGGTGAGATAGCCGTTGTGTTTTACGAGCTAGTATTGCCATACTAGCTCGAAAAACACAACGGCTATCTCAACGAGTTTTCTTGTGTCATATTTTTGTCTCAGACAAAAATATGACATGACAAAACTCGATTCTAGAATTAGATTGTATTAACGTTAAGGCGCTCGTAGCGCTGTGCAACCGCGGTCTTCTTACCGATTACCAAGGTTAAGCAGCGTTCGATTCGGTCGGCCCGAGTTGGGGGACCGTTTGTGGCATTTTCATATTTGAGCGTCTCGGTGCTTCGGAAGGCACTTTAAACCGTTGGTCCCGGCTACCACTTAATGTGGTAGTCGTTAAGCCGAGTTGGAAGCCTTAAAGGCGGCTTGATAAGTTCCAACAGCAGGTGGCCACAAACCTGCCTCCATCAATCCGCACTGGGTCCGCGTGGTGGAGTATGACCTAATCTCTCTCACCTCCATTTGTGAGAGAAGGCTTTTGTCCAGCAGTGGGCAGTATAGGCTGATATAAACTAAACGTTAAGACGTTAAGATTATTTTGACTTACAAAACTCGAATCACGGGTCGACAAAATTTTATCCCACACGGGAAAAGTCTTGCTGCCTATGCTGGGCCAATGTAATCAGTAATGTTGGTATGCGTTAACGATAGTACCGAACGGAAATATATTAATTATAGTTTACCAAGTCCGATTTTTTTGTTCTGATAATTTGGTTTAAACTTGTTTCTACTGGTAACCATAAACAACCATACATCTCATAGTTAGTCCGTAATAGTTGAATCATCAATGAATTTTATCTAGACCTACTCTGTTTAATGGAAACGCATCTACCCGCGGAAGAAACAATTAATTAGTGGAAGTTGTTCTATGGGATTCTCGCAATGGCCGCAATTGTCGGCGTTTAACTTAAGATCCAGCGCTTTGAGTGAGGGCGCGGGCCATAAAGATATAATGAAAGCGGTTTATTCAATTGATTTAATATTTATTTGCCCATAGGTCGCTGATTTATATCCGACTCGAAGGACCACGAATAAGCAACACTTACACTTTTATGACGGAACCTTTTATTTTTATGAGTGAATCAATACGCTGTTAGCCGGGAGGCCTTTACATATTTAACTTACAAGAGCACGAGCGTGCTACAACTACGCTTCAACCAAAAGGGTCAAGGAGGGTAAGGCCAGAAGGGATAGTGCTTTAGGGTGTCTCAAGGAGGAACGTCATACAATTGCTATGTGGGAGAGATACTATTATTAATTGGCATTGGTGAAATGGGTTGATTAAGTGTGCGGCCATAAAAGAAAGCCCTCTTAAAACTCTACACTGCCTTCTGCCTTGGTTTGCATGCAGCTATGACTCATAAATAATTTCTTAAGTGGGGCAATGTGTTTATTAAAAAGTTAAAATAGTGTAGAATCGCCTTTCTTGTGGCCCTCAATTTACATTGTCTAATTGTTTAATTCGTTAGATACTAAACGAAACAAATTGGCTCAATGGCTTTAGAAAATACTCGTGAATTGGTAGCCGCGGCAAATGTCGAGTTAATATTAGAATTGCGCGCTTTTGATGGCATAATTATAGATGCTAGGGAACTGACCCGGTTTTGTGTCCAAGAATTGGATACTAAGATTCCAGACTAGATAGAATATCGACTAGGCTTTGTTTATAACAAAGAAGACTCACGGTTTGTACGGATATGAATACATATGCCTAAAAGAAAGAAAAGCAGTTTATAACATAATTCTATGTGTATTTGTAAGCATTACGTCATGGCAAAATATTAAAAAGAAACAAAATAAATAAATAAGTGAAGTAAAATAGCATTTTCGGGAAAATAAAAACAAAATGGCTTTCACTCACTATACTTTCTCTTCCAGTCACTCAGCGGTTATTTAACCAACTCTGTGGGGGCGTTAGTAGCAGTTATCACCCTGTACTGTCCTTTTATAAACGAAAATGCGGGGGGTCGTAGATTTAGTGGAGGCAGGTTTGTGGCCCCCGGCTGCTACAAGTTATCAAGCTTATATGCTACCAATCAGCTACTAACTTGAACTATGGATTATCACATGAGATGGTAATAGGGTCCAACGGCCTAACATGCCTTCCGAAGTACAGTGATGCTAAATTTATTCATCACTTACGAATCCCTTTCATTCTAGCTTGTAATAGGGACTATATTCTCAAGCACCGTGTTGGTGCAGGGGGGACTGAGTCCAGTTGAGGAAGACGGAAATAGGGACATAGACCGGTGCGTTCTTAGCGGAGATCCTGGAGTCCCTCTGAAGTGTTGATGCCGGCCACTATGTGGTTATTAGTCGGGAGAAATCTGACATGTGCCAAAAGCGTAGTTTGCGCGAAATCCTAAGTAGGATTTTCTCCACGCAAAAAAGGGGGAACTATATTCTTATTTCACCTCTAAACGAACATTTCTGTTGAATCGACTTTATTTATTTAATCCTACAAGGCACCTAAAGAAATGTATAACAATATTCCTATATGTGAGCGAGTCCTAAGTATTCTATCTCATAACTCTAATTTCCAATATAAAGCTTCAAAATAATGGGCCGTTTGCCAGTCTATTATGGTACTAAAGTGATTGGAAGTACAGCACAATCTAGCTCTCAACACTAAACTGTTGGGACGTCCATTAAGAGCAGGGCTTTCTCTGTCCTATGCAGCATTATTATGAGCCTACTGACCCAATACTGGAATGCGAGTAAGCGATCTGTAAGATAATATCGATGATACATAATAGAG
Source organism: Phalera bucephala (assembly GCA_905147815.2). NCBI lineage: Eukaryota > Metazoa > Arthropoda > Insecta > Lepidoptera > Notodontidae > Phalera > Phalera bucephala. Next base: position 3,640,455 of record LR990632.1, on the reverse strand, counting down.
ACTGCCTTTATTTAGAATCACCAACAGTATGTCAATACTATAAATGAAAACCGTAATTAATAAAAACTTAAAAACTAATTCTTGTCAAATACAAAAATGAATGAACAAAATATAAAAAAAGGTTCTTAGTATCTAGTCGCTGCAGTAAACAGGGTGATGGTGATTTTTACAAGCTTTTATTTAACTTGAAATATTCGTATGTCTGTCTGCCTATCCGGTTCAAATTTTGTGATCTATTTTTATATTCAATTGAGCTGAAATTTGGCATACGTATGTAAGTTCGGTAAAAATGCAATAAAATTGGTACCATGGAGCTGGTCTGATGATGGAGTCGGAAGGTGGCCGTAAGAACACGTGAATTAAACAACATCACCCCCTCGTGTTTAGGTTTGTTGGATTGCTATTAAAGAGTAATTTACAACGAGATGATGTCCAGTGCCTGATGGCCAATGAAACCACCTAAATATTAAAAAAAACCCGCCATGTATGGGCTCGTTGGATTTGTCTTGAGGAGTACTTTAGAGCCGGATGGTGTCCAGAGTCTGATAATGGAGCCGGAAGGAAGCCATAGAAACTTTTCAACTAAGTAAGATATCTGCTTTGTGTTTATGATAGAAAAGCTTATTTTTAAAAAGGTATTTTTAAATAAAAATTATTAATATTTTCTTTTAATTTTCCAAGAGTATTGTAATTGTATGTATTGTAAAACATATCAACATAAATTGTCTCATGTTATGACTTATCGGTGTAGTGGCTGATGTGCGATTCCGATTCCAATCCTAGCTTGAGCATTGTGTAGTTTCTCTATAGAAAAATTCTCATTCGAATTCGATTCGAAACGATTCTCACTCGCTCAACGCAACATTTGCAATAGTAATTAAATAAATTTATACCCCATGCCACCTGTGGTAGCACAAGGTACTATATATTATATTGTGACTATATAAACACGCTTTTTATTACATAGTAAATCATAACTTTTTCTTTCATTATATATGTATACAATATTTATGTCTCTTTATTTATTCATTTATATTACATAATTAGGTATTGACTGTATTTGTAATACGCAGTATACGCGATTGCGTCAGCATTAAGGGTAAAATTTATAAACAATAAATAGTAGCTGAGGAGGCTTTGGCTGAAAACCAGCGTTGGGGGAGACTTTGTTCCCCTCCAACACATGCTGAGCCCAATGCCTTTCGGCACAGCTCACACCGAGGCAAACGTCACAAGAAGCAGTAGCAGTTTATTTGTCTTTTTTCGTTTTTATTTTCTTTTGTTACCTTTCATATATTTTTTGTGTGCTGTGCTGAATAAATATTTTTTCTTTCTTTCTTTTTTTCTTTCTTTCTTTCATTCGGAGTCTGGAGTTGTGGAATAAAGGCAGTGGACTGGCCTTATAATTCATTGGAACCTACAATTATAGGCAATACGTATAAAAGAGGTACGTAAGGATGGATGGAATTTGTTACTATTTTTTGATTTCTGCATAGCAAGCATCTGACGAGACCAAAATTATTAAACATGTTTGTAAAATATGCTTTTTTGTTCCAGATGTGTATGGGCCATATAAAAAAATTCGTTTTGCAAAAAATGGATCTATATCATCGCGCGGATTCCTTACGGAATAGGCAGAGAGTACAAAGTTCCAACAGGATGTCTCCTTACATACCATTCTCGCTTCCTCTAACCTCATTTTTTAAGAATAAATTAATAGTAAAAACACACAAGGCATTACGCAATTAATAACAACCAATCAAATTCAAATGTAGCGATTGCCCAAGCCGAAGCCGTTCCTACTTGAGTCGTCTTTCAGCTTGCCCCCTTGCCCTTTTTGGTCTTGTCTGTGTCGTGGGATCGTTAACAGACATAAAAATTCACATACACAAATACCCAGACCGAAAGTAATAATTATTCACACGCACACACAACAAAGAAACAACCATTCCATTGCAAGTCATATAAAAGCTTGTAATCCTCTGTTCCCCACAAACTTTGATTAGGAAATTGCGCACGAAAATTCCCCCACATTGGCCTCCAACACGAGAACGGAATCTCCAACAATACAGCACACATCATAAAGTGACATAATCTAATAATTAAACGATCGTTATCCAGTCCACTGCAACAGGCGTATCTAATGACCAATCCAGGCGTTTAATTACAATACAGGTTTTGTCCTGACGTGTTCCGTACACGTCTAGACTTTACCTAATTATGTTAGTAAATGCCAAGGGCGTCCAATTTGATCCAGATAATGAATGCCTTCGTTGATTTTCGAATTATATGTTGTATAATTATGCGTTCGGGTAGTCCAAGTGTTATATGGCGGTGTAATGGATAAGAGAATAGCGATTAGTAAAGATTAATCTCTGTGTTGGAAGCTTTTGTAATTGGTTAGGTTATGAATGATGTTGATGTAGATGGTTAGATGAATGATCAGCGCTAATTTAAGTTTTCATCGGCATTAAAGGAAAATAATATTTTTTTATGATGTAATTATAAATAAACATTTTTTGTATTGTTTTCTTAACTCTCTGTAAAGGTTTACTCTCTCTGTAAGGTTACTGTCTCTCTATATGTCATTCCGCCAGATCCCTTGCAGGGTAGACAAAGAAGCATAGTTCCACAAAATGTCACTAGACGGCGCTATCTTAATTTTTCATCGGATTTGAGGGAAAATATTTTATTTTTATATGATAAGAAGAAGAAAAGAGGGAAAAAATATTTATTCAGCACAGCACACACCTCAAAAAATATATGAACAGTTAGAAAAACATAAAAACGAAGAAAGACAAATAAACTTATACTGCTAATCGTGACGTTTGATATAGTGATAAATTAACAATTTTCGGATGTTTTCCTTTACTTGTACTTTAAAACTTTGCTTCTTGCTAAATTCCATCGAAAGAGACTTTTTTTTTTTGTTTATTTAAAAACGTAGCCCCACACTAGGATTTATTCCTGTGTCGTGGGTGCGTTTACAAACATGAAATTTCACACACACAAATACCCAGACCGAAACAAATTATTGTGGATCACACAAAGATTTGTCCCGTGCGGGAATCGAACCCGCGACTATTAGACACAGTGGGCGGAGCGGCTTAAGCTCTTAACCACTGCGCTAAATCGTCCACTTTGAATGGCCATATCTTTTGTTTGGGTTTACTTAGGACCTTCCTTTTGCACGTGTCGGTATACTGTATACTGTATTCACCCACATATTGTCGACCACGTTAGGTCCAAGTGTAATAAAAAGTGAGCCTATTTGTACAATCCTAGTCTCTAGACTGCTATTAATTTTTTTTTAAAGGAAACGACATCTTGTCTTGAACTTGACCTAGTATTCAAACCCTAAACCTCGTGATCGCCAGTCACACTCTGAGATCAAGGCAGTAATTAATAGGTTCACTGATTTTCTAAGATATTTTTTTTTGACAACCTTTCCCATTTTTTTTTCGCAAAGGATTCGCTCAGGGTGCACTTTTACCTTAAACCTTAGTCTTCGAGACACTACTATCGTAATCAAAATACATTATAAAATCTAATCTAAACTAAATCGAAGACAGACCAACTATAAATCCATAAATCATACAAAAAGTGACATGCACAAGTTAATCACAGCGTATAAATAACCGATGTTTTTGTGGGCCTAATCAGTAGACTGTCAGATCGCTGTTTTTGTAGCCATAATGTAATTACTTGTACGAAAAGATTTATTAAGATGTGGTTTCTTAGGAAATCAGTTGTATAATCCGGAGGCTCAAGTAATCGCTGATCAATTCTTCTATGACCCACAATTTTGTGTATTAGAAATTTTATGTTTAGAAACGGTGTATACTCAGTACATCTCTGCCATTCCCGCTTAGGGAATATAGGTATCTATCTATCTATCTATAACCTCACGCCAGATCCCTTGCGGGGTAGGCAGAGAGTACAGAGTTCCAACAGGTTCTTTCCTTACATACCTCTCTGGCTTCCTCGACTCTCATAGTTCGTCTCATACACGCTCGCCGGTTACGGAGACTCTTGACTTTTCCATCAGATAAGACTCGGTTTATTTGGTCGTGGTAAGATAGTCTAGGTCTTCCCCGGTACCTGCATCCTTCCACTTTCACATTGTATATCTGTTTTGTCATTCTTTCCTCTGGCATTCTTTCTATATGCCCGAACCAACGGAGCATGCCCTTTCTCATCTTTACACCGATACTATCTTAGGAATCGTTATACCTATACGAATATAGGTATGACGGTGTATATATGTTTGGAAACTCACCTACGGCGAAGGAATAATCTCTAGGTGGGGCAACACTTTCATATTAAAAAAGATTTTAATCAAACTCTGAAACTTTACATGCTGCACTTTAAATAAATAAATCCTAAAAAAACTAAGTCTAAAGTCTCTAACAATTAACTGGTCCTCATATCTCCAATGAAAATTTAAAGACTACTTCCAAAAACCACCTTTGTCGTAAGTTTTTTTATTGGGAAAAATATTTTACAATTATAATTAAAAAAATATACTCTTAAAACACTTTGATTATTATTATTGTTCGTAAAATTTTAGAACCATCTTATAATACTATTGCGCTAAAAGGTACTTTTTGGACGCAAGTCTGTAAGTGTAAGTCTCCTTTAGAAACTGTACATTAAATTTGATCAGGCTTTTGAAATGTTCAATTAAGTTATTAAAATGTTATTTAAACGATTGGTTCTAGGTATCTCACTTTATCACGGACAGAATGATGTATGGAAATCTAATTACGATCAACTAGATGGGTAATCGATATTCTAATATGGAAGAAGTTGTAGTGTACATTGAAAGCCCAGGTGACGTATCCAACGCCTACTCTTTATTAGTACTAAAAAAATCTTAAAAAAAAAGTTAAACTGACTTCAATAAGCAAAAAATAAATATTTGCAGTCAGTTACTTGGCACCGACTTAAAATATTTATTTTTGCTTTCTGAAGTGGCCTAAACTTTTTTTTTAAAGATTTTTATTTTACAATTTTAAGTGACGAGTGAATTATTTACTAATATTTATATACCTATATTATATTATTTTGCTGAGTTGTAGAACAAGGTACCTACAGGAATGATATATTAACCATAATAATGAAATCTATACATTCGTGCTGTTCGCCGTTAAGGAGTCCCCTGGTGTATCTTAAAAGTCCAAAGTTTAATACCGATTTCATTAGAATGGGACCACTTTGAAACTATACTGAACCCAACGCAAAAAGAATCATCAAAATCAGTTTATAAATAAAGACGTTATAAAAAACACAGACGAATTGTCAACCTCCTCCTTTTTTGAAGTCCGTTAATATTAGTTCTATGGCAGGGTACCTATAGGATTGACGTAATACCCATAATATCTCAATCTACGCATTTGTATTGTTTGTCGTTAAGGAGTTCCCTGGTGCATCTTCCAAGTCCAAGGTCCAATACTAATGAAATTAAAATGGGACCACCTTGGAGCTATACTGAATCCAATGCAAGAAGAATCATCAAAATCGATTCATAATTGGCGGAATGATCGCGTAACATACATATAAAAAAAACGTACAGTCAAATTGACAACCCTTTTAAAGTCGGTCAAAATGGAAAAAGAACATTTCAATAACTAACATCTTCATAACGATACTAATTAAGTGCATTAAATACACATCGACAAAGCGGAACCAATACAATGACATTGAGAGGCGGCGCGGCTCGTCAGCTGGCCGGTAGAGATCGTCGGTGTCACGAATTTTCACCCTAGCTTTGATATACGGATGGGTCAGAAATAACATCTACTGACCTATTAGATGGATGACTTAGAACAGTGGTTAAAAACCTAAGCTGCTTCGCCCACTGTGTCTAATAGTAGCAGGTTCGATTCCCGCACGGGACAGGTCTTTGTGTGATCCACAATGATTTTTTTCGGTCTGGGTATTTGTGTATGTGATTTTTTATGTTTCTAAACGCACGCATGAGACAGGAATGAATCCTAGTGTGGGGTATGTTTAAAAAAACAATCGTTCTATTTATTCACTTTTTTATTTCAAGTGAACAGTATATAGTATGAGCCTTCAAGTCCAAAGGTCCTAGTAAAGCTCAAAAAGCCCAAAAAGTTCTTTTCGTACAATCAGTGATTACTAATCCAATAAATGTTCCCATTAATTATATACCTTTTGAGGACTCCTATAATTTTATGTACATTTACTTTTTTATTGAGTAATTATTGAACTTGTTTTAATGTACGTGTTCATGTATATCGTATCGAAGTTATTGATCGTTAAACTGGAAATATTCTTAGTTATAGATACAAGGGAAATTAAAATCTACATTTAGAAATATTATCTTTGCGCTTAGATACGTAAATACATGACCGCGGCCATATCTTTGAGGAGGTAGCGACGGGAAGTTTGCTGTAATGGTTAATAGATGGCGCCGTGTTAAATTAGACTTGTAATTAATGTTTTTGCATTATTGTTCATATTTAATGTTCATATTGTCCATTATGCGTCATAAAGGAGTGCGTTCAAGGACATTGAGGATTAGTTTCACAAGTGTTCGACGTTCCGTGTGCTCTACAGGACCCAGGATCACGGAAGGGACTGAGTTATTTGATCTTACAATTAAAAAAAACGAGCGAGCCTTACAGTAGTCGCATATAATGTGTAACATCTGAAATGTTATCCTACAATGAAATTAAGATGACTCATTGGTCAAATCAAATAGCGCGCGCTTCCCCGGTTCCACCGCGCGCGGTCATTGGTCAAATCAAATAGCGCGCGCTTCTCCGGTTTCCTGTAAAACATTTCCGTCCCTTTTCCAAAATCACTCCTACAAAAAATATCAGCACCCGAGAGGAAAGATGTTACACATCAAAAATGTCCAACACTGATGTACATTTATTTCGTTTTCTATTAGCGTTAACAATTAGGTACATGGAAGAAGAAAGAATTGTTATATGGCAAAGAGTCTTTTTATTAAATGTCATTTTTCTTAGCCTATTTATTTTAAACTTTTAAAAAAGAAAACCAAATTTCATAATCGCAAAAGTAACATACCTAACTTAGCTAAAAAGGAAAAAATAATGTGTAAAGTCGGTGCCAATCACTAGGTGCGGTCGGTGCCAATCACTTGGCACAGACTTGTCGTTAAGGAGTTTCCTGGTTTATCTGCAAAGTCCAAGGTCTCATACAGATCAAATTAAAATGGGACTACCTCGGAGCTACATTGAAACCAATTCAAAAAGAATCATACAAATTCGTTCACGATTGTCGAAAATCTAGGTGAAATAAAAAACACATACTGACGAACATAGAAACTTCTCCTTTTTGAAGTCAGTTAAAAAAGAATTTTTTATTATGACTTGAGTGTACCTACCAATATAAAGTAAGATGGACGGGGCGAGTCAATGTGAAATCGGCACCGGTTGTTCTTGAGGGGGCACTTTTTACACGATTCATACATATACATGCGATTTATTTCCGAGCTTATCTTACAAACGAACTGATCAGTTATACGAAGAGAATATTATTATTTTTGATCAAATCCACAGTTATTCATAACATTTTGAATTTTACGCCTTGTCCTTTACGAATCGCCCTTTTCATCCCTATTTTTAACCGACTTCTAAAACGGAGGACATTTTTTTTGTATGAATCGATTTTGATGATTCTTTTTGCATTGGGTTCAGTATAGCTCCAAGGTGGTCCCATTTTAATTTCATCGGTATTGGACCTTGGACTTGGAAGATACACCGGGGAACTCCTTACCGACGAACAATACGAATGCGTACATTGAGATATTATGGGTATCACGTCAATCCTATAGGTACCCTGCCATAGAACTAATCAGAATATTAACCGACTTCGAAAAAGGAGGAGGTCGACAATTCGTCTGTGTTTTTTTATAACGTCTTTATTTATGAACTGATTTTGATGATTCTTTTTGCTTTGGGTTTAGTATAGTTTCAAGGTGGTCCCATTTTAATGAAGTCGGTATTGAACTTTGGACTTTGAAGATACATCAGGCGACTCCTTAATGGCGAATAGCAGGAATGAATAGATTCCGTTATTATGGTTATTATATCAATCCTGTAGGTACCTTGCTGTACAACTTAGCAAAATAATATAATTTAGGTATATAAATATTAGTAAATAATTCACTTGACACTTAAAATTGTGAAACAAAAATCTTAAAAAAAAACTGACCTTCAAAAAAGCAAAAAATAAATATTTGAAGTTGGTGCCAAGTAACCGACTGCACTAACTGCTACTAACTTTTATTCGCTGACGTCATGTCAAAATATTACCCTGTATCTATCTATCTATCTATATCATCAGGTTCGATCCCTTGCAGGGTACTGTTACATCCCTCCCACGGCTATATTGCTGAATTGCAGTTCCCACATTATTCCAGTTCTGTTAAAACCAATCAGCAATATATGCCTTTATAAACCCCGAGCTTTTAAAAAATGTCAGTCATTATTTATTTGGTCATTAGTCTAATTGCTGCTCAACTACGGACCTGGTTTCTGCCTGCCGGTTGGCTTAGCTGAATTCGTCAAAGACCTTCAGGAGGTCTCGCGTGTGAGCGACAAAGTACCGCGTTACCAGTGTAGATAGTTATAATAATTGTGGAACAAATAATACATAAGTTTCTAGCAATCTTGTTGTTTTTTTTATGACAACTGAATGTCCGGACCTAACAGTACGCAGAGACTACAGAGTTTTAACAGGTTACCCTATATCATTCTCGCAATTATGACAAATCTTGCTACACATACATATCATATTTGTACAAATATATCAAGCTGTTAAGGCTACAGGACAGGCTATATGAATAGACATACATATACACGAAAACATTACCCTCCGTATGAGGTAGTCGTGTAAAAGTCGTTACAGTGATCAACGAATGTCGGAAGAAAGAAAATTGATATACAATGCGAAAGTGAAAGCATGTAGGTACCGGGGAAGACCTAGACTAGATGGAATGAATACCATGACCAAATAGACTGTATCTGATCTGAAGGGAAATCAAGAGTCTCTGTAACCGGCGAGCGTGTATGAGACGAACTATAAAGGTTAGGTCAAATAGCCGACGGAGCGCGATGGAGGCGCGCGGCTGATGCTCAGCCGGCGGTCCGCAGCGCGGCATGCACATCACACTGCAGGCGTAACGTCACGCCGGCTAACTGGCCGCTCAATACTAGCGTCCCGCTCGCACGCGTAATGACGTCTTGCTCCCACCGTGCTTCGTTTGCCATCGCGCCGAACGTCTCCCGTACATTTCAGTACATAACAACTCCCCAGGTTACGCCACCGTCGCGCTTCCGTCGCGCTGCGTTGACTATGTGACAAAACCTTAAGGGTAGAGAAAGTCAGAGAGGTCTGTAAGTAAAGAACATGTTAGAACTTGGTACTCTCTGCCTATCCCGCAAGGAATCTGACGTGCTGATATAGATAGATAAATTAGCGTTAAATTCAGTATGAGCTGTGCGTAAAGGCATTTACATATTTAGGTGTCAGTATTCTACCAACAGCAGTATGCAGATAAAAATCGATCGGTAATAAATGACAAATCGGTAAGTTTCCGTTTTACAGTCGTAACCCGTGATTCATTGTACAGATGTTATCCAATTTGATAGAGATCGGGTCAACGCGTTTTGACTCACCGCTTTAGTACCATATATGGATAAAGGCAATAGTTAATGTCAGTCGCATTGAGGATCATCTGTCTATACTTGTCTATCTACAAATAAAGTAAAAAATAAAGTAAATACAATTTTTTGAGTAAAAATTGTTTTTATACAGAGATTGCCTACTTGCAGATTTTTTTTTTTGTTTATTTATCGATTTTACTGTTTATTCGGGCAACACGTAAAATTATTGAACTGATTTTGACAGGAGTTTTAGACTTGCGTTGTATTTAAGCTGACTCAAATAGTGAGGTATGTGTATTCGTCTATTTATCTATCTATATCGCCAGAACCCTTGCGGTGTAGGCAGAGAGTACAGAGCTCCAACGGGTTCTTTCCTTACACACCTCTCTCGCTTCCTCCACTCTCATAGTTCGTCTCATACACGCTCGCCGGTTACGGAGACTTTGATACATACGAGTTATAAACATTATCTTAACAAATTTCTTAGTAGTATAAATACATACACTAAAACATTGAAAAAATCATCAGTAAAAAGCATATTCATAGATAATTACATGTTGTACATAAATTAGTTTGACTATCAACAAAAATAAACAATATGCCATTTACAAGCATTTTAAAACAGACACTTTTTCTGTGTAGCAAAAAACCTGTTTCAAGAATGCCCGCACCGTTATTTACCGTTAGTGTTTGCAAAAAACTGCCAGATTAGGCAGCTGACTATCGGGTTATTTAATACTGTTTTTAGGCGTGAAAGACTATTTATGCATTCTATCTGAAAATGTCAAAGTTCCCTTCTGTGGCAAGTATTTACGGCAGAGCAAAAGTCCAAATTGTCCTGTATTTCCTACAGAGAGCTGTTGGATTTTGAACATTTTGCGCAAAGTAGAAAACGGAGCAGAAAGACCTGTACGCTGTGAGCGCTTTTGTTACACAAGTCTAGACACGCAGACGAGGTCTTCTGAGACCATCTTATCATGGTCCGTAGAACGTGTCGTCACTTAATCAATAATCATCTGCGTCCGGGAGTTTTATTCATACTCTGATGGACAAAAAACGTTCCCTGAAACAGAAACCTACTAATTGTTGCACTGATGGAGCTGTGAATTGCGCTAATTGATATATGAATCACACTAATCAAGCTGTGTAAGGAGCTAATTGAGCTATGAATCACCCCAATTGGGCTGTTAAAGGCATTATGAATCACACTGATCGAGTTATGGATCACGCTAATCAAGCTGTGAAAAGCGCTAATAGACGCATGAATCACATTGATCGAGCCGTGAAAGGTGCTTATGGATCTATGAATAACCAGAATTGAGAGTTGAAAAACATTATGAATCACGCTAATCAAGCTGTGAAAGGTTCCAATAGAGATATGAATCACGTTGAATGAGCCGTGAAAGGCGCTAATGGAATTATGAGTCACGCTGATAAAGCATCAGACTGTTAAAGGTATTATGAATTGCGCTAATTAGGTGGTCAATGACGCTTATCGAGCTGTGAAAGGTGCTAATCTTGCTATGAATCGTATGAATAGAGTTGTGAATCGCGCTTATTGACCCGTGAATTCCGCTATTCTTATCGTGAATTCCGCTAATTTTGTTGTAAATTATGCTATTTATCACGGGTACACTAATAGAGCCAGTATTCGCGCTAATCGAGCAATTCATTGTGTAAATCATGCTATCAAGTACATGAACTAATTTGTATTTTTTCATTGTGTTATTATGTACCAAAGAAGACACCTCACCATTTATTTTTGTAGCTCACGTTAGTGTACATACATTTTAGCTCGCTTTATTGCATTTGCTTTTTTTATCTAGGGAAAATCCTGCATAGGACTCAGCGGCCCTCGGGGGAAGCTCGCGGTGCGTGTCGGATTGCTATTGACTAAAAACCCCAGGGTGGTCGACATCAGCACTTTGGAGGGGCTCCGAGATCTCCGTATGGAACGCACAGGTACCCCTCTTGTGCCGCACTCCGAATAGCCCGCCACCAGGTGGAGACTCGATAACGGAGGCGCAATAAAAAGGCATTTTTAAAAACTGGCTTTTATAGCAAAAAACACAACGAATATATTTTGCTTAGTTGAGGAGTTCCTATATTAAGAACTTGTGTGCTTCCATTGACCACATTCAGCCGAAAGGCTTCATCATCAGACCCTAAACACGATCTGGCTGTAAAGTGCTTTTCAATACCATTCTAATAAGCCTAAACACACTGGGGGTTACTTTGTATAGTAAGCTATACAACATAACCCCCTCGCATGTTCCTATGGCAACCTTCCGATTCCATCATCAAACCAGCTCTACGGTACCATATTATTGCATTGTTATCGGACTTACATACGTCCTTGAAGGCAAGTGCTTGAAGAATGGATCACAAAATTAGAACTGGAAAGACTGACTGACATACGAACTAATTATAAATACTGATGGTTCTCAAACTAGGCGATTGCCGGTATCTTGGGATCCAGAGTTTCACGTTAGAATTATATAGAGATGCACTAAACTTAAAACAAATATTCTAATACAATGAGCGTAGCTTAAATAATAAACAATCATTAAACATATTATAAATCAAAGAAAGAAAAAAAAACGAATTTAAACAAACATACTTAAAGCCAGAGTTACGCGTTAACATATTACAGTAATGCATTAAACTTGAATCTATTATATTTATAAATTGAGTAACTTAACGTAACGTAAACGAGCTCTATACATATGATAAATGAATTCAGAACATAAAGTTAACTAAAAGCTTCTAAATATGCCTTCATGAGCACTAATGTACTTTTTAAATGAGTCAAGAAATATAAAATCTATAGATACACAAACATTTCCACTAACCTCGCGGTTATCAAGTTGCGCACCATTTTTTGTTTGACATAACTTTTCTAGTATAATGCGACAGGGATATGTTGGCTCGTAGAAGACATTGACAGGAGGGGATTGGTGTGAAATTAGGGTTATTATTTAGTGAATTTTTCCTACTTCCAGCGAAGTATTTCGACAGGTGGTTCCAGACGGTTGATAATTAAAAAAAGAATTTGGTTAAGTTTTAGCAAACGGCAACTCAGAGTCTGTCATGAAGTGGCATTTCGCTTGATGACAGCGTTAGTTCCAATTTTGGGGCCACAAGAACCTTGTATTACTGTACGTTTTTTACATTTTAAGTAGCAGATGTGAAACCCGCCTTAAAACTTAATTAGTTTATTACTCAATATTTGACAAGATGATTAAATTACAACATTATAAATATGTTATTTATGACATATTGGCACGGTTAATTAACAACTGATTTGTTGGAAAAAATATATTTTTCTATTAAGTAGACATAGGTTAACGGTAATCGATCGAAAGGTTGGGTTCGTGGTTTGACCTCGATGAACTTTCGAGAGGAAATCGAAGATTGATTCAACGGTTATAAAATAAGTGAAGATAGTTCCTAATATCAAACGGAAGTTTGATGTTTTAACGCTCGACGTAAGAAATGACGTGTTATTTATTAGTCTTAAATCTTTCTGGTTTTTGAAACTTGTGTGGTTATTGATTTATTTGATTGTTCCACTTTTTCTTCCTGTAGATGTACATCAAAGGTGACGAAGTAAGTACAAACAATATATGACATCGATTAAGGTTGTTCATTGTTTTTCCAATTAAGGCTATTAGAGACATATTTAGAGTAATTAAGACTTCACGGCTTCAAATGTTTAATCTATACTTAAGCGCATCTATTTAGCTCGTTCTGCACTGTTCTCCCATACCCCATAAATGCAATGTATATGAAAAGAATTGTAAAACTCTCATTTTTAAAAAGAGAAACCGTAAAGTTTCTTGCCCTTCTTCTCCACAGGAATGACTTTCCGAACGGGTGGTAGAGTCTTAGGTAATCAATAATTTTCTATTTTTGACTATCCATAAGTGCCTTTTGGTCTACATGAATAAAAACCATTTGATTTGATTTGAAGAAAGGAAGTCAGAATCATACAATATTTATTTGTATAGGCTACTACTATATCATCACGTCAGATCCCTTGCGGGGTAGGCAAAGTATCTACTCCGCTGTACGCGGGGCCTTTACAGCTTCATCAGAGACAAGGGCGATCGTGAACCACTACGCTCGACCCGAAGGGCAGGGCGCCTCAAGGAGGAATGGCTTCGACTTGGGCAGTCGCTATGGGGGAGGGCATATACTAGGTGTCGTAGTGCTCTGTACCGGCCGGCGGGGAAGGGATTCTTCAACCGCGCCGCAGAAGTCGGTGTTTGATCCTGTATGCGGTATCTGTATCCGAAAGAAGGGATGTAAAGGCATCGGGAGGGTCGGTGAGAACACCGCAGACGGCGGTAGCGGCTGACAAGAGGAGAGTTATGTTCGTAGTCGGCGGCGGTTTAAACAGACTTGTGGTCTGCTGTGGAACTTTTCAAGATGCCTATAAGGCTTCCAATTTGGCTTAATGACTAGCCGTGGCAACCGGGACTAACGGCTTAGCGTGCTTCGCGAAGCACAAAAACTATACAAACTATGAAAATGCCGCACAAACGGTCACCCATCTCAAACCGAGCCGAACACTACAGTATCTTTGTGATCGGTAAGAACACCGCGGTCGCACAGCAAGGTCTCTATAAAAGTAATATTTAAGTTTTTTTCTAAGAACTTCTGAAAAAAATATCTCGCAGCAATAAAATATGTTATTGCTCAAAGAATGACGCAAAGTAGTGGGCAGGCTCATTAACCAAACTCCAATGGCCCCTCATTTACTACTAATCTCAAGCCCACGCAGCTCTTCGCCATTGGTTATTAAACACTAATTAAAGGCCAATCAATCGATAACAGCTGTTGTAAAATTAATGAAATAATTTATAGCTATTGTAAAAGTTCATCAAGTTTGTCAGTGTATTGAGTTTTTTTTTATTTGAATATTGCTCATTTGCTTAATTATAGACTTATAGATCAAATCTTGACGATCGATTTGGTTGCGTCGTTAAAAGCTTAAGCCTAAATGTAAATTATATTCTGTTTATAAATGCACCAACAACACAGAAATAATTTTATTTAAGTTTTTTAAAGAAAAAAATGTAGTTTAAAAAACTAAAAAAACACGCTTTGATAGCAAGCCAAAATAAAAAGGATAAAATAATAACTGAAAATTTTTTTTTGTTGAAAAGTGTGGGGAACTTGACATCAAATGTTATAAATAGATCATTTCCAGCTATTTAAAATATTAGTCATTACAAATGTAAACTAAAAAATTATACCACCTACTTTAGATGTTGTTATCAGATTAAAAAATAAGAAAATAATATTTATGTTATTATTTAGAACACCATCTGGTTGTATAGTACTTGTCAATACCAATCTAATAAGCCTAAACACAAGGTGGTTATGTTTTGTAGCTGCTATGTTCCCATAGCCACCTTTCGACTCCATCATCAGAGCAGCTCCATGGTAACATATCATTGTTACCAAACTTACGTTCAAATGCCAAATTTCAGTTATTGGATACCTACAAGGGCTTGAAAATGCATCACAAGATTGGAACCGGAAAGATAGACCAACAGATCCTGGTGATTCTGGTCAGGATATTAGGTCAAAGTTGTAAAATTATTATATTGTCAACGGTCCTTGATAAGTGTTCCAATTTTTAAGTTAATAGGATACCTTAAAAGTGGTTAAAATCACGGTGAAAGATAAATATTTGATGTCGGTGCCGAGCAGCTGACTTCAAATATTTTTTTTTTCTTATTCAAGTCGGATACCCTTTTTTTTTTATTTCTTGAACTAAATAATATTTAAACATGTTTCTAAAATTAAATTTGGGCAAAGTAAAACTTTGAGTAGAAACATTGTAGATGGTTAGTTACCTATGTCACAGAAGCTGTACTACGTATCAAATTGGACCAATTGACCGAAATTGCCGTTGTTTTAAGTTGATCGGGATGATCAAGTTTTTCAGAGTTACATTGATCCTCGCAGTGTCAGAGATTGGAATTCCGTTAAGGTTTGAATTTTCTAATTTCTATGGATTTTTAGTTCCCATCTAATGGGTGGAGATGGTACAGACAGCAAAGTCGCTTAACACTCTCAGATTTTCAAATCAGGAAGACTCTTAATTGTTCAAATTTCCGTGAACATTGTGAAAGCCAAACTATTTGAAGCGTATTCAAATTAATTTAGATAATCAAAAATAAAATATTCCATTCAAAGTAAAAGTATGCAAGCGATTTGAAAAACTGTGAATTTTAAGCGACTTATTTAGCTGACCATCCATATTTCATATTCGACCTATATTTCATCAAAATAATTGTAATTTAAAAAAGGTCTATCAATAATCTTTTACAGCAAAAATCTTTCTGTGCTGAGCTCTCAGATGGGAAAGGGATTATTCGCTGACAAGACCTCAATATCTGAAGGACAATTCGAAGTCTCCGTGACTGGCGAGCGTGTATGAGACAAACTATGAGAGTCGAGGAAGCCAGATATGTAAGGAAAAAACCTGTTGGAACTTTGTACTCTCTGCCTACCCCGCAAGGGATCTGGCGTGATGACATAGATAGAAGACCTCAATAAAAAAAGCCTTGGTTAGTTTACACGACCGAAGCCGCGGGAACAAGTTACATATCGTAAACTTGTGTGAGGGACGTCTCGGCACCTACAGTGCTTATTTGGCAGCCATTAGGCAAGCGTTTCGGAATTGGTTGGCGTTTTATGGCCAATTAGAAGCAGACCGCTCAATGCACAGAGTAGGACACGCGTATAGGGCGTAACGATAAAATTAATTGATTGCTTAATGATTTTTTGTGATTTTAATATGGTTGTGTTTATCTGTCAATCTGTCATATGTAGTTTGAGGATGGATGAAAGAAAATGAGTTATGATTCTCATTTTCTTTTAGGTGGGGGTAGCATGTAGCGTTAATGTTTGGAAAAAATTTATTCACGGTATTAAACATTTGTAACATCTATCTACGCAGCTGCTTTAGAAACTTCCTCTTTGAGTTTTACTTAACATTAATTATCTTCTAGTCTATAAACTCGTCAAGAGTCTCCGTAACCGGCGAGCGTGTATGAAACGAACTATGAGAGTGGAGGAAGCAAGAGAGGTATGAGGGGAACGAACCTGTTGGAACTCTGAACTCTCAGCCTACCCCGCAAGGAATCTGGCGTGATGATATAGATAGATAGATAGATTAATGATCTTCAGGATTCAGTACCATTAGAATAACATTCACAAAATCTCCAGCGCTATGAAGCCTAAAGGCTTAAACTTTGGCATATACATACAACGTTCTTATAGTTGACTGCCTCGTTGGTCTGGTGGCAAAGCGCATCGCTTTGTGATCACGAGGTCCTGGGTTCAAATCCTAAGTCGGACAAATGTAGTTTTTCTAACGAAAAATTCCCAGTATGAGTCCGGAGTCTGGAATTCGGAGTCCGGAGGAAAAAAAAAAAAAAAAAAAAAAAAAAAAAAAAAAAAAAAAAAAAAAAAAATTGTGCCCGGTATATGGCAATAGGCTCGCCCCCTATTACATGGGACCTAACATCGTCGGCGAAACGTAAGTGTACTCAGTACACCTCTGCCACCCCCTCTGAGGAATATAGGCGTAACGGTGGTGTTCTTATAGTTAAGAAAATGAATTCTGTAACCAATAAAAAAACACGTGACTCCACTATACATTTGGGCAATTAGATGATTCTATCATGAATGATGTCTGTAATCTATTCTTTTTTTTATGTCTATAACCAATATATATTTCTTTTATTACGAGAATGACTACGAAATCACGGCGTTTTAAGTGCTGCTAAGATTTTTGCAAAATTTTGCTAAAAAACCAGGATTTTAATGTTGATTTAAATGCACAGTATCAGAACGAGAACCACCGCCCGCAAAACATAGTATACTAATAATGTGATATTTCTATTAATTTAAAATAGCTAATGACTTCCTACGGTGCACCGTAAATCGACGGGTGGTCCGAATGATCATCGCATTTATATTAATTCCAACGCGGAAGCGACCTTTGTCGTACAATTCCAAATTAATGAAATATATCATAAATTTCGTATTTCCGTTTTTGGAACGTCATTATGACGTCTCGGTATTAAATCTATTGTTTTGTATTCTAGTTTTAAAATATTTCTTGATGTTTCATTTTTGAATAAAACCGTTACGACTCCGTTTTACGGTTTCGATAATAATTTATTAATAATTTCAAATTATATGATTTCTATTTGCTAAATATGAAAGTTTTCTTGTAGCGGTATGGGAAGTGAGGTAGAATTTTGTTTCATCATCACCTGCATCCAACGACTTCCTGCGATTTTCACAAGATCGTCAGTCTATCTGGCAGGCGGTAGTCCCATGCTGCGCTTGCTAATACGTGGTCTCCACTCTAGAATCTTTCTGCCCCAACGTCTGTCCGATCTTCGCGCTTTATGGCCCGCCCATTGCCACTTCAGCTTGCTGGTCCTGAGGGCTATGTCGTTGACCTTCTTCTACTAATCTCTTCATTCCTGATTCGATCACGTAGAGAAACTAGTATGGTCCTTTCCATAGCTCGGTGAGCAACTCTGAGTTTTTTTATGAGACCTACTGTAAGACACCACGTCTCGGATCCGTATGACATTACTGGCAACACACATTGACTAAAAATTTTACTCTTGAGGCATTGAGGTATTTTTGATGAGAAGATGCTACGCAGTTTCTCGAACGCTGCCTAGCCCAACCGAGTTGGATTCGTTGATTGACCTCTCCCTCAAAGTTGGACCTACCTAAGTGAACTGCCTGTCCCAGGTAAATGTATTCGATAAATTAGAAATGAATATCAATAAATAAAAATGTTAGAACGGTTCTCGAGGGGTGATCTCGTACCGAAGATGTAGAGTGGGCAGGTTCCTCACGAGATTATCCAATGACCTGATAAAGGTTAAAAAGCGGTACCATACACTTTTCACTGAAGATCGAAAAATGGTATTCCATTGCAAATGCATAACAGAGTAACATTTAATGAGTTTGTTGAGAGTTGAGACGACATAATTACCATATAAGAGAACTTTATTACGTAAATAGGAAAAACCACAAATTTGATCTCTCATCACGTAATGTTTAGATCTATAACAGAGGGTTTAGTTTTTAGGGTACAGTTTGAACAAAAAAAATATTTCTAGGTTTAAAATTTAATCGAAGTGCGGTATTTTGAAGTTTAAGCAGAAAGAGGGCGTCAAATATGTAAGTTTATTGATACATACATCTAAACATTCTTAAGGTTTGCTATCTATCGATTTTTCTATAGATCTATGTCATCCCACCAGGTCCCTGGCGGCAGAGAGTACAGAGTTCCAACAGATTCTTTCCTTACATAACTCTCTGGCTTTCTCCACTCTCATAGTTCGTCTCATACACGCTCGCCGCTTATGGAGACTCTTGACTTGTCCTTTAGATAAGAATCGGTCTATTTGGTCATGGTAAGATAGTCTAGGTATAGATATTGTTATAGATAGTTAACTGTCTTGTTGGTCTAGTGGCAAAGTGCATCGCTTTGTCATCACGAGGTGCTGGGTTCAAATCCTAGGTCGGACATGTGTAGTTTTGCTAACGAAAAACTTCCCAGTACGAGTCCGTTGTCTGGAATTGGCCCGGCCTATGACAATAGCCTCGCCCCCTATTACATGGGACCTAACATCGTCAGTGAAATGTGGGCGTACTCAGTACATCTCTGCCACTCCCGCTTGGGGAATATAGTCGTGACGGAAAAAAATAATAGGTAATAATCAAACATCATGTTTTAACGATATTAAATATAACATTCAATTTTAACTTTATCATAAATGATAAAAACTTATTTGCAAATGATCACTCTTAGTCTTTAATACTTTATTGCAAATTTATGTCAAGTTCTCGAACCCCCCGGTTTTGGCGCTACTCTGTGTGCGTCCGCGCACGTCTGACTCACATTCCGCGTCGGAAGCCAGCCTCATTATATTTTATTTATATAAACTACATAACATACATCATAATGTATACGTGGACAGGCATCGTACGTGAGGTCTCGCAATATATTTTTTCTTAAGCTAAAACAGATTTTTGTGCTAAATATTTTTTGGTGGTTATGACAAGAATGCCGTTGGTGAAATTTTTTAATTTAGACGACTTTTTTGTAATATATGTTCTGGGCATTATATTTAATTGTAATCATATTTTTCTATGCTATCGCTAATTAACCAATAATAAGGCCTGAGAGTGTCTTAAAGGTGTGTGAAGTTCGCCAACCCGCACTGGGCCAGCGTGGTGAACTTCCTCTCAGTTTGAGAGAAAGTTCGTGCCCAACGATGGGACAGATTTTTAACAAGGCTTATGTTATTGTTATATATTATAATACGCTTACATACACGTACAAGCTTTATCATTATTTGGTAAAAAACTTAGAATTTGGAAATTTGGTTTTTGTTTTGAAATTTGTGAAGCAATGATCTAATCGGGGGGTCTGAGGTCTTGCGTTGTATACGATACACCTTGTATACCAAGGTGTAACATAATAAACGCAAGACCTCAGACACCCCAATTAGAGAATTGCTTCATAAATTCAAAACGAAAACCAAATTTTCAAATTTAAAGGTTTCTACCCTTTATTTAAAGCACTTTTATACCCCAGTTAACAATGAAACTTGTACGTGTATGTGTTCGTTTTGAGAAATACGTTTTAGGAATGCATTTGGAATCTTCTTCTTGCTATGAATCAAGAATAAATTTAATTTTTATAGCGCACTGAAGAAGTAAAACTATTTATCGCAAATTTAAAAAAAAAAGTAAGTTACATTAAAAATAGTTGGAATCAATTTAGTTACCGATTTAGAACAGACTACTTTCAGGTCTTGCGTTTATTAGGTTACACCTTGTATATCATCCAGTAGCATGCATTGTAAATAGGCAATTAAGCAGTGCATACCCCAGTATGAAATACTGAGTGCAGGTATACGTTATTAATTACTATAATTAAGCATCGCGATTGACATTATTTTATTTATGAAGTAATATTTAAAAGTAGTGTAATTGAATTACTATTAGGTAGACACCACTTAAACACCGTCACACCTATATTCCCCAAGCGGGGGTGGTGTACTGAGTACTCTCACGTTTCGCCGACGATGTTAGGTCCCATGTAATAGAGGGCGAGCCTATTGCTATATACCGGGCATAATTCCAGACTCCGGACTCATACTGGGAATTTTTCGTTAGAAAAACTACATTTGGCCGACCTAGGAATTGAACCCAGGACCTCGTGATCACAAAGCGATGTGCTTTGCCACTAGACCAACGAGGCAGTATTTTAAATATAAATTGTCTATTTACGAGGCGGTCTACGAGGCACTCAAGGACCAACGAGGCAGTCACATTTGTCACACTACATAATTGCCTATATGTAATGCACGCCACTTATATTATCGCGCCTGATTTACGGGTTAGGCAGAGAGTAGAGAGTTCCATCAGGTTCTCTCTGACTTCCCCCACTTTCATATTGCGTCCTACACGTGCCCGCCGTTTATGGAGATTCTTGACTGTTCCATTATTTATAACATTTCCTATTAACTCCCAGCCCTTTTAGTGTCCAAGCATAAACAAGTACTGGGCACTATTAATCAGACCTATTGCTCAGATCGTCTCAGATATCGTAAAATCTCGTAAATCGATTCGTCCAGTTTTATGGGTGGCGGAATCGAATCAATTATTGATTCCGATTTCATTAGTGAGATGTTCTACAAGCAATTAGTTTGGCGAATAATTTACGATCTATAAACGTCTACTTTAATTAAATTTGTCGTGTTTTGATGGCTCTAAGGAGGGTGATGATGAGGAAAATGTGTCAGGGTCTTGGCGGTTGTAGGTCAATGTTTTTCTATGCAAAATGGGAACCAAAGCCAGTATAATACGACTGAGTGTCTTTTATTAAGTCAATGTTTAGGTAAATAGAGAGAAACAAATGGAGAAAAGACGGAAAAATATGGATAAAAAAAGGATATAATTTTTTCACTACCCCATTAGGACAGTGTGATCAATTATAAATCACTGTATGAATGTTGTTTTTCTGGTCTGTGTGTAAAATTTGTCTTTGTATGCCACGCCACAGAAGTGTGTGGAAACGATAAAAACTTAAACAATTTTAATTACACACCGTCACGCCTATATTCCCCAAACGGGGGTGGCAGAGGTGTACTGAGTACACCCACGTATCGCCAACGATGTTAGGTCCCATATAATAGAGGGCGAGCCTATTGCCATATACCGGGCACAATTTCAGACTCCGGACTCGTACTGGGAAGTTTTCGTTAGAAAAACTACACTTGTCCGACCTAGGATTTGAACCCAGGACCTCGTGATCACAAAGCGATGCGCTTTGCAACTAGACCAACGAGGCAGTCAATTTCAAATTTTAATTAATTTATGTATTTCAAAAAGTGAATATAGCATGTTCGATTCAGTAGCCAATAAACAAACTATAGTATTTTTCATGAAGGAAAGGTACTGTGACAGTTGTAGGTGCAAAGAAAATTATACTTTATTCAATGGCAATAAGAGGCATGACCCGTTTCTACATGTATGGTGTTATGCCTTAATACCATTGAATTAAATATTAATTTCGTTTGGCACTGTAAAAAAATGACGCTAACGAGTTAATATGCCGTCCTTGTCACACTATAAATATACTAAATTAACTTGAACGTGACAACACGATTACTCGATAGCGTCACGCTAACGTCAAAGTTTCGTGCTAAGCCTCAGGTCTTGCGGCAAATTAAGTAACAGAATTTATACGATTTCTAACTTTACAAAGAACCCACTCTATTTTAAAAATTGAATCAAAATCAAAGACTGGAATTATGAACGGTCACTCTCACTTCATTCATTCAGTTGTCGGTCACTCAATTAGTCGGTGTCTCGTTATCTCCCGCCCCACTTTCTACTTCACTCGTTCTCAATTAAACACATTCGTGTTTATTATTATTGTGTAAGGAATTCTGATATACATTTTAAATTGGTTGCAACTCGAAGAAAATATAAATAGGAGACGGCATTATTTCATTTCCCTATAGAATTAAGCGTGTCACTACGCGGGGTGGCGCGGGGTGAAGAGTACGTAAGTCCCCGCCCATTTCTGTATTTGCCATCTAGTTGAGAATTCCAGAATGACGTAAACCACACCGACTGCGATGACGTCAGGGCCTAGTTGGAAGACACAGTGCACCCTTGATGAGGCCGACCCCTTTTTATATTTGTTTCGTAGTGGCAACTGTTGAGTGAGGAAGGAAAGTGTCGATAATGTGGGATACTGGAATCAGTCCATATCGTGTAAACGTTAATAATGAGCCAATAATAATTTAAAAGAAATCCCATCGCGCTTACATTCTCAATCCCCAAGTGCAGGTGGTAAAGATGTGTGTACTCATTATCTATCTATATCTCCACGCCAGATCCCTTGCGGGGCAGGCAGAGAGTACAAATTTTCAACAGGTTCTTTCCTAACAGACCTATCTGGCTTCCTCCACTCATAAAGTTTGTCTCATACACGCTCGTCGGTTACGGAGAATCTTCGCTTGCGTTTCAAATAAAAAACTGTCTTATTAGTCATGTAAGATAGTTTAGGTCTTCCCTTCTCTTCTTCTTTAGGTCTTAGTTTTGTCATTTTTTCTTCTGACAGCCTTTCTTTATGCCCAAACCCACGGAGCATACCCTTTGTTATCTTTAGATCTATACTATCTTTCATTTATTTATTTTGTAAATCCTAAAGGGACACGGTGGTTAGGTTTTTTAGAAGTTGTTTAAAGGATACTATAAATCTGAAAGAAAGCAATGATATACACGCTGTAAGTCAGAGAGCGAAATCCCAGGTGATGTATCCAATGCTTACTATTCACTGGTACTAAGAAATTGCAAAGAAGAACACTTCAATGAGTAACATCACCATAACAATACTTATTTAGTGCATTAATAAACATACACGAAGCGCAAAATGACATTGTAGTGCGGTGGAAGTCGTCAGCTGGCCAGAAGATACCTTCAGTGTTCCGCATTTTCACCCTAGCTTTGATGTTAGGATAGGTCAGACGTGCCCTGCCTGGGCTGAGGAGCGCGACGCTCTAGTCGCAGTTGTGGGGAGGGACCTGTCCCTGCCGGCCATTGTTCGCTCCATGGTCGGCAGCGAGAGGTCGTGGGAGGCGGTGGCGAACATCGTTGAGAAAGTGATGTCGGCAAAGGAGGTGGCAGAGCGGATCAGGGAGGACGATCCCCTTGCTGACCCGAACCGGCGCCGAAGGTTAGGACGCAGAAGACGGCGACAGGCCGACTTAATGCCTCCGTAAAGAGGGCGTGCGCGGGTGATGGCGGCGGGGCCATTACCTGCTTTGTACTCGCGCCCGCGAGGTGGAGGGAGCGTGCTTGTGTTCCAGCGCTCCCCTGTATGAGAGAGAACCATGCGTCGTAAGAGACCGCACAAGAGATGGGTCCTTAAAAGAACGACCGCTGGAGGGGCCGTGGAAGAAGTTCCCGTGCCTGCAGCCCTCCACTATGGCGGGGAGAAGGAACACCATGGAGGTTTTAGTCGGTATCCTGTTGCGGTCCCCGCGCCATACAAAGTAGAGTGAGGACCGCATCAGAGAGTCCGACACTCCCCCGTCTGCCCACCCAAAGGCAGATGGGCGGTCAGTCTATAAAAGATTTCCTCTATGACAAAAAAAAAGATCAGATGTTACTCATGGAAGTGTTCTTTTTATGCATTGTTTTATTACCAGTGAACAGTAGACATTGGATACATCACCTAGGCTTTCGCTCCAGAAAGACTAAAGTTACACAGTGTATAATGCGTCATTTGTCGCTGGGTGATCATTGGACACCAATTAGTTGCCTTTGAACCCGCAGATGATTGGACTGGATTGTATTAGTTTCTTCTACTTTATTGCTTCCATTTTTGCTCTAGCAGTGGCTTCGTTCTGATTAATATTTCATGTTTTCTGTCCAAATAAATAAAATTATACCCAGATAATTTAAAAATGTATAATTATAGTGCTGGAAGATTTCTTATAAAAGTGATAATATTTTTATAGTAGCCCTTTTAAGAAACTGTCCCACCGTTGGGCACGGGCCTCCTCCCAAATTGAGAGTTTTTAGGCCATAGTCCACCACGCTGGCCCAGTGCGGGTTCGCGACCTTCACACACCTTCCAGAAACTCTTAGGCAAGAAGGTTTCCTCACGATGTTTTCTTCACCGTTAAAGCAAGTGATCATTATTTTTTTTTACGTGCATAATTTCGAAAAGACTGAGGTGCGTGCCTGGGTTCGAACTCATGACCTCTGACTTTGCAGTCCAACGGTCCAACCACTAGGCTAGCACTGCTTTGCCTAACGACTAGGCTAGCACTGCTTCTAATATGGATAATATCTAACGTTACTGTATTAATGTAATGGATTTAAATTTAACATTTTATTGTTTAATTTAATGTGAATATAAGTTGTCTATTTCTAAACGAGTTATTAAGCTGTGTTAGCCGTAATTTACGAGATCCTTTCATCAATAACAAGAAATGGAGGAAGCCAGAGAGATATGTAAGGAAAGAACGTGATCGTTCACGAGGATCTTGGGTTCAAGTCCTAGTTCGGGCAAATATAGTTTTTTATCGAAAAAAAATCATTATCATGAAATAAAACTATTTTGCGGATTTCATCGCGGTTTAATTTTGATTTTTAAGTTCCCGGCGTTTCGAGTGCTTTGCAGCACCCATGTTCACGGGCAGGACTGAGGTGTTAGACGTCCAAAAGGCAAAGTTGTTCCGGGGTACGATTACACGGAATGAGCTCAAGTTGTCTTGAGACCTTGGGTGACCATGAGTGCTGCAAAGCACTCGAATCGTCGGGCACTTAAAAAGCAAAAATAAACTGCGATAAAATCCGAAAAATAGCTTTATTTCATGTGTAATATTCGCGTAAATCTAAGAACTCAGAATTTCATTATCAGTCCGGAGTCTGGAATCGTGTCTGCCCTATTACATGGCACCTAAAATTGTCGGCGAAAAATGAGTGTACACAATACACTTCTACCGCTCCCGCTTGAGGAGTAAGGTGTGAGGGTATTTATAATAATAATAACAATAAGTCATTTAATTCAGGCTACTGAAATTGTTTAATATTAAAAACGCAAAAGTTTCTGAGGATGGACGTATGAATGTTTATTACTCTATCAAGCAATAACTAATGAACGGATTCTGATAAAACTTTGCGGTAATATAGCTCATAGATCGAAATAACACATAGGCCATAATTTATAAATATATAACACATACACAATAAACACAAGCGCAGCCGCTTGTGACAGCTAATATTTAATAAATATTAATGCGACCACAAAAACTATTACTTGTGACCGCTGACATATTGACACAGCTGTCAAATAAATCGCATTCGCAAATTAAATAATTTAAAGTTAAATATTTTAATTAGCACTCGAACGCGACGAGTTTGCAATTTACGTCAGTTTTAAGTTTGTGAAATATGTTCTTTATTTAAATAATTGTTGCGAAGTATTTATTGAATCTATATTATTATTATCATAAAATTATAATGGGGTTATGTCTGTGTATTAAAAATATTTAAAAAATGGGTGTGCCTATTTGGAAACCTCAAAATAATGTTTACGTATGTGTTCGGGAATCAGACGGATTAACATGAAAAGATTGACGTGGCGTGACGCTGAGTTGAATGCCATCCTAGTTACATTACAAATTTACTAATTAAACATGTACGTGACAGCATGCTTACGCGCTAGCGTCACGCTAACGTCAATCTTTTCGTGCTAAACCATAAGGTTAAGACGTTTGAATCAATTATGATTGGACCTATACGTAACTGTAATTGACTAGACAGAGAATGTTTGATCAACATCGGTTAGAATTTGAACCTAGTGCCTCGACATTACTATGCAAGACTATTATAATAATAATAAGCCCGCAAGGCAGCTTGTGGCGAGCTGTTGGTGAGTAACGATACCACGGACCCGAGTGCTTCAGAGAGTCGGTCACGGCGTGTCTTCGTCGGTCGAGTGGAAACCGAAGGGCGCCCGCAGAACTCTCGGCTCTGGCTAGCCTTAATTGGCCGTCCAGAGAGGAGCCGTGAGAGCTATGTCGACGTAGGAAGATAATGCGTTCCTACATCGATGTACTCCAGGGGTGGAAGTGTTAAAGGGCATAACGCCGCGAGTAATTTCGGAGAAAGCGCAGCACACCTCTCTACACCCCTGAGCCGCTCACACCGGTGTTGCTCTCAGTTGTCCTAGGACGACCGTTTGAGGGCCCATCTAGTAAGCGGCGAGTCACCGCCGGCCACGGGTAATTAGGGATCACTAATTATGACCGGTGTCCGTCCCCTTTGAAATAGTCCAGTTTTTGTCCATCAAACCACATTTACATAGCCCTTGTTTTCTTTCCATAATTTACAATAGTCCTTGCACCTGCCGGGATCAGTTCACTGGTTATGTTTCTTCATTTTCAGCAAGTGATCTCAGCAGGTTGCTTACATAACATTAACTTCTCGCAAAGGACCTCTACGTGTTGGACCCATGTCCCCATGCAAGCCTTTCAAAGGTGCGGGTAAAGCCCGTGAATCTCAGCGAGATACATATAATAATAATAATAATTCTTTATTTCTTGCCATAAAGTATAAACCAAGTAAACAAAGTTACATAAGATTATTTCGTTATATAAAGGGTAGTATATAAAAGAAAAGAATCAACGATACAATTAACAAAACAATACTATTAAGGCTGATATGGTACTAATGCCACCTGCATTAACGTTAGTGGTAACGCCTGCGTCAAAATGCGCTTAAAGAAGGCGCTAAAATAACTCGTTGCCGCATCGCAGTAAAAGCACTAAAAATTTGCTGCTTTCGTAGCGTGATGATTAATGCAGTACGACACAGGTGAAGCAGTAGAAGTAGTATTCCTTGCTAATGAATGTTGCTAACTTTTTTATTTTTATTTTATTTATACAGCTAACAATAATACCATGGGACCTCACATCGTTGGCGAAACGCGAGTGTACTCAGTACACCTCTGCCCTGGGGAATATAGGCGTGACGGTGTGGTTGTGTATACAGAAAGCCATCATAATGCACAAAACTATGCAATCAGTTTTAATGTGAGGTCACTTGAGTCTCATAATAGATATATAATTGATATGCTCTCTGCCTACCGCACAAGGGATCTGGCATGATGATGTGTTGTTCATCATCATCATCATCATCAGCCCATGTCAGTCCACTGTTGGACGTAGGCCTCTCCCATGGCACGCCACTGAGCTCGATCTTCAGCTCTCCTTCTCCAATCCCTGCCCGCTGCCTTACGAATATCGTCGCCCCACCTAGCTACAGGGCGCCCTATACTACGTTTGCCGACACGCGGTCTTCACTCAAGAACCAGTCTGCCCCAAGTCTGATGTGTTGTTATTGTTATGCTAATATTTTGAAACACAGAACATACTTAGTTAAATATATTTTTTTTTTAAACGTAGCCCCACACAATGATTAATTCCTGTGTCGTGGGTGCGTTTACAAACATGAAAATTCACATACACAAACACTCAGACCGAAACAAATGATTGTGGATCACACAAAGATTTGTCCTGTGCGGGAATCGAACCCGCGACTATTAGGCACAGTGGGCGGAGCGGCTTAGGCTCTTAACCACTGTGCTAAATCGTCGGTCAAATTAATTCTCTACACAGAATCAGAATTGCGTCTCTATAGAGTGTGTCACATATATCCTACTAATCCTACTATAATATTATAAATGTGAAAGTTTGTATGTTTGGATGTTTCGATGTTTGGACGTTTGTTACTCAATTACGCAAAAACGGCTGAACGGATTTGAATTAAATTTGGCACACAGATAGTTTATTATCTGGATTAACACATAAGCTACATTTTATTCCGTAAAATGTAAGGCTGTCTAAAGTCGCAGACAAAGTCGCGGGCAGAAACTAGTATGATAATATTTTTAGACACAAAACGTACTTAGGTAATAATCTCTCTTTAGACAGAATCAGAATTGCGTCTCTATGTAACAGAACATATAAATAAAAATATTACTATCATGTCTACATTCCCCAAGCAGTATTCGTTCTTATTTATGAGAACCCTTGATGTATGTTGATGTATGTAAGTAAGTAACGCTTATTGGTAACATAGGTTACAAGTAAAGTCTTACAATGATATAATTAGAAGTGCACTATGTTTTGCTCATTGGCGTACAATTTTTTGTAATCATATTACTAAGTTGACGTCAATAAATGAAAAAAAATCAGAGCCCGAACTCCTTCTGGGTCTAAAGACAAATCCAACGAGTTTAAACACGCCGGGGTTATATTGAATAGTTGACTCGTTCCATTGGCCACCTTTAGCTTCATCATCAGACCCTTAAAACTATCTGGTTGTATAGTATTCGTCAATACCAATCTAAGAAGCTTGTATACGAGGGGGCTCCGTTGTATAGCTCACACGTTCCTATGGCCACCTCCCGACTCGATCACCACTTGAAAAATGGTTCACAAGATTTGAACTGAAAAGACTGACGGAAGAAAAATATTGCCAGTTTAAGATAACTAGCGTAGAGGTAACAGTTAAATCAAGTGATATATCGATATAAAAACATTAAAAGTAAAATAAAAGCTTGTAAAAATAAAATCTAATTACCTAAACAGTACTCATTCTTATTTAAAAGATGAAGTTCTTAGATTTACGCGAATATAACACATGAAATAAAACAATTTTTCGGATTTTATCCTCCTCCAATCCTCGTGAAAGAACACCGATTCCTACCAAGGATGGTTTGCGAGGCTATTGAAATTAAAAAACATCCTTATTTTCTATCTATCTATAACCTCACGCAAGATCCCTTGCGGGGTAGGCAGAGAGTACAGAGTTCTAATAGGTTCTTTCCTTAAATACCTCTCTAGCTTCCTCGACTCTCATAGTTCGTCTCATACACGCTCGCCGGTTACGGAGACTCTTGACTTTAATCCATCAAAATGGCTGGGTGCTTCCATTGACTTGGGATCCGGTAACTAATATAATCAAATCCAAAACCAAGCATAACACTGCAAGAACTTAAGACACTGTGAGCTCTTTGTCGATCGGGTCAACAAAAATAACTAAAAGTTTGAGGTTACCCCGGAACAAGTATGCCTTTTGGACGTCTAACACCTCAGTTCTCCCTGTGAACATGGTTGCAAAGCACTCGAAACGTCGAAAACATAAAAATAAAAAATAAGTCGCGATAAAATCCCAAAAATAGTTTCATTTCATAAGAGCTGATTCCTTCATTTTGTCGGTGCAGCTGATGTATGCATCTTTCTCGGTTCAATTCTTCTTAAAGCGTACATTTTAAGCAGTACTATATTCCCCAATAAAACTATACAGTTTAAACCCACATTCTGCCGACGATCTCAGGTCCCAATGTAACGACGGTGACGAGCACATAGTTATTATGCAAGGTAGGAATTACAAACTTTATACAGCTATTGAAACATTTTTTGATAGGATAAGCACACTTTATTGACTTAGGATTTGACTCTAGGGCCTCATGAGCACTGCTCGCACTGTTTGTTTCTAGACGAACGAGGCAGAGGCAACAAGGCTGTTCCTACCAGAACACTTTTCTAGCAATCAAAGCCTAAGGGATGTCTGGTTTAAATTCTAAATTTCCTACTTTTCAACTAGTTAAGTTACGTCTTGTAACTGGAAACTGCTTTTTCCAAGGCTTACTGGCCGCTTACAAATTCGAATGTTCAATACGAAAATTAAAATTTGACTTTAAGTTAGTCTAATCAAATCATTTCCATACAGTGGACGGGCCAAAAATGTTACCAAAGAAAATTCCACTAACCCGAACTGAATAGAAGATCACCCCTTGAAACGCTTCAGGAAAATCGACACCCCCGTACCCAACAGTGGAGCCACGACGAGCTCCTGTAGCGCAAGGCAGTAGAAGGTTAATAAGGTACGACTCGGTCACATTCCTTCCTGTACAGAGGCCATAAATAAATTTTCAAAAAAAAAAAAATAATGGACTCCGGACGACACTACAGCGATTGAGTTGTTTCGATAGAGAATGCAGACTTTATCAACATAGGATTCGATACCAGGACCGCGTGATTGTCACTATGCGTCATTAGACCAACAAGGCTGAGATAAAGGCTACGAAGTTCTTCATAAATATCTATATCATCACGGTAAATCCCTTGCGGGGTAGGCAGAACATACAGAGTTTCAACAAGTTCTTTCCAGACCTCTCTGGCTTCCTCCACTCTCATAGTTAGTCTTATACCCTCTCGCCGGTTACGGAGACTGACTTGCTCTTGATTTCAACATAGGTAAATAAAAATAAAGATTTTATAAAAGCTTAAGACTTGAGGCAACTGCCCAGTAAATGTTATGCGCCAATTTGAATAGATAACAAGACTGAACGCTTTCATTGATTATGTTAACTAGATAATTTTTATAGAGCGACTTTGCGTTTTTCATTTGCATTTTAGTAAAAAACTGCCGTAAAATGTAAGTATATTCACATATACATGCTATGTTTGTTGCTACAACCATGCAGTACTGGTGTAAAATTTGCTCATAATGTTCATAGATCCATATCATCACGTCAGATGCCTTGCAGGCTGAGAGTTCCTTACATACCTCTCTGGTTTCTTCCACTCTCACAATTCTGTAATTTTAAGTAGAAAGAAAAAATGATTGTTTTGTGTGGGAATACCTACGTAGTCATACAGGAAAAAATATTAAAGCTTTTACTGCCTTTGATAGCTCAGTGGCTAGAGCGGTCACCCTAGCATGGCGGATAATGTAGGTTCGACTCCCATCTGCAGAGATGGATATTTCTATTTATTTCGAATCATTATTCTATATAAGCAAATGGGACATGCATTTAATTAAATTAGCTCCAAAACGCTTATAGAGTTACTCGTGGGACGCGGTAGTTGTGAGGATAGCGAACGAATGATGAAGATCAATGGCGTCATCGATTCATGTCAAGAAGAATGTCGAAATGATAAAAAAAATAAAGACAAGCGGGGGTGGCAGAATTATGTAATATGTATACGGACTTCAAGGAGCGAGCCTATTGCCATATCTTTATTCCTGTATGCTAAGTTACTCCTTCTAATATCGGCTATCTGCCAGTGAAGCTCCCGTCAAATTCGGTCTAGGCGTTTAGGAGATTAGCCGAAACAAATAGACAGACAAAAATGTTAAAAATTGTTTCTTTGCTGAAAGTATATA
This sequence comes from Phalera bucephala, assembly GCA_905147815.2. Taxonomy (NCBI): domain Eukaryota; kingdom Metazoa; phylum Arthropoda; class Insecta; order Lepidoptera; family Notodontidae; genus Phalera; species Phalera bucephala. Next base: position 3,608,464 of record LR990632.1, on the reverse strand, counting down.
CGGTACTTATGTACCGTATATACTTTCATATGTATTAAGTCAAAAGCTGTTATTTTGACATTACAAATATACACTTCAATTTTATTTATTTCTATAGAAAGGATAGGTCAACTCCTGCCATTTGTATTTTGACAGAACTCACAATTTTCCCTCGTAACATTCCACTTAGACTATCGTAAAATTTGCAAGCTAGTTTAAGTAAAATTATGTGTGTAGCGAGAATATGTAAAAAATAAAAGTTTTCTCAGGCGATTTTTGAAGCCGACCGTATACAGGTGATAATTGGCGTATATACTCGAACATACAGTTACAAAGGATATATCTTTTTAGGGTTATTAATATTGCGTGATCAATGCTCTACGATAGTAAAAACCTTCATGGTTTTATGCTTCAAGGTTATACGTTTTGTTTCTGGTAATTTAATTCTTTTTAGTATGGGATTATTGCATAATATTCATGATTGATTTCCGTTCTGACAATTGAAATATTGGCACCTATGTCTCTATGTAGCTAGAATAAAATATTGTTATAGTTTCTTACTATGTAGCTCAGGTGAAAACTTTGCCCCATACTAAGAATGATTAACACGTAAAATGATTCAGGTCAAAGCAATTTATGGATCACGCTAAGATTAGTCCCGTGCGCAGATCAAACCCCCGACTAATAGATCCAGTAACCCGAACAATCTTTGCTCAAACAAAACAAAGTAAACATTGTAAATTGTGAGCTTAAAAATTTTATTTATTAGTATCATTTTTAATTTTATGCAGTGATAGCCTAGTGGTTAGACCGTTGGACTGCAAAGTCAGAGGTCTCGTGTTCAAACCCAGGCATGCACCGCTGTCTTTTCGAAAGCATGTGCGTATTAAAAATTAACTATCACTTGCTTTTACTGTGAAGGAAAACGTCGTGAGGAAACCTGCATGCCTAAGCGTTTCTCGAAGGTGCGTGAAGTTCGCCAACCCGCACTGGGCCAGCGTGGTAGACTATGGCCTAAGACCTCTCAGTTTGAGAAGAAGCCCGTGCCAAACGGTGGGACAGTTTTTTAACAGGGCTAATATTATTATTATTTATATTTCCAATTTTACTTCTTGACTTACTGACATAAATTTCGTCGCATTCGGTGGGTACGCACTGAAAGCGATAAGTTGTTCTTACTATTTAGAATTATAGGTATGGTATAAATACTGTTTTTACTATCCAAATATGTGACCCAGATCAATTGTTCGTCCTAAACTACACCAAATTTTAAGTGACAATTTTCGAAAACCAAACGGTGTGACAAAAAGAAAGTCAGACACACGGGTGGTCTTTTAGCGCAACATATTTTTGGAAACAGAGCAGCTCTAAAAACTTCCATATAGGTTTCTAAATAGGTTATGCTTTTATTAAAATTTTATCTGTGAAAAAATGTAGATAATAACGTTAAAAATAACGTAAAGTCATTGTAGGCCGATAAGTATAAACATAATCGGCAATCTACCAGAAAATATATTAAATACCGATTCTCACATAGATAAAATTAATACCCCAAATCGTTAACTTAACATCTTAAAAAATATGTATACCAAAAATATTGCAACTTACTTGAAATTGGAAAAGAAACTTGTACAGTAATATTGCAACAAAATCAACTTTCTACATTAAAACTGATATGAAAATACACAAAAAGACACATTCACACACATTCGACAGTCATTACGTGTTTCGTCGCGTGTTTTGGAGAGCGGTTGAAAATCGCGGCACGCACGTCTGTTCGGCACAGATGCCCAGCATCCACTGCTGAATAAAACCACCGATCCGGCATTTACCTGATGCATTTCGATACTGGACACAACTATTTAGAACTATCTCTAATACATTACTATTTAGCTACGAAATAAGATAGAGTTTGCATGTGGAAAAGGAGAGATGGATTATTGTGTCGCGATTTCGGTGTTTAGGGTGTGTATTTGGGAAACGTTTTTATATGTTGCGATTTTTATATCTTAGAACTTTTAAAATTGTCTGTGATACCTTTTGTTTAACGGACCTTAATTATATTATTATTATATTTGTCTTTTTTATGATTTGTAGTGGGTTGAGGAAGCGAGAGAGTTCTTTAAAGAAATATCCTGTCGAAGCTTTGTAGTCTCTGACTACCCTGCATGAGATCTGGGGTGATGATATGGTTAGTTACTTTTTGTATATTAAAAGTGAAAGGCGATATTTGGGGGAGGTTTATGACCTTCAGTGGACAAAACCTCATTATAACAGTTTGTCATCACGAATAGTCTTAATTTAAGATGTATCTTTTATTAATCTATCTATATCATCACGCCACATCCCTCGCGGGGTACGCAGAGAGTACAGAGTTCCAACAGATTCTTTCCTTACATGCCTCTCTGGCTTCCTCCAATCTCAAAGTTCGTCATACACGCTCGCCGGTTACGGAGACTCTTGATTTGTCCTTAAGGTAAGACTCTGTCTATTTGGTCATGGTAAGATAGTCTTTTATGAATCTCATTAGGGAAAACTTTGTTTCAAAAACATTTCAGTAAATAAATAAAGAAATTAATACATTATGAGCAGTAGCCGAGTAAATTCAAGTCTTAGACAAAACATATTTATCTATATCATCACGGCAGATCCCTTGCGAAGTATTTTATCTTATTACGGTCAAAATTGCCTAATATTTTATCACTATATAAATCACACATTATTCACATCATAAAGTACCTAATTCACACTTCTAGTTTAAAGTCCTTTTCACCCAAGAACACAGTAAGCTGGACTTGTTCAAACAAGTTGCTGACACACGTCGTTACCGCTTGAAACCCTGTGAATCGGCTTGTGAGGTATTTTAACGAAGAGACGCGAGGTTGGCAACGGTTTCAATCTAGTTCACATTCAATATGGAATACCGGAAGAAAAATGCAGAAAAAATACTATTTTTACGATTCTTCGACATATTTTTGGACCTAAAGCGAAAACACGTATTATCCATGACACTAGATACTTTGCGGAAAAGGCAGAGAGTACATATTGATAAGTAGGTTCTTTTCGTAGAGAACTCTCTCGTTTGCTCCATTCTTATAGTTTTGACTTATACGGAGACTTTTGACTAATTCATCAGATGAATGAAGTCGGACCAAACGGACCGTCCATTTGGGTAAAAAAATGTTACCCCAGGAAAGGATTTCCGTGTCATTGATGTGTTTAAAAATATAATTTTTCCATCTACCTAGATACCTACTTACATTTTACTTATAACCTACAGACACCGAACCAAAAGTTTTCAATTTTGTGTTTGTAAGTCTGACAATATGAAAGAAAAAAATAGTAAGCGAATGGTAAAAGAGTTTTTATGGGACAGAAAAGTTCTCGACTGGTGACTACGTATCAGAAGACGTGGATGTATCTTTTTGATAATATAATAATATTTGAGCCTTAAGTCGTAATTGTATAGTTGAGACTGCCAATTGTATTGAGCTGTTTTCAATATTTTTGTATGTAATTACTTGTAATATCTCGTCCCAAAAACCGCAGTGTCTCAATACAAAAGTCTTTGACCAGTGTGTGTTGCCAGTAATGACTTACGGCACAAAGACATGGTCACTCACGATGGGCCTTATAAGAAGGCTCAAGGTCACCCAAAGGCCGATGGAAAGAGCTATGCTCGGAGTTTCTCTCTGAGATCGAATCAGAAATGAGTAGATCCACAGGAGAACCAAAGTCACCGATATAGCTCTCAGAATTGCCAAACTTACGTGGCAGTGGGCGGGGCATATCGCTTGTAGAACTGACGGCCGTTGGGGCAGAAAGGTTCTCGAGTGGCGACTTCGTACCGGAAGACGTGAAATGGGCAGGCCCCCCACAAGGTGGTGCGATGACCTGGTGAAGGTCGCAGGTAGAAGCTGGACGCGTACAGCACAAAGCCGGTCGTTGTGGCGATCTTTGGGGGAGGCGTTTGCCCTGCAGTGGACGTATTTCGGCTGATGATGACTTGTAATATCACTGGTGGCTAACAGTACTACGCCTACATTCTCCAAGGGGGGTGGCAGAGGTGTTCCGTGTACACCCACTTTTCGCTAATGATGTTAGGAACAATGTAACAGGGGGTGAGCCTAATGCAATTACGCTGGGCACAGTGCCAGACTCCGGACTGATACTGGATTTTTTTTTGTATAGAAATATAAATTTTTGTCGTATCTAGGATTTGAACCCTCGACCTCGTGATCGCTACGCACATTATTCGCCACTATACTAACGAAGCATTCAGCCGTGACTAATTAATGTAAATTGTTTCGCATACAATTAAAATAATTATATTTTATTGGAAATAATAATATATTTATTTGCAACGCACTTAGGTTTTATAGCGTCGTTAATTCAGTAAAAATAGTAATATATTATAGTATCGACTGATTGGTAATAATAGTGTTTTGTATTGGTATGTTTGCTTAGTTTAATATATTGTTTGATTGTGGTTGTATTGTTTATTGTTTGCTGGTGCCTGCGGTCATTCTAGTAAGTTTCGCATTTGTTATGTTAAAGTAAACTCAGGCATTAAGTCCGCCTATGTTTTTTATTATTTTAAAACGTAGCCCTACACTATGATTTATTCCTGTGTTGCAGGTGCGTTTACAAACGTGGAAATTCACATACACAAATACCCAGACCGAAACAAATAATGTAGATAAGTACATAAAGAATAAAAAAAAAATTCTAAATGATAAATAATGTATGGTATCTTAATCCAGAAATTTGGTAACTTGATAGATGCGAACATAAGTTTAAACGCTTCCTGGCACCGTGTAAAAACATATTTAAAAGTTGCTCTTATTAAGCTTCCAATATAGGAATACAATACTATAGTATTTGATTCGCAATAATTATAATTTAAAAAATCTTTTTAAATATATAAAGAAAACATGACGAAGACATCTTGCTCAGTTGAGAAGTTCTATAGTATAGTTCTATAGTATCTGATTCTATAGTATCATATTATAAAATTGCCACCAAAGTTACATATGTATACAGAATTTTAGCTCAATCGGATGCCAGACATACAAATAAAGCAAGTTAAATAAAAGCTTGTAATGAGTTTGCCTCGTTGGTCTAGTGGCAAAGCGTATTGCTTTGTGATCACGAGGATCTGGGTTCTAATCCTAGGATGTACAAATGTAGATTCCGGTATCCAGTATGAGTCCGGAATCTGGAATTGTGCTCGGTATATGGCAATAGGCTCGTCCCCTATTACATGGGACCTACCATCGTCAGCGAAAAGTGGGTATACTCAGTACAACTCTGCTACCTCTGCTTGGAGAATATAGGCGTGAAGGTGTTTTGAGTAGAAACAATAAATACTAATGAGAACTATCGAACTGTCAGATGTGGTCGAAAAGGCTCGAACATTTTTAATAAAATAAAGTTTTTTTTAGGTCTAAAATAATGCCCCGACTGGGTTCCACCTTCGTAAGAGCCTGATACCTGGAGTAGGTTTTTGAAAGTAAAACCTGTTACAGATCACCAAGGCTTCACCTGCGGATAGACTTAGTGGTATTGGCATATAAGCAGACTATGGGAAAACAATGAACTATTATTTAACGAAACAAAGTAATTTAAGGTATGTAAGGAAAGAACCTGTTGGAACTCTGTACTCTCTGCCTACCCGGCAAGGGATCTGGCGTGAGGTTATAGATAGATAGATAGATAGATAGAAGTAATTTAAGTTATGAATAGATGCGTATGTAACTAGTGCGGAATATAAGTTTTAATGTTCTTAATGTTCACATAATAATAATATTAGCCCTGTTGAGGATCTGTTCCGCCATTGGGCACGGGCCTGCTCTGAAACTGATAGGCTATAGTCTACCACGCTGGCTTAGTGCAGGATGACAAACTTCACACACCTTCGATATATGCAGGATTCCTCGTGATGTTTGCCTTCACCTATAGAGCATGTGATAGTTATTTTTTAATACAAACATGTTTTCGAAAAGACAGTGGTGCGTGCCTTGGTTTGGATCCAAGACCTCGGACTTAGCAGGCCAATGGTCTAACCTCTAGGCTATCACTACTTCACATTTCAGGAAAAATTCTTTCTTATTTAAAAAGTTCACGTCTTCAGTGAATTATTTTAGACTCTGACATGAAATTTCCTCAAGACAATTTCTCATATCATTCGCAAGAGGTAATTGTACATAGGTTTCTATAAACCCGCAATGCGAGTTAGAACCTTGAATATCGTGATATGTTTTTATGTGTGTGTTTGTGAATGGACTCATGACACAGGAATTATTATTTTTCTTGAAAAAAGGGAAAAAATCTTTTACAAACAAACATACAAACACAATTAGATATCTGTCTACATGTAGCCGGAGTCTAGATGTGTTGTCATCGTGTGCGGCCCTAGGTTGTGTTTATTTTTTGCTTCGTTAGCGACTGGTCGAGGCATAACTATGTTCTCGGACTCGCAGAATTCTTAATCTTATAGACAATTACATAATACTTACATATGTCCACGATTATAGCTCCAAAAAGAGTGTTAAAAGTATTAAGAACATTGTTGATATTATAGTAGAGGTAACCAGAGAGGTCTGTAAGAAAATAATCTGTTTGAACTTGTACTCTCTGCTTACTCCACAAGGTATCTGGCGTGATGATGTAGATAGATAGATATAGGGACTGAGCTGATACTGTATCAGTGTTGGGCAAAGACCTCTCATAGATCGAGGTTAGGGAGAATAGGTCATTCTGTACTCTACCACGTGGACCCAGTGCGGATTATTGAAGGCAGTTTTGTAGACACTTGCTGCTGGTACTTGTAAAGCCGCTTCCAACTCGGCTTAGCGACTGGAAAATGAAGTGGTGATCGGGACCAACGGATTAAGGTGTCTTTTTAAAGTACGGGTAACTTGCAATGTAATTGAACATCGTTATTATAGCTTTAGCGAATTATCATTATCATTCGCAAGAAATCTACTGGAAGAAAAAGGCCTCCCCGAAGATCTGAGTATAATTTTCATGAAAATTGACTATATACTTAAAATCATGTTTTATTAAGGACTCCTTGTTCTGTATGTGATAATTTTGGTGAAACGCAAACTTTCAAGTCAAGAAAGTCAAAAAATATTTATTTGTATAGGCCAATACAAAATCATTTACAAACGTCCAAATTATAACATTTTTTATATCTACCACTGGATCGGAACGCGGCCTCCACTGAAAAGAACCGGCGAGAAACTCAGCGGGCTATTCTTTTAACTTAATTTGTTTGGCCTTTCTGGTAACTATTTCTGATTCAAAATGGTATTATACAGCATTGTTTAATTTCGCTGATTGAGAAGCTGCTCAAACCCAATCTGTTTGGTCGTCAAGATAATCCGAAATTTTGTAATACCCTTTCTTACATAGTCCACTTTTGTTTGCCTTTTTTAACTTATTGATAGGCATTTTCGGATATTTATGGGTAATTTGTTGTAGATGCGTATACATTGCCCCATGAAAGAATCACTAATTCATCTTTGTTCCGTGTATTAATATGATGAATGTGGTGATTCAAAATTCATATACTAGTTCGATCATATCTGTCTATCTCACTAGAGATATGGTCGTTATAATATGTACGTATTCATTAAAAGAAATAACTCAGTTCATATAATTCCACTATTAAAATGCGTTAGGCGGCGCTAAGCTCAAGTTAGTGAGCTCGTTGATGTCTTTTCTATGGGAACTCGTTCTGCCTTCGTACTTAATGACATGGTAACTATAATAATGTTATTTATTCTCGTATCTTTACTTGTGAAGCTGTGTATGGATATTAAATAAAATATAAGTGACTTTCACGCTTGTTATACCTTAAGGATTAGGAAGGGGTCTAAATGAGACAGGCTAAATTGGGCTAATATAGCCTATTTTTAAAGGCTCTTAGACAGTCATTTATTTACATCTTTATATAATTGGTGAAAATGGTGAAAATCACAATAAAAATGCAGGGGAAAATCTTAATCACTTATTGTATTTTAACATCGTTTCCCATAACTTAATAATGTTTTGCTCACATTCGATTAATCTCTAAATTGAGTTTGATGTCATAAATCAGAGCTGTTCAAACAAGATGCGATTCCGGGTCAATGTAAATTTCCAAATAGATACTAGGGCCGCAGAAACATAATTTTAAACTTTTTTAAGAAAATTAAAGTATACCGTGTAAGCACAATAGACGACGTTGCAGATGTAGAGCTTTTCCCGAAAAGTTTTTCATAGTTTTAAAACATATTGACCGAGTTTGTGCTGAAGGACAAGTCAAGAGTCTCCGTAACCGGCGAGTGTGTATGAGAGAACGTGTAGACGAACTATGAGAGTGGAGGAAGCCAGAGAGGTATGTAAGGAAAGAACCTGTTGGAACTCTGTACTTTCTGCTAACTCCGCAAGGGATCTGGCGTGATAATATAGATAGATAGAAAACATATAGACTTGTAGTAGATCCTTTTACGCGTGTAAAATGGGAATGAAATTAGATAGATAATACAGATATATAAATAATTCTACTTGATCCTATTAGTAAATTAACAAGCGCTATGTTTCCTATCGCACAATTAAACCCACATTAACCTATCCTAAATCCAAACTCGCATTAGCTTTAATTACTCCTAGTAAATATAACGGTAGTACCTAACTAAAATTATGCATTAACATGTTATACTTACATCACACGTTGACAAAATTTGAACTTTATATTTAAGGATATTAAGTGTAAATTTATTTGTACTTTTATATATGATTAAGGTATTCTTGGATAATGAGGTGAAGCTGTTAATGGAAGTGTATCATTTACATAAGGCTATATACGGATAAAAGGCGCCGTTTGTTACAAAGTATGCTCCTGAATGGTTCTATAACTATCTGTGACAAATAATTAGTAGGAAGTGTAATTATTAGATAATTCAGAATATTGGTTATTTATGTAAACAATTACAACAAGGGTTTATGAATCGTCAGAAAAATAACAAAGACTCTACCACCGCTTCGGAATTTCATTCCTGTGGAGAAGAAGGGCACGAAACTCCACGGTTACTCTTTTAAAATAAAAATTTACAAAGTTTTTCATCTACATATTGTTGTGGGGAATGGGAGAACAATGTAGGTTGGTCATCAGGTGAGCCTTAAGTTAAAAAAAACGCAAATTATACTATTTATGAGTCTGGTTACATGGTTCCCTCATTTACGAAAAAAAAGTACACACAGTAAAAATGTCATTATGTTAAGTTAATAGAAGGAAGAGAGGGAATGTTAACTTATAACAGTTGAATAGGTTGTCATGACTCAAGTGGAGCTGGAATAGTATTTCTATGTCGTGTGTTATAGCAATGCCTATCACTTAGTTGATCAAAGAGATCTAAATTTTTTCTAGTATACATAATGTTTTCATAAATATATTGACATGGGACCGTCATGATATTAGCTTCTTTAAATAGTTTTCTTAAAGAGCCGCAACTACTCATGTTATAGATGGCCCTAACAGCCCTTTTTTGCAAGATAATAATAGACTCAATGTCAGCTGCCCTACCTCACAATAATATACCGTAAGACATGACACTATGAAAGTAGCTGAAATAGACTATCCTCGCGGTGTCCACATCAGTTAGCTGTCTGATCTTCCTTACGGCATAGGCAGCGGAGCTAAGCCGTTTAACTAAATTCTCAATATGAGGAACCCATTGTAACCTGGAGTCAAGCGTAATCTCAAGTTTCTCATTGTTCAGTATAATATCATGTACAGTACTCTTTACATTTGGCATAGAAAACCTTATACATTAAGTTTTCTTGTTATTGAGCACCAAATTGATGAATGTGAACCAGTTATGTAGTTAAAGAATAGCGTCATTTACTTCGTCAAAGTTGTCAGCATCTCTACCTACTTCTAAAAATCAAAGAGGTATCGTCAGCAAATAGCACTATCTTCGTTCGTTTTTTCATTACTTCAGGTAGATCATTTATGTAAACTTAAAGTAGGAACGAACCCAGTATGGATCATTGTGGAACGCCCATTTTAACTAAAGACCCTAGAGATTTAGTTTGATTTACACTATTGTCTGTCTTCTAGGTAAGATTTTAAAAGATTAAGTGCTTTCCCTTTGATTCCATAGTGCTCCAATTTATTGGAGCTTCCACAGTCAAATGCTATGGAAATGTCACAAAAAATGCCAATGGCGTCCTGTGAGTTCTCCCAGGTATCGAAGATATGCTTTATTAGAGTTACACCGGCGTCAGTAGTACAACACCCTTTAGTAAAGCCAAATTGCTGATCGTGCAGGATGTTATTTGCGTTAAATTGTTCGAAAAGATAATACTCATTCAAATGCTAATTTGAATGAGTATTATCTTTTCGAACACTTTACTGAGCACTGGCAAGACAGACGCTAGCCTATAGTTGTTGGCATCTTTACTATCGCCGGATTCGAACAGTGGTATTAACTTACTAAATTTCATTAATGCATAATTAAAACCTTTCTGCTCACCAATATGTAAGTTTTAATACATCTGGTTTCTGTGCGAGTGCGTGTGTATGTCACACACACACAAAATACACTCACACAAGCAAAAATACACATATACGCACATACGCGAACGAACGCTTAAAAGTTCGCATACTCACGCACACTATATGTGTTTGAGTTTTGTTTGAGTTGTGTGCGTGCGTGTGTGTGTGTGCGTGTGTGTGTGAGTGTGCGTGCATGAGTGCGTGTGTGTGTGCATGCGGAAGTGATATGCAACAAAAACATTGATGTGTAGAATTATTGTTGTTTTTATATAAATTATGTTAAGTATCCAATATTCGATAGTATTAGTGTGAATCAGTCCTTACTCCAGTTGCATGGCAAGTCAGTGAATCTGTATGCATTGTCTGTATTCAGAAATACGTGTGCCCTTTATCTCTGTGCATCATACTAGCTTTTATCCGTGGCTTTACGTTTGCGTTGCGTGTAATAATTTACAGTTTTAAATAATTTCTTTTCTTTCTTTCTTTTGTTTAAAAAACGTTCCCCCCACACTAGAATTTATTCTTGTGTCGTGGGTGCGTTTACAAACATGAAAATTCACATCCTTGGTAGGACAAGTGCAGTTTTTCTAACGAAAGACTTCCCAGTACGAGTCCGACGAGTCAGGAATTGTGCCCGGTATATGGCAATAGGCTCGCACCCTATTGCATGGGACCTAACATCGTCGGCGAAACGTGGGTGTACTCAGTACACCTCTGTCACCCCCGCTTGGAATATAGGCGTGACGGTGTATAAAATTCACATACTCAAATATCCAGACCGAAACAAAAATTATTGGTCACATAAAGATTTGTCTCGTGCGGGAATCGAACCCGCTACTATTCGACTGCGCCAAATTGTCCGTCAATATCATCATATGGTATAATCATCTTATTCAACCGGAAAAGGTTCACGGTAAAACAAATGGCTCCCCAAAGACCGCCACAACGATCTGTTTTGTCTTACCACAGCTTTTACCGGTGACCTCACCAGGTCATCGGTTTATCTCAGCCTATCCACTCCACGTCTCCCAGTACGAGGTCACCACTTGAGAAACATTGTCTCAACGGCCGTCAGTAGCCTAGCGTAGCGAGTATGGCATTATCCCACCAATGATTTTTTGATAATCATTAAATATATCTACAATGTTGTCTTATTAAATTATGATTCAAAACCAGTAGTTCATGGCCGCTAGCCGCATCATGTCTTTAGGACAACGAGGCATTGTATTTACCAATACAATGCCTCGTTGTCCTAAAGACATGTCTATAGAAATTTGTTACTTAAAAACACCTTTTTAAAACAAGCTTTTATAGCAAAAACACAACGAAGATATCTTGCTTAATTCAGGAGTTCCCGTGGCTTCTTTTTGGTTCCATCATCACCCTGGACACTATCTGTATCTAAAGTACTCGTCAAGCCAAATACAACGAGCCCAAATACGGAAGGGTTATATTGATTACATCGGTGGTTCCATTGGCCACCTTTCGGCTTCATCATCAGACCCCGTGCACTATCTGGTTATTTAGTACTTATCAATACCAATCTAACAAGCCTAAACATAAGGGGGTTACGTTGTATATTTCACATGTTCCTATAGTCACCTTCCGACTCCATTATCAGGCCAGCTCCATGATACCATATAATTGCATCATCACCGAACTTACATACGTATGTCAAATTTCAGCTCACTCGGTTACCCACAAGTGCTTGAAAAATGGATCAAGATTTGAACCATAGGAAAGACACAGCCAGACATACAAACATTGCAAGTTTAATAAAAGCTTGTAATAAAATCTTATTATTTATAGCCTCAAATTTCGTTATAAAATCAACCACTTAAGAGAATGGAATCCTTTAGACACTTTTTATAAATAACTTCATTAGTCTCATATCTCGGTCGTACGGCATCACACTTTAGCTAGATCATAAACTATTTAATTGTGACCTTAACATTATAATAAAAAAATTAAAAGGAAAAAAGAGAAAGAGAATTAAATAAAAAAAGACAAGGCCGCTGAGTTTCTTCGCCGTTTCTTCGCCAGATCTTCGCAGTGGAGGCCGCGTTCCGATCCGAGGGTAGATTTTTAGTTGAATTAGATTTAAAAAAATGTAAATTGACTATTTGTAAGTGCCCCGGCAGGGCTTGTACAAAATAAATTATTTATTTAAGTTTGTGCTTGAGTTTGAATTGTCAAACACTGTCCTAAGCGGGGTGGCAGAGGTGTACTGTGTATGTTCACTCGCGGACGTTGTTAAGTTCCGTTTAATTGTCAGCGAGCGTATTGCAATCATACTGGGCACAATGCCAGACTCTGGTCTGATATTGAAATTTTTCTATCGAAAAATTGTACTTTGGCTTGTGACGTTGTAATGGCTACGCGTTTTAAATACCACTAGACCAACAAACCTGTATTAATATTATCTACCTAACCAAGAAATAGAGACATTATTCTACTATCTAAAATTACTCGAATCTCGGCTATGTAGACTTCAACGAACAAACTTAAGTTCTGTTGTAATTGTAGATTAGTTGGAGGTATGCCTCGTGTAGTAGTGAGTTGTACCGTTAGCAGCAGATGCAGGGCGCGGATTGCATCGCAGCCGCAGCGCCAACCGCGGCTTTCACTAATATCTGTGTTGGAAGCGTCAGCAGACAAATTTTTATTGTAATTAGCTTACTTGTTATACATTTATCAAGCTTTCATCTAACATGCACTGTTCGTGTCAGATATTTCGGTTCAAATTCCGATTTACTTGCGGATCTTCGTTTGACTTGATATTTGGTATTTTCATGTAAGTTCAGGGTCTGACGATAGAGCTGGAAGGTGACCAATGCAACCACCCAACTATTGAACGTAATCCCGCCGGGTTTGGCTCGTTGGATTTTTCTTGACAAGTATTATACAACCAAATGGTGTTCAGGGTTTGATAATGGAACCGAACGGTGACCAACGAAACTACCCAACATAAATGACCCTATCGTGTTTGTACTCGTTAGATTTGTCTTTAAAAGTACTATGGAACCGTGTGGTGTTCAGGGTCCGATGATGACACTGAAGGTGACTAACGGAACGTTGGATTGTGTTGTTTATTAAGTATTTAAAGCAGCAAACAAATACAGACGTTTACTAATCATACACCCAAATTAGATGCTTCGAGGAGCCAGTTAGGTACCCTGGAATCCTTTCTTGTGGTTTCCGTGGAAATGGTTTTAAAATAATTAAACTTTACATGGTAGTCAAATAAGCTCATCTAGAGATAGAGAGATAGGAATTTTATAGTTTTACCAAGAATTTATTTGTAAGATTGTATTTTTAGTTTTTCTTCTATCGGTACCTAATCTTACGTGAAATAATACATAGTAATCGAACACCGGCACCGACCGCGCCGCGCACTCCAGTCGCTCCTTTGTACTATCCAGGGCTAACGAGAATTTGAAAAGCTAATAATTTTAGTGTAAATGTTTATTAGTCAATATCATCACGTCAAATCCCTTGCAGGGTAGACAAAGAGTACAGAGTTCCAACAGGTTTATTCCTTACATACCTCTCAGGCTTCCTCCACTTCCATAGTTCATCTCATACACGCTCACCGGTTACAGAGACTCTTGATTGTGTATTATGGTAATGTGAAAGCTAGTTACAAGAGCTCAGGCACCTGTAGCGCTGTGCCACCGCGGTTTTCCTGATCCTGGTCCTCCGATTACCTAGGTTCGACTCGGTTGGCCTGAGATGGGTGACCATGTGTGGTATTTTCGTGTTTGTCTCCGTGCTTTTGAAAGACATGTTGGTCCTGGCTGCCACTTAATGTGGTAATCGTTAAGTCGAGTTGGAAGCCTTAAAGGCGGCTTGATAAGTTCCAACAGCAGGTGTCCACAAACCTGCCTCCACTGCACCGGACTGGGTCCGCGTGGTGGAGTATGATCTAATATCCGTAACCTCGATTTGTGAAAGAAGGCCTTTTCATCAGTAGTGGGCGGTATAGGCTGATATTATTATATAAGAGCTTCGGGATAGTGATTAGATAAGCTGTAACGCTCTCCCGAAGCCATGTAAGAAAATAAATAAATTATAGTTATAGAAATTATATTTACCAAGGTTTATTTTTTGAATAGTTATTGTTTTTTTATTATAACTCAAGTTTTATTAATCAGTATTTCTAGTTTGTATTATTTTAAGTTTAAGTATTTCATGATTTCTATTAAAACTTGCCTATAAGCCAAGAGTAATGTTGGTTTTATATTAAAAATCTATTTATAACTTTAGGTGTTTATGCACTCTCTGTAATATTTACGTTTAGCCCGGTTTAGTTTAGCATTTTATTCGTCCATTTATTTTTTTATCAATGCATTACTTTTATTTAAATTAATGTTGATGAACAACGACTTGAAATAGATAAAGCAATAAAAAAATATATATTTTTTTAATGTTCATGTCCATTTTTTATTCAAATCGCAATTATTCATTCCAGCATGAAAATTATTGATGCTCAAAATTTTAAATTGAGTATGTCGAACAAAAATAAAATAACATCGATTCGATTTCTAAAATCGAGGATTTTTCCCGAAAGAAGTCCCCATTTTTCAAACTCAAGATTCATACTTAAAAACATGTTAAGTGTCATCGCCAGCCCTATATAAAGCTACTGAAAGCTAACGTATTGTAAGTAACAATACACCGGCAAATCGTAACACGCCGAGACGGCGGCCATTATGATCGATGTATAGAGTTCCCGACGCGACTGTTCTCACTCACATGGAAATTTGAGGAACAGTTCTTTGGAACTAGGTTACAGACAAGGATACGAGTGATTAGTTTATTTATATACTTGGTTAAGTCGGATATCTAAAAGGATTCTAATATTTTACAATGCATTCGCATGTAGAATATTGAAATCCTTGTAGATTTTTACACGCATGTATGCACTCACATTCTCACGCAGAAATGCACGGACAGAAGGATTATGGGCCAAAAACAAAACAGATTACTTAATATCAGTCTATACTGCCCACTGCTGGACAAAGGCCCTGTCCCATAAGTCGAGGTGAGAGAGATTAGGTCATACTCCACCACGCGGACCCAGTGCAGATTGATGGAGGTAGGTTTGTGGCCACCTGCTGTTGGAACTTATTAAGCCGCCTTTAAGGCTTTCAATTCGGCTTAACGACTACCACATAAAGTGGTTGCCGGGACCAACGGCTTAGCGTGCCTTTCGAAGCACGGAGGCGCTCGAATATGAAAATGCCACAAACGGTTACCCATCTCGGGCCGACCGAGTCGAACGCTGCGTAACCTTGGTAATCGGTAAGAACACCACGGTCGCACAGTGCTACGAGCGCCTCACAGATTACTTGGGTAAAATAAAATAATTTTAATCAGAAAACGTTACAACGGCATTGCAGTCTTGACGGAGCTTATAACTATATCCAAAAGAGACATCTTAACTCTAACACGCACGCACCCAGACACGCACTCAAACACCTCTATCTAACTATCTTTTTTTGGACTAAGCCCGCCATACATTTCCACCATTGTAACTTCTGTAAGCCAGGATCTACAATGGTATTCTTAGATGACACCATGGTTTGAGCCTTAGGGTGTCCCGGGGAGCGCATTAATTGTCTTGGTACCCGCAACGAATTTATTAAAAAAGAAAAGAAAACAAGAGGAGTAGGAAAAAAAACATCTATTTAGCTTGTTACGTTAAGTTTGATATCATTTTAGAGATATTTTACACAAAATATATTTAGCAATATTCTCTGAGAAATATAGTATCTATAGACTTGTATTACTTAAATGACATCATCAATAACAAATAAATTACCTTAGGTAAACAGAAACTCAGCGATCAAAGGTATAATTATTAAGATACATAACGAATGCGCAGGAGTGGCGTCGCGACGTGGACAGATGAGAACGTCGCAAGAGTTTCCATCATTAGTCTGTATACCTGTGTCGTGTGACGTCACAGAACTGTTTACGACAAAACAACAACTTCGAAGGCGGCTTTATCTGTTAGGCTGGAGGCTGCTCCGAGGGCTTAGGGTGTTTGATGTTAGCGTGACGCTAGCGAGTAATCACGCTGTCACGTTCCTGTGCAATGTGTGTGTACGTAAACTTGCAGCGTGACAAGGATGGCATATTAACTCGATAACGACACGCCAATGTCAATCTTTTCATCCTAAGTTTCTCGCTCACCGATTCGCGTAGTCGCGGGTGCGAACTTAAGCTAAGCTTTAAGCTGACTCCCTCTAATGAGTGTGTCTTTTGTAGGGTCTGACTGTTTGTGCATGTGAATGCAACCACGAAAGATAAATAGATAGATAGATGGAGAGAATACTCTTTATTGTACGCCAGCAAAAATACAGGAGAGATATGCAATGTATTATTTAAATATAAAGGTACAATTGGCGGTCTTATTGCTAATAGCAATCTCTTCTAGACAACCAGTTGGAAGAAGCAACAGATAAAAAATAGAGGGTATTTGGTAGCGTACACTATAAAGATAAATATGTTATACACTTGTTATACATTACTACTATATACATACGTACACAATATAACTATACACACAAAACATAAATATTACCAATTTAATCATTAACAAATTATCCAACCAGGAGAAAGTGATCTTTAACCATTTTTTTTAAGGAATTCTAAGATTTTGCACGTCGAACCGTAACAGGCAATGCATTCCACAAGCGGACAGCTTGACTAGTAAACGATTTGTGAAAGAAGTTTATGGAATGCATTGGTGTTTTCAACCTCAAATTCTCTGATGACCTTAGGAACCTCGAATGCGATTAATGTAGAAATTCAAACCGTTTTTTAAGGTAAGAGGGAGTTGTCGAATTATATAGAATGTTGTATAAAAGCGATAGTATGTTAGCATTCCGGCGATTACGGGTTGACAAAAATTGAGTTTTAGACGAAATTCAGAAAAATGGTCATATTTGCAAAGATCAAAAAATATGAACCTTATACAAAAATTTTGAAGTCGCTCAAGTTTATCAAGTTGGCTCTTAGTAAGATCAAGATAGCTGGCGTCTGCATAATCTAATATAGGAAGGATAAGGGATTGTGCGAGTGCTGTTTTAGTGGCAGATGGCAAAAAAATTGCGTAACCTTCTTAAAGAGCCTGCAAATGCAAAAATCTTGCGACTGACTTCCTGCAGTTGTGGGCCCCAGGTAAGATTGGAGTCTATATAGATCCCCAGATTTTTCACAGTTTTGCTTATTGCTATTGTGATACCATCGAATCTAATTTGGGGAAGCTGTGACCAATCAAGTCGTGCACTAAGTCTGGAGCTACCTACAACAATTACTTGTGTTTTAGCTGGATTGACTTGGAGACCGTGGCTTTTACTCCACTCGCATATTTTAGTCAAGTCATTATTGATAATATTAACAGACAACTTGGCCAATGGAGCTTATGTGTATATCTGGAGATCATCTGCATAGAGGTGGTATGAAGAACTTAATTGATTGGAAATAGAGTTAATAAAAACAGCGAAGAGTAAAGGAGATAAAACGCCACCCTGTGGAACACCAGCACTAGTACTAAACCAAGAAGAGTAGGTTTCTTCGAAGCGAATACGTTGCCGGCGACCAAACAGGTAGTTACTAGAGTTACGAGATATATTAATAGAGCGTAGAACACCGAGTAAAATATCGAAATCTACAGTATTAAAAGCATTACTGAAATCAAGCAGTGTGAGTATAGTTAGGTTACTGTTTTCGATACCCAGTCTTATATCATTCGTAATATTCACCAAAGTAGTAACGGTTCTATGGCCAGGACGGAAACCGGACTGAAAAGGGTTAAGGAGAGAGTTCTTGTTAAGGAATATGCTTACTTGATCATGGACGAGGCGCTCAAGGGCCTTAGATAGAAAGGGCAGTATGGATATGGGACGATATTCAGTGATGGAGGTGGGATTAGATTTTTTTCGGTAAGGGTGTTATTTGAGCTTCTTTCCATGAAGATGGAAATTGGCCGCTGGATATAGAATAGTTAAAGATATGACAGATAATAGGAAGGATTTCGTCAAGGATTGGAAGAATAATATGACAACTGATACAATCACTGCCGACTGCATTGGACGTAATCGAATCTATGCTCTTTTTAACATCACAAGCGGAAAATTGATCAAAGACAAATGGAGCATAAATTGGCGTCGGAAAAGCGGAAAGATAGTTAAGCGTATTTAATTTAGTAGTCTTATCAAAGTTAGACGAAGCAGAGAAATTTCTACTGAGAAGATTAAGATCTAAATCTTTAGGGACATTATCTTGGCGAGATTTTCTGACTCCAATTGATCTAAGAAATTTCCATACGACTTAATGTCATCGGCTAGCCAAGGCGCCGGAAAATTTTTGACCTTAACAGCGCGAATAGGACCATGTACGTCATACAGTCGAATTAGCGCCAATGTGAAAATATTAACTTTGTCATCCAACAAATCAGACATAAAAAAACACTCCCAATCAATATTTGCTGCATCCTCCCTGAGCCTATCAAGGTTCATACCACTAAAATTACGCTGCAACAGGGTTTTGGCTTTGGCCTTAGGTGGCCGGATTTTATAGGAAGAGTAAGTCATGATAGGAGAAGGCGTCAGCTGAACACTGGCCGTGTTTAGCGACATGTTTAGTTGAAGAAACAAAGATGAGGTCAAGAAGCAATGGCGTTGAGTTAGGAAAATGATGAGTGGCTTGAAGCGGAGTTAAGATAATAGTTTCAAATGTGAGGATACGATTATTAAAAAAAAGAATTGGCGAGAGCGTGTCACGATTAAAAAGCTAAGTCGATTGTAGTAACTAATTACTGCATTAAGTATGAGTATTAGTTAAATTGCTAGTATATATCTAAAAAATCACGCCAAATCCATTGTAGGTTAGGCAGAGTTCCAACAGGTTCTTTCCTTACAGACCTCTCTAGTTTTCTCTACTCTCATAGTGTGTCTCATAATAGAAGTAATTCCAAACTAACACTTCCAGCAAGGGTTGATCTTCCACTAATTTAATCTGAATATACGTAATACGTGATCTCGAGTGATACCAACTGATGGACGTTTAGAATAATTATAGTTGACACCGATCTTTATTACATAATAATACAAAACTAATATTGCAAACGAGCAGTAGGTAATGAAA
The DNA here is from genome assembly GCA_905147815.2 of Phalera bucephala. Classification (NCBI taxonomy): domain Eukaryota; kingdom Metazoa; phylum Arthropoda; class Insecta; order Lepidoptera; family Notodontidae; genus Phalera; species Phalera bucephala. The sequence continues at coordinate 3,588,780 of LR990632.1, read as the reverse complement.
TAATTCTATTACTGGTCCTTGCGAATTACCCTAACTTTAGGGTCGTCTGGTCTCATCACGACAATGGTATAGTATACCGAATCAATCTAACTGCCTCGTTGGTCTGGTGGCAAAGCACATCGCTTTGTGATCACGAGGTCCTCGGTTCAAATCCTAGGTCGGACAAATGTAGTTTTTCTAACGAAACATTCCGTGGAATTGTGCCCGGTTTATGGCAATAGGCTCGCCCCTTATTACATGGGACCTAACATCGTCGGAGAAACGTGGGTGTACTCAGTACACCTCTGACACCTCCGCTTGGGGAATATAGGCGTGACGGTGATCAATCTAAAAGTAACCTGCGGAATATCAAAGAACTATTTACAGCAATACAATAAATCACTGCCCAATTACACATAATAGCACACCAAACAGTTTCCCAACGATAATCTCAAACAAACAAATAACACACATTATAATTTACTAGCTATTCGTTAGTTGCGTGCGGACGGACGGACAGACACAATGACACCGTAATGGCTGTATAATGAGCCGCCTGGCGGGCGACGCCGCGGGGCACACTATACTTAAGCTGCGATTCTACTAAAGCGGAGATGAGTAGAAAAGAGAAAAGTGGAGCTGTAAAATGAGTTAAAATTTGGTTGGTGGTTTTTGGTTGGTATTCTTTCAAATACCATACCTATAGTATATATATATGTGTGTGTGTGTGTTTTTCTGAACGTGGTTTAAGAGTTTTTTAATGTAGTAATGCACTTTTAGGTTGAACCGGATTTGAGCACAGCGCATTTATCTACTTACAGTACTCGCAGAAAAAGGGTGAAGCTTTGAAAAAGTTGGAAGATTTTACTTAATTTGAGCAAAAGTGTAGCGGAACTGCGTTACTCTGAGCGAGAGCAAGCGGTTTTTTCTGAGATAATATATATAATATATAAAAACGTATGTACACCGCTCCGCTTTGCTTTACAAAAACGCACCCTAACATTAGTTTTTTTCTTGTACAGATGTCAATTACACCTCATTATACTGAGCTTAAGAGAACCACGTGGGATCTGATAAATGTTAGTTTGTCTATAATTTGAGTATTACTAAAGTTATATCGCCGCGGGTCAAGTTCGAGTTTTGTTTTTCTTGGAGATATTCGAATGATATTAATTTAATGTTCGCAATACGCAGCGTACTGGAACAGCTTATGTCCTTTAATGGATCCCATCGATATATTAATGATGCACCTGCGATGCATTCCAGTGTATGTTAATCTAGTGTAAATGAGTTAATTATATTTCGTGGCGCTTGTAGGTATATGATGTAGAGAAATGGTGCAAGAGGAATTAGATTTTTTTTTAAATTGCCTCTTTTTAATAATTATTACTGAGTAATATGTATACACATAAAACTCCTAAGGCTTACCCAGCCTGTCTCACAGCTGGGTTAAGACCTTCTGTCACAACTTAAGGTGAGGGAGTTTAGGTTATACTCCACCACGCAGACCCAGTACGAATTGGTAGAGGCAGGTTTGTGGCCAGTGCTGGTGGAACATATAAGGCTGCTAAGTTGGCTTCACGCTTACCATATTAAGTGATAACCAGGACCAACATGCATTAGCGTGCCTTCCGAAGCACGGAGATGCTCGAATCTATCGAATATACCAATAAGTAATATTGACGAACCCTTGAGTTTCGGTGTTCTCAGCTAGATTACAAATACAAAAGTAGGTGGGGTGTAATGTCTTCTGCACCCCGCGCCACCCCGCGCAGTGACACGCTTCATTGTATAGGTAACTCAAACTCAAATAATTTATTTTGTATAAGCCCTACGAGGGCGCTTACAAATAGTCAATTTACATTTTTTATTTATTTATTTTAACTACTAATCTATCACCGGATCAGACCGCAGCCTCCGCTGAGAAGATCCGACGAAGACACTTAGCGGGCTTGTATTTTTTATTTACTTTCTCTCCTTTTTCTCTTTCTCTTGTTTCTTTCCTTTTCTTGTATCATATTGTGTAGATACAATGTTTAGGTTACAATTAAATAGTTTATGACCTAGTTCCAGTGTGATGCCTTACGGTCGAGATATGAATCTAATGATGCTATCTGTAAAGAGCGTCTAAAGGATTCCAGATGGACCAGTCCCCACAAAATAAAGTAAATCTAATAATGATATCTCCTCTTTATAATTACTTCGAGGAGACCAGCCACGGCTGTCTACCACCGGTGAAGGCGCTGCTCATTTAGTACTGCTCAGGGACCATGTGTAGGGAATCTGGAGTAAATCTTACGAATGCCAGCAGCTTCGGCACCATATTGCTGTCTTTGCTTGTCCACCGGGAAAATGTTCTTACCTTTGCTAACACACCAACAACTTTAAGGGAAAAAGATAAATTAATCGTCGTAACTAGGAATTGTAATGACAATATGTTTCTTGAGCATAAAACTTAACTAGTAGTTAACGGTTTATCACTTTAATTGAACTTTATTTTCTAAAAGTGGGTAGCTAGTAAAACAGTGGGTTAGAAAGATGTCGTTAATCGATTGGTACTTAAACGGATGTTGTTTCCAAATGTAGGTTTATTATAGTCAGTGTAATGTATTAGAATGAGAGTTATTGACATATTCCTAGATCTTGACTCTGTTTTGTTGATGTAGTGGCATATGGTGCGACTAGTTATCACAAGGCCCGGATTTGGATATAAAAATGAATAAGGTTTTAATGGGGCTTTTCTGGCAAAAATTTTTAGTATTGGTCCGGAGATAGGAATTATGGCTGGTATAACCATTCTATTTACATTGAGACGTGACTTCGTCTGTGAAATGTGGGTGTAAACTGCACACCTCCGCTTCCTCTTGGGGTATACCTATATGCGTAACGATACTATATCTTATTCGTGCTGTCTGTAATTATCATCAGCTTTTTATAACCAACTGCAGGGCATAAGCCTCTTCCCTGTTTTGTCATTTTTCGCGGTCCTGTGCGGTTTTGCGGTTCTTCCTCCAACTCTCGATATATCATCTACCCACCGAGTCATTGGTCTTCCGACTCGTCGTTTGCCTGTGTGTCTAACAAAAACCAGTACTTTTTTTTTTAATTCTAATAAATGCCTGGCAAAAAAAATTAGCAATTGAATGGTACATAAAATACTGTAAAAATATTTTGCTCCTTTTCTATTTTTAATTTTTTTTCGTCGTTTATTTTTTTATTCATTTATTTTTAAAAAACGTAGCCCCACACTAGGATTTATTCCTGTGCGTTTACAAACCTGAAAATTCACATTCACAAACACCCAGACCGAAACAAATAGTTGTGGTTCCTCGTGCGGGAATCGAACCCGCGACTACTAGTCACAGTTGGCGGAGCCGCTTAAACTCTTAACCAACCTCTTGCGCTAAATCGTCTGTATTTTCCTTCATCTTCATTATTATTAAATCAGAAAGACGTGAATTGCAAGACAACGACTAACTAAATTTATTTATCTTCCTAGAAATAACACAGAAATACGAGCTTCTCACTTTCACCGCCACAATGCAATTGTAACCAACGTAAAAGGGAATTCAATCGTTTTATAAAGGCGACGCATGGACTAGCGACGCGGAATAGCATCGGCTTTACAACTATAATGGAATGATTGAGAAATTATTGAGATATAAAAGCGAATATCGTTGGCTGGGTAAGTGGAATAATGATGCTCTTTCCTGAGATGTAAAGTATTAAAAATTGTTTGATATTGGTCGAAAAATTGGTTGTTTTGACTTTTCGGTAGTTCAGTGGTCAGAGCGGTCGACCCGGCGTGGCGAATTACGTGCGTTTGATTTGCATTCGAATAATTACAAATTACAGAATTACATTAAAGTTTAGATTCAGTGGTAGATTAGTGGTTTTAAAATTTATTGTATAAAATTTAAATCTTCTACCTGTGCAAGGTTTGTGCAAAAAGGATGATATGAGTTTGATTTAGTAAAACACCGTCATGCATATATTCCCCAAGCCGGGGTGGCAGAAGCGTACTGAGTACATCCACGTTTCGCCGACGATGTTCGGCCCCATGTTATAGGGGGCGAGCTTAATGACATATACCAAGCACAATTCCAGACACCGGACACGTACTGGAAACTTTGCGTTAGAAAAACTACATTTATCCGACCTAGGATTTGAACTCAGGCCCTCGTGATCACAAAGCGATGCGCTTTGCTACAAGAATAGACAAGGCAGTCAGTTGGATATAGTCGTTTAAATAAAAACCCTTAAATAAAATAGATTAAAACGTTGCGTTCTTGCTTTCTATCTATGAAATCTGGCCTTACAATATATGCGATTATCACCCTAATGACGCTTGTACACGATGTATGTAAGCGCTGCAAATTGATACACATACGAGGGTTTTTTGCATCGTGTAAACCAGCCATGTCAAACCCAAAGTCCCTGGTTGGCCAAAAGTATGAAGACCGTGGCCGCAAAACCTAATCTTAAAGAAGACATACTACGGAAAATCTTAACAAAAAGAAGTACAATTTTAAGACAAGTATCATCATTATATTAATACGGGAAGCAAAAACTTTGTGGGGTACAAAGTTTTTACATTGGCGCTTTCACACGTCTTTGACACTGTAGCTTTCATATTATTTATATATTAATACGTGAAGCAAAAACTTTGTACACATTTTTACGAAAATTGCGCGGACGAAGGAGTATGAAATTTCCCACACTTATAGTTTATACAAGCTAGCAAAGTAGTTGGTTCTCAATCGATAACTGAATTGATTCCAACTATTTTTAATGTAACTTAATTTTTTTTTTAAATTTGCAAAACATGCACTCCTTCAGTGCGATATAAAAAACTAAATTTATTCTTGATTAAGAGCAAAAAGGAGATTACAAATGCATTCCTAACCCGTATTTCTCAAAATGCACACATACACGCACAAGTTTCATTGTTAATTGGGGTATAAAAGTGCTTAAAAAAGGGGTAGAAACCTTTAAATTTGGAAATTTGGTTTTCGTTTTGAATTTATGAAGCAATTCTCTAATTGGGGTGTCTGAGGTCTTGCGTTTATTATGTTACACCTTGTATAGAGGAGTGCAGAATGCTAATTTTTTTTTTTAAATTATGCATAGAAATACATTAAATCAATAAAAAAACATTACACACACTACCATGTATTTGACACACACACGCATATATACTCTTTTGTTTATTGTTAAAGTCTGTGGTTAAATTGAGAATAGATTAATATTGTTTGTCTTAAATATTATTTGTCTATAGTCTTACTGAATGTCAAATATAACCAGCAAACGATGAAAGAGGAGGTCGAATTTCGACCAATGGGCGACCACTAGTATTTTTAAATTTCCGAAATGGTTTTAAACATTACCTAGCTGTTTTTAAAATTGATTCGGGTCACAGGAAAATGCTTAATGGGCTGCATGATGGGCATGCCTGTTGTAAACAAACCGGATAGTTGTCGCCAAGGAATAAGGTTCATATTTTATTAAAACGTAGTCCCTCTCTAGGTATCATTTCTGTGTCATGGGTGCGTTTAAAAATATTAATTTCATATATATAAACACAGATTGAAACAATAATTTGTAGGTTATACAAATAGGGATAGGGATCCAACATGCGACTACTTGAACTAGTGTGTGGGCGAGATTACTGTCTAACCACTACACCTAGCAATCGTCAAGTTGCCAACAAATCAGATCTATTATACTCATTTTAACCGACTTCAAAAAGGAGGAGGTCCTATGTTCGTCTGTATGTATGCTTTTTTATGTTCACCGCAATTTTCGTCAATCGTGGATCGATTTTGTTGTTTCTTTTTGCATTGGGTTGTATAGCTCCGAGGTGTTCCCATTTTAATTTTATCGGTATTAGATCTTGGACTTTGAAGATACACCAGGGAACTCCTTAACGAAAAATAATCTGAATCCGTAGATTGAGTTACTAGTATTATAAGTATTGTGTTAATCCTATACGTATCAAAGAACTAATCAGAATATTAACCGCCTTTAAAAATAGGAGGAGGTTTACAATTCGTCTGTTTTTTCTTTATTACGTGTTTATTAATGGACTATTTTGATGATTCTTTTTGCGTTGGTTTAAGTGTAGCTTTGATAATAATACTTTTTTATACTTTTTAAAAAACGTAGCCCCACACTAGGATTTATTCCTGTATCGTGGGTGCGTTTACAAACATGAAAATTCTCATACAGAAATACCCACACCGGAACAAATAATTGTGGATCACACAAAGATTTGTCCCGTGCGGGAATCGAACCCGCGACTATTAGACACAGTGGGCGGAGCGGCTTAAGCTCTTAACCACTGCGCTAAATCGTCCGTCGAATAGTAATAATAGTCCTTGTACCTGCCGGGGTCAGTTCGCTGGTTATGTTTCTTCATTCTTCATCTCAGCAGGTGACTTACATAACATTAACTTCTCGCAAAGGGCCTCTACGTGTTGGACCCATGTCTCCATGTAAGCCTTTCAAAGGTCCGGGTAAAGCCCGTGAATCTCAGCGAGATACATAATAATTTATTTAATTCAGGCAACAAAAATTGACAAAAATATTTTTGTACAACTTACTGGCCCATAGAATATATACCTTACAGACTAACATACATAAAATAATATATTAAACTTATAATCTAAGTAACATGTAATTTCAGCGACATGTTGTGCTATGCAGGGGCGTCTCGCAGTCTCCCACGAAATCTCCTGAAGATCACCCTTCGGCCAGAGCTCCTCGCTCATGAAGTTCTCCAGCTTAACAGTGGGAACTCGCACCACAAACGAATTAAACGCAGTATTGTTTTGCGAGTTCAGCTTCTCGACCCTCAGAGTGTACATAATTTTCATACAGGCATACTCCATAATGTCATCGGCTTTGGTGGTGTAATGTAACCGTGAAACTTTCAGCAGCGTCGTTGGTACTGCTGAACGGAGGAGCATGCCATCACCGAACGTGTGCGGTCCAACACCGGTTTTGTCGAGGAGGCTTCTTCTTCCTTTCTACCTTGATGAAGCCTTCCTCATCACTTGGGCCCTTCATTGTATCCTGAGGCGCCTTCTTCTCTGTTGTCCTCTTTAGTGCGCGGGCGGCAGCGGCGGCATTATCACGTCAAGGAGTAATCGCGTTCACGTTTGACGTTGTCTCGTTTGAGGTTGTCTCATTTTAATGAAATCGTTACTATAATTGGAATTTGAAGATATACCTGGAGACACCTTACCGGCACACAGTACGAATGAATAGATTCCGTGATTATGGGTATTATATCGATATTGTAGGTACCTTACTGTAGAACTAGGCAGAATAACATAATGTAGGTATATAACTATTAATAATTAATTCACTCTTCACTTAAAATTGCAAAATATATAACTTTTAAAAACAAGGAAACCCTCTTCTTAAAGCCTAAAATAAATATTTGAAGTTGATGCCAAGTAACTGACTGCACTAACCGCCACCGACTTAAAGGTTTTGCTTTTTAAAGTCGGTTCCCCTTTATTTTTAAGTTATTTATCCTACTTTATTTTGATCTGTGATCAGAGCTATCCACCTTTTAAAACACTTAAATAGATTCCTAAACATCATTCCAGCACACTTGAATGAGTTCCTCCATTAAAAAACACCCTTTCTTCCCCTTGTCGAACGTTGAAAAAAAGATCGATAAACACTATCGGTGATCTAAAAAGTAAACGTCTGTTCCAATTAATTCGTTAACAAATTGCTCTCGAGAAACAAAAGGAATGAAAAAAAGTGACAAGTGTCAAGAGACTAATACCGGCGACCCTTTCTAATAGTTTAGGGATGAGAGTCGGAAGAGATGGATGGTTCTGTATAAAGATTTTTTTGGGGAAAAATAAGATCAAATTATTATTTTATCCTTTATTGTACACACAGAAACTGTTACAAAATAAATACTACTAGTGGTCGCCCATAGGTCGATATTCGACCTACTCTTTCATCGTTTGCTGGTTATGTTTGACATTCAGTAAGACTATAGACAAATCATATTAAAGGCAAACATCGGCGACAAATTTGGCGTGTATTGTGTCAAATACATGGTAGTGTGTGTAATGTTTTTTTCATTGATTTAATGTATGTTTTATGCATAATATAAAAAAAATGCACTCCATCTCTATATAAACTATAAGTGTGGAAAATTTCATACTCCTCCGTCCGCGCAATTTTCGTAAAAATGTGTACAAAGTTTTTGCTTCACGTATTAATATATAGATACCTCAAAATACCTCAGTGCCTAAAGACTAAAGTTTTTAGTCAATGTGTGTTACCAGTGATGATATATGGATCAGAGACGTGGTCTCTTACAATAGGTCTCATAAAAAAGCTCAGAGTTGCTCAGCGAGCTATGGAGAGAGCTATGCTCGGCGTTTCTCTACGTGATCGAATCAGGAATGAAGAGATTCGTAGAAGAACCAAGGTCACCGACATAGCCGTTAAGATTAGCAAGCTGAAGTGGTAATGGGCGGGCCATATAGCGCGAAGATCGGACGGGCGTTGGGGCAGAAAGATTCTAGAGTGGAGACCACGTATTGGCAAGCGCAGCGTGGGACGACCACCTGCCAGATGGACCGACGATCTTGTGAAAATCGCAGGAAGTCGTTGGATGCAGGTAGCATCGGACCGGTTACGCTGGAAAGCGATTGGGGAGGCCTATGTTCAGCAGTGGACAAGTATAGGCTGAAATGATGATGATGATGATGAAAAGAAAATTTACAAAGGCGAGCTTATCTCAACTCAAAATTGCCTGTGCTTAACTTTGATTGCACTTAACTCAAAATTTAGTTAAGCACAACATCTCTGACAGTAAACCTTTGAGTGACAGAGAGACAAAACATTAAAATAAGGATAGAAATGAGAAATACATATATACCTATAAATATACTACTCACTATACAAGATAAATTATCAAAATAATGTAACATATATAATGTAATATGACTATTGTTTGTTTTTATAGAAGCATAAAAGTACTATTAAGCCAAATGACGTTTCCTGCATGACAAAGTTTTGGATTTGAAGTCGCCATAGTACCTATACCACAATCACCAACAAGTCCTTTACCCTATAGAGTATCCAAAAAATAGACATACATATACTAAAAATATATAACCCTCCTTTTGGGGTAGTAGGGTAAGAATCACCAAGTGACATACCAGCGATCCTCCTTAATAGCTTAAGGCTTTAAATAGGAAGATCTCGATATGCGGAAATTTTCGAGAAAGTGTTAAAACCAAATGAGTCTTAGGTTGCGGTCCGGAATTTGAAATTGTGCCTGGTATAATGGACTTGCAACATTAGGACCGACTTATTACATTAAAACCTAACATTGTCAGGGTAAAATAGATGTACACCGTACACTTCTGCCACCTCCTATTGGGAGCTGCTTTTTATCTTGTTTTGTAACTATGGGAGACAGAGGTGCGTGTCTGGGTTTGAACCTGAGACTTTTGACTTTGCAGTCCAACGGTCTTACCACTAGGCTATCACTAGGCTAACAGTGGGACAGTTTCTTTACAGGGCTTATATTATTATTAACTATGGGAGAGACGATTTTTATTTTTACAAGATTTTATTTAAATTGCAATGTTCTTATGTCCGTCTGTCTGTATGCTTGTCTGTCTGCCTGTCTGTCTGTCTGCCTTTCTGGTTCAATTGATTGCGCTGAAATTAGGCATACGTATGTAAAGTCGGTGACAATGCAATAATATGGTACCATGGAGCTGGTCTGATGATGGAGTCAGAAGGTGGCCATAGGAATATGTGAACTATATAATGTAAACCCATCGTGTTAAGGCTTGTTAAATTTGGTGTTGACAAATACTATACAACAAAGTAATGCTCATGGTCTGAGGATGAAGCCAAAAGGTAGCCAATGGAACTACCCGACTACTCAATATAACCCCGCCGTGTTCGGGCTCGTTGGATTTGTCCCAAGTCTGATGATGGAGCCGGATAGCAGCCATAGGAACTCCTTAACTATGCAAGATATCTTCTTTGTGTGTTTGCTATAAAAGCTTGTTTGTAAAAAGGTCTTTCAAATTAAAATTATTTCTACTTTTGCCAGATCCTTGCGTCTCAGGTGGTTATTATTTAATTGTTATATAGTTTTCAATCCTCTAAATTTGCACGAACGGAACCGCAGGCATTGGGTTGTAAGAAATATTTGCATATACTTGGGTGCATAACTGTTTTTACATAATATGCCAATAATATGTAATCTAACATCTGTAGCATGACACTTTATAAGTAGTCTCAATAATTTATCACATTTTATTGACTGTGGGTACAAATCTAACACAACAATTAATAAAAATAAATAATGCAGCACTCGAATTTGCGCTTTACGACCCTATTTTGAAGTATTATATTTATAAAATATTTTACTAAAATAATTAGGTGTATAAATAAATTAGATAATAAAAATTTTAAATGTCAAGCTTGTTAAAATTTATAACGCGATAAACATCTTAGTTTTAATTGTACAAAACATACATAAAAATCAGCTTAGAGCATTTGATTGTTACCGAGTTATTGTAAATCATTCGGAATTTTATAACTTTGAACGTAACGTCCGAATTATGAGCTATTTTAATCTCGTTCTTCTATTGAGATTCTTAGAAAAAATGCCTCATAATTTGACGAATGACAGCGTTCTTGCTATCTCGCTCATATAGTTAATTCATTCAATAAGAATGAATGTGATAACATCTTTTCCTGAAGACATGTCATTGTGTAAGTTATTCATTTCAACATTTTGACGAAAGTAGTTACTTTTTGTACAGTCTTTTGAAATACGATCACATAATTTTAAACACATTTTCATGAATTATTAAATAGTGAAGAGCAGAATATAATGCCTAAACAAAAAAGAGCAGTGCTTGTTTTTAAGAACCATTCGATGCAATAACCCACTTTTATAAATTATCACAGCACATGCTTTTAAAATTTCAGTATTTCTTATAGGTGAAGATAAATTGGTATAGGTGATAGCATAGGTTAGAGGTAAGGTCTGAAGCTTCAGCCGCTTAAATCATGAGGTCGAGTAATTACGGGTCGAATATCTAGGTGGAACCTAACATTATGTAACCCACATATAGACGCGTCCAACGGACAAAGTCCTATAATACAGTTTTTATAATAAAAATAGTGTCACGCCTATATTCCCTAAGGGGGGTGCCAGAGGTGTACTGAGTACACCCACGTTTCGCCGACGATGTTAGGTCCCATGTAATAGGGGGCGAGCCTTTTGCCATATACCGCGCACAATTCCAGACTCCGGAATGTACTGGAAAGTTTTCGTTAGAAAAACTACACTTGTCCGACCTAGGATTTGAACCCAGGACCTCGTGCTGACAAAGCGACGTGCTTTGCCACTAGACCAACGAGACAGTTTTATGTTCCAGTTTGTATGTTAGGCATAAATAACTTTATCGTCAGGCACGAAAGTTGCTAATGCCAATTATTTTGTTTGGCATATGTCGTCGATATGTTGGTTTTGGTTTAGGTGTTTCCGTATGTGAATTTATGTTAGTAAACGCACCCAAGATACATCTTAGACTCCACTCCGATCTAGGTCTCGAACCTATTCGCGCCTTTATTAAAAAGGCGTCAACACGTCACTTCGCGAAAGCATCTACCCATGCGAATCCGTTAATCGTAGCCACCGCCGACTACGATCTCCCCCCCGACCCCTGCCACCACCGCCGGCCGCGACGTATTCTCACCGACCCCCCCGATGCTTTGTCATCTCTTCTATCCGCTCAGAATACGGGCGACGACGACGACGTAGTAGTAAATCCCCTCCCATAGCCGGCGGTTGACCGGTGCACTTAGTAGTGCACCCGTCCCCCTACAGCGACTGTCCCAACCGAGGTTGCACGCTCGCCTTTAAGTCCGGTGAAGCTGTAAAGGCCTCACGGCCATCAGCGTACATCATTCACACACACACACACACACACACAAATCTTAGTATAACAACGACAAAGTCAAAAATTATTTATTTGTTTAGGCCAAGCAGTGATAGCTTAATGGTTACCGTTGGACTGCAAAGTCAGTCACTTTTAAAAATTAAATATCACTTGCTTTAACGGTGAAGGAAAACATCGTCAGGAAACATGCATGCCTAAGAGTTTTTCGAAGATGTGTGAAGTTCGCCAACCCGCACTGGGCCATCGTGGTGGCCGGAACACACCCAGTTTGAGAGGAGGCCCGTGCGCAACGGTGGGTCAGTTTCTTAACAGGGCTATATTAATATTATGGAAATACAAGAGCACTTACAAAAGACAAAATTATTGTATTTGTTACATCTGCCACCGGCTCGGAACGCGGCCTCCTCTGAAAAGATCCGGCAAGAAACTCAGCGGGCTAGTCTTTTAACTGAATTTGTTTAGCCTTTCAGATAAACATTTTTTTTAGTTTTCAAAATTATTTTTCAAATTTATTATACAGCATTGTTTAATTTTGCTGATTGAGGAGCTGCTTAAACCCAATCTGTTTTATCGTCAAGATACATTGCATTGTATACATTGCCCCATGAAAGAATTACTATTTCTGTGGAGACGAGTAGAATGTACAATAAGGTCATCTTTGTTCTGTGTATTAATATGATGAATGTCGCTATATTTTTCAAAGTTACTGATGTTCTTTTTCTATCTATCGATCTATAACCTCACGCCAGATCCCTTGCGGGGTAGGCAGAGAGTACAGAGTTCCAACAGGTTCTTTCCTTACATACCTCTCTGGCTTTTTAATATAAAGAAGATTTTTATATATAAATGGTGAGGCAACAGTTAGAATATTTAATTCTCTAAAAATGTAAAGGATTCTTTAAAATGGTTTAACATTCGTTCTTTACCAGATGAACAGTCATAATAGTCAGTTTTGTGATTAATAAATCTTTTCAAGTATAACAACAGCAAATAACTTAGCATAGGTTCCGTAAATATCATTAATTTTTATTGTATTTAAAGTCTATGGTAACGATACAGCCAACGGCAACGTTCTTACGAAACCCTATTATTATTAATCCGGTAGGCGCCATATCAATCTATATTTTCTCCTAAAATATTGTCTAAGCTTACAGCAATATACATAAAAACAAATTTCGGTAATCTCACATTATCCGCACACAAATCTACTCCAATCACAATATCCATACATTTTACTTTAGTACCAAAACACGATAAGTCACCATTAGATTAACGAATAGACCGGTAAAGTTTAAATAATAATGCAGGCGGAAAATATGGAAGTAAATTTGTTCTGGAATATGAACTTCCAAAAAAAGTGTGGGGCAAAGGTGTTCTATATATACTCACTTTACACATACGATATTAGGTCTAAATGTAACAGAATACGATCGTATTGCCATTATATCTGGCATGATTGTAGACTACTGAGTTTTGGTTTAAATTCTAATACTACTTTTTATGATCGAGGATTTAAACCAGGACCTTTTGAATCTGAAATTTTATACACAGAACTTCATATGAAAAAGTTCTGGTTCAACTTTATTTATTTATTTTTATGTAAGTCATTAATAATATCAGCCTATACTGCCCAATGCTGGGCAAAGGCCTTCTCGCACAAATCGAGGTGAGAGAGATTAGGTCATACTCCACCACGCGGACCCAGTGCGGATTGGTGGAGGCAGGTTTGTGGCCACCTGCTGTTGGAACGTATCAAGCCGCCTATAAGGCTTCCAACTCGGCTTAACGACTACCACATTAAGTGGTAACCGGGGCCAACGGCTTAACGTGCCTTCCGAAGCACGGAGACGCTCGAATATGAAAATGCCACAAACGGTCACCCATCTCAGGCCGACCGATTTGAACGCTGCTTAACCTTGGTGATCGGTAAGAACACCGCGGTCGCACAGCGCTACGAGCGCCTTATTTTAGTCATTAAATCCACGCCTGAAATTTTACAAAAAATAATTTTGTGTAACTTAAAGGCCCATAGATACTTATAAATTAGTATTGTGTTTGGTAACGATGTGCTGGAGCAAATGAATGAATTTGTATATCTTGGGTCTATGTATAGTTTGCGCATTCAGTAAGGATGGGAAATACATCGCTGATATAGAGAGAAGAGTGAGTGCAGGGAACAGAGTGAATGGTGCGATGGGAAAGCTACTTGGAAGCCGGCACTTAAGCCAAAAGGCGCAGCTGGCGATATATAACGAAGTGCTTGTCCTAACGCTGTTATATGGCAGCGAAAGCTGGGTATGTAGGAAGGTGAGCGGAGTGAAGTAAATCGACCATATTCGCAACAGCGTAGTAAGAAAGCAAGTAGGTATGAAAGATAGTATCGGTGGAAAAATGAGAAAGGGTATGCTCCGTTGGTTTGGGCATATACAAAAAATGTCAGTAGAAAGAATGACAAAACAGATATACATTGCGAAAGTGGAAGGATAGTGCAGCTACCATCGTAAGAACAAGTAGAACTTGTGTTGAACAAGCACGAAATTCAACTCCTTATATTTTCCTTTTAAGCGGAAAAAAATAACACTAAACCTGTTTTCCCCTCAAAAATATGGGATTGTGTTCGGGTAACAAAAATAAGCACATTCACTCTCATATTCCTCTAGTAGCAGAAGCAGAGACTGAAACGTACTGTGTACATTCTTTTGTCTCCGACGATGGTCAGTCCCGGTTATAGGGGGCGATACTATTATCATTACAATACTGGGCACAATTATAGACTTCAAACTGATACTGGAATTTTTTCAACAGAAAATCTACACGTTTTACCACTTAGGATTTGAACGCAGGGCCTCGTGACCGACTAGAGAGGCAGTCTTCTATATGGGAATTTCCCAAAAACCTATATAGATAATATAAAACTAATGTTAGAACACTAGACATTCATAGCATACAGAAATAACAGTTACAATAAATCTCTTTCTACCTCGCATCCCTAATAAGGTGTTATTCCTATTGGGCCCGCGTCAATCGCCCGCGAGGCGCCCGGTAGCGATCCGTCAGACACTTTATTGCTCGAGATATGGTCTCTGACGTATTTATAGTTTTCGTCGCGACGACCGAGCTAATTCGCCCGTTAAAAAGGTGACTACGTTTTTTTGAACAGTACAGTTTTTTTGACGGATAACGGCTCAGGGATATAGTGAGGAAGAGGTAGCGATTTGGGTCACCAGATTTAGTTTTTTTTTTAGAATATGTCCTTCGTTGTCTGTTGTTGTTGTTTTGGTAATGTTTTTTAATCTTTCGTTATTGTTTTGTTATTCTTTACTAGCTTTATGCTGTACTCACTTGTAATTGATGCCCAATGCCCATCATAGTATATGTTGCTTCTTACTACTTACATATATATTGTATATGAACCTTGTATGTGTTGTTGGTGAAGCCATTTAAATAATTAGAAATAAAATAAAATTAAAATATCTTGTAAGATGATGGATATCATTATACATTATGTAGGTAATGTACCTTACTTACTACTCTGGCTCAGTGAATAGAGCACGTCGGCGGCTTAAATGTATTCGATTCTGATTCGATATTATTTTTTTTTCTATTAAGAGTCCTATAAAAATAATTGGATATTTCTTTGATAAAATTACATTGAAGCAGTAACATTGCAACTGAATACAGGCTTAATATACAAGTACTTATAGTTATATTATATTTATTAGCGGTAAACGCCTACTTTCAAAAGTATGTTAAGTCTTCAAGCTGAATCATGACCAATTTGTCTAGAGCATGTTGGAATTCTAAGGTCTTAAATTACACTTTCAATCCAACTTGTAAATACTTGCAAAATTCATCATACATTACCTATATAGTTCCCAATAAAACAAATTACCAGATAATAAAAAAGTGCAATGTAACAAAACATTACGATATGCCCTCAAATGCTATAATATCACAGTGATGGTAATCTGACGTCATAGTTCTAGGCTGACTAGGCTTTGTACATTCAAAAGTTAGAATAACCAACTTATTTTTAGCCACTTGTTAGCCTTGACAAGTCATTTGGCGAGTTCATTACTCCGCCATAGTTTAACATGATTGATTGCAGTGCGGGAGTGCTAATACTTTATTCTTTAGGTAAATGATTGAATTGACTGCCTCCATTGTCTCGGAGCATATGGGACTTTTAGTAATCATAAAGGTCTGGGCTTGAATTATAGATTGAAAAAATTGATTTGTTTTTTTTTTCAAAAAAGAAAAGAACGTCGCCATGTACTAGGAATTGCTCCTGAATCCTAGGTGTGTTTACAAACGTGAAATTTACATACACTCAGAACGAATTAATTATTTATGAGTCACAAAAAGATTTGTCTCGAGTGGAAACCGAACCTGCTATCACTCGAACCAGTGGGCTTAATCTGAATCGGCGTTTGGAGTCTCGAATTGTGCCCGATATAACAACAAAATATTTGCCCCCTATTACAGAATAATTGAGATCTAACTCGGTTGGATAAATTTGGGTATATACAATACAATACTTGTGCCACCCAGCCCCGCTTGGCGAATGTAGTATTTTACATAATGACGATTATTTTTTTTATTTATTGTGTAATTTCATACGTTTATTACCTAGAATCTGTCAAATACGAGTAACAACAGTCGGCTGTATCAGAAATGCCGGTTAAATGAGGGTCCGGTAATGAAAGTACAATACTAAAATTATTTTCTTTCCGTTTACGACTTTTATATCTATCACAGCAGTAGTAATCAGGTATTTTTGTTGTACGGTAATTGTGTTCGCAGACCTGTAGTAATAAATTTTAGTAAGGTTTTTTGTGGTTGAGTTCAGATCACTTAGGTCTATAAATCATCGTCCAATACCAACAGGTAGCTGATATATTAATTCGAATATAATTTTAATGTGTACTTTTTGTTTTATTGTAATCGTTTGTCAGTATTTTTTACAACAATAGCTGTGAATATTACGACTGGAATAAACATTATAGATTATATCTCCGAATTATCATATGAATGTGATTTTGATAGATTAATATTTACAGATATATTCATAATAAT
This sequence comes from Phalera bucephala, assembly GCA_905147815.2. Lineage (NCBI taxonomy): Eukaryota > Metazoa > Arthropoda > Insecta > Lepidoptera > Notodontidae > Phalera > Phalera bucephala. The sequence goes on along the minus strand of LR990632.1, from coordinate 3,571,753 downwards.
TTATCATTTGTATGTATTTTGTATGTGTAACATATAACCTGGATATGTATAACTTTATTAAATTGATGAAATAAAGAAACAGAGAAATCCAAATTAATTGGCTATTTTCGATTCTTTTGAACAGTTAACAACATTATTATCAGCTTTCTATAACCTACTGCAAGGCATAAGTCTCCTCCTTTTGGTGCCATTCTTCGCGGTCCTGTGCCCACCTACCTCAAGTACTTCCTCCAACTCTCGATATGTCATCTTTCCACCTAGTCGTTGGTCTGCCTATTCGTCTTCTGTCCTACACATGGTTTATGTTATTGTCCTATTAATATATTTTATTTACATTAGTTAGTCCAATTTCCATCTTAAATTTTTGTCCCAAGAAATAAACGAATCGCGCAACATTGAGTAAAAAAATTATATAAAATAGTAGAATAAATAACATATCACTAAAACTTGTACCTGTTTATCGCTCCCTCGCCCGATCCGCTATACTCTGCGTCGCTACCTTACAATGATGCATGTGTCCGCATTATGCTACACTAATGGTGTGCCAAACATATTTTGTTTTTTCATTTTAACCAACAAAAGTCAAAGTGACAGATCATTTCTTAAAGCTGGCCAATTAACATTTTATGACATGGCATAAGCCATTTTATTATGAAAACAAACTTCTTTAAAATTGATATTTATTATTTGAGAAATTAAATAAATTAATTTACTGGTGATGTTTTAGATAAACCGGAACTAACGATGGATATTTATAAGTTTTTTGACTTCGTATGCACCTATTATTAGTCTTTGTTTCGTTGAATTATGGTGCTAACTTTATATTGGTTTAGGATGGACGAGTTTTACTATTTTATATGTTGAAATTAGCGTTATACAGAAGCAGTTAGTAGGGGTATCGAGCTTTCCTATTGTAAATACATGGTGCCGTCAGTCTGTATTCTTATGGTTAATTTCACCGTATTAAAGTGTGTATTTACCACGAATCAGCCTATGACGGTAGAAAGATCGCCTCCAATTATGTAGAGCATTTAGATTTATTGTATAAAATACGGACGCTTGTTATTCGTATAATACTGCCAGTTTCTTTTAATCATTCAAATAATATTTTATTCGATAAGTTTAAGTACAATATATGTCGTTTCAATATTTAAAAAAAAAGTCACAAATAAATAAATAAGTAATAAATAAAAATGTTGACAGTACATGGGTTCTTCTAGTAAGTTTTATAAAAAGCTTGTGTCAGTAGTCCCTACTCTCAAATTAAAAAGGTGAGTAAATAAGGTGAATTAATTAAATAGAAGCCTAAAATGTGTGTGTATAACTGTTTGTGCGCGTGTGTGTGTGTGAGTGTATGTATGTATGTGTGTTGTGCATAACTGCCCTAATTTAGTCATAATTTTATATTGCGAGTGTTAAGTTGTATGACGAATGTTTAGAAGTGCCTCCGTATGGTCGTAATTTAAAGTTTTTATTCGGTACTATTTTTCTCAAGCTTATGGTGGGTCAGTTTGTCTATATTATGTAGTTTATTGTATAGAATCGCAGACTTTGCATAGAATTGCCCTACTCACCATTACGCCTATATTCCCCAGCGGGGGTGGCAGAGGTGTACTGAGTACACCCACGTTTTGCCGACGATGTTGGGTCCCAAGTAATAGGGGGCGAGCCTATTGCCATATACCGGGCATAATTCCAGACTCATACTGGGAATTTTTCGTTAGAAAAACTACCGTTGCCCGACCTAGGATTTCAACCCAGGACCTCGTGATCACAAAGCGATGCGCTTTGCCACCAGACCAACGAGGCAGTCGTATATTATCGTTGTAATTTAAAGTTTGTATCCGGTTTCTACTAGTTTTCTTAAGCTCATGGTGGGTCAGTTTGTCTATATTATGTAATTTATAGTATAGAATTGCAGACTTTACATAGAATTGCCTTTCAGCAAAATTAGTCCTAAATAGAAATATTTACCATGAATAGCTCTATACTTTGCCTGTGAGACGTACAAATGCCAATAGTAATGTTACGTAGGTAATTAAACTAAATAGGAAATTGTCAAGTCAAGGAAAGTGTTTCTTTGTTTAGGTGAAATCGTGCAAGCTCTATTAGAACTACTTTCTTATCCTACGGAGTTGAACTTCTACATGTTGAAATAAAACTATTTTACGGATTTTATCGCGGTTTATTTTTTTATTTTTAGTTCCCGACGTTTCGAGTGCTTTGCAGCACCCATGGTCACGGGAGGGACTCCCAAGTAGCCTTCCCATCGCACCATTCACTCTATTACCTGCATTCACTCTTCTCTTTTTTTTATTATTAACTTATTTGATATCTAATTGACTTTTTCGATATAGGATCGTGATTATATGGCATTGCCATGCCATTATGAACGTATGTACTAGATACATGTACATACAGATGTCATTGCGCATCAAAGATTACCACTTTGTCGTGTGTCAATTGATGTAATAGTGACATTTAGCCGCCGAGACGACGCTGATCGCTTCACGTCCGACAAGTCTGAATGTATACGTTGTACTGTATACAAAAAAGTCTTATCTATCTATCTATATCATTACGCCAGATCCCTTACAGGATAGGAAGAGAGTACAGAGTTCCAACAGGCTCTTTCCTTACATACCTCTCTAGCTTCCTCCACTCTCATAGTTCGTCTCATACACGCTCGCCGGTTACGGAGACTCTTGACTTGTCCGTCAGATAAGAATCAGTCTAATTGGTCATGGTAAGCTAGTATAGGCCTTACCCGGTACCTACATCCTTGTACTTTCGCATTGTATATCTGTTTTGTCATCCTTTCTTCAGACATTCTTTCTTTATGCCCGAACCAACGGAGAATACCCTTTCTCATCTAATGACTAGCAACGTAGCAGAGTATTACTGTGTAAGCCCACTTTTCAAAGACGATGTTACGTCTTATCTATAGGGCAACTTAAGAGTCTCACTAACCGGCGAGCGTGTGAGGTTTCAAATATGTATATATATATATATATATATATCTATATATATATATATATATATATATATATATGTTGGTGTGAAATTAGTGTTACCATTTACTAAAATTTTCCTAGTTTCAAGGAGATATTACAGCAGGAGGGTCCGCACGGTTACTGATTAAAAAAAGAAATTGGGTACATTTAATAGCAAACGACTGTCATGAAGTGATATTTTACTTGATGACAGCATAAGTTTCGATTTTGACCGCGGGTCAAAATATCAGATGTTTAGCATAGAGTCTCAAAGTCCCACATATTATAATTATATATAATTATTTGCATTGCACCCACGTCTCGCAATTTTATTGTTTTGGTTTTTCTATAGCCAAGTACGAAAACACTTAAAAGTCACTAGAATTGACGTTAACGCGTGCAAAGATATGCGAATAAAGATAATTGTATTTTGTTTACGACACAAGATAAGCGAACCCGCTATAAAAGTTGGATAAAGCTTGAATATGTTCACATTATTTAAATGAATCGCTTAAATTTGTGTTTAAGGTGTGAAATGTTGCGTAAGTCTCTGTGTTCGTCTGTAATTTGGCTTCGCTGGGACCTGTGCGTATATAAATATTTTTAACGTTATATTTTACAAGGTTGGTGAAATAACGAAATAATGAACTATCTTCTTCTTCGCCTGAGCGTGTTCTCGGTAGCATCCTTAGCTGCTGCTTCGGAGCCCAGGGTCCCTTTTCTTGCTACTTCTTTTCTACTTCGTGCGGTCTTCGGCATCCTTTACGGCGAGGCCATTGGCACGCATGCCATCCCTGATGACTTCAAGCCAGCATTTCTTGGGTCTACCCCTTCTTCTGGGACCCGGCGGAGGCGACATGGCCAGGCACTTATTGCCCACGTAATTTTCCGGTTTCCGTTAGACGTGGGCGTAACATCGCAGAATAAACTATGAATAGTGAACTATGTACCAACTTTATATCATGCTCGGCGTACCCTAAAACGTAGTAAGATTTGACGTCTGCTTTCGACAATGTAGTCAGTGTGGCCGCCTTCTGGGCCGCATCCATATAATTGTAATCATGTTTTCCGTCGAAACGCTAAAATGAAGAATAGGGAGATATATGCGTAACTTGAAAATCTCTTTCTTTTTTCAAAAATAAACATATCCTCACACTGAAAAAGCAGTGATAGCCTAGTGGTTAGACCATTGGACTGCAAAGTCAAAGGTCTCGGGTTCAAACCCAGGCGCGCACCTCTGTATTTTCGAAAGCATGTGCGTATTAAAAATTAATTATCACTTGCTTTAACGGTGAAGGAAAACATCGTGAGGAAACCTGCATGTCTAAGAGTTTCTCGAAGGTGTGTGAAGTTCGCCAACCCGCACTGGGCCAGCGTGGTGGACTATGGCCTAAGCCTTCTCGGTTTGAGAGGAGGCCCGTGCCCAACAGTGGGACAGTTTCTTAACAGGGCTAATATTATTATCCCCACACTAGGATTTATTCCTGTGTCATGGGTGCGTTTACAAACATGAAAATTCACATACACAAATACCCAGACCGGAACAAATAACTGTGGACCACATAAAGATTTGTCCCGTGCGGGAATCGAACCCGCGACTATTAGACGCAGTTGGCGGAGCAGCTTAAGCTCTTAACCACTGCGCTAAAACTCCTCACGTTTTATCCATTTGTCAATTTTATGTGCAATTTATACCTACGTTTCATCGAGGTATTTCTATCCCAATTTCATCATATGCACTTTTTTGCTAACTGTATTCACATATGTGTGCATCAAAGCTAATGATAATAAGCTGCGACGTGCCGCAAAAGGTTTAATGTAATCGTGATGCGTTATGAAGTAACCCTTGCACAATATCAATCATTTAAAGTGTCGGCACATACCCGACGGAGTGGGACGACGGCGCGACGGCATCGCGGCACGTTCGTCACACTGCGGGCACGACGTCGGTATCGCTGCGAACTACAAACGCTTGCGCTTCGCTCGCACCTATATTGGTCACCGAAAACATGTAATGAAAAGATTAACGTTAGAATAACATTTGCGAGTTGATGTGCCATCCATGTCACACTATAAATCTACTAAATAATTGTGAACATGACAGCTAGCGTCAATCTTTTCGTGCTAAGGCCTCCGTTCACGCCGTGCTTCGTTTGTAATCGCGTCGGACGCGACGACACACGGTGGCGACAGGATGCGACGATTGCCGTCACACCGAGTATGGCGTCTCCCATATATTTCAGTATATTATAACTCCTTAGGTCGCATTGGCGTCGCGCTCCGTCCAGTTCCGTCCGCTACCAGCCCAAGTCATCAAAATGCGAGTAAAGCTAGCTATGTTAAGCTTTCGTGTAGGGTTTGTTGATGCAGCTGTCGAATCAACGTATCCGAAGGCATCAAAATCAATTTTTTTATTCATGTAGACCAAAAAGCACTTATTAATAGTGAAAAAGAGAAAATTATTGATTACTTAAGACTCTATCACCCGTTCGGAAAGTCATTCCTGTGGAGAAGAAGGGGAGGAAACTCCACGGTTACTCTTTTTAAAAATAAGAGCTTTAAAATTATTTTTGTATATATTGCATTCATGGGGTATGGGAGAACAGTGCAGAAAGAGTTAAATAGATGTGCTTAAGTATAAATTAAAGATAAGTCGATTCGCTTAGGGGCACCGATTTGCGAAGAATACAGGTGTCCGTGTGGAGCGGAGGTGGATCGTTCCGGACTCCATGGGCTCTCTTGCCGCAAAAGTGCCGGCAGGTTTTCTCGCCACAGCTAGCTCAATGACATAATCAAAAGGACTCTTGCTACCATCAACGTTCCTTCAGTGTTAGAACCGGCGGGGATTTTCCGTGATGATGGCAAGAGACCCGATGGGATGTCCTTGATCCCTTGGGAACGGGGGCGGGCCCTTGTATGGGACGCCACGTGCGTCCGATACCTTGGCTCCGTCCCATCTCAGGGAGTCAATATCTAGGGCGGGAGCTGCGGCTGAGAAGGCGGGCCTGGGCAAACAGCGCAAATATGCTGCTATTAGCAACATTTATATATTTATGCCGTTTGCCGTACAAATATTGGGCCCATGGAGTACGGCTTCAAAAAAATGTATCAATAAAATAACACCTACGCTGATCACCTCTTCGGGCATTCTTTCCACCATTCCACGCGGATGCGGTCTTTTTGATTAAGGTTTTTTTTTCTCTTTGATTTATTTTCTATTTTAGTTTAAAGTGAGTGTTTTTATAAGTTAACATAATTTACAATGTAATATTAATGGTTTAAACATTGTATTATTAATTGTAAAAAAAACCATAAGTGTACTTAGATTCATGGTATCAGTCAGTGTCTACATAGTTCTCTCATTTACAAAATAGGAACTGTAAAGGTATATAATAAAAAGGTATATAATCATAATATTAAGATAAAAAAAGAGTTACTAGAAAATATGTAATAAGTACTTCTAAATAATTGGTTATAGCTCCAGTGTGATGCCGAACAAGACAAATTTTAACATTACCTCGGTACATGTTTAATCAGTCAAAGGATAAAGGACGGACGAGTCTCCACCAGCAGCACCCGTTCACGAGTATGACTTGAGAAGCAGGAATCACTCTCCTCGACCATATTAGAGGGAAAAAAGTGACCCACTCCACAGAGCCGCCACTAGCAAAGACAGTTGAGTGAGCATGACCAATTATCAATTCCACACTATAGAATGTGCACCGTACACGTCTGATTGTTGGAACTCTTAGAAACTGTTGGAAATACTGTCTGCCTACTCGGCAAGGGATGATATAGACGTGACGTGATTATATGTCATATTATAATGTTTGAAAATCGTAGTTAATGGAATGGAGCAGTTATTTTCATTTTAGTAAACTTTTAAACTTGTCTATAGACATACTCTATGCCTTTAATGATTGCTTGAGTGTGTTTAGTTATGAAGCGATGACAGCTGTCAGATGATGATTCACCGATGAAAGATAGTCGATGTAAGATGGCGGAAGGCGCTGCGTTGTTATTCTATTGGCAACGAGGCGAGCGATCGTACGTATCGCGGAGTAGCTAACCTCACTGCTTTCCATATGACAATATTAATCTCCAACTCAGATATTTCGCTACCAAAGTTCGGATATCAAGGTATCGGACAAGACCCTAGTGTAATTTCAAGATTTCCTTCCGTTCGGCCATTATTCAGACGACCATGAAAGTTTTCAAAATTACCCCGTGTGCATCGATCCCCGACCGACTCTTGCGCGTAATCGGGTCCCAAAACCAGCCCGCATGAACTAGGCGCGGCACCACACTACGTGCAAACTCCGCCTCGCTTCGACTGAGTAATTGATTTTATTCCCTCACCGGTTATTATATTATTCAAATCGGTGATAACTCTTGATAAATGACGACTGTAATTGTGTATAATGCTCTCGGTGTGCGCCGCACGATAGTGTTGCAGTCAGTGAGACAAATATTTATGATTGTGAAGTAGTTTTCCCTTATGGTGTTTCCAGACTCATTGTTGAGTATTTTGGTATTAGGCACGATTTAAGCGGTGGCAGCTAAGATGGTCGAACGCCAGCTATGGAAACACGTTATACATATTGATTCTCGATAATAGGTTTGGTATTACGATGGGACCAAATAGACAAAAGATATATTGTCAAGCTTTGCCTTTCCCATCAGAAGATATAGGCGTGTGAGTTATGGAGTATAAGATTATTGATGTTGGTCTTGCAGCGCATAGTGCGGCTGGTAATTACCAGGTCTGGGGTTTGAATCCTTGATCGAGCAAAATATAAAATAGTAGTATCAGTCCGGAGTTTACGATGCTGCAATAGGTTCGTCTCTAATTATCTTCCGTCATCTGCGATATATGGGATTGTACAATACATACAATCCCTGCTTGGGATTTTGAAGTGTCGATGTTTATTTTTTAACCTATTGGCGCTGCCGTAAGATCAGCGCTGCAGCATAATACAGCTGCGGCATTAGTTGAGGCAGGGACCAATTTTGGGTCTGACACAATCAATGCTTTGCATTTCTACTTTTTTTATTTGTCATGTTGATTACATTTGTTACTGATTTCTTTATTTTTTGTTTAGTTGTGTGAGCTCAAAATAAATTATTTTTCTTTCTTTCTTTTAATAAATAATATAAAAATATTTTATTGTCAGGCGTCGCGTCGTGGCCCATAGCATGTTAGTACTACAACTTTTTTTAATATTAGTAACAAAATGAGTGTTTGTATGTGTGTACTTAGTATTGCTCTGAATCTGATATTTCTGGACGTCAGTATGGAAGAACCTTTACAATTGCATTGCATTGATATACGTCGCCGAGACTGGTGTTATTGTGAATATTTTGCGGCTTTGCACAGTTCGACTAGATTTATTCGAGCACTGTTTGCTAAATATATGGATTAAGTCGGTCGTGAGGATATTCGTTTGAGGATAATATGTCTTTTAAAGTTGTATTAAGTACACTTTGATTGGGTTTAATGGAAATTATTTTAAAAGCACCAATATTGAGCACTGAGTTGATTGAAAATTCTCCTTATTTGTGTTGTAAAACCAGCAGCAATTTTCATGTTCAAAATTATAACTTCTATTCATTACACGGTAGCTTGTAACAACCTATAACATCAGGCCAGATCCCTTGCGGGGTAGGCAGAGAGTACAGAGTTCCAACAGGTTCTTTCCTTACATACGTCTCTGGCTTCCTCGACTCTCATAGTTCGTCTCATACACGCTCGCCGGTTACGGAGACTCTTGACTTGTCCTTCAGATAAGACTCGGTGTATTTGGTTGTGGTAAGATTGTCTAGGTCTTCCCCAGTACCTACATCCTTTCACTTTCGCATTGTATATTTCTTTTGTCATTCTTTCTATACATTCCTTTCTTTCTATACGAAAATCAATCAAGCAGCATAATGCATTTTATGCAAAAGTGTGCAAGCGATAAGAAAAAGTTAGATAACATATTTAGCCACGTAGTCTTTAACCATAATAGACGACTTTACAAAGTTAGGAAACCTGACTTAGTAAAAGTCGATGTCTCAGTGGCCAAATATACTCAATCTGACTCAGTGGGCGGGTTATAAACTAGCCACTTGTTACATTTATTACCATTGTAAGCACTTTACGAGCTTCAAGCTTAGACTTAACTTAATGGATATTTAGTACCGTGAATGATCGTCGGCTTTGAGGCAAAAATGGATGTTGATTGAGCTAATATGTCATGTATCGATTCTGTCGTCACGTCTATCAATCTATCTATATCATCACGCTAGTTTCCTTACGGGGTAGGCAGAGAGTACAGAGTTCCAACAGGTTCTTTTCTTACATACCTCTCTAGTTTCCTCTACACTCACATTTCGTTTCATACATACCCGCAAGTTACGCGTCTCATACACACTCTTTCCTTGCCCTTCAGATAAGACACCGTCTATACTACATATAAATTGAAGCCCCTGATCATTTATCATCACCCGAAAATTCTCTGCGAAATAAAGGCTTCCCCAGAGGCGTGTCTATATGCAATGCTCGCCGCATTGCATATAGGCAATTAAGCAGAGTCTACTTCAGAAGAATGCAATTACACTACTTTCAATGACTACTGTAGAAATCTATACTAATATTGTAAATTCGAAAGAACTCTGTCAGAATTTTGACGGATGATTTAGCGCAGTGGTTATGAGTTAAAGCCGCCCAGCCCACTGTGTCTGATAGTCGCGGGTTCGATTCCCGCACGGGATTAATCTTTGTGAGATCCATAATTATTTGTTTCAATCTGGGTAATTGTATATGTGAATGTGTTTTAAAGACAAAAAAGACCTTTACATGCCCGAATCGCTGAACAGATTTGGATTAAATTGGGCAAGGACTGAGATATTATTCAGGGGACAGACATAGGGTACCTTTTGTCTCAAACAAAACATAAGGGTGTGAAATAGACGCCTGAGAATAACGCGAACAAAATTTCGATACAGCTAGTAATATAATATAAATCAAAATTCTTAAGTATAGTAATTAATTGCATATATCTATATTCAGTATATTATAGAGCAGGATAGCTTACTAGTGAGACTGTTGGACTGCAAAGTCAGAGATCTCTTTTCGAAAATAACTATCACTTCCTTTAACGGTGAAGTAAAAGATCGAGAAGAAACCTGCATGCCTAAGAGTGTTTCGAAGGGGTGTGAATTTTGCCAACCTGCACTGGGCCAGCGTAATGGAATGGCCTTAACCCTCTCAGTTTGATTTATCTCAAGCCCGTGCCCAACGGTGGGACCGATTCTTAACAGGGCTAATATTACAGTACATTATATTGAGGAAAGTACTCCCAACTAGAAAGAATGACAAAACAGATATACAATATGAAAGTGGAAGGATGCAGGTACCGGGGAAGACCTAGACTATCTTACCACGACCAAATAAACCGAGTCTTATCTGAAGAGTCTAGTCTGAAGGAAAAATCAAGAGTCTCCGTAACCGGCGAGCGTGTATGAGACGAGTGGAGGAAGCCAGAGAGGTATGTAAGGAAAGAACCTGTTGGAACTCTGTACTCTCTGCCTACCCCGCAAGGGATCTGGCGTGATGATATAGATAGATAGATAGATACTCTCAACTAAGCGTAACCACCATGAAAACTTGTTTTGACAAAAAACTTTTTAAATTATAATTACTCTTCAATTTCCTTTCCTTCGGTATATGGCAATAGGCTGGCTCTCTAATACATGGGACAAAAGTCAAAAGTGGACTACTCAGTACAGTCAGTACACCTCTACCTACACCGCTTGGGGAATATGACAGACGATTTAGCGCAGTGGTTAAGAGCTTAAGCCGCTCCGCCCACTGTGTCTAATAGTCGTGGGTTCGATTCCCGCACGAGACCAATCTTTGTGTGATCCACAATTATTTGTTTCGGTCTGGGTATTTGTGTATGTGAATGTTCATGTTTGTAAACGCACCCACGACACAGGAATAAATCCTAGTGTGGGGCCACGTTTCTTTTAAAGAGAAGAGAAAGAGAATATAGGTGTGACGGTGTTTTTATCCTTCAAAGGGCATTAGTCAATATTTGTCAGAATCATTATTGTTTACAAGAATTATCTATTATCCTTAAATGGGTTACAAGATGATGATCTCCCGCATGTTGTATATACACTGTGGTATATATACTGAGGATATAATGTTGTATAAATGTTGAAAAAAAATAAAAAATTACACACACACATACACACACACACACACACACACATACACACACAAGCACGCGCGCGCAGGGACACCACACATTAACTCACTTTTAATTTTAATTTAATGTTCGTACCTACCTACCTAGTTATAAGGAAAAATGTATCTAGCTACTATCCTTGAATAAATAACTAAAGTGTTACTACTTCAAATACTATCGCATGTTAGAATATATTTTGTTCATGTAACAAAACTCACTATTAATGGAGAGCCGGATCCCCTAGCACAAGTATAATATTTACTTAAAAGGGGATTTCAACCACTGTTACTGTAATTTTTACTTCGTTACTGAATAAAACATTTTTATTTTATTTTTATTTATGTTGTTATACAAACATGCATTGCAAAGATCGCTGTCTCAATGAATTACTGATTGTAACTCATCGCCATCATTATTGAACGTAATGATTGTGCCTTTCTTCGTATGTAGCTATAAGCACTCACCAGCTTAAACGGCCCCGTTGGTCTAGTGACAAAAATGTTTGTAGCACTTACGAGGTCGTGGGTTCAAATTCAGGTCGGAAAAGAGCGCCCAGGGCAATAGTTTCGCCCCTTTATTTTTAAGTATTTTATTTTAACGTATTTTGATGTAGGCGTTAACATTTTTTTTTTTTTAAACGTAGCCCCACACTAGTATTTATTCCTGTGTCGTGGGTGCGTTTACAAACACGAAAATTCACATACACAAATACCCAGACCGGAACAAATAACTGTAGATCACACAAAGATTTGTCCCGTGCGGGAATCGAACCCGCGACTATTAGACGCAGTGGGCGGAGCGGCTTAAGCTCTTAACCACTGCGCTAAATCGTCCGTCAAGCTAAAGCAAAGTAAAGTTAAAGCAGGTGGGACTCTCACTACGGGCGGGCGAATAGCTATCCCACCACAAGCGTCCTTCGAGGCGCAGTGGCATAGCTTCTGGCCGATTTTGCTCGTCTGCCCGGCAAGCAATTTGGCGTGGTCATGGGAGTAGCGCACGGTCGCGACGATCCCCAAGGCAAGTGTGACTGTATCCTGCTCGTGGTTGCTGCCTGCTATTGGTCTAGTCCTTCTGAACAGACATAACAGAAACAGTCATGGGCTTACCCACTTGGTCCCCTCTCTCCCTTTCCTTCTTCCCACCCAGTCCCATTTCTCCCGGCTTGAGCCGAAAGGTAATGGCGCCTGGCTGCGCCTCTCTGTTGGGTGCAACAGGTGGTGCCTCTCGTTTTGGGTGGTCGGTGGAGGTCAAAAGCGCGGCGCTAGTGCGCGTGCATTTTAGTAGAGGGAAAGACTTCCCGACCACCCGCTGTGCCGTGGGGCTCCTTTGGGTCCCTAGCCGACCGGCTGCTGCTGCTTGCTGCCAGAGGGGCGGCGCGGTGGCGGCTGGAAGGATCACGCGCCTATGGGGCGCGAAGGGTGTGGGTGTGGCGCCTGGTTGCTTTCTCACTCTCCCTTCGGAGAGAGAGTTGGGTGCAGCAGGTGGCGCCGCCCTTGGTAGGGAGCCGTTCGGGCGCTCGCCCCTAGGCGTGTGGCGCAGATCGGCTCGGTGGTACGGTGGTCGGTTGAGGTTTGCGTAATCTCCCGATCACCTGCTGGGCGGTGGGATCCCTTCGGGTCGCTAGCCCGGCCGATTCGAGCCGACCGGCTGCTGCTGCATACCGCCTGAGGCAGTAGGCGGCTAGTGAGCCATCATTTAATCCATATCACGATCGTAAAGCATCACACTGGAGCTAGATCGTTAATTACCTAATGTAACCCAAACATTGTATCTACACAATATGATTGAAAAAAAAGAAGAGATAAAAAGAGAAACAGACGTAAATAAAAAAGACAAGTCCGCTGAGTTTCTTCGCCGGATCCTCTCAGTGGAGGCCGCGTTCCAAACCGGTGGTAAATTTGTAATTAAATTACATTTAAAAAAATGTAAATTGACTTCTTGTGAACGCCCACGCAGGGCTTACACAAAATAAACTACTCGTATTTAAGTTTGAGCTCCAGTTTGAAAAACAGGAGCAGAATAAAGTCGTTATTATGAAACAAGTGCTTAATCAATCGAAATGTAAAATAGTACAAGTTCTGTTCTAATTTAAGCGTCCGGCAGTGATTCGGTCGTGTCGGCGGGTGTGTACTGCGCCTACGATCATTTTCTATCAATGATTTATAGTCGTCCAACTGCACATAGCGGCGTCCCACGTACACGGCAGTTGTAACTAAGCCCTATAATGATAATTAATCCTACTTATATTAAAAATGTGAAAGTTAAAGATGTTTGGATGTTTGGTGTGGATTTGGATGACATTTGGCACACAGATATTTTATTACCTGGATTAACATATAGGGTACTTTTTATTTCGGAAAAATTTTAAGTTCCTGTCTAATGTCAACGCGAACGTTGTCGCGGGCGGAAGCTAGTATTATGATATTATAGGCGCTCGTAGTGCTATGGAACCGCGGTGTTTTTAATGACCACCGAAGCTAAGCAGCGTTCGGTTCGATCGGTTTGAGATTGGTGACCGTATGTGGCATTTTCATATTGGAGCGTCTCCGTGATTTGGAACTCGGTTACCACTTAGTGTAATAGTCATTAAGCCAGGTTGGAAGCCTTATGTGTGGCTTGATAAGTTGTAATAGCAGGTGGCCACAAAGCTGGCCCCACAAATCTGAACTAGGACCATGTGGTAAACTATAACCTAATCTCTCTCACCGTGATAATATAATACAGGCTGGTTTATTTATTACTAGCTACCGTTACGGTTTCGCGCGGTTGAATTTTATGTTCTCACCGACCCTCTCGATGCCCTTACATCCCTTCTTTCGGATACAGATACCGCACACAGGATCAGACACCGACCTCGCCGGCGAGGTCGAAGAGTCCCTTGCCCTAGTATACACCCTCCCCCATAGCGACTGCTCAGGCCGAGGCCGTTCCTCCTTGAGGCGCCCTTGAGCTAGTTGCCCCCTTGCCCTTCTGGCTCGAGCGTAGTGGTTGCACGCTCGCCCTCTTATCCCATGAAGCTGTAAAGGCCCTGCAGCCAACAGCATTGATATATTTTCGTCTTGATTTACTCCGTTCACTGGTGAAATTCGTATGAAAATACGTTCGGCAGTTATTGAGTTTATCGCGTTCAGAGAGACAGACATACGCGGCGGGGGGACTTTGTTTAATAATATGTAGTGATTTACCTACTACCTACCAATTCCTTAATCAACAATCCAACAAAAATCATGGACCAACATGGCCAACATTTTAAATGTGAATCAAATCGTAAATCAAAATAAACGGCGTCCATACTTTAACCCTTAAAATGCCGCGTGGGTCCCCGCGACCCTGGGCCCGCAATCGCTCCGATGACATGTTTATGTGTCGCCGTGACCGCGGCACGGGTATAATGGACCCATTTTGTACAAAAAAAGGGTCAAGTTTAGAAAAGGTGTTCTTTGATACGGTCCTTAATAGTTGAAATGTTTGATTTGGGATTTGTGTGTAATGACTGTTTAAGTTTCTTGTGGACTTTCTTATTAACTGGTATACTGCAATATGGATATAAATTTCTGTCACCAAGGTTAAGTATCGGTCTGAAGTAGGTGTAAGTATAAGGCAATTTCATTTTTGAGCGTCCCCGTGCTTTGGAAAGCACGCTAAGCCGTCAGTCATAGCTGACGCTTAAATGTGAAAGTTGTGAAGCCGAGTTAGATGCCTAACAGGTGGTTTTATAAACTCCAACAGCAATAGATCCGTGCGGTGGAAAATTAACCAATCTCTCGCAAATCGATTTGTGAGACAATACCATTCTACAGCATTTTAGATACGTTAGCAAACTCACATTCTCATTTATTTTAACAATTTTAGTAAAAATTTAAACTCGGAGTCTCAAAACACAAGCTATGCTTAGTTAGAGACTCAAAAAATCTACTGTGTACTATTATTGTTACAAACTTGTGAATAATTGCTTTATATTTTCTATTTATTTATACTTGTAGTCTATCTATCTATCTATAACCTCACGCCAGATCCCTTGCGGGGTAGGCAGAGAGTACAGAGTTCCAACAGGTTCTTTCCTTACATACCTCTCTGGCTTCCTCGACTTGTAGTCGCCCATTATAATTAATTTAAATAATAAGTTTGAACATTATTAAGGTTCTATTGTCAAAGACAGTTGGACGTTTGCTGGTTATGTTTAACATTCAGTAAGACTATAGACATATAATATAAAAGACAATGAGACAAACAATATTAATCTATTCTCAATTTGACCACAGACTTTAACAATAAACAAAAGAGTATATATGCGTGTGTGAGTCAAATACATGTAGTGTGTGCAATGTTTTTTATATTGATTTAATGTATTTTTTATGCATAATTTAAAAAAAAATTAATAGCATTCTGCACTCCTTCTCTATATAAGCTTTATAGTTTATATAGTGTGGGAAATTTCATACTCCTCCGTCCGCGCAATTTAAGTAAAAAGGGGTACAAAGTTTTTGCTTCACGTATTAATATAATGATAAAACAATAATGTATTTGAGTAAAACATCGGCAATGCCTCTACAAATGTTTATTTATTTGTATTTATTATATGTTATTTATGTTACGAATACAGTCACTTTCACACCTCACATCAGAATTCCTAGAATGAGATTACGTTTATAAAAGAAATAAAAAAATATGTCTACATACGTTTTAATCAACATTGATATCAAAAGTTATGGATATTAAGAGTTCTATCCTGAAATATTATGATTGCGACCAATATAGATGACACCAGGATATCAAGTACCATATTTTTATTGGATCGTCTCCCACGCACTGCCCAGTGATACATGTTATCTTGTCCGCATTCAGAGTAACATTTATATCTGTGAGCTTATTACGAGCAGAACTAGCTTTTGCAGCTTTTTTGTACGATAAAGGTTACCCATATCTGGATAATAAATCTTTTACTTCTAAGGCATTTTGGAACAGTACATTTTTTAAAGAAACTACAAATTAACACCGTGTCGCCTATATTCCACAAACGAAGGTAGATCCTGGCTTACAGATGTTCCCGTGGTGCAAATATCTGGTAGGCTTCAACATCATCGGGGGTTCGTAGCGACCGCGGTGTTCTTAGCGATTAAACCAAGGTTAAGCAGCGATCGACTCGACCTGAGATGGGTGACCGTTTGTTGCATTTTCATATTTGAGAGTCTCCGTGCTTCGGAAAGCTCGTTCAGCCGTTGGTCCCTTTATCACGTAATGTGGTAGTCGTTAAGCCAAGTTGGAATCCTTATAGGCGGCTTAATAAGTTCCAGCAGCAGCTGGCCACAAACCTGCCTCCGCCAATCCGCGTGGTGACCTAATCTCTCTCATCTCGATTTGTGAGAGAAGGCCTTTGCCCAGCAGTGGGCAGTATAGGCTGATATTATTATTATTATATTCGAGAGTCTCCTTAACCGGCGAGCGTGTATGAGACGAACTATGAGAGTGGAGAAAGCCAGAGAGGTATGTAAGTTGTATGCATTCAAAATGGAGGTTATCAATACCATTGAAAACAAAAGTAACTAGAAAACTATTCTTTTTAACTCTAATTAGATTTTGTACTCGATCAAATCTGATGTTATGGCGGGTGCGGACAAGGACATGTTCACAGACTGCAGACTTCTTTGAGCGACGGTGTTTTAGGTCAGCTATGTGTTCTTTAACCCGAGTTTTTACTGGTCTTTTTGTTTGTCCTATGTAAGAGAGACCACATTCACAATCAAGCTTGTATACTCCTACAAGATGCAGGAGTATACAAGCTTGATTGTGAAAGCCATAACATCAGATTTGATAGACCACAAATCCTCGTGAAAGAACACCGATTCCTACCAAGGATGGTTCGCGAGGCTATTGAAATTAAAAAACATCCTAATTTCAATAGAGAAGATGGCTGGGTGCTTCCATCAACTTGGGATCCAGTAATTAATATAATCAAATCCAAAACCAAGCATAACACTGCATGACCTCAAGACACCGTGAGCTCATTCTGCGTAGATCGGACCAACAAAAATAATTAAGAAGTTTGAGGGTACCCCGGAACAACTATGCCTTTTGGACGTTTACCACCTCAGTCCTTCCCGTGACCATGGGTGCTGCAAAGCACTCGAAACGTCGGGAACTTAAAAATCACAATAAACCGCGATAAAATCCGAAAAAATAGTTTTATTTCATATATAACCTCATTACAAATAGTCGAAATCAATTCAGTTGTCAGTTTGGAAGAAATTACCTTCGGGTCTCGCGTTAATTATATTACATACATATCACTATTCATATTTCTATATTTATTCATTAATTCATTTATCTATTATATTACATTTGATTGCAATTATGATATACATATATAGTATTATATTTGTAAGTTTTAATAAATACTATCTATCTATCTATATCATCACGCCAGATCCCTTGCGGGGTAGGCAGAGAGTACAGAGTTCCAACAGGTTCTTTCCTTACATACCTCTCTGGCTTAATATAAAATAAATACTATTGCACTCAACTGTGTATGTGCCATCGGGATAATTAAGGAAAACCTGTAATTGGCCTTAATTTCAAAATGAAATAACTGTATTTGTAATATTATAAAGCTGTTGGTTTATAATAAAAAAAAAAAAAGAAACTGTTGGAACTCTGTACTCTCTGCCTACCCCGCAAGGAATCTGGCGTGATGATATAGACAGATAGATAGATAGATTATATTTAACACCATCGTCATCACTTGTAAGACGTCCACTGCTAGACAAAGGCCTATTTCAAAGATCGCCAAAACGACCGGCTTTGTGTTCACATCCAGCTTTTACCCGTGACCTTCAGTCTCAGTCCTACATAAAAGGAGTAAACAAAGACAACAGACTACTGTAGATTAATCTACTCGTTCAATAGTTTTGAACAAGTAGATTAATCTAAATTCTAAATTTTCTCGTCATTTATCTCATAAAAATAACTACGAAACAGCATTCTATTCACCATATTTTGTTACTTGACATAGTTGTACTATTTTAATAAAACACCGTCACGCCACTGAGTACACCCACGTTTCGCCGACGATGTTAGGTCCCATGTCATAGGGGGCGAGCCTATTGCCATATACCGGGCACAATTCCAGACTCCGGACTCATACTGGGAATTTTTCGTTAGAAAAACTACATTTGTCCGACCTAAGATTTGAACCCTGGACCTCGTGATCACAAAGCGATGCGCTTTGCCACCAGACCAACGAGGCAGTACTCTTTTAATAGTATTCATTAACTTAATCATTTTAATTTAAAAAAACAAACTTTTAAAACAAGAGCACGACGAAGATATCTTGTTAAATTAAGGAGTTCCTATGACTTCTTTTCGGCTCCATTATCAAACCCTGGACACCATCCGTGCCTAAAGTACTCGTCAAGACAAATCCAACGAGCCCAAACACGGCAGCGTTATATTGAGTAGTTGGGTGGTACTATTAGTCACTTTTCGGCTTCATCATCAGACCCTGAACACTATAGTGGTATAGTACTTGTCAATACAAATTTAACAAGCCTGAACACGAGGAATTACGTTGCATATTTCACATGTTCCTATGGCCATCTTCCGGCTCTATCATCAGACCAGCTCCGTGGAACCATATTATTGCATTGTCATCGAACTAACACACGTATGCCAAATTTAATCACCACGAATTACCGCAAGTGCTTGAAAAATTGATCACAAGATTATAGATAGAAGTCATACGAACATTGTAAGTAAAATAAAAGCTATATAATTCTGTGCTGTCTATATATTTTTTTTTTAAATGTAGCCCCACACTAGGATTAATTCCTGTGTCGTGGGTGCGTTTCCAAACATGAAAATTCACATACACAAATACACAGGCCGGAACAAATAATTGTGGATCACATAAAGATTTGTCCCGTGCGGGAATCGAACCCGCGACTATTAGACACAGTGGGCGATGCGGGTTAAGCTCTTAACCAATGCGCTAAATCGTCGGTCGAAAATGAATTAATTTTCAGCATTCTTGCATCTTAGCGCCCTTATTGTGATTTGTTGATTATGATTTAAGAGTGTTTTGAGACACAAAAACTCAGGCTCTGTCACACGTTTGTCATTACTCGTATTCCTTTCATAGCACGCTTCACACATACGCTGATGCTACAAGCTGAGTATTCCTGGATAACCATCTCTTAGCCCAATAATCCGTCATTCAATTCAAAAGTACCCAACTTGTTCCCAACTTAACCCTATAATACGTTGAAGGGTTTAAGATATTTAAATATTTTTTTGAGCTTACATTTAAATGGAGAAGAGCAATAATTACGAGGGCGCGGACGAATCACTGCGCCGGTGTGGTCTTAAGCACGTGTGTTAGTATGGACCATTGTTATTGGTTACTTGTGTCCATTGACTTGTCCGACAATTTCTATTTATCAATGAGTTTTAAGCTGTTAGTAATATTAGGTTATAATTTCAATAAATGTAAAGCCTTCTTCATTATATGACTGTGTGGCACGAATATTTGTACGCCAAGTATTGGTTGAGCATAGCGAAATATTAATTACTCTGTATACCATTTTTCCTATACCTATGTTCACAAATAAACTATATTATTATTATTAATATAGGTTGGTTTGGCTGAAAAACTAAGCTTACATTTTTTTTCATGGGTCAAAAAAGTACTTACATATTGTAATTTTGGTACGATTAGACAACTTTCTTTGAACGTGAAATACGAATGGAAAGTTAGGTTTGTATACGGCCTTACCCGTAGCTTTCATTTTGTTTAAAATAAACCCTGTGCTGTGGATGTGTTCAAAAACATCAAATTTACGGGCATCAATACTCACACCCAAAGAAAATATTTGTGTATCACATAAAGACTTGTCCTGTGCTTGGATTGAACCTGCAACTGCTCAATTCAATAGACGGAGCGGCTTGCTCTCTAATCACTAGACTAAACCGTCGTTAAATTATTTTAACAACCATGCTATTATCGAAAATGGCACAGAGAGATTTGAAAAACTAAGTGTAAATTTTTAATAACCTCGTAGAAGGAGAATAACTCTTTATGGTGAAGACAAGTTTTCTTTCTTTCCCCCAAACTGTTTTGTTTAATGTTTGACTTTCTCCCGAAGCACTGGTGAGCGTCTATTCCGCTTTATAGGACCCGGAAATTACAGCAAATTTAACACCTCATTTTCTCAAAAAATGAGCTACACATTTCGTATATCAATGGAACCAAATCCCCATCTCCCCATATCGTAACTATTATGTCTGACACTTAATACTTCCTCCGTCCATATGTCGGACCGCAGGGTAATAACTCTTCCTATTTGTTTGAGTTATTCTCCCGATGGGTCCTTTGTACCCGCCTTTGATATTCTAACGATTATTTAACAGCATTTTAGGGTTGATGTATGACATCGTAATTAACTTGTACAATGGTTTTAATGTGTGTTTTAATATTTATTGGATGTTCTTTTTATTTCTTTTCAAAAATGGTGAGCTATTGACATGCCATTTTTTATTGTTTTTTTTTGTACGGGTCAAATGATGCGTTCTAAATAATAGTTTTTTGAGTTAGTTATGCCATACAGTTGGTAGGTTTATTAGAAATATACATTTGTGATTAGAAATACACACATAAACACACGCCTTTATCTTACTGTGGTAGGCAAAGACTCCAATTAAATAATTTAAATTTAAAAAGACCTTTTTAAAACAAGCTTTTATAGCACAAACACAACGAAGATATCTTGGATATTTAAGAAGGTCCTATGGCTTTCTACTGGCTTCATCGTCAGACCTTGGATACTATCCCCTATTTATTATTCCCCAGGGGTAAGCCCTGCCGCACATCTTCTTCTCTTCTTCTCCGTACTCCCAGTCACACTTCTAGCCTTTATAATGGTTCTTTCACTGTTCGCGGTGCAGCTGTGGAATTCACTTCCACACTCTATACGCGATAGCGTCTCACTGGACGTATTCAAGAGGAAAATTAAAGAGCATTTCCTTTCATTATGAATCACATATTTATGTATGTATGTATATACCATATATCTTTGACGGCAATACAAGTGTTTAAGCAATTACGATCATTTTAATTGTTTACTCGTGGATTTACTGAGTTATTCGGATTAAAATTTAGTGTAGTGCATTAAATAGTGTCATATCAATATCACTTGTGAATATTATTGTGCAAAATAAACAAATAATTCGTAATTAAACAATTTAACTAAAATGACAATGCAGCTCAGAGACTGATGAACAACATGCTCGTGAGAACAATATCGAAATAAATGGTATACCTGAAAACAGATCTGAAGACTTACCAGGTCCAGCAGCTAGGTTCTACCGTCTCTTGTCCAATTCAACAGTGCGAAATATTAAGCTCCGTCAGAGTAAGGAAATTAGATGACGCTAGTAGCAGACCTCGCTCAATAATAGTAAAATTCCCTAGTGTTAGAATTAGAGACAACGTTTTAGCCGCGGTATCGAAATATAATAGGAAAAAACCCTAATGAAAAGCTGCACAGTGGATTATTAGGCTACAGTGGGAAGAAAGCGCCAGTTTATGTCTTGGAACATCTATCCCCATACCATAAAGTACTTCACGCTGAAACAAGAAAAATTGCTCGTGAGAAAGGGATCGAGTATGTGTGGATTCGAAATGGCCGTATATTTACACGTTTGAATGATCAATCTCCCGCACGGCAAATCAAGTCCAACGACTGTCTGAAGAAACTCTGAACAGTTACAAGACGAAGAATCTGTGACCGTACAGCTACTATTAAAATTCAAAGTCTATTATCAGAACTTACGAAGCATGCGAAGTAAGCTAGAGGATATTAGATTGGCGTCTCTTAGCAATGACTATGATATAATAGTTGCAACTGAAACGTGGCTGAACAACTCTATAGAAGACGGAGAACTATTCAATAAAAATTACAAAATCTACCGACGTGATCGACAGTCAACATGTTCGGCCAAAAAGGAAGGTGGAGGAGTTCTTTTCGCTGTTGCCCGAAACTTACAATCTAGGCGACTCGCTCACCTTGAGTCCCCTCAAGAGGACTTATGGATCTCGTTAAAAATTAGAGACAATAATGTGACAAAACATATACTACTATGTGTCATTTACTTGCCACCGCCTGTTACAGTGAGTTCATTAGATTCTTTTATAAATAATGTTAATGCGATTATGGCTGATAATCCTACAGAAGTCATAATATTTGGCGATTTTAATTTAAATTTAATGGAATGGCAAAGGGATAGTGATGAGGGCAAGGATTTGCTACCTACTAATTACGATAACATTATTGGCTACTCCTTTGTTGATTTCATGTCCCAAAATAATTTTAAACAACACAATAATGTCAAAAATAACAGCAATAGAATACTTGATCTTGTCCTAACTAATTTCGAAGGTATTGACATTAAGGGAGCTACGATTCCTCTTAGCAAAATTGACTCATATCATCCACCTCTAGAAATCCAACTCAATCTCCGGACCCCGCTTTTCCTCAAAAATCAGATTTTTGCCACTTATCACTTTAAAAAAGCTGACTACTCACTCGTAAATGACAAACTAAGACAAGTAGACTGGGAGTCTGAGCTTGATTGCGACGATGTCAACATTATGACACATAAATTTTATAAAATAGTTTATTCCATTATAGAATCATCAGTACCTAAGACAAAAAAGTGTACCCATAAATATCCCTTTTGGTTCACACGGTCTTTAATAGCATTGATAGCAGAAAAAGAGAAAATCAGACGCAAATACAGAGTGAACAAAAACCCACGAGATTTGATTGAGCTAAAACTTGCGAATAAACGGGTAGAAAACTTGATGAAAAAATGCTATCATACCCACATAAACAATGTAGAAGCATCAATATGTAGCAATCCTAAGAAATTTTGGGCATTTTTAAAACAAAACCGTGGCCAATCAGTTGGAATACCATCTGAAATGACGCTAGCAAACAATATTGCCAAATCAGGCAAAGAAATTTGTGATCTTTTTGCAGATCATTTTTCCTCTATTTTTTCAAAGACTGATATTGCCATAGAGCCTAAAATCATGGAAATATTCAATCAATACTCTTTAAATAATATCCATGTGACTGAAACTCTTGTTTTGAGTGTTTTAAAAAAAATCAACGTCAGTAAAGGGGCCGGGCCAGACGGTATTCCTCCATACTTTATCAAAATGACGAGTAAAAATCTCTCCTTACCTCTCAAACTTATATTCAAAAAATCTTTGGACACTTTTACATTCCCCTCGGTCTGGAAAGAAGCAAATGTTGTTCCAATATACAAAAAAGGAGACGTCAATAGTGTCACAAATTATCGTCCGGTCTCCATTCTGAATATTTATCCTAAAACGTTCGAGAGTATTGTTTGCCCATCATTAACAGAATTTACAAAGAATATGTTGTCACCAAACCAACATGGATTCCTCAAAAATAGGTCAACCGTCACTAACCTAGTCAACTATACCACCGACTTATCGCACTCCATTGATCAACGTGCGCAAGTTGACGCTATATACACAGACTTTAGTAGTGCGTTTGATAAGGTAGATCACAATATACTTGTCAACAAACTGAGGAGATTTGGGATACACGGGCCGCTCCTCCTATGGTTTCAATCATACTTAGAAAATCGGGTTTTAAGAGTAACAGCACAGGGTTATAAGTCCAGGGACTACGTAGCATTTTCTGGGGTCCCTCAGGGCTCTCATCTGGGCCCAATATTATTCTTAATCTTCATAAACGACATAGGTGAGAATTTAAAACATTCTAATTACTCCCTTTTTGCTGACGATCTTAAATTATATATGACAATAAGTAGTGTGGAGGATTCGTATAAACTTCAAGATGACATTAATGCTATTAATGATTGGTGTTTTCAGAATAATATGCAGCTTGATGCAAGTAAATGTGCTCACATAAAGATGACGAAAGTTAAAAAGCCCATAGCAACTCGTTACTTTGTTGAAGGTGAGCAGCTACTTGAAGTGGCTTATATTCGCGATTTGGGGATCGAGATCGATAATCAACTAAGATTTGTACAACATATTAACCAAACACTATCTAAAGCTTGGAAGCTGCTTGGTTTTCTAAAGAGAACGTGCAATAACTTCTCCAACACTCGCACTCTTATTTGTCTGTACAACACCTCAGTCCGAAGTATTCTCGAATATGCAACTGCTGTTTGGAGCCCCCAATACACGGTTCATGTTAATCGATTAGAACGCGTTCAAAAGAATTTTACAAAATTCTTAGCATATAAAGATCCACAAGGCCCGTATCGTGCTAGCTACAAGGAACGATTGCGGCATTATGGACTTTGTTCACTTGAAACCCGCCGTAAAATAATCGATTTAGCATTTTTACATAAACTAGTGAATGGGACTATTGACAATTCAAACCTGTTGGAAAAATTAAAACTATCAGTACCCAGTAGGATCCCTAGATTCCCTTTAACTTCGACCTTTGTACCCACACTACACCGAACCAAAATTAATTGCCCCTTGAATCGTATTATTAAAACATACAATGAAGTTAATAATGTTGACATCTTCAGCAATTCCCTGGTCATGTTTCGTTGTGAATTGTTTAAAATATTTGGTGACACCTAATTATTTTATTGTAATCTTATTTTAATTTCCATTATTCTCCTATTCTAAATTGATTGCGACTAGAATTATATAATAAAAATGACATAATAATAAAAATGACATAATAATAAAAATGACATTATAATAAAATGATTAAATACTATCTATTACAATTTTATTATATAATATCTCTAATCTCCATAATCTTGACTTTTTCATGTTTATTTTTTTTGTATTCAAATATTCTTATCAATAGATTGCATGTTCCTATAATAATCTTGTATTCTTTTCTGTAAAAGCTGTACACTCCTGTAATGACAGTTCACACTGTCCTAAACTGTTACAATATTTATACTGTGATATCTGTGATTCTGTCGATGGTGTGTCTTTATCCTAAATAAATAAATAAATATACTATTATATATAATTATTGATATATATTATATATGGATAAATAGGTATATTAATTTATATTATTTTGTTGATTTGTATGTGTATGTAATGTGCTGTGTATTTATGTATAGTTTTATTCCATTGTACAGTTGTTACTGTTCTCTCTACTTTTCATCTCTCTATCGCTGAGGTTAGCTGTACGAAAACTCAATTTTTAGTTAAGCACACTTTTGTATATAAAATATCCTATATATAAATAAATATCTGGGTCTAAAGTTCTCGTCAAGATAAATCCAACGAGCCCGAACACGAGGGGGTTACGTTGTATAGTTGACATGTTCCTATGGCCACCTACCGACTTCATCATCAGATCAGTTCCATACTACGTAGGTAGTAGCATAATATTGTCTTGTCACCATATTTACATACTTATGCCAAATTTCAGCTCAATCAAATACCTGCCAGTGTTTGAGAAATGAGTCACAAAATTTAAACCGGACAGGCAGACAGATAGATATACGAACATTGCAAGTTAAATAAAAGCTTATAAAAATACAGTAACATCTTTATGTATGTGTGTAATGCCTGTAAAAAATAATATACTAGTTTCAAAATCTATATATTAATACGTGAAGCAAAAACTTTGTACCCCTTTTTACGAAAATTGCGCGGACGGAGGAGTATGAAATTTCCCACACTTATAGTTTATATAGAGAAGAGTGCAGAATGCTAATGTTTTTTTAAAATTATGCATAAAAGATACATTAAGTCAATGAAAAAAACATTACACACTTTACCATGCATTTGACACAATACACTTCAAATTATTTGACTTAGTGAATGTCAAACATAACCAGCAAACGATGAAAGAGTTTTTACAAAAAATATCGCTTACAAAGAAGTTTTGTATTATTAATTAAAGTATCGAAATATGTATGTCAAGTTCAATGGACAGCATTTTCTTAATCGCATGGTTTTTTGTTACATTTGAAAAAAATAAAACAGGTATTCTATTTATCTATCTATCTATATCATCACGCCAGATCCCTTGCGGGGTAGGCAAAGAGTACAGAGTTCCAACAGGGTCTTATTTACTAACCAATTAACCTACCAACTAATTATCTGTTTCTGTGTGAATCCGTTTCATAATGGTATTTTGTGCAATATATGTATGTCCTCAGTTCTGTTTCGTATTATATTTCATTAGTGTTATTTTCCTCAGACTTTAAGTGTATTGTCTATTTTAGTTTGTTCATTGTATTGTCTATGCGTGTGTCTGCTCCTTGATTTGTTGTACTATGACGAAGGCAAGGGACCAGCTGAAATTCAGTGCTGTGCGTCAAGCATTGCATACATTGAGCTGGTTCCCTCGCTAAGACACATATTGCAGCATGTTAAATTGTATTTCCTCCCACCTTATTTTGTTTATCTCGTTCTTGTTTTTTCTTGTAATCTTTATTGTTTATTAAGCAAAAATAAATGGTTTAAATAGTAAAATTAGCTATTATATTGCCATTTAGAGTTTAGCTCTTCTTATATTATTAAACACCTACTAGCTATTAATTAATAATTTTCATATTGATCGCGCACTCAGGGTAGAACTTTTTGGACTCTGATCTCTTCCTACTCTATAAGGGTCTAAACAGACAAGCTGCATTTGATCTGTAACTCAGCTGCAAAATTGCGGTTTGAAGGCAGTTTTTGTGCAGTTGACATAACTGCATCAAAACTGCCAACATCAGTCGGCGTGCAGTTGTAATAAAAATTAGTTCTGCGGTCTGTGCAGTCGGTTGGCAGTTTTGATGCAGTTATAATGACAGCATCCAAACTGCAAAACTGCAGACACTAGGGGGTCTGTCCAAGTGCGTTCTCGTCGCGACCCCTGCCAGTTATTATGACTGCAATCTTGGACCGAAGACGTACCGCATTGCGGACTAGGGCGTCCCACCGAGGCGACGCGTATGCGGCCCGCCCCCGTCGGTATGAATAAGCGGTGGTGGTGGAAGCGGCGAGGGGAGCCGCCACTCATCACGCCGGGCCCGAACTGGCGAGTCATGGGGTGCAGAGTGTCGAAGAGGCACTTGGAATGTAAGGGGTGGTATGGAAGATAAGATGCATGAGGTGATTGATGTGATGAAAGAGAGACGCCTGGATGCTCTGTGTGTAACAGATACTAAGCGGACGGGCAGTAAAACCTGTGATCTTCCTGATCGCACGATGGCTCTGTGGTCTGGGGTAACGCAGAGCAGTCGTGCTAGCATGGGGGTGGGTATCATGCTGTCCCGTCGCCTGGCCTCTGGAATAAGAGACTATGGCCTGTACGATGCGAGTCTTCTCTGGGTCCGCTTAAAACTGGGTGTCACTAGAGTTCTTTTAGTCGCAGCATATACTCTCGTAAGCTCGTCGGAAACCCAGGACTTTGAGAAGTTTTGGTTCTGGCTGAGGCTAACGAAAAGGTGATTTTGTGTGGCGACCTGAACGGATGGGTAGGAACTAGGCGGCAAACTTGCGATGCTGCTCTGGGTCCTTATGGTGATAAGAGAGTGAACGATGCAGGTAAACTCATTGTAGATGTATGTTAGGAAAGGGGCCACCTTGTGTCTAATACGATATTTTAGCATATGTATGCCACATATGTATACGTGGAGAAGGAATGAACAAAAAGACATGATAGATTTTATCCTGGTAGATAACCGTCTCCGAAGCAAACTCCAAGATACGCGTGCGTATAGAGGCCCCTCTCTTGAATCAGACCACTATCTCGTAGTTCCGCGGTTTAGTGGTCTGTTCAGGAAGTGGAGGCACTGGCGAGAGCGTATCCCCTTTGGAGACCTTAAAAGAATAAAGAGTGAAAAGTTGCAAGATGAACGCGTGAGGAGAATGTATGAAGACAGAGTCTGGGACAATCTTTTGACTTTAGGTTCTTCAAATGTAGATGAATGCTGGAGGCTATTCCTTATTTTCCTGGGAAAGAGAGTTTGGTAGAATTAGCGAAAGAAGTATGTGGTTGCTCAAAGGAGCATAGTACAGAAAAAGGTGATGCCTAGTGGGATGCGGAGAGCTCCGTAGAAAGTAAGAAGAAAGCATGGAAAGACTATATTTCTTCTTTGAACCTGAACGCCAGTATGACAGAGATGAGGAAAGAAATATACCGGCAATGCAAGAATGCCACTAAAACTTTAGTGAAAGAAAAGCGTGTAAGATCCAGTGCGATTGAGGAGGAGAGGCTGGTGAAGAACTTCGAGAACAACACCAAACTCTTTTGGAGCAAGGTGAGAAAGGCTCGAGTTGCTTCATCAGGCTCCAGAATGGAAAGAATAAAATCTAAGGATATTGTCATTCTTGCAGCACACAAGCTGTGCTAAACCTGCGAGTGCGGTGGAGTGAATATTTTGGAGAAATGTATGGAGATGCCCCGGATACTGGTGCCGTAGACGAACCCGGAGGCAAGTTTGTGGCACCAGAATCAACAGAGGACATCACTACGGAAGAAGTTGAATAGGCGCTAAGAAGTATGAAAAATGGTAAAGCTGCGAGAGTAGACATGATATCTGCCGAGATGATCAAATATAGTAGAACTTGCATCCGGGATGCCTTTCAGGTCCTTGCAAACCTTTGCTGAAAGACCGGTAGAGTCCCTACAGATTGGCGCCGTACAGTCATAGTACCCTTGTATAAAGGCAAGGGCTCACAATATGACTGCGCTGATTACAAAGCCATCCGTTTGACCAGCTTGATTGCTTGAGATAAGAACGTTAGAATGTTATAATTTGAAAATAAGCCAATACAATTTGAATATAAGCCAATCAGAGCACAGTAACAGTTTAGAGTCTTTTTAACGAGAACTAAAAGAACGGCAATGAATATAGTGATACCAAATATAGCTCTGTCTTATTTAAATAATCATCAAATAATACTAATTATTTACATTTGGTAAACATCTTTTAAAATTATCAAGTTGTCAATACAATCACATATTTATATAAATTCAAAAACAACGGAAGTTTATAAATACTTTTTCTAATTATGTATTGGGTATTTAACAAAAATACATCATAAAGTCTTTAATCAATTTTAAACTTAATATTATGGTATTATCTTAGTAATTAATTCTAGTAAAATGTTAAATATATAACACGTGCATACTCATTTCTGAGATGGTACATAGATGGCAATCTGCAAGTAGATAATACATCAGGTGCTGCACTGAAATAGCAATTATTAATATATGAACCAACTATCTATCTCTATCATCACGTCAGATTCCTTTCAGGGTAGACAGAGAGTGCAGAGTTCCAACAGGGTCTTTTTTACTAACCAATTAACCTACCAACTAATTATCTGTATCTGTGTGAATCCGTTTCATAATGGTATTTTGTGCAATGTATTTCCTCAGTTCTGTTTCGTATTATATTTCATTAGTGTTATTTTCCTTAGACTTTTAGTGTATTGTCTATTTTAGTTTGTTAATTGTATTGACTATGTGTGTGTGTGCTCCTTGATTTGTTGTACTATGGCGAAGGCAGGGACCAGCTGAAATTCAGTGCTGTGCGTCAAGCACTGTATACACTGAGCTGGTTCCCTTGCTACACCTATTGCGCAAGTTAAATTGTATTTCCTCCCACCTTATTTTGTTTATTTCGTTCTTGTTTTTTCTTGTAATCTTTATTGTTTATTAAGCAAAAATAAATGGTTTAAATAGTAAAATTAGCTATTTACTGCCATTTAGCTCTAACCTAGTAAATCAAATCGGAGTTTAGCTCTTTCATATTGATCGCGCACTCAGGATAGAACTTTTTGGACTCTGATCTCTACCTACTCTATAAGTGTCTAAACAGACGACCTGCATTTAATCGGTAACTCAGCTGCAAAATTGCGGTTTGAAGGCAGTTTTTGTGCAGTTGACATAACTGCATCAAAACTGCCAACATCAGTCGGCGTGCAGTTGTAATGTAAATTAGTTCTGCGGTCTGTGCAGTTGGTTGGCAGTTTTGATGCAGTTATAATGACAGCATCCAAAATGCAAAACTGCAAACACTAGGGGGTCTGTCCAAGAGCGTGCTCGTCGCGACCCTGCCAGTCATTATGGCTGCAATCTTGGACCGAAGACGCACTGCATTGCAGGCAGCCCGGAGGCGAGTTTGTGGCACCGGAATCAACAGAGGACATCACTACGGAAGAAGTTGAATGGGCGCTAAGAAGTATGAAAAATGGTAAAGCTGCGGGAGTAGACATGATATCTGCCAAGATGATCAAATATTGTGGAACTTGCATCCGGGACGCCTTCCGGGTCCTTGCAAACCTTTGCTGGAGGACCGGTAGAGTCCCTACAGATTGGCGCCGTGCAGTCATAGTACCCTTGTATAAAGGCAAGGGCTCACAATATGACTGCACCAATTACAGAGCCATCAGTTTGATCAGCTTGGCAGCCTAGGTGTACGGTGAAATTATTGAACGGAGAATTCCGATGGAATGTTGTGCGAGGCACAAGGGGGTTTCAGGTCCGGAAGAGCATGTTCGGATCAAGTTTTTTCCCTTCGCAACATTGTAGAAAAGCATCTGGCAGTGGGCCGGAAGGTTTTTTGCGGTTTTGTGGATCTGGAGAAGGCGTTTGACAGAGTTGTGCGAAAGAGACTTTGGGACATTTTCCAGAGTATGGTATAGATGGCACTTCGTTGCGAGCCGTCCAGTCCACTTATGTGGACTGCATACGGGTGGGTGGTAACAGGTCACCCTGGTTCGACTTTGAAATCGGCGACAAGCAGGGTTGCGTGTTGTCCGCTAGACTGTTTATAATATATTTGGATAAAAGTCTTCAAAGACTGAAAGCGATGAATGAAGGAGTACAAATGAGTGATCTAGTGGTATATCATCTACTATATGCAGATGACGCGGTTTTGATAGCGCCAACAGCCACTGATCTGCAATCACCAGTCACAGTTATGAAAGACGACTGCATGAAAAATGGCTTACATTTGAATGTAAAGAAAACCAAGATTATAGTTTTTGAACGGGAAGAAACCAGAACGAATGTAATGATTGTGGTTGGTAACGATTTGCTGGAGCAATTGAATGAGTTTGCCATATTCGCAACAGCGTAGTAAGAAAGCGAGTATGTATGAAAGATAGTATCGGTGTAAAGATGAGAAAGGGTATGCTCCGTTGGTTCGGGCATATAAAAAGTCAGAAGAAAGTATGACAAAACAGATATACAATGAGAAAGTGGAAGGATGTAGGTACCGGGGAAGACCTAGACTATCTTACCACGACCAAATAGACCGAGTCTTATCTGAAGGACAAGTCAAGAGTCTCCGTAACCGGCGAGCGTGTATGAGACGAACTATGAGAGTGGAGGAAGCCAGAGAGGTATGTAAGGAAAGAACCTGTTGGAACTTTGTACTCTCTGCCTACCCCGCAAGGGATCGGGCGAGATGATATAGTAATAGTAGTAGTAGTAGGAAACACACCTACGGACACAAAGAAAAAAGTATAAATCTGATCTAATCTTAAAGATATACTAACAGTGCCACACAAAGAAATCAAGGAGCTAACATTGATAAATAATGTTCAAGGTTGATCACTATCTTGAGATACAGGCTTCCGCCTAGTTCAGGGGATCAAAAATCCTTGTTTAATCCTCCAAACTACCACAAACAGTGTAATTGTGTTGGATATAATATAGAACTAATGTTGTCTGTTTATACTGTGAATACCTAAATATGCTATATTGTACAATACTTTTAGTGGTGAAATATAAACTATTTTATATTTTTATTTTAATAATTTTGCAGCTACCTTGCAGTTTAAATTCAGCCCGGGTGTTTAAATGCTAAGTGAAGTGTGGATGCATTGAAGTGATTTTAGCCTGGTCTAATATGCGTTCTGTGAGG
This sequence comes from Phalera bucephala, assembly GCA_905147815.2. Classification (NCBI taxonomy): domain Eukaryota; kingdom Metazoa; phylum Arthropoda; class Insecta; order Lepidoptera; family Notodontidae; genus Phalera; species Phalera bucephala. The sequence continues at coordinate 3,539,616 of LR990632.1, read as the reverse complement.
TCGCCGAGTCCGAGTCACCGTGGTTGTTGGGTCTTCAGCTGTGAAACAAAATATCGATTTCATTAATTATATCAATTGGCTGCTCATAAGGTCTTGCGTTTGAACCTTGGGATTGACTGAGTGTAGTTTTTTATATTCAAAGATTTCCATTGGACCCAGAAACTAGTTCGCTAGCCGTAGTATGCATCACGCACAGCAATTCTAAATATCATACACATAATTCCAAACTCGGCCTTCATAAAGTGCTTGAGCATGGAGTTATATTTGGTTACTTGCGTGAGGACTGGACTTGCGCTCATTGATATTGCTCGCACTCTTGTGCAAGTGATCCTGTAAAAGCTCCTCGGCAAACAGCGATATCACTTAATATATTTACCTAATTACCCATTTACCCAATGCCAGTGCCAATCCGTGCAAGTGCAGAGCAGTGTTGGGCATTTTTAATTGTAGGATCAATCAATTGAAATTCCAATAACAATTAAATGAATCCCCCTAAGGTACTTCGGAAAAACAACGTCCTTGGATATCAAACGCCTCAGTTCCTCCCGTAACCATAGGTGCTGTTGTGCACTCGAAGCGTCGTCGAATCGTCACACTTAAAAACTAATAATAAGCGTGACGAAATTCCAAATACACATTTTAATTTCAACTTAATTTTTTACAATAAATGTTTGCCCAACTCTGGTGCAAGGGCGCCCCTAGCGCTGTGCGACCGCGGTATTCTTAGCGATCACCAAGATCAAGCAGCGTACGGCTGAGTTGGTCTGAAATAGGTGACCGTTCATAATCAAGCGTCTCTTAGCTTCGGAAGGCACGTTAAGCCTTTGGTCCCGTTTGCCACTTTTTGTGGTTCTCGTGGACCTAATCCCTCACCTTGATTTGTGTGACCTTCTCTTACCATTACCATTTACCATTTATTGCAAATACCAGTCATAACACAACAGCTATTGTATGGTACACCCATCTTCGTAAAATTGAGCGCTGAATGGATTGTCCAAAGCCATCGTATGCTCCGCGATCTTATCCCTTACCCTGTTGGAAATCATGTAAATTCTTCCAAAAACCCTTCTCATTCCTTTAGCAATGAAAATTTTAGTGTTGTGCCTATGTAAGAACGCCTTCATTCTTTGTGCCTTAGCATAATTTTTCTTCTCATCGGATGGAGTGTGCTGAATACAGATCTCTTCTTTTTGGGGAAAAATCTTCTACTTCGCTTACCCATGATGATTCTGTTCTATCTTCCATTCTGTGTCAATCGTCATTGGGACAGTAATAATAATAATATGAGCCCCGTCAAGAAACTGTCCCATTGTTGGACATGGGCCTTCTCTCAAACTGAGAGGGTTTTAGGCCACAGTCCGCCACGCTGGCCCAGTGCGGGTTAGCGAACTTTGCACACCTTTGAGAAACTCTTAGGCATGCAGGTTTCCCCACGATGTTTTCCTTCACCGTTAAAGCAAGTGATAGTTAATTGTTAATACGCACATTCTTCCGAAAAGAGGTGCGTGCCTGGGTTTAAACCCGAGACCTCTGACTTTGCAGTCCAACGGTCTAACCACTAGGCTATCACTTCTCTTGGGATAGTATCATCTGTTTATTATTAGTGCTTCCACTCGCACCAGTTACTTATATCGAGTGTAAATGCCTTAAGTTACAAACATGAGATGACTTACTGGTTGAAGTTAGATGTGCGGGCGGTGTGTGCAGTAATTGATAAATTTGCAACTTAAGCTTGGCGTGTTGCGAGTACTTAAATTTGAAGAAAACGTTGTTTATATTGATGGTCTCATATTTATACCAATCATCTTGCACATATTTTATTTTGGGCCTTAAACAGTATATTTAGCAATTATTCAATTTTTTTTGAAGTGAAAACTTCTTTAGGCGCGTTGAGCATTTTTTGAGATGAGAAAACCCTTTGAACTCGAGACACTGTTACCGTTACCGACACCATTGTATATAATTATGTACATATATTGTGTATGTACGTACATAGATACACATGCACGTTGGCATTTTTGAGATGGGAAAAAAACCATTGAACTCGCGGCACTGTTACCGTTACCGACACCTCTGTATATAAAAAAAAAACAAAAAATATTTCGTTGGAAAAGCTACATTTTTCCAACCATCCGATGACGATGTGGTTTGCCACTAGACCAACGAGGCAGTCAATAAAAAAGCGTATTCAAAAGATCTAAGAATACAAATATTTTTAAACTAATTTCTACAGTTGCTAGCTACAATTAAGAATGGATGCGTAAGTATATCCAATAGCAGCCGGATTTGGCTGCCATTTTGTTTGTGATTCGCAACCTGGTACGATAATATATCGATAGCTACGAGAGCGGGGCACCGGAAAGTTCCATTTGGAGTTCCTGGAGCCCCCTACCGTGTTGAAATAAGCCACTTCGGGGACTCTTTCCATGATCAGCCAAAACACGTCCATTGCAAGACCTCTCCCAAAGACTTTTGACGAACGATATGGCGCAGTGGTTAAAAGCTTAGGCCGTTCCACCCACTAGGTCGAATAATCGCGGGTTTGATTCCCGTATGGGACAAATCTTTGTGTGACTCACAATTATTTGTTTCGGTCTGGGTATTTGTGTATGTGAATTTTCATGATTTTGCACCCACGATACAGGAATAAATCCTAGTGTGGGGCTACGTTTTCGGAAAAAAAAACAAAAAAAGATCGCAACGACGATCGGTTTTGTGATGTATCCAGTTTTTGCCTGTCACCTTGAGAACTGCTAGTGAGTTTTTGGAAAAGTCCCACATTCTTCAGATCTCCTTACAGAGGACTGAATATCTTCCGGAGACTCTTCCACTTCAAAAGAGACAAAGAGAGGTACCTAACTGTACGTCCAGGAGGATAAACAATCGGTACACTCTTGATCTATATCATCTCTCTCAAAACCCTGAGTGTGCCAGACTTCTAGAGCACTTTTCTGTTCACATTCCACCGTTAAAATAATGCAGCTCAAATTGTTGTATTTGAAGTCAAATTGTGAGAGCTGTGAAATGGGGATAAATTTAGTTAAAATCGGTCTATTTTAGTACGCCAAAATCCTGAGGTCTGGATGTTGTCATTTATAAACTACATTTTTTTTCTATGTTTACTAATAAACTTTATTTATGTATGTACATGTTAATCCTTAAACTACTAAACTGATTTTCGTTCACTTTTTACCTATATATGAACTGTTTCACGACTAAGAGAGAAAGGGTATGCTCCGTAGGTTCGGGCATATAGAAAGAATGTCAGAAGAAAGAATATGAGAAGAAAGAATGACAAAACAGATATAAATTGCGAAAGTGGAAGGATACGGGTGCCGGGAAAGACCTAGACTATCTTACCATGCCACCATACCAAATAGACCATGTCTTATCTGAAGGACAAGTCGAGAATCTCCGTGACCGGCGAGCGCGTATGAGACGAACTATGAGAGTGGAGGGAGCCAGAGATGTATGTAAGGAAACAGTTGTTGGAACCTGTTGGAACTCTGTTTTCTCTGTCTGCCCCGCAAGCAATCTGTCGTGATGATATAGATAGATAGATCCACGACTAAGTTGATTATTTTATACACACACAGCGTCACGCGTATATTCCCCAACCGGGGGTGGCAGAGTGTACCTGAGTACACCCACGTTTAGGACCTAGGATTTGAACCCAGGACCTCGTGATCACAAAGCAATGCGCTTTGCGACTAGACCAACAAGTCAGTCGATATTTATTTTATCTATTTATTTATGAGTTTGTTGATCTCCACGTTGTTAAGCTTTGTGTTACATGCATCCAGATTATACCCAACTTCTATACATATAATTAAACAGTTGTGTTTCTATAATTAAAATTATTTAAATTTGTCAATTCCTTATGTGTGTTCCAAATCGTGTTTTGCCACGACGTTACCTTATAAACACCATAGCCGGCATAATTATGACCCTCTAATTTAAGTTCCATATCTTCCCTGTAAGTCATGACTCCAGCACAAGTGCCGTAAATTTCCTCTGCGTCTTTACCAATAGCTGTAAACATCAATTGATTAGTGGATTGGTAGTACAGGAGTCTGGTGATATATTAAAGGAGGGTTCGTTAAGGCTGAGTATTGTAGGAACAGGACTTTACTCTTGGTCTCGGCGGAAGGAGCTCCAGAGAGCGGTCCTGGAGGAGTGGCGCGGGCTGTTGAGCCAACCCAGTGCTGGACACGCCACCATCGCTAATATTTTTCCGTTATTCTGGCAATGGGTTGAGAAGCGGCACGGGGTACTTACCTACCGACTGACACAGTTGCTGTCCGGGCACGGCTGCTTCGGGCGGTACCTGTGTCGAATCGGTCGGGAGGAGACGGTGGAGTGCCACCATTGCGGTGATTCGGAGGACACGGCCTCGCATACCCTACTGGTTTGTCCGGCTTGGGGTGTGGAGCGGCAGCAATTGGCCGCTGAGATCGGAGGGACGACGCTCTCACTCCCGGCTATGGTATCGGCCATGGTCGAGAGGGATAGCGCCTGGGTGGCTATGTTCGCCTTCTGCGGGACCGTAATGGCGGCAAAAGGGGCAGCAGAACGGGAGCGGGAGGAGACAAGCGTGAATCCCGCTCGTAGGAGGCGAGTTGGGCGGAGGCGTAGAGCGTATGCCGCTAATGACCTCCATCCACCTTGAAAAGTGGCCTGCGGGCGTCGAGCGCGGGCAGCTTGTCGCCTGACCAGTAACAGGCCTGTGACGGAAGTGCGCTGCGTCCTGAGCACCCTCACAAAGAATGCACAAGGCACGAAGGAGAGGTCTGTGGAAATAGACCAGGCCCACCCGTGCCGCAGATGTTCTACCACCGGCAATTCCTGCGGTACGGCAATTGGGCAAGAGACGGACGCCGGGGGGTTTTAGTGGGTGCGAGCCCCACATAACTGCCACATCACCAAGCCCAGGATGTGGCAGTATGCGGCAGGCATTTCCCCCCGAAAAAAAACAAAGATAAAAAAAAGGACTTTACTCTTGGTGACATCTATGACATTTATATCCATAGGTAGTTGGGCTACTGCTATACCTCTAGAGTGGTTGACTTTTGGTGGGGCTGGTTATAATCCTAGATCACTAACGTGACTTACAATGGATTAAACATATTTCACCAGTCTCGTATGATGTCATATGCTTCAATAAATAATATCACTAGATAAGACTGCAAGAAAAGTATCAGTCGTTTCAAAGACCGATAATGCATCGGTTAAGCTCGCTTTCTTTCCTGGCGAAATAGAAAGGTTCTCTCCGCCCATCTAATTCTCAATCACACAAAATACCCTGATTATTGTCTTACCTGGCTTCATAACAATAGTAGTATCATTAAGCTTATCCAAGAAGTACCGATCTGGATCTCTATATTCGTCGAAAGCCCAATCATTCTCATAGCTCAACGTCTCATTTTGCCTAGTAAACGCTCGTCGGTGGACCTTGGCGGTTTTTTCAATCCATGATATGTAGGGATTGAAGTTGATGAAGCGGGATGGCAGAGAACATCCTGGGCCTAGTGTGCTCATTCCTAGCTGGAATATTAATTGTAACGAGATAATAAGAGGCAATTTGAACCAGTGTGGCTGAACTTTTACTTTACTTAAGAACAGAGGGTTTGGCACGGAACAATTGACGTTAATGTTACGCTAGCGAGTTGATTTTTTATCCTTGTCACACTAGCGATTTGCCAAATAAAAATGAACGTGGTAGCATGCTTACTCGCTAGCGTCACGCCAACGTTAATCTGATCATGCTAAGTCCGCAGGTTTTAGCCTATGGGTATTATTAGTAGTGTTTTCTTTAACATTGCGTAGTTGATCTAGTGATTCTTTGCATTCGCATCTTAGGTTGAAAAGGGTGATTTTTTCTATCGCAAAAATCTTGGTCACAGTCCGGAATCCGAAATTGTGCCCAGTATAATGGCTCATCCTATTAAATCTGAATCTAATGACGTCGCCGATACGTAAGTGTAGACGGCACACATTTACTATCTTAGGAGATATAGGCATGACGGTGTATATTCCAGTTCATTTCTCTTCAAATAAAAATAGTATAGTTACATTAATTTTGTTATTAATAAACTCTAGTTGTCAAGGCCTCATATGATACATTACATTAGGCGTTACCTTTCACAAGACCTCGTTTCACTGTAAGGTAACGCCTATTGTTATGATAAGGGTTAAAATAGTGGGACAAGATGCTTTATTGTGGAAGAGATTACCGAGAATAAACTTCTTCTATTCCAAGATTGCTTAGGCATAATATAAACGCCTTAGTATATACGTAACTGAAAGGGCATACCTATGTCAAATATTGCGTCGATTTTGCCATGCCATATAGCGTTCTTAAAGCTTATGCTTTATATTGTATAAGACGTCAAATTTGGAAAGCTATCAAAATTCAGTGATCCTACACAAATTTGGTTTAAACAAACCTATTCCTAGCAACTTTAAATGCTACGAAAGATATATTAATATTTGCTAACTTCCTCGGAAGTATATGGAGCCAAGGCAAATGACAATGCAAGTAATAGTCAGTTATTTCATAGCTGATAAATTCAGTAAATAAATCCTTACATGACTTATTATAGAAATCGTATTTAAATTGCAATTCCATTACATTGCATATTTTTATAAGGGCATATTCACTTGAAAAGACTTTTAAGAAATAATATTGCATTTGCCAAAAGTAACTAGAAGTTAAAAAAAATAAACCCCGTTACGCCTATATTCCCCAAGTGGGGGTGGCATAGCTGTACTGAGTATACCGGCTTTTCGCCGACGATGTTAGGTCCCATGTAATAGCCTGTTACCATATACCAGGCAAAATTCCAAAGTCCAGATTTATACTATGAATTTTTTGTTAGAAAAACCTTCTAGGTAGGTTTTGGTTCAAATCCTAGGTGGATTTGAACCCAGGACCTCGTGATCACAAAGCCAGGCGCTTTGCCGCTAGACCAACGAGGCATTCAGACCAACGAGGCAGTGAGACCAGCGAGGCAGTCAGACTAACGAGCCCGTCAGACTACCGAAGCAGTCACTAAAAGTTGTTCACGAAAATTCGGCACCTAAGAAAAACATATAGTACCAGGGTCCACTTTCCAGTGTAATTGGTGACAAGTGCCATGCCCGGATCGAAGACACACTGCTCGCTGTTGTATTTACTCTTGAAGCAGTGATAATGGGTCGGCCTCATCCATGCAGTGTCCAACTGAAATTCAAGCAGAATTTAAATACTTTTTCTTCCTTTATCTATTTAAAAAACGTAGCCCCACACTAGGATTTATTCCTGTGTGTGCGTTTATAAACGTGAAAATTCACATACACAAATCCGGACCGGAAATACTGAGACCGGAACAAATAATTGTGGATTTCTCCCGTGCGGGAATCGAACCCGCGACTATTAGACAGTGGGTGGAGCGGCTTAAGCTCTTAACCACTGCGCTAAATCGTCAAGTAAATTTTTTGAATATATGGTGTGTGCTATGGACTAATAACTGGCACTTAATACTCAACGTATCGATCGAGTACTGTACATGGTACTGTGTTCTGTAACTGCTATTGTAAACGTTGAAGTTAAAAAAATTACATTAAAATGTAGTTGAACAGATCATCTAAGCCGAATAAACATAAATAGATGGGCCGAACTAAGTTCCAAATTAGCCCCATAATAGGGAAATCGTCGTCGTCGCAAGCCCAGGAAGTAGTGGTGCGATTACCTCAACGCATATCGAGTAGAATGACTATTATTGACAAGGGATAGAAATCGTTGGAGGAAAAGGGGGGGACCTATGCCCAGCAGTTGGACACATAAGAGCAACGAAAGAACACCTATCAGCTTAATATCTATTAGAAGGCAAGGAAAACGTGTGCTCAGCTAGTTATTATTCTGGATATCTTACATGCTTTTCTTGGTTAGTGTTCAGTATTACCTTTTCCGTTTTGTAAAATTCAATGCACTCATCCGGTATGACATTTACCATTCTATGTACTATTTGCTCTAGCATTCCGTTACCTGCAATGTTACGGTTCCCTTCAATATGAGACGCTTGTAACGCTGTGATCGGTGTTTATAGCGATCAAGCGTCTCCGTACTTCGAAACACATGTTAATCGTTAGTCTTAGTTGCCACTTCATATGGTAGTTAATATTTGAGGCAAATTCGAAGCCTTATACCCATAAGGCTTGATAATTTCCATTCTAAGTGATTGAGGTTGTTCCATCGAAACTATCTCAGCAGCAGTCCGGAGTAATCCGGAGAATTGGGCCTGGTATAATGGAGTTAGGTCCGCTTAATCTATTGGGAGCTAACATTATTCGCAAAAGCGAGTGTACACAGTACATCTTTTCCAACTCCGCTTTGGAAATATAGTGGTGTAAGTGTTTATTCTTGCTTTGATTAACCTGCTTAGTTATTTAGTTGTTAGTACTCATGGTCTGTAAATCCTATAGCATAAAGATGATCTTTTGATGTGTCGTCGATCATCGAAGCATTAACAGGCCAATTTAATGGATCCCCTGTTAACAAATGTATTGTACTTTGAACTTAAACAATGACAAAGGGGGATAGATAGATATACGCTTTGGGGATATAGGCCTGACGGTGTTTTATTTTGTCCATCCTCTAATTTCTAAATAGGGGCTGGAGATCACTTAATCAATTTTTCTCCGCTTAAAGTTTTCATTGTTAAACTTACATTGATAGTTTGTATCGTTGCATTCTAACTTGACCAAAGCGACTGTATTCAATGTATCCTGTCGAAACTCCGGATGTATAATCAATTACTTGGCAGTAAAAGGCTAGGTCTTCAGACGAAATGAACATGACGTGTGTTGTCGTTCTAGAAAAGAAACCAATTATCAATATCAGGCAAAAACTACTGAATTATTTTGACAAGTCCGTTACTATTTTTCGGATTTTATCGCGGTTAATTTTTAAGTTCCCGACGTTTCGAATGCTTTGCAGCACCCATGATCACGGGAGAGGCTGAGGTGTTAGACGTCTAAAACATTCTGCGTTGATTGGACCAATAAAATAATTAAGAAGTTTGAGGGTACCCCGGAACAACTATGCCTTTTGGACGTCTAACACCTCAGTCCCTCCCGTGACCATGGGTGCTGCAAAGCACACGAAATGTCGGGAACTTAAAAATCAAAAATAAACCGCGATAAAATCCGAAAAATAGTTTTATTTCATGTACAAATCTAAGAACTCAGTAAGACCGTTACTATTAAAACATTCATTAGGTACATTTAGAGGCTCTTCACAAGGTATACCGATGTCCTAGAGAAAATCGCGGGTAAAAGTGAATGGTGGATGAGTACACCACAGAGCTGGTCGTGGTCGCGATATTTGGGAAAGCCCTAGCCCTACAGTAGACGTCTTTTTGGTAAGTTTCCATTTTGATATATACCTAATGTTTCTAAGGGTTTTCGCTCGCGTGAAGGTAGTACTTTAAAGGTTTCGTTAAATAGCCGACGGAGCGCGACGGAGGCGCTCGGCTATGCTCGGTCATCGGTCGGCAGCGCGGCGCACAGGTCACACTGCGGAAGCGACATCGCACTGGTCAGGCGGCCGCTCGACTCGCTCCCCCCGTGTTTCGGTTATAATTTCGTCGAGTGCGACAGCGGCAGGTCGTGACGTTTACCGTCGAACCGAGCAGGGCTGTGCTGTGTGGCGTCGTCTATACATTTCAGTACATTACAACTCCCCAAGTCGCGCCACCATCGCGCTCCCGTTGCGCTATTTCTGCTACGGGGAAAGGCCTTAAAAAGTATTGATCTTGCTTAAAAACTGGACGATGTTGGAATACACCAGATGGTTCAGATTTATTATGGAGAAGTCAAGCTGTATTTCCGGTACTCCCAAAACTATTATCATCAAACGTATGGTATCTGTTAATCAGAATACAAACTGCAAATGTGAAGGTCTCTCAAAATCTGTTCAGTAGTTTTAGTGTGCCTGAATAATCAAACATTTTTGTTAAAGGTTTTTTATTATTAAAAACCTCTAAATAGCCGATTGCAAATATTTATTAATCTTTTATTTACTTTTATTTGTAGTCTAGAGTTTGATTGCAGCAATATTTGTGTAACCTGTTATTTGTTTAAATGTAAGTAATTGTGTATGCCATATTTATGTTTGGAAATACATCCATTTAAACTGGAATATTTTTTAGTGTGTCGGGAAAAAAATTGAGACTTACCTGATATTAAATTTGTCGCTTTTGCATATCTCCTGTGCGTTACCCAGAGCCAACTTATCGCTTAAGAGTATAATACTCGATATTGCTTCCTTCTTATTAGTATCTAGAAGATTCAGTACAAGTTCAGATATTCCTGTATATAGCCCAGGTGAATGTTTTGCACTCAAGATAAAATTCGCTGTATAAATTAAAATATACTTATAAAAGTGTGATAGAATATAAAAGAAAGCTTTGATGATGACGGCTCAGCTCAAATCTCTTGACCTTTGGTCACTAAATCGAGTAGTCGCGAGTTCAGTACCCGCTCGGGATAAATCTTTCTTTGACCCACATCTGTAGATTGGTCAAACTAAAGTCAAATATTTTTGTTCTGGTCTGGATTTCACATTTACAAGCGTAAATGTGGATTTCATTTTACAAGCTTTTATTTAACTTGCAATATTTGTATGTCTGTCTGTCTGTGCGGTTCAAATCTTGTGATTCAGTTTTCAAGCTTTCCGGGTACCTACCCGGAAGTGCTTGAAAAATGGATATCCGATTAATCTGAAATTTGGCATATGTGTGTAAGTTCGGTGCCAATGTAATACCATGGTGCTGGTTTGATGATAGAGTCGGAAGATGCCCATAGAAATATATGAAATATACAACGTAACCTCCTCATGTAAAGCTTTTTAGATTGGTATTTACAAGTACGATATAACCAGATAGTGTTCAGGGTCTGATGATGAAACCAAAAGGTGGATAATGGAACTACCCAACTACTCAATATAACCCACTCTGTTTGGGCTCGTAAGATATGTCTTGACGAGTACTTTACACGCGGATGGCGTCTAGGGTCTGATGGTGAAGGAAAGGAGCCATAGGAGCTCCTCAACAAAGCAAGACATCTTCGTCGTATTTCTGATGAAAAAGCTTCTTATTAAAAAAGATCTTTTGAAATTAAGATTGTTGTAAATGGCACCAAATTACGAAAGTGAAGGCATTTAAAAAAAGGAAAAATTAACTATAGTGAAAATTTCTTCAATAATTTATAGGTACTTACGCTCTTTATACCATAAAATGCCAACCCAAGGCACGTTACCAACCATCCATTTATTAATTCGGTTTTTAATATACGAATATGTATCACTATTTGAAAGAGTACGATCTGTAACATAAAATTGTAGTACCTTATTGTAATAACAGAGACTGCATTATTCAACACCCTATAAATGTGAGATAGTTATGTACTCAACATGAACAGATTGACGTAAGCGTAAGGCTTTCGAGTTGATATGCCATCCTTTTCACACTTATAAATTTATTAACTAAAAGACGATGACGAATTTTAAAGATGGACGTAAAAGAAGGCTTTCTCGACGCTACTATACCGTCAAAATGTTTGTGCTTAGGCCTTTAGGGCTTGGCACGAACAGATTGATGTTATGGTTTGTAAGTATCTACAACTTACCAAGTAACATAAGCAATAACAATCCAAAAGTTAACATTTTAACAAAATATTATTCACGTCAGTTTCAGTATAGTTTTTCATGTAAAGTCACAATTAAGTAGCGCATGAAACTCTGATATAGAACCATTTCATTCAACTCTCTAATGGGTACTAAAAATAACCAAGCATTTGTTAAAATGCCTATAGATCTTACGTTATTTATTGTTTACGATTTAAATGTTATACAACACCGCAATAACTACGAAAATAATAACATGGAGAGTTATTTAAAAATATTTTTGCTAGGTTTATTTACAGGAGAGGCTTACATTTAACAGTGGGTAGATACAGGCTAAATGAATACTATGAAAATGAAAATACTATTAAATTGTATTTCTCTAGCTAATATTGGTTATTTGGTTGGCCCGGCTAACACGAGGCTCTAGATTCCAATGTTCGATCAGGCAGTGTATGATTTTTCTATCTCTATTTATCTATCTATATCATCACGTACGGAAAGGCAGAGAGTACAGATTAAGATTTCTTCAGAATTGTTTTTGTGATTTTTCTATCTGAAAAATCGGGTGTGTCTATGTTGAGGCCCATGGCAGCCGGTTTTGACGTGTAACGACTACGTCAACGAGTCGCTTTTTGTGTCAATATTGATAAAGGAAGCGAGAGCGCCAGTTTCGGTCATTCTACCACAAAATAATAACCTCCCCCGTCACCCCGCCTGGTCCTGACGCAAACTCAAGGTAATAACAGCGACCTGACTATAAAAGCTAAATAATCATACTAGATTCATGTTCCTAAGACTAATAGTTTTATAATAATTAAGATAAGACGATGTATATATTTTTATTATCAATTGATACTGGATTGACATTTGTGAAGACTCAGGAGAGTCCAGATGAAAATCAGCGCCTCGCACTTGTGCCTGACATTAAGCTCATCTGGATACCTATTTGGCTCAGCCGTGAGACACGTACTCATGTGTATTACTCTGTTGTGGTTCTTTTTTGTGTTATTTCCTCATGTGTATTTCTCAGACAATGTTAATCGTTCGTACTTTTTGTACTTGTATGGTTAAATTGCTGATATGTATGTGTCATATCAGCTAAATATCGTGTCTCTCATGCTGTGACAAATACATTTTCTTTCTTCTTTCTTTCTAGATCCTTTCGTCACGGTCCACTTTTCTGACCTGGTACCTGTTTCGGTGTGACTTTAAAGATGTTCCGCGTCAAAAATACTTAGTGGTAGCTAGGAGCCTGAACTTATTACCGGTAATAGGCTCGCCTTCTATAAGATTGGAACCTAACATTGGTGGCAGTATGTGGATATATACATCACACCCCAGCCACACCTGCTTCGGGAATAAAGATATGGCGTTACATTTTTAATGAATGACGTAAGTCATTATTATACTAATTTCATAATATGATGGACGATTTAGCGCAGTGGTTAAGAGCTGAAGCCGCTGCGCCCATTGTGCCTAATAGTTGCGGGTTCGATTCCCGCACGGAACAACTTTGTGTGACCTAAAATTATTTGTTTCGGTCTGGGTATTTGTGTATGTGAATTTTTATGTTTGTAAACGCACTCACGACACATGAATAAAAGCTAGTATGAGACTACGTTTGAATAAAGATATGGTAATAAACTGTATCATACCTAAAGGGCAAGTTAAAGACAGTCTCCGTAACCGGCGAGCGTGTATGAAACATACGATGGGAGAGTAGAAAGTCAGAGAGGCCTGTAAGTAAAGAATCTGTTGAAATTCTGTACTGCCGTCCCCGCTGGTGTGATGATATATGTAAATATATAATGTATTTACCTCACTTCCATGTTTGAAAGGACCTAAAAATAGAGTCATGGAAATTGTAAAATTTTGAACTAAAGAACGTTGATAAACTCAATACACAAAATTGGCGAAATTTGAGTGTGCTATGTATACCATAACCGATCTTTTCGGGGAATAACGAGCCTAATAAGAAGTTCCATGCATAAGGATAAACAAAAATAGAACATCTAAGCACCATGGAATATCAGATTTGAGCGAGATTTGAATTCAATGCTAGTCATGGCGCATGAACTTCGATGTAGCGATTGGTACATAATTTTAAAATCTCTCGGTACATCCGATTCCAATAATCGATATGAATCGAAGAAGCTCGCGTGTTCCTCGCTCACGACTTAAAGCTGTGTGCACATGCCACTTTTTGTAGCCACAACGCGCGATAATATCGATTCTGATGAATTTGCATGGCAATATTGTTTGCAATTATTTTGTACGATAATTTTTAATTATGGGAAATTATGTGAAATGTGAGGAAAATTATATATATTTTCTGTTCTTTCCATAAAAATTAATCCCAATAAATATAATCGTAATAAAAATCATCGCTGGTGCGGCATATTTTCACGAATTCTCTGATTTTCCATATAACAAGAACTGCTTTTCTCTGCTCCAAATTATTGTGAATTGGGTAAAAATTAAATATCTATCTCTATCTATATCATCACACCAGATCCCTTGCGATGTGAGCAGAGAGTACAGAGTTCCAACAGGTTCTTTCCTTACATACCTCTCTGGCTTTTTCCACTCTCATAGTTCGTCTCATACCCGCTCGTCGGTCGACTCTTGACTTACCCTTCAGAAAAGACTCGGACTATTTAGTAAGGTAAGGTACTAAAGTAAGATAGTCTAGGTCTTCCCCCCTTGGGCGCAAGGCTATCCCACCACACGCGTCCTTCGAGGCGCAGTGGCATAGCATCTCGCCTATTTTGCTCGTCTGTCCCGGCAAGCGATTTGGCGTGGTCTTGGGAGTAGCGCACGGTCGCGACGAACCCCAAGGGAAGTGTTACTGTATCCTGCTCGTGGTTGCTGCCTGCTATAGGTCTGGTCCTTTTGAACAGACATAACAGAAACAGTCATGCGCTTACCCTTCCCCACTTGGTCCCGTCACGCCCTTTCCGTTTTCCCCCGGCTTTAGCCGGAAGGTTTTGGCGCCTGGTTGCGCCCCTCCGTGGGGTGCAGCAGGTGGCACCTGTCGTTTGGGTGATCGGTCGAGGTCAGCGCGGCGCTGTTGTGCGTCGTGCATTTTTGCAGAGGAAAGGACCTCCCGACCGCCCGCTGGGCCGTGGGGCCCATTTGGGTCCCTAGCCCAGCCGTGCTGGGCCGACCGGCTGCTGCTGCTTGCTGCCAGAGGGGCGGCGTGGCGGCAGCTGGAAGGCTCATGCGTCTTTGGGGCGCAAGGGTGTGGGTGTGGCGCCTGGTTGCCCCCTCGCTCTCCCTTCGGAGAGAGAGTTGGGTGCAGCAGGTGGCGTCGCCCCTGTTAGGGAGCCGTTCGGGCGCTCGCCCCGAGGGGTGTAGCGCAGATCGGCTCGGTGGTAAGGTGGTCGGTGTAGGTTTGCGTAATCCCCCGACCACCTGCTGGGCAGTGGGTCCCCTTCGGGTCCCTAGCCCGACGGAACCGGGCCGACCGGCTGCTGCTGCATGCCGCCAGAAGGGCGGCGCGGCGGTGGCTGGGCGGCTCGCGCGCATTTCACGAAGGGGCGTGGAGATGCCCATGGCCTCGGATGTCAAAGTCCGGGTACATGGGTGTCTCTACCGAATTACCTGGGTGGCAGACTCGGGGGAGTCTGCCTCCCAGCTCGAGAGGGAGACGCCGCGTTGGGTGACATCAACGCGGCGTCTACGTAGAGGGAAGACGTAAATACGCCAGGGAGGTGATCCCAAGGTGAGCCCTCAACAGGGCAGGTCGCGTCGGGGTCGCGGAGCATGCCTAACGGCGATCCCGTGGTCCCCGACACTCGCGACGAAGACGGTGTCACCGCAGGGTTTTTAGTCTGTACACTTGGTCCACTGACGGCCGGGTCAGCCTGACCGTCAGTGGATCAAGGACTCCGACATAACCCCTCCGCGTCCCCCGAACGCGGACGGGTACCCATAAAGGTTTTCCCTGCGCTAAAATAAAAAAAAAGTCTTCCCCGGTACCTACATCTTTCTACTTTCGCGTTGTATATCTGTTTCGTCATTCTTTTTTCTGACATTATTTCTATATGCCCAAACTAACGGAGCATTAATTATGAAACATTAAATGACAGTTAAAATGTTTCGGACGTTATCGCGGTTTGGTTTTGGTTTTTAAGTTCTCGCTGTTCCGAGTGTTCTGCAGCAACCATAGTCACGGGAGGGACTGAGGTGTTTGACGTCCAAAAGTCATAGTTATTCCGGAGTACCTTAGGGAGATTAATTTAATTGCAATTGATATTTTATTTGATTTATCATACAATTAAAAAATGCTTAACACCGGTTCAAATACCCATAACAACAATATTTACCAAAAAATCATAAGATTCGAACAAAAATACTAACTCCAATTTTATCGCTAAATCGCGCGTTACAACGTAGCATGTATACCACAGCCTTTATCTCAGGCTGGCGTCTAGATCGCTAACTAAATTGCACATTGTTCACTTGCGATGCGCACGAGTCGGTTAGAAATGGACCCGGACGGACGGTGTGGGATGAACTGAAATTGGTCGTAAGTACACCATTGTTTTGTTTAACCTTGTAAAAAATTGTATTTTTGTACCTATATCTCTTTTTTCTGGTCTGTTTGTTTTTCTATTTCTTTGAAAATTTTAGTCTTTTTGGATAAACAACACTCGGAAACTTATTGAGATATTCTCGCAAATAAAAAAAAAAAAATAAAAAAAAATCCCTCTTGGGTGGGCCTGGCACTGTTGGCAAAAGGGCAGTAGGACGCCGGGGGGTTTTAGTGGGTGCAAGCCCTAACCATATGCGGAAAGCATTTCCGCCCGAAAAAAAAGCCTTGCACTGTGGGCTGTTGGGGTATCAATGAATGAAAGATAACGTCTTTATGTTTAACGTGTATTTGTTCAACTGCCGCTCTATTACATGATGTGTAGCCCTTTATATATGGGCTACCGTAAGGTAGGGCGGTCATACACTACAGCCTGCACGTTTGCAGCCATCATTAGGGCATTCGGTTTATAAAAGCGTTTGCGTAAACTCCATAGTCTGCCCTCTCCTATTTCAGCTTTGCAGTTTTTAAAACAGCAGGTTTTTAAGGACATTGGAACATTGCAGGTTCCAATGTCCTTAGCATTGCCGACGGCTTTGGGTTTATATTAACAGAGGCAGTTTCTCCGCGCGGTGTGCCATACGTTACGACATGACACTGACATGAAACTGGCCAGCATGAGAATGTAAGCCATTCATTTAGCGGAGAATTAAATATGAAACTGGCCACCAACCTGGCCTGGCCATAAACCACCAAGTTAGTGCAGAAACCTCGATAGTAGGCAAGGAAATGGCGATGAACATGACGGGAGTAAGGAGTAACAACAGGACAGTATAGACTAGAAATAAAAGATCGAAAGGTTTCATAATACTATACCATGCTATTTTGCGCGCTATAATATATAACAAAGATTTCATTCAAACACGTAATTGGGAAACATACAGCCTGCAAGAGCGGGTCGGGTGGCACGCGAGTTCTGTCCCCACTGGACATGATTGGTAGTCTGCACAGGACATAGGTAGTTTTGTGTTCATAACGGACTGTTGTTATTGTAATGACAGTCGCATCAAGCCGCTGCTACAAGACTTTTCTGCAGGTGGCATCTATTACTATCTTTCTTTTGGTAAAAGAACAAACTTGGCTTGTCGTGATTACCCTATCTATTAAAATACTTAACCGCTCTGATATAGTCGTTATTCAGTTACCCATCTAGCGTCTGTAGGCTTAAATCATACCTGACCTTACTTCGACTACTATATTAGCCGAAAGATGACTGTTGAATACTCCAGGACCCCTCCAAAGACTGGGAAAACATTTATTCTCTTCGTAACTAGCTCGATCTCGGTCCGTCTTGTGGAAGCCTGCCCATACCCCACCTATACTACTAGGTAAAGGTCTTCAGTTTAAGATCGAAATGAAAGAACAACCTAGAAAAGATCTTGCTTAATACGGCATAGCGTGGTCGAGGGCTTGATTCAGTGGTTAAGAGCTTAAGCTTGGTTTCATTTCCGTATTAAATGTCTCCTCACATCTTCACGTGATCCCACAAAGGTTAGTTCTTTGTCTTTAGTTTGTTTATGCACGATACGGGAATAATTCTAATTGCGGGAGGTCTTTGACAAAAGCTGTTCCATTCATAGCTGTGAGCATCCGTTTGATACTCGTGTCTGTCTCGGCTCGCTACGCGTATGTACTCCGTGAGTTTTCGGCTTTTGAGTTCGAGCAATACATTCCCACAGCTTAGTCTCATTACCTAACATTATGTTGTCTTCGATAACAGCTCTGAACAGTTTATGTATGGGAAGGTCGCGCGAACTCGAATTAACGAGAGCTAGACCGTGTTAATTTGCTGTTTTATTATAGTTCTAACTTCCTGTGTTTTGATTGTAGGGCAATTTTGTGTGTTCGCTTATTATGATGATGATAGTCTGTTTTGGCTGTTTATAGTATGGTAAAGTATTAATACCTTTCATGCAGTGGATGTGCTAAAAAGCTACTAGAAGCCTATTATATATATCTACTTCGTTTCTTTTTCATTTAGTCGACGATTGCTTGGTTCAGTACTTTGAGCGTCCCCTCCACTACTACTAGAGCAAGTAGTCATAGGTACCATACCTGCACGAGATATATATTTGTATGGCCAACTACGCGAATTTTATATTTGTTAAGGTACCTATGACACAGTAATAAATACAACGAAGATCTCTTGTTTAGTTAAGAAGTTCGTATTGCCTCCTTGCAGCTACATGACTAGACCCTGGAGAACATCCGGGTCTATGTACTTGTCAAGGCAACGACGGATTTATGTTGAGAGTTGAGTAACTATCGGACACCTGCCGGCTCCATCACCAGATCCTGGATACCATCCGAGTCTACAGTAGGTACTCGTTAAGATAGTGTCACCTTGAGAATTAGGGTAGTTCCATGTGCAACCTTTTGGCTTCATTATTAGATCGTGAACACCATCTGGTTGTATAGTACTTGTCAATACCAATCCGACGAGCATAAAAAAGAGGGGGAAATGTTGTGTAGTTAACATGTTCCTATGGCTACCTTCAAATTCCATCATCAGACTAGCTCCATGGTACCATATTATTGCATTGTCTATCTATCTATCTATATCATCACGCCAGCTCTCTCGCGGGGTAGGCAGAGAGTACAGAGTTCCAACAGGTTCTTTCCTTACATACCTCTCTGGCTTCCTCCACTCTCATAGTTCGTCTCATACACACTCGCCGGTTACGGAGACTCTTGACTTGCCCTTCAGATAAGACACGGTCTATTTGGTCATGGTAAGATAGTCTAGGTCTTCCCCGGTACCTACATCCTTCCACTTTCGCATTGTATATCTGTTTTGTCAATTATTGCATCGTCACCAGACTTACATACGTATTAAAATTCAGCTTAATTGGCCACCTGCAAGTGGTTGAAAAATTAATCACTAACCGGAAAGACAGACAGACATAGACACACGAACAGTGCAAGTTATATAAAAGCTTGTAAAAAGGAAAGAAATAAGAAAAGAAGAAATTAATGGCTATCATAAAACCAACCAGGTATCAATTTAGTCACAAATTCAGGTCCTATGGCTTAACTTGAGCTCCAAAGTATAGGGAAGTTCATATTATACACAACTAGCGGTCACTCATCGAAATTCTGACCACCCATTTCGTCGGGGAAAGGAAACAATATTTATGTATGTGTGTTTTTGAAGGTTCTGTGAAAAATCATTGACCTCTCTTTCTCTTTAATAACATTATTTTTATTGCTTTTTTATCTTTCGTATTCATTATTATGTCATTGAGTATCCGCCGTTGTTAGGGTTCCATATTTAAACAAAAACGTAGATGCGTAAATTTCTAGTGCTCAAATAATTTGCATTATAGTATAAGTGGTTAACTTTAATTGAGTTTGTAAGAAGCATGGTTGTCTTATGTTTGTATTTTATGTTACATGTGTCTCATGTGTAGGCGATCCAAATAAAAATAATTATCTAGAAAAATGACAAGGTTCCTATAATTTTGGGAAAAAGTTTATTATAGTCCCTTTCACCAGTCATGGGTAGACGTTTAGAATTTGACGTTTCCAGAAATGTGGTGAATGTGAAATAGAATTGATTGAATATTATATCGAGAAGAATTATAATTAAAAATGAATCGAAATTAATAAAAATAATTTAGGAACAAAAAGAGATCAAAATAAAATAATCTTATTATTTATTTACGAATCAAGCCATTGGTCAGAAAAATCGTCTAACAAATCACTTGATTCGTCGCTTACGTGTATTATTATTGAGAAATCTATAAAACTCTCGATTTTAATATGTCAAGATAGCGCATCTACGTTTATTTATTGATTTATTGACCTTGAGAATACTACATATTTCAGTCAGGTACATCAAATAATATATTCGTAAAAAATCGGCAATCGATTTTGTACATTTATAACACAACATATAGATTGTAAGTATATTGATTTAAATGAAAAGTAAAGTAGATTTTCGATTTATTTTAATGTTCCTTTTAAATTTTTGGATTCTTTATTTTCAATATTCATTAATACAATATGCGCGAAATAGAATATGATCAAACGTCACCGTACCCATGCCTCGTGAAAAGGCTTCGTATTCTTTATCTGATTTATTTTATCGGTCGGTGTCGTTGGATTATAATTATTTCGCCGTACGGCTATCTCTTTCACTGAAACCTATCTCTAATATATCTATTTTGATATTCATTATTTAAAATATTTACAACTGAACAAAAAAAAGTACCATATCCGTATATAAAAAAAAAGAATATTTAAAAGCCTTTTATTAAAATTACCTAAAAAGTCTTCACGCACTACGTCAAAATAATTACATATGCGGAACCACAACTATACAGCAGTTCTAAACAAATAATAAATATAATATTTTTTATCCGCACATCGTTAAAACTAATGGGCGGATGCGAATTTAATTCAGGTTCATTACTGCAAAGTGCGTGCCCGCAAAAAATTAACGAACCCCATTTATCGAAACTAAGGCACTTGGGTTTATTGACTTTATTCACTTTTCGTTTATTATCACAAATCTTCTTGCTTTGATCGTCTAATAGCGTATGGTGCATCTGGAGATCACGCACTAGGAGTACGTGATCTCCAGACGCACGATACGCTTCGACTCCTAGATGACACAAAGTGTTATCAGTTTTTTCGATCCAAAAGTGTCAACAGTCGGCCCTCTGAAACTTTGGCAGTTGATTTAACACCTTACATGGTTACATTGGGAGATTACATCATCCCCGAATTGCTGTTGACTCACTTTTGGGAAATATAGCCGTAAGGGACCGTCCTAGAAAGAGTGTACTGAGTTTATACACCATGATCATCGGCATTCAGAGTTGCTCAGCGAGCTATGGAGAGAGCTATGCTCGGCGTTTCTCTACGCGATCGAATCAGGAATGAGGAGATTCGTAGAAGAACCAAGGTTACCGACATAGCCCTTAAGATTAGCAAGCTGAAGTGGCAATGGGCGGGCCACATAGCGCGTAGATCGGACGGGCGTTGGGGCAGAAAGATTCTAGAGTGGCGACCACGTATTGGCAAGCGCAGCGTGGGACAACCGCCTGCCAGATGGACCGACGATCTTGTGAAAATCGCAGGAAGTCGTTGGATGCAGGTGGCATCGGACCGGTTACGCTGGAAAGCGATTGGGGAGGCCTATGTTCAACAGTGGACAAGGATGGGCTGAGATGATGATCATCGGCATAGCTGTGAAAACGTATGGAGAAAGTATAAAGAGCATGTGCTTGCTGGTGTGCATGTGCGAAAGGTGTATGGTTACGTGTGATTTTAAAAAAGTTTGTAGGTCCACATAGTGCGATTGTGAGAAGATACTCGTGGTAGATATAAGAGTGCTACGAAGTGTATATTAAACAGTTGATCCCGTTATCGACTATGACTGCCTCGTTGATCTGGTGGCAAAGCGCATCGCTTTGTGATCACGAGGTCCTGGGTTCAAATCCTGGGTCGGACAAATGTAGTTTTTCTAACGAAAAATTCCCAGTACGAGTCCGGAGTCTGGAATTGTGCCCGGTATATGGCAACAGGCTCGCCCCCTATTACATGGGACCTAACATCGTCGGCGAAACGTGGGTGTTCTCAGTACACCTCTGCCACCCCCTCTGGGGAATATAGGCGTGACGGTGATCCCGTTATCATGTGACTAGTCTGCACTCGCTAAACCAAGTTGCACTAACTTTAAGTTTAACTTTATAAAAAAAAGGTAGCCCGACACTAGGAGATATTCCTATGTCGTAGGTGCGTTTCCAAACATGAAAATTTACATGTACAAACATCGAGACCGAAAGAAAACATTCCTCAGTCACACAAAGCTTTGTCCTTTTCGGAGATCGAACTCGCTACTGCTCAATCTAGTGGGCTGAGTAGCTAAGCTCTTAACTACTGGGCCAAGCCTTCGTAGAATTACTACTCTTACAAATATACTTGGTTCACCATTATATATAATAATAATATCAGCCTATACTGCCCACTGCTAGGCAAAGGCCTTCTCTCACAAATCGAGGTGAGAGAGATTAGGTCATACTCCACCACGCGGACCCAGTGCGGATTGGTGGAGGCAGGTTTGTGGCTACCTGCTGTTGGAACTTATCAAGCCGCCTTTAAGGCTTCCAACTCGGTTTTACGACTACCACATTAAGTGGTAACCGGGACCAACGGCTTAACGTGCCTTTCGAAAAACGGAGACGCTCGAATATTAAAATGCCCCAAACGGTCACCCATCTCAGGCCGACCGAGTCGAAAGCTGCTTAACCTTGGTGATCGGTAAAAACATCGCGGTCGCACAGCGCTACGAGTGCCTCCGGCAATGGTTCACCATTAACCATAGGGAATAAAGAACAAATTCATTACAGTAAACAATAAAAGCAGAGCAAGTGTTGGACTGACTGATGCAAATGAATGAACGCTTGATTTACTGGCGATTGTCTTTTACTGTGTGACGTGTTACGTTTTTAGTGTTCCGTAAAGAGTTTCGCGATTGACGTTTTTAAGTAACTCCCAACAATGAAACAGGAGTTTTTAAAGTCAAACACTTCATCTCTCTGTCTTTATATGCAACAGTCGTTTGACTTAAAACTTTTTTTTATTATTATAAGCCCTTAAATAATCCGTAAATAGGTCGCTGGCTGGGATAATTTTAGATTTCGAGACACAAAACACCTTTTTATAAAAACTGCGTCGAGTCGCCGACCACATGTATATTAAAAAAATTTATAACGAAAAAAATCTTATGTTAGTAAAGACGCCATCTAGCGGTAATGCGCTGAAGATTACCTTAACACCCGCCTGTTGAAGCGAATGACGGGAAATTACATTCTTTGAACATTACAATTAATTATTAGTACATACATACCTACCAAACATACTAGGCATAAATCAAATGTACTTAAAGTGTATATTTAAATACAAGAGCCTCATAGGCAATATATTTGCGAACATCTCTTTAAAAGAGTAATCTTGACAGTGTATCTTGACGAGAAGTACAAAAGAAATATAAAGAGAAATATTTAAGGGCAGTTAACCCTGAGCACACAGCTATAAATTAAAACATATCGCCCACAATGCCTCAAGAGTTAACACCAGCTAACATAAGCGTACACATTACACATCTGGTGTGTAATACGCAACCAATTACATACTACCACATTCCACTACGTGATTGATGGAAAACAAACTTGCAAAATTTACATTTCAGGTATAGTGTACAAGTATAAATAAGTGCTTTGTATTCCAACAAGGTCTTAGCTTTATTTTGATTGGCAATATAAACCAAGAAAGGGAGATACAAATTACCTAGTTAATTATATTTTTAACCGACTTCAAAAAAGGAGAGGTTGGCAATTCGTCTGTGTTTTTTTTTATAACGTCTTTATCTATAAACTGATTTTGATGATTCTTTTTGCGTTGGGTTTAGTATAGTTTCGAGGTGGTCCCATTTTGATGAAATCGGTGTTGATTTTGGACTTTGAAGATACACCAGGGGACTCCTTAACGGCGAACAGTACGAATGTAGAGATTTCATTATTATGGTTATTATACCAATCCCGTAGGTACCTTATATAAATATTAGTAAATAATTCACTTGTCACTTAAAATTGTAAAAAATATATATTTAAAGTCGGTAACCGACTGCACTAACCGGTACCAACTTCAAATATTTATTTTTTGCTTTTTGAAGTCGGTTTACTTTTTTTTAAAAAAAAGATTTATATCTGGTAACAACTGTAACAATCTTAATAACAAAGAATGAATGATATTTGTACCATTAGGCACCTACCAAATGAATAGTATATCAAAGTTTATGAATAACTAATTATTAAACAGACGCTACCTGTGACAAATTGCTGCAATTTTAAACTTTTTTAATAACTACCATTACTACTAACGCCGTCTATCGTGTAACAGATGCAACAGTTGTAGTTGTTTTAACTAAATTACATGAACATTGTATTACTGACAACGTAAGTTAACTTTTAAACATTACCACAAGATTTACAATAAGGAATGCTTAATTAACAAATATCTAACTAATTTATTTCGGTACCAGTGGAACAATTTTAGTTATAGGCATAGTATATTTGCCATTTTTAGTTTTTACTAAAACAGCTCTGACATGATTGCCCTTCTCTCTCTCTCTCTTCAGCCGAAAGACGTCCACTGCAGGACAAAGGCCTCCCCTAAAGACCGCCACAACGACCGGCTTTGTGCTGTACGCATCCAACTTCTACCCGCGACCTTCACCAGGTCATCGGTCCATCTTGTAGGGGGCCTACCCACTCCACGTCTTCCGGTACGTGGTCGCCATTCGAGAACCTTTCTGCCCCAACGGCCGTCAGTTCTACGAGCGATGTGCCCCGCCCACTGCCACTTAAGTTTAGCAATTCTGAGTGCTATGTCAGTGACTTTCGTCCTCCTGCGGATCTCCTCGTTTCTGATTCGATCCCGCAGGGTAACTCCGAGCATAGCTCTCTCCATCGCCCTATGGGTGACCTTGAGCTTTCTTATGAGGCCCATCGTAAGCGACCATGTCTCAGTGCCGTAAGTCATCACTGGCAACACACACTGGTCAAAGACTTTTGTCTTGAGACACTGCGGAATTTTGGACGAGAAGATGTTACGATGATTGCCCTTACCGTGGAATAATTCTATTACACGCCCTAAGGGCCAAGTCTGTGGCGGACAATTGTCATCCTTAATTAAGACAATGGAATTTAATAATAAACCTGGTTTTGTCTTATACCACTTATATCTCAACTGTAATGTGTTGAGATAGTCAGCCTTCCTTTTCTTCCAGAAACCGTGGCGCAATTTATTTAATTGACCGTATATGGTTAATCTATTTTCTGGAATATTGGAAAAGTGCCTCCTGGAAAAGATGTAAAGCTGTCACCTATGAGGAAATGTGCAGGGGTCAAGCATTCCTCATCTGCAGCGTCATCACGTAGAGGGGTAATGGGTCTGCTGTTTACAATAGCCTCTATCTGCGTCAGTAAAGTGTACAAATGTTCATAAGACACGATAGTATCACCTAAAACTCTCTTTAGGTGATTTTTCACTAATTTTACGCAGCTTTCTCATTAGCCACCCCTGTGAGTACATTTGCAGGTATGAAGCTCCACTCTATTCTCCTACAGCAAAATTATCAATTTGTTTATAGTCATTTTTGAACATAATGTCTTACCTTTTCATCGCATTATTAGCACCGTGAAATGTTGTACCGTTATCACTGAATATTCGCGAACACTTGCCTCGTCTAGCAATAAGTCTACGTAAAGCGTTAATAAATTCGTTTGCAGTGAGATCCGAAACCAACTCGAGGTGGATTACTTTGGTGGACAAACAAAAATATGTAGCCCTTATGAATTAAGGGTTTCCTAATGCGAGCTACTCTGAATGATGATGAATGTCTGGTAGTTTCGCCCCTGTACCTACGACACCGAACATATTTATGTATTAAATGTCGAACTCGATTTCTTCCGATAAGCGGTTACATACGGGTTCTCAGACTGGCCAAGGTGGTTTGCGTACCAGCATGCAGAAGCCTCTCATGATCATAGCGAATTATTAGATCAGTGACATGACAACGATATGGTAGCAAAAGAGGAAACTTTTGAGTGTATGCATAATTTAAGGAGAATTTTAAAGACAGACAGAGTCTTGACAACATACTCAATTCCTTAAAAAAATGCTCATATTGTGCACATGATATTATTAGTAGAGAGGATATGTTCCTTTCCTCCGTGGTTATAAATTCACATATTTTAGGCGAAACTGGTTTACAGTTATTTGTAAAACGCCGAACAAAGCAAAACACTGTAACCAACCTACTTTAACTAGAAAACTTTTCAAAAATAGATGTGAAATTGGTAGTTGAACCCTGCTGGGCAACAGACCGTACCCCTCTCAGCTCTGGAATACTGTTGTCATCTAAATGACTGGTGTTGAAACTGTCAGGCCATTCTGTTTTACCACATAACATTGGAGACGAGATTTTGGGGTTCTATACCTCTAGAAACAATATCAGCGGGATTATCCGAGGACTTGACATGGTACCAGTTTTCCTTGGGAGACAAGTCCTGAATTTAGGCAACCCTGTTTGATACAAATGTGTTCCATCTTGTAGGATCACCCTTAATCCAAAACAATGTTATCATTGAATCAGGAATACATTTTGTTCGATATTAATGTTTAAAATTTTAGAGACCTTTTGCATTAACTTAGCAAGCAAGTGGGCTGAACACAGTTCTAATCTAGGAAGAGTTACTGACTTTGAGGGCGCCACACGAGACCGCGCGCAGACTAAGTGGACTGTATAACTATTATACTAATGAAGATGAATGGGCGAAGATGACACAACCATATGCCTTGGTATAGTTATCAGCGAAGCCATGGAGTTCCATCATAACGAAATCCGAAGATAACATCAAGCGAGGAACTGTGACTGTGTGATAAGTGACCTAAATCATGAATATTTTCACAAAATGATTTCCATAATACTAATATATAATTTTGGCATCCCAAGAAAGATTTTCCTTCCATATAGCCTGCATTATTAGCTTCGCAAACACTGAAACGGGCGGAGTAAAACCTAATGGATCATATCATCATCATCTCAGCCCATACTTGTCCACTGTTGAACATAGGCCTCCCCAATCGCTTTCCAGCGTAACCGGTCCGATGCCACCTGCATCCAACGACTTCCTGCGATTTTCACAAGGTCGTCGGTCCATCTGGCAGGCGGTCGTCCCACGCTGCGCTTGCCAATACGTGGTCTCCACTCTAGAATCTTTCTGCCCCAACGCCCGTCCGATCTACGCGCTATGTGGCCCGCCCATTGCCACTTCAGCTTGCTAATCTTAAGGGCCATGTCGGTAACCTTGGTTCTTCTACGAATCTCCTCATTCCTGATTCGATCGCGTAGAGAAACGCCGAGCATAGCTCTCTCCATAGCTCGCTGAGCAATTCTGAGCTTTTTTATGAGACCTATTGTAAGAGACCACGTCTCTGATCCATATATCAATGAGAAGATGTTGCGCAGTTTCCCGAAAGCTGCCCAGCCGAGTTGGATTCGTCGATTGACCTCTCTCCCAAAGTTGGACCTACCTAACCGGACTACCTGTCCCAGGTAAATGTATTCGTCGACAACTTCAAGAGTAGAGTTCCCAACGGTGAGTGCGGTGGGTACGACATGGACGTTAGACAATATTTTGGTTTTGTCCATGTTCATTTTAAGACCCACTTGTTAAGATACTCTGTTGAGGTCACCGAGCATTCGTCCTAGATCTTCCAGCGACTCCGCCACGACCACAATGTCGTCGGCAAATCGAAGGTGAGTGATGTATTCGCCATTGATGTTGATGCCAAGTCCTTGCCATTCCAAGAGCTTGAAGGCGTCCTCTAAGGTGGCCGTAAACAGTTTCGGAGAAATGACGTCTCCCTATCTTACTCCTCTTCTTATGGGGATTGCCTTCGTGCACTGCCCCTGTACTCGGACTGACATGGTGGCGTTATTATACAAGCACTTCAACACTTCGATATACCGATAGTCAATGCGGCATCGCTGGATAGATCTAAGAACCGCCCAAGTCTCGATCGAATCGAAGGCTTTCTCATAGTCCACAAACGCCAAGCATAGTGGCCGATTATACTCCTCGGTCTTCTGTATAATCTGCCGCAGCGTATGTATGTGGTCTATGGTACTAAAGCCTTTCCGGAAACCGGCTTGTTCGGGAGGCTGGAAGTCATCAAACCTGCGTTCGAGACGATTCGTAATGACTCTCGAAAACAACTTATAAACATGGCTCAGCAGTGTGATGGGTCTATAATTTTTCAGTAAAGTGTTATCACCTTTCTTGAAAAACAGTACCACCACACCCCTGTTCCATGCTTCCGGCGTTTTCTCTTCGAGCAAGGCGGAATTAAACAGCCTCTGAAGGACTTTAAGTACCGGCGTTCCGCCCGCTTTCAGAAGCTCTACGGTAATTCCGTCTTCGCCCGGCGCTTTGTTATTTTTGAGTTGTTTGAGAGCCATCCTAATCTCGTACAGGCTGATGTCCGGGATATCTTCAGTGTAGTGTCGGGTTAGCTTGGCTCTTGGGTCTTTTACCAATTTAACAACAGGTTCAGCTACTGAGGTATACAACTGCCCATAGAACCTCTCTATCTCCCTGAGCACCTCCGACCTATTCGACGTTACGTTTCCGTCCTCCGTCTTCAGCTTCGTCAACTGGCTTTGCCCAATAGACGCGTCTCTTGCGAACACTTTAGAGCCCTTGTTCTGTGCTATGGTCTTCTCAATACGCCTTGTATTGAAGGACCGTAAATCGTGTCGCAAGGACTTCAATATCTGTCCATTGAGCTGCCTATCGGACTTAGCATCATCGGAGGTTTGGAGCGTGATGGAACGTCGCTCAGCCATGAGGTTTCGGGTGTAGTTGGATAGTTTTTGAGGTCTATTTTTACGGTGGGGCTTAAAATACTTGGACCCGACCGTATGGACAGTCTCTACCAGCCTGTTGTTGATTTCGTCCACTGATGCGCTGCTGTCTAGCAATTCGAAGCGGTTTGCCAATTCGAGTTGAAAGTTCTCGGGGTTTTGGATATATGCATAACAAGGTCGGAGCGTTGACTTCATCAGACGCGATCTTTCCATTTTGACATTAATATATATTTTTTTTTTTTTTAAAACGTAGCCCTACACTAGGATTTATTCCTGTGTCGTGGGTGCGTTTACAAACATGAAAATTCACAGACAAATACCCAGACCGGAACAAATAATTGTGGATCACACAAAGATTTGTCCCGTGCGGGAATCGAACCCGCGACTATTCGACACAGTGGGCGGAGCAGCTCAAGCTCTTAACCACTGCGCTAAATCGTCCGTCAATATTTGATGTGCCTCTGACCATTCGGTGATCACTGCCGGTTTTTACCCTGTGGATCACGGAGACATCATTAAATATTTGTCGCTTGGTGCTCATTATGAAGTCTATTTCATTTTTGGTGGAACCATCAGGGCTCATCCAGGTCCATTTCCTATGAGGCGGCTTCTGGAAGAAAGAGTTCATCATAAAGAGTCCCTCCTGCTCCAGGAATTCGGCCAGCCTCTGACCCCTGGGGTTGCGCTGCCCGTATCCAAATTGCCCCACTCTCAACTCATCATCGCCCCGTTTGCCCAGCCGCGCATTGAAGTCACCCATAACCACTGTAAAGTGTGTTTTGGAAGTATGTATGGCTCTACTAATGTCCTCATACATAACTTCGACGTCATCATCTGAGTATGCCGAGGTCGGTGCGTAGACCTGTATGACCTTCAGCGAATATCCTATGGATATTCTGAGTATCAGGTACGCTACCCTGCTCGACACACTAGTGATGGACACAACGTTGTCTATGAGTGACTTGTGGACGATAAATCCGACACCACCTTTGGACTGCTGTTCGCCCTCCCGGTAGTAAAACAAGTTGCCGGATTTTAAGGTTATCGTGTCCTCGCCCTTTCTTCGGACCTCCGA
The DNA here is from genome assembly GCA_905147815.2 of Phalera bucephala. Classification (NCBI taxonomy): domain Eukaryota; kingdom Metazoa; phylum Arthropoda; class Insecta; order Lepidoptera; family Notodontidae; genus Phalera; species Phalera bucephala. The sequence goes on along the minus strand of LR990632.1, from coordinate 3,509,840 downwards.
TAAACCAACAATATTCCACCGCAACTTGTTTATCTCTTCTTCCAGCTCAACAAGCTTCTCATCTGTCCTTAACGTGCGTGCGTTGTATGTCACCAGGGCCAATTTTCGTTTTTGGTGGTAGCCGAATCTCTGCCGGAGATTCTTAGCACCCCTTGTCCTGTCGTTACCATGGCTGCTACCGTGGCCAGGACGATTAGGACCGCCGGGGACTAGGGGCCTGGTTTTCTTCTTTTCTTCCATAATATTGATTGGGGGATTTGCCATACTCGCCACGCTTGGCAGGCGGGTTGGCGAGCGCAGTTTTTGATCGCAGAAGTGTTAAGAGAACGCTGCTGCCCATTCCCTAGTTTTCCCTTAGTCGCCTTGTACGACACCCGATGGGACCAACCCATCTCGGGTTGGTCCTATTCTAAGCTGGGAACCACGCGGCCTGTGACTGATCATGTGATGGATCATATACTTTTGCTATATTTGAAAGTACATTGCGCTTGGTGGGAGCATCACTCATGATGTCACTAGGTACTACGACCTGAAACTTATCAGCAATGGGTTCCCACTTCAACCCTAGTATTTTAAGAGAGGAATTATTTTTATTATTAAATGAGTAATTACATTTCTCTCGTTTCTCTACAGGAATATGATGCAAGAGCTCAGTACTATTTGAGTACCATTTGTGTAAGTAGAATTTACCAAGAGCTAACAGTTTTTCTAACTCAATAATGGTTTTCAACGCAGAATCCACATAATTACAGCTGTGCAAAATATCGTTGATATAGGTAGACTGTGACAGCGCCTTAGCTGCTAGGGGATAGGCAGAACTCTTATCAATCACTAACTGCTTCAAAGTTCTAGTAGCAAGGAAACTGGCCGGGGTGGTGCTAAGTTTAAGACATTGGACTTCATAAGAGGGGTCATCCCGCCATAGTATTCTCTGAAATGGCTGGTGCTCAGGTTTAATACCTACCTGCCTATACATTTTAGTGATATCTGAGACAAAAACATATCTATGGGTACGGAACCGCAACAAAATATCAAACATTTGTTGTTGGACCACCGGACCCACCAAATGAACATCATTGAGACTTAAGCTAGAAGATGTATAGATGTTTCCACAGCCCTCGCGGGATTGGAAAGAAGCTCAATACGCTCACGAATCGTGCGCATGAGTGTAGAGTACTTCGCCTCGATCTTCAGGCCTTCTTCGGCATGTGTTTCATCCATGCTTTCTAGCGCCATGCTAGTGGACTCCAATCGGGAAAAAAGTTCTCGCAAACTTTCCACGGTCATCGATAATTGGACTGAGGAGGTTTTATTTATGTCGCCCAATTGATTTTCTACGTGGGTGATCCACCCTTTTAGGTAACCTTTTAGGTAAGGTGTTTATTAGTTGTGTTTGCGTAACTTGCTATTCTTCAGACGCCGCCATTTTGTACCGCGCCTCCCAAGGGAGCTCAGTCACAGGCACGAAAACTAAAGATTGTCAGCGATGCAAATTACAAGTTTCTCACGAAATCCAATACAAAGGTGAAAAGGACCATAAATAATTCGTAAATAGGTCGCCGGCTGGGATAATTTTAGATTCGAAAAAACAAAACACCTTTTTTATAAAAACTGCGTCAAGTCGCCGACCACTCGTATATTAAAAATGTTTATAATGCAAAAAATCCTATATTAGTAAAGACGCCATCTAGCGGTAATGCACTGAAGATATTGACCAGCCCTGTTAAGAAACTGTCCCACCCTTGGGCACGGGCCTCCTCTCAAACTGAAAGGGCTTAGGCCATAGTCCACCAAGCCGCAGTGCGGGTTGGCAAACTTAAAACCACATAATGGGCATCTTACAATCGATTGGGTATGACCAAAAACAAAAAATCACAGGTGTCTGAGCCCCTGACAATTATGTGTCAAGCAATCTTGAGTAGGGCGACAATGTGACTAATTTCACGCCACCGTGAAAAGGTTGATGTGTTAGATTTGTAGATTCTAGGGCGCGTTTATCGACTAGGTCGAAGAAACCATGGGGTTTTTGTATGTTAAAATATCAGTTTTTCCCCAGAAAGCTTAGAATATTCTGAATGTATGTCGTAAAGATCATATTTTTCGTTTTTGACTTATTATATTACATGAAATGATCATTTTACTTAATACATACAGAACCAGAATCTGTAGCCATAATTTCCTACTTATCCAACTTCTCCTGTCCGCGGGAGGTGTAAGGTTTTGCCTTTGTTAATTACAACGCGCCAAACACGGCGAGACCGGGGCAACTTTTAATTATTGTAATTGTTGTTTTTTGTTCACAGTTTGAAGGCGAACTCGATGGGAATGTATACAACTGTCATAGATAGTTTAGATATGTACTGGTATAAATTTTGATATGGGGAAAATCTTGCAACCGAATTTTTTTTTCTGACCTAATATCTTATTTTCTATGAAAGCAACGGGAAATCAATATAGCTTGTTATAGTTTGTATTCTTTACAGTACAACTTCTATTCAAAATAAGGCGCGCTAATTCCTTTGTGTTTGGTTTTCTGAAATCTATTTATGCTAGAGAAAGTTCTCTATTTTTTCCGTTCTTGCTTGGAGTTTGTATCTCCGGTTCTACTAAGCTATTGAAATCTCTTTCTCTCTCTCTCTCAATATATATATATATATCATTACGCCAGATCCCTTGCGGGGTAGGCAGAGAGTACAGAGCTATTAGTAGCTCCTAATTTAGATTTAGCTCATTTCCGCGGCAGTGTAGAGTAGCGGATATGCGAGGTTTATGCAAATAATAGTGATTTGATTTTTTTGATAAAGGCACTTCACACGGTAAAAGAATCATAATATGATACAAATGTGAACCTACAATGTAAATATTTTATTAGTTAGTAGAGTGAATGGTGCGATGGGAAGGCTACTTGGGAGCCGGCACTTAACCCAAAAGGCGCAGCTGGTCATGTATAACGGAGTGCTTGTCCCAACGCTGTTATATGGCAGTGGGAGTTGGGTATGTAAAAAGGAGAACGAAAGCAGGATAAATGCGGTCGAAATGCGATCTCTGCGAAAGATGTGCGGAGTCACGCTGACCGACCGTATTCGCAACAGCGTCGTAAGAAAGCGAGTAGGTATGAAAGATAGTATCAGTGAAAAGATGAGAAAGGGTATGCTCCGTGGGTTCGGGTATATAGAAAGAATGTCAGAAGAAAGAATGACAAAACAACTATACAATGCAAATCTTACCATGACCAAATACACCTTGTCTTATCTGAAGGGCAAGTCAAGAGTCTCCGTAACCGGCGAGTGTGTATGAGACGAACTACGAGAGTGGAGGAAGCCAGAGAAGTACGTAAGAAAAGAACTTGTTGGAACTCTCTACTCTCTGCCTACCCCGCGAGGGAGCTGGCGTGATAATATAGATAGATAGATAGAGTTACTAGTTTCTGTCCGCGCCTTCGACCGCGTTGACTTTAAACAAGAATCTGGGAGAAAAGAATGAAATGAAAATCCTAAGTGTTAACCCTATAAACTGTGTGCCTAATTTCATCTAAATCTGTTTAGCTGTTTTTGTGTCATTGAGTAGCAAACATCCAAACATCAAAACTTACAAACTTTCGCATTTATAATGTTAGTAGGATGGCAGTCAAAATACCACCATTCTTAAAGATAGGTTGCAAATAAATTCTCGTCATAACCAATTCCTCTCAGGTATCCACGCAGTCCACAGAAATTCCTAGTAAACACACTTTAATCGAGATAGTGAACACAGCTAAACACTTTAAAGTCTAGGCACCGGTGCTCAAATGTCAGAGCAACAACATCCCCGCGAGTATCCGATAACCACTATCTGGTACATCTTTTTACTCTGTGCTCGGTTGCGTTCCAATTGTGCTCAGCTTGTATTCATAATTTTTATTATTTTTCTTTTTGCTTAAACGTTACCTCATGCTAAAAACTACTTTTACGTCGCTGGTGCGTTAACAACGAACAACGAACTAAAAAAAATAATTATGGATAACGCAAAGATTTTTTCAAGTAAGGATGGAATCCGTGACTATTCAAGCTAGTGTTCCGAGACATTAATTCCCAAATCACTAGACCAAACCGTCATAATGGAGTATTTATAGATGTCATTCAGTTGGATAATATTAATTTGATTATCAGCGAAAATCGCCCAAAGATCGCCCCTACGACCGGTTTTACACATCTGCTTTAAACCTAAGTACAACTGTGTGAATTAAATAATAATATGATGTCATAAATAATAATATACGAAAACTAGAGGCAATATTCCATCATTCCCGGCAGCACACGGGAAAAATCTCGCATACTTACTATAAAATGCATTGTCATGAATATCACAGAACTGAAACATGTCAACTTTCAACTCCGTAGAATAAGAAGAAGTAGTTCTAATTCATCTGGCAAGATTTGACCTAAATAAACTAACAAACATTGCAAGTTAAATAAATGCTTGTAATAATAATAATTTGAACGGGGAAATATACCAGTTCTAAGTAGAATATACCCCTTTTGTAGTCCGGGCGCAGTAATCTAATCTGCATTGTTTAAAAACATGACCCTACCTCACTGAGGCCAAGGTGAGGCTTGTTCATTTGACTAAGCGCTGTCTGCCTACTTGTCTGCACAATATCATGTTAAATTCTTTGCGGAGAGGATTTATACATAAAAATCTATGTCTATATCATCACGCCAGATCCCTTACGGGGTAGGCAGAGAGTACAGAGTTCCAACAGGCTCTTTCCTTATATACCCCTCTGGCTTCCTCTACTCTCATAGTTCGTCTCATACACGCTCGCCGGTTACGGAGACTCCTGACTTGTCCTTCAGATAAGACCCGGTCTATAAAAACATGAAAATCTATTACATGTTAAAAATAATATCAGTAACTTTCAAAAATATAGCGACATTCATCATGTCGCTATATCATACACGGCACAAAGATGATCTGATTGTACATTGTACTGGTCTTAATAGAATGAGTAGCTCTTTCATAGGGCAATGTATACGCTTCTACAACAAATTACTTATAGATATCCAAAATATGCCTATAAAAAGTTCAATACTACTAAAACTAGACTATGTATTAAAGGATATTATAAAATTTCGGAATATATCTACAATAAAACGGATTGGGGTTAAGTAGTTCCTCGTTCAGAAATTCCTAAATACATTTTTGTAAAATACATTGTTGTTAAGAACAATTTTGTAAAAAAACAAAGAATGGTAAACAGAAAGGCCAGGCCAATAAAACAATTAAATTGAAATACTAAGTTAAAAGACTCTCAGTGTGAGGCCGCGTTCCGAACCGGTGGCAGTTGTAAAAATTGTAATAATTGTAATAATTATTGACGTTTGTAATTTCTTTAGGTTTGTAAACTGTACGTATTGGCAAGCGCAGCATGGTACAGTCGCCTGCCAGATGGATGGATGGACTTTTGAGGATTGCAGGAAGTCTTTGGATGCAGATAGCATCGGACCAGTTGCGCTGGAGAATGATTTTTGCTGGAGATAGATGGGCAAAGAGTATTTACAAGTACAATTTTAATTTTAAAAAAATGCAATTTTAATTTTAAAACAAGTTTTTATAACACAAACAACGAAGATAACTTGCTTGGTTCAGGAGCTAAGTTGTGGCTTTTTTCCGGTTCCATCAGACCTTGGGCGGGTCTAAAATACTCGTCAAGCAAATCCAACGAGCCCGAACACGGCTTGGTTATATCTAGTAGTTGGGTGGTTCCATTAGCCACCTTTTGGCTTCATCATTAGACCCCGAACACTATTTGGTTGTATAGTACTTGTCAATACCAATCTGACAAGCCAAAACACGAGGAGGTTACGTTATATAGTTCACATGTTCCTATGGCCACCATCCGATTCCTTCATCAGAGACTTACATACGTATGCTAAATTTCAGCTCAATCGGACACCCGCAAGTGCTTAAAAAACTCTCTTGCTTTCTCTACTCTCACAGTTCGTCCGCTATTCGCTCACTGATGTACCGTACCCAGAGGGGTGTAATGAAGACACTTATGTCCAGTGCTGGGCTGTTATATGCTGATGATGATGATAATTTTTATAATAATATGGAAATGTTTGGTCTACTAGTCAGAGCACAGGCCACTCCGCTCATTGTCCCTAAATGGGTCAGATCGTGCACAATGGTACCACACACATTATTTTTTCTTTTGCCGTGGGTGTTTTTCTATGTAAATGTCATGTTTGTAAACATATCCACGACCTTGGAATAAGTTGAAGTGTGTAGCTTATGTATATGTTATGCCTATGTTATGTTTTACATGAATTAATATAATAAGAACTTGACGGTCACTGGTTTCGGAACCATTCCATTATTATACGTGACACACATTGATTTTTGAAAGGGAAGAAACCAGAACGAATGTAAGGATTGTGGTTGGTAACGATGTGTTGGAGCAAGTGAATGAGTTTGTGTATCTTGGATGCGCCTTCAGTAAGGATGGGAAATACACCGCTGACATAGAGAGAAGAGTGAGTGCAGGAAACAGAGTGAATGGTGCGATGGGAAAGCTACTCGGGAGCCGGCACTTAAGCCATAAGGCGCAGCTGGCCATACATAACGGAGTTCTTGTCCCAACGCTGTTATATGGTAGCGAGAGCTAGGTATGTAAGAAGGAGAATGAAAGTAGGATAAATGCGGTAGAAATGCGAGCTCTGCGGAAGATGTGCGGAGTGAAGCTGACCGACCGCATTAGCAACAGCATAGTAAGACAGCGAGTAGGTATGAAAGATAGTATCGGTGTAAAGATGAAAAAGGGCATGCTCCGTTGGTTCGGGCATATAGAAAGAATGCCAGAGGAAAGAATGACAAAACAGATATACAATGTGAAAGTGGAAGGATGCAGGTACCGGGGAAGACCTAGACTATCTTGCCACGACCAAATAAACCGAGTCTTATCTGATGGAAAAGTCAAGAGTCTCCGTAACCGGCGAGCGTGTATGAGACGAACTATGAGAGTCGAGGAAGCCAGAGAGGTATGTAAGGAAAGAACCTGTTGGAACTCTGTACTCTCTGCCTACCCCGCAAGGGATCTGGCGTGAGGTTATAGATAGATAGAAAGATAGATAGACACACATTGATTTATCTTGCTACCTATGTTCGCATGATTAAGAACCTAGGAGGCCTGATCAAAGATCATTATTCAATTTATTTCAGAGAAAACGTAGCCCTAAACTAGTTATTATGGCTATGTCGCATATGCGTTTACAAACATGAATAAAACAACATATTTACAGAAATGATTTCATACTATTGTTTAGCCATTCGATTTGTCTGATCCATTGTCAATGAGATGAGATAAGTGATGTGGAAATAATAGTGTTTGTTTGGTTTTTTTATCTGAATGAATGCTGATTGCAAAATTTGGAAATAAAGGTTTCTTAAACTAAACCAACGATTCTCAAATTAAAGCCACGGTAGAAGATATAAGGGTCGTAAGCAGTTTGCAATTTTAAAAATAAATAAAGGTATATGTCATTCTACGTCTGGTGCTAGGGGCGACTGCCTCGGTGGTCTGGTGGCAAAGCGCCTCGCTTTGTGATCACGAGGTCCTGGGTTCAAATACTAGGTCGGACAAATGTAGTTTTTCTAACGAAAAATTCCCAGTATGAGTCCGGGGTTTGAAATTGTGCCCGGTATATGGCAATGGGGTCGCCCCCTATTACATGGGACCTAACATCGTCGGCGAAACGTGGATGTAGTCAGTACACCTCCGCCACCCCCTCTGGGGAATATAGGCGTGACGGTGTTTTAGAATATTATATGATGATGCAGCTATATTTTATTTACCAACGTGTAAGTCCTGAAAAAAACAAGGTTTTAATGTGTCTGAAGTCTTCATCGCTTCATATATCTAGCTACCTAATATCATAATAGATGAACAAATTTCAACACGAATATTTTGCTATATCTGGTATATGAAGGGTGTTTATATAAAAAATGTTTATGTACAAAGATATTAAGATTTTTGTGTGTGTTTTAAGAACGTACTTCTAATTTATGACTATCACCAACAAAAAAATAGATTGAGAAACGCTGCTCTAAACGACGCCGATCATTTCATAGCATCCCGTCTAATAAATCCGATTCAGAAAACAATAACTTTACTAGTTATTTCAAACGTTGATAGCCCGTAATTACACGGTCAATTAAATCTTAAGTTAATAACGTCGTATAAAGAATTACGCCTTTGTAATTATTTGCGGCTTTACGATGGATGGAGGAAGTCTGATCTTTTGTGTTTTCGCTCTATTTGGTAAGAATTTTAAACGTAAAATACGGACCACTAACAACAGGTTAGGAAATCTCCAGAACATCCTTAGATCTCTGTTAAGAAGACTGAGGTATGTGGAACTTTTACTATACAACAAAACCTCGCAGTGGACTTCTTTGTGGTAAAGGGTTGTAGGATCTCCAACTATAATGCTCTGGTGACTCTGTCTTATGCCTTACATGATTGAGCACATCTCGGTAATATTATAATTGCTACTCTTACCCCCCTGGTGAAGTAATAAAATTCTTCTTGGCGTCACTAAACTTAGTTACAATAAATTCAAAGCTTGTGTTAAACGTACGCTTAGTAAGCGAGCTTATTGTACGCTAGATGATTATTTAAAAGACAAAAATACTTGGATAGAGGCTGTTCCAGCTCCACTTGATAGAATATGGATAACTTTTTCGGCTATTATTATTTAATATTCCCTATCTTCCTTTTATTAATTTAGTTAAATTTATCTTTTTTTTCTTATTTCTTTCTCTGTAAATGCGGGAACCATGTAGACATTCACATGAATAGTATAATTTGTTTAAATTTACTTAGACCTGATGAACCTGCCTACATTGTTCTCCCTTATCCCACAACAAAATGTAGATGGAAAAAGAAAATGTAATAATACTATCTTAAAAGAGTAACCGTGGAGTTTCTTGCCCTTCTCCACAGGAATGACATTCCGAAGTGATGGTAGAGTCTTTGTTACTTTTCTGAAGATTCATAAATACTGTAATGGTTTACATAAATAAAAAATATTCTGATTCTGATTCTGAAGGTCGCTGGTATAAGCCGAATGCGTACAGTACAAAGTTGGTTGTCGTGGCGATATTTTGGACAGGCCTAAGTTTTACGTTGGACGTCTTTAGGCTGATAATAAATACAACTTTTATCTGATTATAACGATGATGGCTCTCCCAGTACTCACGGTATCATGAAACCATTTACATTACTCCATCAAAGCCGATTACTCCATCAATAGTACAGCATAAGCCCTCGGTTCAGTTATTTTATAGGTATCGAAATGGTTTAAAAAAAGACATAGCCCCACACTAGGCCTTATTCCTGTATTGTCGGTGCTTTTAGACCTAAATAAACATTTGTCTCGAACCCGCGACTATTCAATCCAGGGAGCGAATAAGCCTACCCTTAACCAGTAGTCCAAGCCATCATCAAGTCAAGTCTAGTTTTGAAGTTAATATTTATTTTCTTTCAGCACATACAGCATTAGCCCTCCGTAAGCAATGTGACGTATCAACAGATGCCATAGTCCCCAACGGCAATATTGGGGAGTCTGGTATCTTCTGTTGGCTTGGAATACTAAGAGTGCATCTACGTTAGTATATTATTATTATATTTACCATCCCATTGCTTGGAAAAAATCTGTTCCCGTCGTTTCCATTCTATTTAGGGCTTTTCTATTTGGGGATTTTGAAAGCTAATTGTTAAAAATAGTGACCAGTTTGTCTTACTACCTTCGCCTGGATCTGTGACAATTTGAGAGGAACAAGTTTAGTATAATTGAAATTTAAATCAATCTATATAATGTCTCATTTCTGGGAAAAAGCTTCTTATAACTCCCAGTGAAAGTCATCTACTACGCGGACCCAGTACGGATTGGTGAAGGTTTGTCGCCACGTGCTGTTGAAACTTTTTAACCACCACTTTAAGCTGACAGGACCAATGGCCTATAAGTGCCTGCTTTAGTAAAATATTTATTATCCTAAAATAACACTGTGTCAGGATCTTATTACTAGAAAATAGAATAATTCCAAAACTCTATCATAAGCACGTCCAAAAAAGAAATTCCCTCTCTTTTCAGACATTCCTTTATTGCTGAGAATCCCGAATCTCTGGCTAGACTTTTTACCTCAGTCTACTGCGATCGCTTGCAAAATGGACTGTGCTGAGTAGTATCTACAAATGTATGAATTATACATTTTATAATTTTCCCCAGACGACGGAGACACGACAAAAATAGCACTGACAGGAGTAATACTCATAAAAGAGAACTATGCGCTCGCTAACGCCGATGACATTGCCAGAATACCTATGCACATATTCAAGTAAGTATATCTAATAAATCTAAAATATTCCTTCCTAATAATACTAGAAATGCACCTAAGAAAATGAAGAAGTTTGATAATAGAAGATGGCGTAGGCACAAACTTTATTTATACTTAGTGTCGTCTAGGTGTCTTTGCTGTGTGTCACTCTGATTCGTTGGTCAATAAAGGACGAGGTTATGACAGTTCCTTTTCGCGATTGGCTCATTTATTTACCAGTTGATTCCTATTATGTGTTTTATCATTTATGTGTTCGTCATTGGATAGAACGTTTGCGATTCGCAATCACGATTAATGCCGGCTATTGGATTCTACCGTAGTATTATCTTCAGTTTATTTATTACACGGTTAGCGTAACTATATTTAACATTGGAACATATTTGTGTGAAAACGAGTTACTCTTTTTCAAATTATCTTTTAAAAACTGAACATTATTTTTGCTGTCTTACAGTTGAAACTTTGTTAACATGTTTATGTTACAGACAAGAAAGTCAAGTAATGTTCATCCCACAAAACTCGACGCCGTGGTCCTGTCGGCCGTTGTCATACGTCACACATCCCGAATACGAGTATTCAACCTACAACACCATATCGGTGATCGAACTGTCATTAGACGACATTGAAACTTGTGAGTTACATTTATTGTTCATTTTCTTATCTGAAACGCAAGTCAAGAGTCTCTATAACCAGCAAGCGTGTATGAAACGAATTATAAGAGTGAAGAAAGCCAGAGAAGTCTATAAGGAATGAAACTGTTGCAACTCAACAGAGTTTACAGACGATTTAGCGCAGTGGTTAAGAGCTTAAGCCGCTCTGCCCACTGCGTCTAATAGTCGCGGGTTCGAGTCCCGCACGGGACAAATCTTTGTGTGATCCACAATTATTTGTTCCGGTCTGGGTATTTGTGTATGTGAATTTTCATGTTTGTAAACGCACCCACGACACAGGAATAAATCCTAGTGTGGGGCTACGTTTTTTTAAAAAAAGAAAAAGTTTTACGGGGCAGGCAGAGAGTAACAACTCTCTCAGAGAGTCACAACGTAAACTCTGTTTCGGGATCCAGCGTGGTGATATAGATAGAGATTTTCCTTTTTTTTTTGTTTTATTTTTCTTGATTATTCTTCTTCTTGCGTTTCGATGGCAAATATATATTAGTATATCAGCCAAAAAACGTCGATTATAAGATACAGGCTTCTACAAAGATCGCCACGGGGTTCGGTTTTATACAACAAACATGTTATACATAAAAAAGTGGCCCGGAATACGGCCCGGGACAGGAAGGCAGCCATCAAGAATGCTAAGTGCAGATGTTGGGGCACGCATAGCGCGATGTAAGGTAAGACGTTTGGGTTACATCGAACAAACGTCACAAATAGGTACTATCTTTCAGTTTCCACTTGAACATGTTTTCCTCGCTCCGGCGAACCATAGTCAGAAATCTTTTTAACGATTTCCAGACCAGCTGTGCTAAAGTTTCATGTGTCTAGCTCATCAGTAAATTAGTTTAAAATCGATTGCAAAATTTGTGCTCACCAGACAAACCACCAAACGGACAGACAAGAAAAGGAGTTAAAAAACTTGGTAAAAGAATTTTATACCTATCCATAAAATTTCCTTCGATGTTTGCCTCATACGTAGATCTACTATGCCTGGGGTCGTTGGAGCAGAAATGTTTTCAAGTGGCAACCACGTATCGGAAAATGTGGAGAGAAGGCCTGCTACAAGATGGATGGATAACTTGGTGAAGGCTCCTGGTATAATCTGGATGCGTACAGTACAAAATTTATCCTCGTGGCGGTTTTTGAGGGAGACCTTTATCTTGCAGTGGACGTATTTTGACTGAATAATTTTTATTTATATAGGTATTTTTGCAACAAAGCAGTGATAGCCTAGTGGTTAGATAGTTGGACTGCAAAGTCAAAGTTCTCGGGTTCAAACCCAGGCAGGCACCTCTGTCTTTTCGAAATGCATGTGCATATTAAAAATTAATAATAATTATCGCTTGCTTTAACGGTGAAGGAAAAACATCGTGAGGAAACCTGCATGCCTAAGAATTTCTCGAAGGTGTGTGAAGTTCGCCAGCCCGCACTAGGCCAGCGTGGTGGACTATGGCCTAAACCCTCTCAGTTTGAGAGGAGGCCCGTGCCCAACAGTGGGACAGTTTCTTAACAGGGCTAATATTATTATTATATAGATATTTTTACCTTTTTAAAAACAAGCTTTTATAGAGAAAAAACAACGGAGATATCTTGTTTAGTTGTGGAGTTCCTATGGCTTCCTGCCTGCTCCGTCATCGGACCTTGCATACCATCCAGGTCTCTCAAGTACTCGTCAAGCCTAATCCAACGAGCTCAAACACGGCGGTTATATTGAGTAGTTGGGTGGTTCCATTGGCTACTTTTAGCTTCATCATCAAACCCTGAACACTAGCTGGTTGAATATTACTTGTTAATACCAATCTAACAACCATAAACGCGAGGGGGTTACGTTATATGGTTCACAAGTTCCTATGAGCACCTTCCGACCACATCATCAAACCAGTTCTATGGTACAATATTATTGTATTGTCACCGATTTTAAATACGTATGCCAAATTTCAGATCAATTGGATATCTGCAAGTGCTCGAAAAATGGATCACAAGGTTGGGACCGAAAAGACAGATAGACATACGACCATTGCAAGTTCAATAAAGGCTTGTAATAACAGAAGAAGACCAACTAAGTTGAGTTCTATAGAGTCTTACTTATTTTTCCAGATCCGATTCGACCGATATGCTGGCCAAAGAAGATGTTTAATACATCCAGTCATCTTTACGTTGCTGGATACACGGATGGTAATTATATCTTCTAGAAGTCCATTAAAAATATAAACTCACTCCCATAAATTATGTACTGAATGAGTCAAAGCCAAAGAGGCAGAAAACTGTGACCTTGATGCATATCAGAATGAATTACCATTATTGACAAGAACAGAGGTTTAGGGTTGGGGGAGAAGAAAGCAATGCATTTTACGTCCAATTTAACCAAGCGCGGGTGACAAATCTCAAGCATTAAGTTGGTATGATCATATTTATTTACTTTTTATGCACATTTTCACATAGGCGGACTTAATGCGTGTGGCATTTTCTGCCAGTCTGCTTAGGATGATGTTAATCCTACTGTGGTAGGTGCAAAATTACGCAAGTTTATGGAAAAGTGAAGAAAATAAATATCATATATTCTATGCACATCCATATTTCGCCGATGATATTGGTCACGTTATCATTTTCTCTTCCTTGCGTACACGTAAGCGAGAAGTGTAAAAAGGTATAAGATAATGCAGCACTTTTATATCATAATTATAGCTATCTATTCGAAGAACATATTCTGTTGCAGATAATAAATTTCTCGAAAAAATCGTGTACAAAATGCAATACGTCGATAAAACAATGTGTGAACAGTTCTACAAAAAAGCAGGAGTGAGTATTTGCTGATTCTCGTTACATTATTCAGTACAAACCATAAAACTACACTGAGATACTATACCTTTTTATACACGTTATAGCATCGATACATCATAACAAAATACACAGTCCCGTTAAAAGTTACACAAAAAAATGTATCCAGTCCACGTGGTTAGTTATTAGCCTGATGTAAACATAAATTAGGGTGTATTGTACCTTACTCGTATCACTTAAAGTTGTATTTGCAAAAAAGCGGAAGCCTGTTAATTTTTTAGTACCGTCCACTTTTGCCTGCCTTTAGGTGGCCATTTTTTAGGTGCCATTTAAGTATGGCGAACGTGTTTCTACATATATTTGATCGAAGCGTTATAGTTATAGTTTGGATATAGCTTACGGGACATCCAGTGGTGACAAGTTGTGATGAGCTTAATCCCAAAAAAAATGATAGTAATCGACAATAAACATTGACTGAATTCAGAGTAAATAGACTATCGTTGAGACAGCGAGCCATATCTTCGATTCCATCATTACTTGGTATCCGTTGAGATCGGGGTCAATCATGAACAAATCCTTAATAAAAAAATAAACACTAAATGGATATCGATCCATTATCGATCTTGGTGTTCAATTATTCGATGGACTTTGTTTTTGTTTGTTGGACACACTAAAGTTATAAGTTTATTTCACGGTTTCACTGTAAATATATTTTCACCCCGGGAATATGGAATATCTCCGCTTCGCTAAGGTTAGGTTAGTCAAAGACTAACACTAGTCAAGGACTCTGCCATCTTCATAGCAAGCGATTAAAGCCTCGACTACAAGGTTTCCAAGTCCACACACCCCACAAAGGTGTGTGTAAAGACCGTGCCTTGGGGGAGAGTGGCAGACAACACCCATCACCCTAGATTATTTTCCCTCTGCCAAATCATACCAATGATATAAGGTCATATCTATATTTTCAGTTGTCAGCTGAAAGTCGTACTCCACTGCATTATCAGTGTGGCTTCACAGAGACTGATCATCAGAACTGCGTATGGGATAACGGCATGGCACTCATATCCAATGCGACGGGCTGGTTCACATTGGTTTGTAATTTAAGAGTTTGATATTCTGTGAGGCCGTGGAATAGTTGCAATCGTCTTGTTTGCAGCCACTGAGAATTTATCACTATAAAAAAAAGTAATAAACAACCAGGGTTTATACAAAATGATTTGAGTTTGATGACATAGTATCTAGATTTGTTACGGTATTAAATACTCAAAAAACAATTCTTTGCCCAGAGTGTGTTGCCTGTAATGACTTAAGGCACCGGGACATGGTCGCTAACAATGGGCTTTACAGGCTCAAAGTTACCCAAAAAACAATTCAAAATAGCTGTGCTTGGAGTTTTCCTGTGATAGAATCAGAAACGAGGAGATCCGCAGGAAAACCACAGCGAGAATTGCTAAACTCATAAAACTGACAGCCCTTGGGGCAGAAAGGTTCTCGAGTGGCGACCAGAAGATTCGGAGTAGGCAAGCCCTCCACAAGGTGAAGCCGTGACCTGGTGCAGGTCACGGGTAAAAGCTGGATGCATAAAGCATAAAGCCAGTCGTCGTGATGATCCTTTGTTTTTCTTTTGGTAAAAAAACGTAGCCTTACCGTAGAATCTATTCCTGTGTAGTGGGTGCGCTTACAAACATAAACACTCACAAACACAAATGTCCAGACCGAAACAAATAATGCTGGGTCACACAAAGATTTTTCCCGTGCGGGAATCGAACCCGCGACTATTCAGCCCAGTGGGCGGAGCGGCTAAAGCTCTTAAGGTTTGGTCAAATAGCTGACGGAGCGCGATGGAAGCGCTCGGCTACGTTCGATCGTGGCGTTTGCCGTCGCGCCGAGAATGGCTGCGTTGTGTGGCGTTCCCCGTACATTTCAGTACATTACAACTGCCTAAGTCGCGCCAACGTCGCGGTCCCGTCGCGCTGCGTTGGTCATGTGGCGAAACACCAACCAATTTTTTAGCCACTGCGCCACATCGTTCGTCAACGGGGAAGCCTTTGACCTGCAGTAAATGTTTTTTGGTTCATGATATATTGAATAATCGTTTTCGCTACACAGGTGGGGATAGGTGTTCGAGGACCAGGTTGCGGAGCTCCATCTCGCTTCATAGACATATATGAGTACACACAATGGTTAGAGCTCGTGACCACCTTGACCGAAATCGACGATTATGGAGACTACAGAAGGTCTCAAGGAGAAAACGTGGAGTATGTACCAGCGCATGAGTTATTTAGGTGAGGTGACTATAGACTGTTCAACAATGGTCGATAAAATAATGGGACTAGCACAGACAGCAAGATTTTTCTCGCGTGGAAAATTTTGTCGGCCCGTGACCGGCCCGGCCCGGTCTTGTGTGCAAGTTAAAATAGTTTCGTTTATACGACCATACAATTCTTGAAACGAGTCTTCTAGTGTCAATACCTCTCGTCAGAATGCTACAAACGGTCACCCATCTCAAAACTACAGAGCCAAAACAACCAAGCCCCGCTTGACATTTCTCGTGAGACTAAGACAATTAGTTTCGTTTATACGACCATACAATACAATTCTTAAAGCGAGTTATCTCGTGTCAACCCTTTCGTCAAAATGCTATAAACGGTCACCCATCTCAGAACAACCGAGTCGAACGTTGCTAATCTTGGTGATAGAGAAGGATGCCGTCGTCACACAGCGCTGCGAGCGCATGCCTCGTTGTATGAGTTTATTCAATTTCTTTTGAAAATAACTACAGTTTAGATCTTGGTCTAGATCTTAAGCTTCGGCTATTGGTAGAAATATTGGATTGAGTAGTCACCGGTTCAATTTTACTATATCAAGATATTTAAGTTATTTATTTGCTCCGTGAAGATATAATAATATGAGTATATACTGTCCCGTTGCTGCGCAAAGGCCTTTTCTCACAAATCAAGGTAAGAGAGATTGGTGGAGGTAGGTTTGTGAAATAAAGCCGCCCATAAGGCTTCTAATTTGGCTTAACGATTACCACGTTAAGTGATAACCGGGACCAACGGCTTCTCTTGCCTTCCGAAGCACGGAGACGTTTGAATATGAAAATGCCACAAACAGTCACCCATCTCAGGCCAACCGAGCCGAATGCTGCTTCACCTTGGTGATCGCTAAGGACACTTCGAGCGCCTATGATATAAATATATATAGAATTGATAATAACTTCTGATGCCTAAATATTATCAGAACTGAAATTACTAGTTTATCTTATTCTATTATATATTATCACGCCAGATCCCTTGCAGGGTAAGCAGAGAGTACCGAATCTCAACAGGTTCTTTCCTTACATTCCTCTCCGGCTACTCTCATAGTTCGTCTCATACGCGCTCGCTGGTTACGGAGATTTTTGACTTGTCCTTCAGATTGCCTATTTTGTTTATCTTATGATGACCAAAAAGACTACGTCCTATCTGATAGGTAAATTAAGAGTAAAGATAGCAAGATAGGTGGATTATTTATACTAAAGTGTTCTCCGTGTCGTCTGTGGTTAATTACACAACTATTACTAAACAGATTTTTCTTCTAGGCAAAAAGAGAAACAGGAAAACGTTTCAACGGACACTTTCCATTGGAAAAAATATCCGTTCGAAGTTGTAGAGTTGGAGCTTTTCAACCTGGAACAAGTTGGACCCGGCGCCTTTAAAATCAGGAAGTGTAAGTGCTACTTTAACTAAACAACTGTTAAGCTCAGGCAGGATTCGTCGAAATAAACACCATGATATATGACATGCATTCTATATTCGGGCAGGGTGCGTTCTAATCAAGTATCACAACGTAATTGCATTTAAAAATAAAGGTCCTACCCTATTTATACATTGTTATCACACACCGTCACGTGGCAAGGGTGGCAGTGGTGTACTGAGTACACCCAGTTTTTGCCGACGATGTTAGGTCCCATGTAATAGGGAGCGAGCCTATTGCCATATACCGGCCACAATTCCAGACTCCGGACTTGCACTGGGAATTTTACGTTAGAATAACTACATTTGTTCGACCTAGGAATTGAATCCAGGACCTCGTGATCACAAAACGATGTGCTTTGCCACTAGACCAATGAGGCAGTAATATAAAAATTGGATAGTTACAGCACTTTTGACTAACAATAAAATGTCTTTCCAATAGCTAACTTAACACGATAACATATAAAGTAAGTAAACACTTATGCGGTCAGTATTCTTTTCATAATATTTTTTAATAGCCTTTACTTTGTCCTACTGCTAGGCAAAGGTCTCCCCTTGACGTCTCCACATAGATAGATCCTGAGCTGGTAGTATCCTTCCCGCCAAAGTGTTCTGGTCGTCACGCCATCTACTGATTTATTTATACTTTATGCACTGTTGGTACATAGGTGGACTTAATGCCTTAGGCATTTTCTGCCAGTCTACCTTAGTGTGATGCAGAAACTAGTGAAGCAGGTGCAAATCCAAGTAAGGTGAGATAGAAAGATAGAAATAAATATTCAATCATACTATCTAAAGTAATAATATATATGGACCTATAATATAATACATACATATTCATAATTACATAAATATATATATATGTATGTATATATATATATATATATATATATATATATATATATATATATATATATATATATATATACATTAAATACATACGAATAGCTATATATACATATATATAAAATATAGCCTATACTGCCCACTGCTGGGCGAAGGCTTTCTCTCACAAATAGAGGTGAGAGAGATTAGGTCATACTCCACCACGCGGACCCAGTGCGGATTGGTGGAGGCAGGTTTGTGGCCACCTGCTGTTGGAACTTATCAAGCCGCCTTTAAGGCTTCCAACTCGGCTTAACGACTACCACATTAAGTGGTAACCGGGACCAACGGCTTAACGTGCCTTCCGAAGTACGGAGACGCTCGAATATGAAAATGCCACAACGGTCACCCATCTCAGGCCAAGCGAGTCGAACGCTGCTTAACCTTGGTGATCGGTAAGATCACCGCGATCGCACAGCGCTACGAGCGCCTATATACATATATGTTAAGTATATAAAAATACAATACTTATACTATATTAACGTTGAGATTATTCTGCCAATGTTTTATGCAGATAATACTGCACTTTCGTTTTGAAATAAAAACGCAAGGTAGACTGAACAAAAAAAGAAGAGTGAACAAAGTCCGAAAAGTCTCGGTCGACCACGACACCTGTGAACATCTTCAAGGATCCATACTGTGACGATATTTGCCCGACTTTGCGGGTCCATACGGACGACATGTCCCGCCGCAGTTGAAATGGGACTGGGATGATCGCATCTGCCGCATGCTATACTGTCCTTTTACAAAAGTTAACCCTGAATAAGTTCCTCCCCCTTTTTAGAAGTCAGTTAATTACAATCATTTTAGGTAGGTATGTCGAAGGAAAAAACATCGCGAGTGAAAAAAACATTTGACAGAATTTTTTTGACGGACGATTTACCGAAGTGGTTAAGAGCATAAGCCGCTCCGCCCACTGTGTCTAACAGTCGCGGGTTCTCTTCTTTGGTGGCCCACAATTAATTGTTTCGGTCTGGGTATTTGTGTATGTGAATTTTCATGTTTGTAAATGTACACGACACAGGCATAAATCGTAGTGCGGGGCTACGTTGTTTTTTAAAACAAAAAGAAATTGACAGAACCTAACTAGTAAATTAACTGCTAACTTAAGAAATGATAATATAAATTAAACTCTTACTGAGACTAAAACGCATGCAATTTCATGGATTTTCAAGTCATATAATGATACCTGAAACATGAAAGTCTTTTAAGTGGAATAATATGTAAGGGCTTTGCAGGAACACAACTGTCTGTCTCTTTGTGCGTCAATCACGCAAAAACTACTAAACGCGTTTGAATAAAATTTACTATGATAATAACTTGAGCTTTAGATCAAAATTTAGGATACTTTTCATCCCGAAACAATTAACGATTTGGGATTATTACGGGATAAATTTTTAATTGTTAGACACGAGCTGTAATATTGCGTTGAAATGTGTGATATTGTCTGCACATGAATACCTCCATGGACTGATATTGGACTCGAGTTCGTCTCCTCGCGAGGAAACACTTCAGTGATTCAAAGATGAACATCAGGCTTAACAAAGTTACGAGGACATTTACAGAGTTTAGAATGGCAATAGACTCGTCGTTCACTACATTGGAACTCGGGACTGTTCGCAAAATAAAGGCGTATAACGTACACCTCTGCGTGTGTTTGCTGTTGACCTTATAATAAGCAGTGCCTGTTTAACCAGGTTAAGTTTGAATTTTGAAATGTTCCCTATATGTATTGTACTTGCTATCGTTACAAGCTTCCGTCGTCTTCATAGATTGCATCAACTGAAAAACAAAATAAGATAAATTAAAACAAACAACATTTTTTTTTAAAAATACCGCCTTCAAAAAGCAAGAAATAAATATTTGAAGTCGGTACCGGTTAGTGCAGTCGGTTACTTGGCACCGACTTCAAATATTTATTTCTTGCATTTTGAAGTCGGTTTTTTTTAAAAGAAGATTTAGATATTTTACAATTTTAAGTGACAAATGAATTATTTAATAATAATAATAATATCAGCCTATACTGCCCACTGCTGGGCAAAGGCCTTCTCTCACAAATCGAGGTGAGAGAGATTGGGTCATACTCCACCACGCGGACCCAGTGCGGATTGATGGAGGCAGGTTTGTGGCCACCTGCTGTTGGAACTTATCAAGCCACCTTTAAGGCTTCCAACTCGGCTTAACGACTACCACATTAAGTGGTAACCGGGACCAACGGCTTAACGTGCCTTCCGAAGCACGGAGACGCTCGAATATGAAATGCCACAAACGGTCACCCATCTCAGGCCGACCGAGTCGAACGCTGCTTAACCTTGGTGATCGGTAAGAACACCGCGGTCGCACAGTGCTACGAGCGCCTCGACGATGAATTATTTATTTATTGAAAAAAAAAAAAAAAAAAAAAAAAAAAAATTATTTACTAATATTTATATACCTATATTATATTATTTTGCTAAGTTGTACTGCAAGGTACCTACAGGATTGATATAATAACCATAATAACGGAATCTATACATTCGTGCTGTTCGCCGTTAAGGAGTCCCCTGGTGTATCTTCAAAGTCCAAAATTCAATACCGATTTCATTAAAATGGGACCACCTCCAAACTATACTAAACCCAACGCAAAAAGAATCATGAAAATCAGTTCATAAATAAAGACGTTATAAAAAAACACAGAAGAATTGTCGACCTCCGCTTTTTTTGAATATTCTGATTAGTTCTATGGCAGGGTACCTATAGGATTGACGTAATACCCATAATATCTCAATCTACGCATTCGTATTGTTTGTCGTTAAGGAGTTCCCTGGTGTATCTTCCAAATCCAAACTCCAATACCGATAAAATTGAAAAAGCACCACCTTAGAGTTATACTGAACCCAATGCAAAAAGAATTTTCAAAATCTATTCATAATTGGTGGAATGATCGCGTAACATACACACAAAAAAAAACTTACAGTCGTCGACATAAAGTCGGTTAAAAACTTGACTGTGTAAATTACACGGCATAATTTTACGGCCCGTTTCAATATGCAACTCAAGGATAGATTAGCTTACTACGGATAGAATTTTGACATATTTTTCTATGAAAAATCTGTCAAAATCCTACTAAGTAAGCAAATCTAATCTATCCTTGAGTTGATTATTAATACCAGTTATTAGTCGTCCTGGAGTCAAAAGTATAGATGATGTATCCAATGTGTAGTGTTTACTGCACTTACAATGTCTAATATTTACTATACTTAATAAAACACTACGTGGACCCAGTGCGGTGCGATGGAAGTAGGTTTGTGGCCAGATGCTGTTGGAACTTATCAAGCCTATAAGGCTTCCAACTTGTGTTAACTTCTACCACATTTAGGCACACTTGCATGATCCAGGGTTACCGTTACAAACGCCGAGTTATTAAGTAACTCGAGATTATAACGATAAATTGCCTTCAATCAATCAATCAATCAGCCTATAGCAGTCCAATGCTGGACAAAGGCCTCTCCTAACACGCGCCATTGCACACGGTCCTCCGCCTTCCGCATCCAGTCTGTCCCACCGACCTTTTTGAAGTCGTCGGTCCATCTAGCTGGGGGCCGTCCTACCTTACGCTTACCAAGTCGCGGTCTCCACTCTAGGACACGCTTGCTCTATCGGCCGTCGGTCCTTCTGCAGATGTGACCAGTTCATTGCCACTTTAGCTTACTGAGTCTGCGAGCTATGTCGGTAACTTTGGTTCTTTGTCGGATTACCTAGTAACGAATTTTATCCTTCAAAGAGACGCCGAGCAAAGCTCGCACCATAGCCCGCTGTGTGACTTTGAATTTGTGGACTAGTCCCACTGTGAGTGGCCACGTCTCGGCCCCGTAAGTCAAATTGCCTTTAAATTAGCGTTATAACCTCTAATTAGTTAATAAGCAACCCCAACCCTGGTAAAGTTAGGGCTTAAGTGGTTTTTCTAACAAAAAATTCCCAGCGTGAATCCGGTGTATGAAATTGTGCCCGGTTTATGGCAATAGGCTCGCCCCTGCCAACCTCGCTTGAGAAATAAAGGCTACACACTGGTTTTTTTACGTTTTAATTATTATTATTATAATCGCCACACCAACTCCCCTTCAGGGTTGGCAGCGAGTAGCACTTAGACCCATTTGCTTAAGTGGTAACGGCGACCAACGATTTAGCGTGCCTTCCGAAGCACGGCAACGTTCGTATTCATATAAAATGCCACAAAGGGTCACCCATCTTAGACCGACAGATCTGAATACTGCCTTAACCTCAGTGATGGATAAGAACACCGCGCCTACAGCTATGGGGTTGTTTAAATAGCTGGATTTTGGTGTCTCTTACGACTTCCTGGTAGTCCAACTTGGGGTGAGACAGTATAATTCTAACTCCATTTATATACCTTTAAAAAATCTTAAATATTGTTACATTATCCAGACTCAAGGCCTTCCAACGCGCAATGGAACGCAGCATTCTAGGTGTTAAACGGACGGATCGTGTCAGAAACACCACGCTGCGGTCCATGACTCAGGTTACGGATGTGGGCTAAAATTCGGCAAGGCTGAAGTGGGATTGGGCGGGACATGTCGTCCGTATGGACCCGCAAAGTCGGGCAAATATCGTCACAGTATGGATCCTTGAAGATGTTCACAGGTGTCGTGGTCGACCGAGACTTTTCGGACTTTGTTCACTCTTCTTTTTTTGTTCAGTCTACCTTGCGTTTTTATTTCAAAACGAAAGTGCAGTATTATCTGCATAAAACATTGGCAGAATAATCTCAACGTTAATATAGTATAAGTATTGTATTTTTATATACTTAACATATATGTATATAGGCGCTCGTAGCGCTGTGCGATCGCGGTGATCTTACCGATCACCAAGGTTAAGCAGCGTTCGACTCGCTTGGCCTGAGATGGGTGACCGTTGTGGCATTTTCATATTCGAGCGTCTCCGTACTTCGGAAGGCACGTTAAGCCGTTGGTCCCGGTTACCACTTAATGTGGTAGTCGTTAAGCCGAGTTGGAAGCCTTAAAGGCGGCTTGATAAGTTCCAACAGCAGGTGGCCACAAACCTGCCTCCACCAATCCGCACTGGGTCCGCGTGGTGGAGTATGACCTAATCTCTCTCACCTCTATTTGTGAGAGAAAGCCTTCGCCCAGCAGTGGGCAGTATAGGCTATATTTTATATATATGTATATATAGCTATTCGTATGTATTTAATGTATATATATATATATATATATATATATATATATATATATATATATATATATATATACATTAAATACATACGAATAGCTATATATACATATATATAAAATATAGCCTATACTGCCCACTGCTGGGCGAAGGCTTTCTCTCACAAATAGAGGTGAGAGAGATTAGGTCATACTCCACCACGCGGACCCAGTGCGGATTGGTGGAGGCAGGTTTGTGGCCACCTGCTGTTGGAACTTATCAAGCCGCCTTTAAGGCTTCCAACTCGGCTTAACGACTACCACATTAAGTGGTAACCGGGACCAACGGCTTAACGTGCCTTCCGAAGTACGGAGACGCTCGAATATGAAAATGCCACAACGGTCACCCATCTCAGGCCAAGCGAGTCGAACGCTGCTTAACCTTGGTGATCGGTAAGATCACCGCGATCGCACAGCGCTACGAGCGCCTATATACATATATGTTAAGTATATAAAAATACAATACTTATACTATATTAACGTTGAGATTATTCTGCCAATGTTTTATGCAGATAATACTGCACTTTCGTTTTGAAATAAAAACGCAAGGTAGACTGAACAAAAAAAGAAGAGTGAACAAAGTCCGAAAAGTCTCGGTCGACCACGACACCTGTGAACATCTTCAAGGATCCATACTGTGACGATATTTGCCCGACTTTGCGGGTCCATACGGACGACATGTCCCGCCCAATCCCACTTCAGCCTTGCCGAATTTTAGCCCACATCCGTAACCTGAGTCATGGACCGCAGCGTGGTGTTTCTGACACGATCCGTCCGTTTAACACCTAGAATGCTGCGTTCCATTGCGCGTTGGAAGGCCTTGAGTCTGGATAATGTAACAATATTTAAGATTTTTTAAAGGTATATAAATGGAGTTAGAATTATACTGTCTCACCCCAAGTTGGACTACCAGGAAGTCGTAAGAGACACCAAAATCCAGCTATTTAAACAACCCCATAGCTGTAGGCGCGGTGTTCTTATCCATCACTGAGGTTAAGGCAGTATTCAGATCTGTCGGTCTAAGATGGGTGACCCTTTGTGGCATTTTATATGAATACGAACGTTGCCGTGCTTCGGAAGGCACGCTAAATCGTTGGTCGCCGTTACCACTTAAGCAAATGGGTCTAAGTGCTACTCGCTGCCAACCCTGAAGGGGAGTTGGTGTGGCGATTATAATAATAATAATTAAAACGTAAAAAAACCAGTGTGTAGCCTTTATTTCTCAAGCGAGGTTGGCAGGGGCGAGCCTATTGCCATAAACCGGGCACAATTTCATACACCGGATTCACGCTGGGAATTTTTTGTTAGAAAAACCACTTAAGCCCTAACTTTACCAGGGTTGGGGTTGCTTATTAACTAATTAGAGGTTATAACGCTAATTTAAAGGCAATTTGACTTACGGGGCCGAGACGTGGCCACTCACAGTGGGACTAGTCCACAAATTCAAAGTCACACAGCGGGCTATGGTGCGAGCTTTGCTCGGCGTCTCTTTGAAGGATAAAATTCGTTACTAGGTAATCCGACAAAGAACCAAAGTTACCGACATAGCTCGCAGACTCAGTAAGCTAAAGTGGCAATGAACTGGTCACATCTGCAGAAGGACCGACGGCCGATAGAGCAAGCGTGTCCTAGAGTGGAGACCGCGACTTGGTAAGCGTAAGGTAGGACGGCCCCCAGCTAGATGGACCGACGACTTCAAAAAGGTCGGTGGGACAGACTGGATGCGGAAGGCGGAGGACCGTGTGCAATGGCGCGTGTTAGGAGAGGCCTTTGTCCAGCATTGGACTGCTATAGGCTGATTGATTGATTGATTGAAGGCAATTTATCGTTATAATCTCGAGTTACTTAATAACTCGGCGTTTGTAACGGTAACCCTGGATCATGCAAGTGTGCCTAAATGTGGTAGAAGTTAACACAAGTTGGAAGCCTTATAGGCTTGATAAGTTCCAACAGCATCTGGCCACAAACCTACTTCCATCGCACCGCACTGGGTCCACGTAGTGTTTTATTAAGTATAGTAAATATTAGACATTGTAAGTGCAGTAAACACTACACATTGGATACATCATCTATACTTTTGACTCCAGGACGACTAATAACTGGTATTAATAATCAACTCAAGGATAGATTAGATTTGCTTACTTAGTAGGATTTTGACAGATTTTTCATAGAAAAATATGTCAAAATTCTATCCGTAGTAAGCTAATCTATCCTTGAGTTGCATATTGAAACGGGCCGTAAAATTATGCCGTGTAATTTACACAGTCAAGTTTTTAACCGACTTTATGTCGACGACTGTAAGTTTTTTTTTGTGTGTATGTTACGCGATCATTCCACCAATTATGAATAGATTTTGAAAATTCTTTTTGCATTGGGTTCAGTATAACTCTAAGGTGGTGCTTTTTCAATTTTATCGGTATTGGAGTTTGGATTTGGAAGATACACCAGGGAACTCCTTAACGACAAACAATACGAATGCGTAGATTGAGATATTATGGGTATTACGTCAATCCTATAGGTACCCTGCCATAGAACTAATCAGAATATTCAAAAAAAGCGGAGGTCGACAATTCTTCTGTGTTTTTTTATAACGTCTTTATTTATGAACTGATTTTCATGATTCTTTTTGCGTTGGGTTTAGTATAGTTTGGAGGTGGTCCCATTTTAATGAAATCGGTATTGAATTTTGGACTTTGAAGATACACCAGGGGACTCCTTAACGGCGAACAGCACGAATGTATAGATTCCGTTATTATGGTTATTATATCAATCCTGTAGGTACCTTGCAGTACAACTTAGCAAAATAATATAATATAGGTATATAAATATTAGTAAATAATTTTTTTTTTTTTTTTTTTTTTTTTTTTTCAATAAATAAATAATTCATCGTCGAGGCGCTCGTAGCACTGTGCGACCGCGGTGTTCTTACCGATCACCAAGGTTAAGCAGCGTTCGACTCGGTCGGCCTGAGATGGGTGACCGTTTGTGGCATTTCATATTCGAGCGTCTCCGTGCTTCGGAAGGCACGTTAAGCCGTTGGTCCCGGTTACCACTTAATGTGGTAGTCGTTAAGCCGAGTTGGAAGCCTTAAAGGTGGCTTGATAAGTTCCAACAGCAGGTGGCCACAAACCTGCCTCCATCAATCCGCACTGGGTCCGCGTGGTGGAGTATGACCCAATCTCTCTCACCTCGATTTGTGAGAGAAGGCCTTTGCCCAGCAGTGGGCAGTATAGGCTGATATTATTATTATTATTAAATAATTCATTTGTCACTTAAAATTGTAAAATATCTAAATCTTCTTTTAAAAAAAACCGACTTCAAAATGCAAGAAATAAATATTTGAAGTCGGTGCCAAGTAACCGACTGCACTAACCGGTACCGACTTCAAATATTTATTTCTTGCTTTTTGAAGGCGGTATTTTTAAAAAAAAATGTTGTTTGTTTTAATTTATCTTATTTTGTTTTTCAGTTGATGCAATCTATGAAGACGACGGAAGCTTGTAACGATAGCAAGTACAATACATATAGGGAACATTTCAAAATTCAAACTTAACCTGGTTAAACAGGCACTGCTTATTATAAGGTCAACAGCAAACACACGCAGAGGTGTACGTTATACGCCTTTATTTTGCGAACAGTCCCGAGTTCCAATGTAGTGAACGACGAGTCTATTGCCATTCTAAACTCTGTAAATGTCCTCGTAACTTTGTTAAGCCTGATGTTCATCTTTGAATCACTGAAGTGTTTCCTCGCGAGGAGACGAACTCGAGTCCAATATCAGTCCATGGAGGTATTCATGTGCAGACAATATCACACATTTCAACGCAATATTACAGCTCGTGTCTAACAATTAAAAATTTATCCCGTAATAATCCCAAATCGTTAATTGTTTCGGGATGAAAAGTATCCTAAATTTTGATCTAAAGCTCAAGTTATTATCATAGTAAATTTTATTCAAACGCGTTTAGTAGTTTTTGCGTGATTGACGCACAAAGAGACAGACAGTTGTGTTCCTGCAAAGCCCTTACATATTATTCCACTTAAAAGACTTTCATGTTTCAGGTATCATTATATGACTTGAAAATCCATGAATTGCATGCGTTTTAGTCTCAGTAGAGTTTAATTTATATTATCATTTCTTAAGTTAGCAGTTAATTTACTAGTTAGGTTCTGTCAATTTCTTTTTGTTTTAAAAAACAACGTAGCCCCGCACTACGATTTATGCCTGTGTCGTGTACATTTACAAACATGAAAATTCACATACACAAATACCCAGACCGAAACAATTAATTGTGGGCCACCAAAGAAGAGAACCCGCGACTGTTAGACACAGTGGGCGGAGCGGCTTATGCTCTTAACCACTTCGGTAAATCGTCCGTCAAAAAAATTCTGTCAAATGTTTTTTTTCACTCGCGATGTTTTTTCCTTCGACATACCTACCTAAAATGATTGTAATTAACTGACTTCTAAAAAGGGGGAGGAACTTATTCAGGGTTAACTTTTGTAAAAGGACAGTATAGCATGCGGCAGATGCGATCATCCCAGTCCCATTTCAACTGCGGCGGGACATGTCGTCCGTATGGACCCGCAAAGTCGGGCAAATATCGTCACAGTATGGATCCTTGAAGATGTTCACAGGTGTCGTGGTCGACCGAGACTTTTCGGACTTTGTTCACTCTTCTTTTTTTGTTCAGTCTACCTTGCGTTTTTATTTCAAAACGAAAGTGCAGTATTATCTGCATAAAACATTGGCAGAATAATCTCAACGTTAATATAGTATAAGTATTGTATTTTTATATACTTAACATATATGTATATAGGCGCTCGTAGCGCTGTGCGATCGCGGTGATCTTACCGATCACCAAGGTTAAGCAGCGTTCGACTCGCTTGGCCTGAGATGGGTGACCGTTGTGGCATTTTCATATTCGAGCGTCTCCGTACTTCGGAAGGCACGTTAAGCCGTTGGTCCCGGTTACCACTTAATGTGGTAGTCGTTAAGCCGAGTTGGAAGCCTTAAAGGCGGCTTGATAAGTTCCAACAGCAGGTGGCCACAAACCTGCCTCCACCAATCCGCACTGGGTCCGCGTGGTGGAGTATGACCTAATCTCTCTCACCTCTATTTGTGAGAGAAAGCCTTCGCCCAGCAGTGGGCAGTATAGGCTATATTTTATATATATGTATATATAGCTATTCGTATGTATTTAATGTATATATATATATATATATATATATATATATATATATATATATATATATATATATATACATACATATATATATATTTATGTAATTATGAATATGTATGTATTATATTATAGGTCCATATATATTATTACTTTAGATAGTATGATTGAATATTTATTTCTATCTTTCTATCTCACCTTACTTGGATTTGCACCTGCTTCACTAGTTTCTGCATCACACTAAGGTAGACTGGCAGAAAATGCCTAAGGCATTAAGTCCACCTATGTACCAACAGTGCATAAAGTATAAATAAATCAGTAGATGGCGTGACGACCAGAACACTTTGGCGGGAAGGATACTACCAGCTCAGGATCTATCTATGTGGAGACGTCAAGGGGAGACCTTTGCCTAGCAGTAGGACAAAGTAAAGGCTATTAAAAAATATTATGAAAAGAATACTGACCGCATAAGTGTTTACTTACTTTATATGTTATCGTGTTAAGTTAGCTATTGGAAAGACATTTTATTGTTAGTCAAAAGTGCTGTAACTATCCAATTTTTATATTACTGCCTCATTGGTCTAGTGGCAAAGCACATCGTTTTGTGATCACGAGGTCCTGGATTCAATTCCTAGGTCGAACAAATGTAGTTATTCTAACGTAAAATTCCCAGTGCAAGTCCGGAGTCTGGAATTGTGGCCGGTATATGGCAATAGGCTCGCTCCCTATTACATGGGACCTAACATCGTCGGCAAAAACTGGGTGTACTCAGTACACCACTGCCACCCTTGCCACGTGACGGTGTGTGATAACAATGTATAAATAGGGTAGGACCTTTATTTTTAAATGCAATTACGTTGTGATACTTGATTAGAACGCACCCTGCCCGAATATAGAATGCATGTCATATATCATGGTGTTTATTTCGACGAATCCTGCCTGAGCTTAACAGTTGTTTAGTTAAAGTAGCACTTACACTTCCTGATTTTAAAGGCGCCGGGTCCAACTTGTTCCAGGTTGAAAAGCTCCAACTCTACAACTTCGAACGGATATTTTTTCCAATGGAAAGTGTCCGTTGAAACGTTTTCCTGTTTCTCTTTTTGCCTAGAAGAAAAATCTGTTTAGTAATAGTTGTGTAATTAACCACAGACGACACGGAGAACACTTTAGTATAAATAATCCACCTATCTTGCTATCTTTACTCTTAATTTACCTATCAGATAGGACGTAGTCTTTTTGGTCATCATAAGATAAACAAAATAGGCAATCTGAAGGACAAGTCAAAAATCTCCGTAACCAGCGAGCGCGTATGAGACGAACTATGAGAGTAGCCGGAGAGGAATGTAAGGAAAGAACCTGTTGAGATTCGGTACTCTCTGCTTACCCTGCAAGGGATCTGGCGTGATAATATATAATAGAATAAGATAAACTAGTAATTTCAGTTCTGATAATATTTAGGCATCAGAAGTTATTATCAATTCTATATATATTTATATCATAGGCGCTCGAAGTGTCCTTAGCGATCACCAAGGTGAAGCAGCATTCGGCTCGGTTGGCCTGAGATGGGTGACTGTTTGTGGCATTTTCATATTCAAACGTCTCCGTGCTTCGGAAGGCAAGAGAAGCCGTTGGTCCCGGTTATCACTTAACGTGGTAATCGTTAAGCAAATTAGAAGCCTTATGGGCGGCTTTATTTCACAAACCTACCTCCACCAATCTCTCTTACCTTGATTTGTGAGAAAAGGCCTTTGCGCAGCAACGGGACAGTATATACTCATATTATTATATCTTCACGGAGCAAATAAATAACTTAAATATCTTGATATAGTAAAATTGAACCGGTGACTACTCAATCCAATATTTCTACCAATAGCCGAAGCTTAAGATCTAGACCAAGATCTAAACTGTAGTTATTTTCAAAAGAAATTGAATAAACTCATACAACGAGGCATGCGCTCGCAGCGCTGTGTGACGACGGCATCCTTCTCTATCACCAAGATTAGCAACGTTCGACTCGGTTGTTCTGAGATGGGTGACCGTTTATAGCATTTTGACGAAAGGGTTGACACGAGATAACTCGCTTTAAGATTGTATTGTATGGTCGTATAAACGAAACTAATTGTCTTAGTCTCACGAGAAATGTCAAGCGGGGCTTGGTTGTTTTGGCTCTGTAGTTTTGAGATGGGTGACCGTTTGTAGCATTCTGACGAGAGGTATTGACACTAGAAGACTCGTTTCAAGAATTGTATGGTCGTATAAACGAAACTATTTTTAACTTGCACACAAGACCGGGCCGGGCCGGTCACGGGCCGACAAAATTTTCCACGCGAGAAAAATCTTGCTGTCTGTGCTAGTCCCATTATTTTATCGACCATTGTTGAACAGTCTATAGTCACCTCACCTAAATAACTCATGCGCTGGTACATACTCCACGTTTTCTCCTTGAGACCTTCTGTAGTCTCCATAATCGTCGATTTCGGTCAAGGTGGTCACGAGCTCTAACCATTGTGTGTACTCATATATGTCTATGAAGCGAGATGGAGCTCCGCAACCTGGTCCTCGAACACCTATCCCCACCTGTGTAGCGAAAACGATTATTCAATATATCATGAACCAAAAAACATTTACTGCAGGTCAAAGGCTTCCCCGTTGACGAACGATGTGGCGCAGTGGCTAAAAAATTGGTTGGTGTTTCGCCACATGACCAACGCAGCGCGACGGGACCGCGACGTTGGCGCGACTTAGGCAGTTGTAATGTACTGAAATGTACGGGGAACGCCACACAACGCAGCCATTCTCGGCGCGACGGCAAACGCCACGATCGAACGTAGCCGAGCGCTTCCATCGCGCTCCGTCAGCTATTTGACCAAACCTTAAGAGCTTTAGCCGCTCCGCCCACTGGGCTGAATAGTCGCGGGTTCGATTCCCGCACGGGAAAAATCTTTGTGTGACCCAGCATTATTTGTTTCGGTCTGGACATTTGTGTTTGTGAGTGTTTATGTTTGTAAGCGCACCCACTACACAGGAATAGATTCTACGGTAAGGCTACGTTTTTTTACCAAAAGAAAAACAAAGGATCATCACGACGACTGGCTTTATGCTTTATGCATCCAGCTTTTACCCGTGACCTGCACCAGGTCACGGCTTCACCTTGTGGAGGGCTTGCCTACTCCGAATCTTCTGGTCGCCACTCGAGAACCTTTCTGCCCCAAGGGCTGTCAGTTTTATGAGTTTAGCAATTCTCGCTGTGGTTTTCCTGCGGATCTCCTCGTTTCTGATTCTATCACAGGAAAACTCCAAGCACAGCTATTTTGAATTGTTTTTTGGGTAACTTTGAGCCTGTAAAGCCCATTGTTAGCGACCATGTCCCGGTGCCTTAAGTCATTACAGGCAACACACTCTGGGCAAAGAATTGTTTTTTGAGTATTTAATACCGTAACAAATCTAGATACTATGTCATCAAACTCAAATCATTTTGTATAAACCCTGGTTGTTTATTACTTTTTTTTATAGTGATAAATTCTCAGTGGCTGCAAACAAGACGATTGCAACTATTCCACGGCCTCACAGAATATCAAACTCTTAAATTACAAACCAATGTGAACCAGCCCGTCGCATTGGATATGAGTGCCATGCCGTTATCCCATACGCAGTTCTGATGATCAGTCTCTGTGAAGCCACACTGATAATGCAGTGGAGTACGACTTTCAGCTGACAACTGAAAATATAGATATGACCTTATATCATTGGTATGATTTGGCAGAGGGAAAATAATCTAGGGTGATGGGTGTTGTCTGCCACTCTCCCCCAAGGCACGGTCTTTACACACACCTTTGTGGGGTGTGTGGACTTGGAAACCTTGTAGTCGAGGCTTTAATCGCTTGCTATGAAGATGGCAGAGTCCTTGACTAGTGTTAGTCTTTGACTAACCTAACCTTAGCGAAGCGGAGATATTCCATATTCCCGGGGTGAAAATATATTTACAGTGAAACCGTGAAATAAACTTATAACTTTAGTGTGTCCCAACAAACAAAAACAAGTCCATCGAATAATTGAACACCAAGATCGATAATGGATCGATATCCATTTAGTGTTTATTTTTTTATTAAGGATTTGTTCATGATTGACCCCGATCTCAACGGATACCAAGTAATGATGGAATCGAAGATATGGCTCGCTGTCTCAACGATAGTCTATTTACTCTGAATTCAGTCAATGTTTATTGTCGATTACTATCATTTTTTTTGGGATTAAGCTCATCACAACTTGTCACCACTGGATGTCCCGTAAGCTATATCCAAACTATAACTATAACGCTTCGATCAAATATATGTAGAAACACGTTCGCCATACTTAAATGGCACCTAAAAAATGGCCACCTAAAGGCAGGCAAAAGTGGACGGTACTAAAAAATTAACAGGCTTCCGCTTTTTTGCAAATACAACTTTAAGTGATACGAGTAAGGTACAATACACCCTAATTTATGTTTACATCAGGCTAATAACTAACCACGTGGACTGGATACATTTTTTTGTGTAACTTTTAACGGGACTGTGTATTTTGTTATGATGTATCGATGCTATAACGTGTATAAAAAGGTATAGTATCTCAGTGTAGTTTTATGGTTTGTACTGAATAATGTAACGAGAATCAGCAAATACTCACTCCTGCTTTTTTGTAGAACTGTTCACACATTGTTTTATCGACGTATTGCATTTTGTACACGATTTTTTCGAGAAATTTATTATCTGCAACAGAATATGTTCTTCGAATAGATAGCTATAATTATGATATAAAAGTGCTGCATTATCTTATACCTTTTTACACTTCTCGCTTACGTGTACGCAAGGAAGAGAAAATGATAACGTGACCAATATCATCGGCGAAATATGGATGTGCATAGAATATATGATATTTATTTTCTTCACTTTCCATAACTTGCGTAATTTTGCACCTACCACAGTAGGATTAACATCATCCTAAGCAGACTGGCAGAAAATGCCACACGCATTAAGTCCGCCTATGTGGAAAATGTGCATAAAAAGTAAATAAATATGATCATACCAACTTAATGCTTGAGATTTGTCACCCGCGCTTGGTTAAATTGGACGTAAAATGCATTGCTTTCTTCTCCCCCAACCCTAAACCTCTGTTCTTGTCAATAATGGTAATTCATTCTGATATGCATCAAGGTCACAGTTTTCTGCCTCTTTGGCTTTGACTCATTCAGTACATAATTTATGGGAGTGAGTTTATATTTTTAATGGACTTCTAGAAGATATAATTACCATCCGTGTATCCAGCAACGTAAAGATGACTGGATGTATTAAACATCTTCTTTGGCCAGCATATCGGTCGAATCGGATCTGGAAAAATAAGTAAGACTCTATAGAACTCAACTTAGTTGGTCTTCTTCTGTATTACAAGCCTTTATTGAACTTGCAATGGTCGTATGTCTATCTGTCTTTTCGGTCCCAACCTTGTGATCCATTTTTCGAGCACTTGCAGATATCCAATTGATCTGAAATTTGGCATACGTATTTAAAATCGGTGACAATACAATAATATTGTACCATAGAACTGGTTTGATGATGTGGTCGGAAGGTGCTCATAGGAACTTGTGAACCATATAACGTAACCCCCTCGCGTTTATGGTTGTTAGATTGGTATTAACAAGTAATATTCAACCAGCTAGTGTTCAGGGTTTGATGATGAAGCTAAAAGTAGCCAATGGAACCACCCAACTACTCAATATAACCGCCGTGTTTGAGCTCGTTGGATTAGGCTTGACGAGTACTTGAGAGACCTGGATGGTATGCAAGGTCCGATGACGGAGCAGGCAGGAAGCCATAGGAACTCCACAACTAAACAAGATATCTCCGTTGTTTTTTCTCTATAAAAGCTTGTTTTTAAAAAGGTAAAAATATCTATATAATAATAATATTAGCCCTGTTAAGAAACTGTCCCACTGTTGGGCACGGGCCTCCTCTCAAACTGAGAGGGTTTAGGCATAGTCCACCACGCTGGCCTAGTGCGGGCTGGCGAACTTCACACACCTTCGAGAAATTCTTAGGCATGCAGGTTTCCTCACGATGTTTTTCCTTCACCGTTAAAGCAAGCGATAATTATTATTAATTTTTAATATGCACATGCATTTCGAAAAGACAGAGGTGCCTGCCTGGGTTTGAACCCGAGAACTTTGACTTTGCAGTCCAACTATCTAACCACTAGGCTATCACTGCTTTGTTGCAAAAATACCTATATAAATAAAAATTATTCAGTCAAAATACGTCCACTGCAAGATAAAGGTCTCCCTCAAAAACCGCCACGAGGATAAATTTTGTACTGTACGCATCCAGATTATACCAGGAGCCTTCACCAAGTTATCCATCCATCTTGTAGCAGGCCTTCTCTCCACATTTTCCGATACGTGGTTGCCACTTGAAAACATTTCTGCTCCAACGACCCCAGGCATAGTAGATCTACGTATGAGGCAAACATCGAAGGAAATTTTATGGATAGGTATAAAATTCTTTTACCAAGTTTTTTAACTCCTTTTCTTGTCTGTCCGTTTGGTGGTTTGTCTGGTGAGCACAAATTTTGCAATCGATTTTAAACTAATTTACTGATGAGCTAGACACATAAACTTTAGCACAGCTGGTCTGGAAATCGTTAAAAAGATTTCTGACTATGGTTCGCCGGAGCGAGGAAAACATGTTCAAGTGGAAACTGAAAGATAGTACCTATTTGTGACGTTTGTTCGATGTAACCCAAACGTCTTACCTTACATCGCGCTATGCGTGCCCCAACATCTGCACTTAGCATTCTTGATGGCTGCCTTCCTGTCCCGGGCCGTATTCCGGCCACTTTTTTATGTATAACATGTTTGTTGTATAAAACCGAACCCCGTGGCGATCTTTGTAGAAGCCTGTATCTTATAATCGACGTTTTTTGGCTGATATACTAATATATATTTGCCATCGAAACGCAAGAAGAAGAATAATCAAGAAAAATAAAACAAAAAAAAAAGGAAAATCTCTATCTATATCACCACGCTGGATCCCGAAACAGAGTTTACGTTGTGACTCTCTGAGAGAGTGGCTCGAGACGACAGCGCGCTAACATCGTTTATCGTGTACATATAATTATTGGGTGTTTGTTTAGTGATAAGTGATTTGTTTTGGTGATAAGCAGTTAAGTTTAAGTGCTTTTAAACGTTATGTTTTGATTTTATTAATATACAGAGGTATTTCTTGTTTGTGTGATTAGAGGGTAATAATAAAATTGAACCATTGCATGAAATTAGTGATTTTTATTTAACGAATTCCCCATTCTGGACCGTTGGCTGTGTGACAAGGATGGTATATCAACTCTAGCGTTACGCTAACCTCAAACTTTTGTGCTAAGCCCTTAGATATAAATGTTCAAAAATATTGCAACAGTGCAGTCAAGAGAAGTTACGTCAACTTAAAATACCTACCTTTATAATTGAAATGAGCCAAATTTGTTAAAGACTAGTTAGCTAATAGTTTTAACATTCGAGCGAATGCGGTGTATCAACGTAGCATCAAGTTGTTTGAGATTCTATTATAGGCATTGTTAGGCATATAATTTAATACCAAGGAATAATAATTTAAAGTTAGGAGGGGGGCAACTTTACCTTATTTAAGATGTGTGACTTGAAATCCTACATAATATGGAACTATGTCTTGTATTATGATAATAAAAACGTCTCCTTTTACATCGGCATCAAACAATTTTGACGAAATATACAGAACATTATTCTTGCTACGGGAATGCATGTGTAACGATGGTCATTCTTTCTTCACAATTTGAAATATTCTTATTGTTTTTTTTTATAACGATAATATCGAATGCACTGTTCGTAACAGAATGGTAACCCCTGCAACCGTTCAATATGCAAAACGTTATCGATATGCGAACAACATCATTCAATTCTTTTTGTTTATGCTGCCTTGGTACCGAGCAGGTGTTAATTTTATTAACACTAGCTAAGCGACCTGGCTCCGTCCAGACTTTTGCTAAGAAAAGGAGAAAAATCCTTACTAATAGTGTAACCGTTTCACGCCCAAACCGTTGAACATATTTTGATCAAATTTAGTAAGAAAATAGATTTTATCCAGGGGGAAGGACATAGGCTAACTTTTGTCTCAAAAAAAGCTTAAGGGTGTGAAATACACGCCTGAAAATAAAGCATATTTTGCGATGTGGCTTAATTGCTGGTTGAAGTAACAGGTGGCCAGACGGCTGGCTCATAGCTCGCACACAGGTTAAGCATTGCCATTCAACTGGCAATGCTGCCAGGCATCTGGGCACCCTGCCAAGCGACAGCGATTTGGCACGAATTTATTTTTTGTATATACTCTGTACATATTTTTGCTTATTTATTTATTTTTTGTTTTGTTTTATATCTAGCTTTTAATAGTAAGTTGTTGTTTAAAAATGTTATCTTTTTGTAAATAAATAATTACCTAGATTGTTGCTCAAACGTGGTTGCGGGGTACAGCTAGTAAAACACTGACACGCCTATATTCCCCAAGCGGGGGTGGCAGAGGAGTTCTGTGTACACCCACATTTGGCGACGATGTTAGGTCCCATGTAATAGGGGATTGCCATATTCCGGGCACAATTCCAGACTCCGGACTCATACTGGGAATTTTTCGTTAGAAAAACTACATATGTCCGACCTAGGATTTGAACCCAGGACCTCGTGATCACAAAGCGATGCGCTTTGCCACTAGACCAACGAGGCAGTCATTAAAGTCATATTAAAAAAAATAGAAGGTAAAAAAGAGAATTAAATAAAAAAGACAAGCCCGCTGAGTTTCTTCGCGGGATCTTCTCAGTGGAGGCCGCGTTCCGATCCGGTGGTAGATAAGTAGTTAAATTAGATTTAAAAAAAATTTAATGTGACTATTTTTTAAGCGTCCCCGCAGGGCATTTACAAAATAAGTTATTTCAGTTTGAATTTTAGTTTGCGGGGTGTGCTGTGTATATTATCATATCACCGACAATGTTAGTTGAAATTTAAACTATGCCTGCTATAATTTTTATAAGCATCTCCCTAATACATTGGGACCTTACATCATTAGCGATAAGTTGGTGTACATAATATACTTCTGCCACCCCCGCTGTTGAATACAAGGTGTAACGTAATTAACAAGACTAGCGTAGCTTGTTCTAAATCGATAACTGAATAGATTTCTTTTTCTTTATTGTACACACACAAATTGTAACAATTGATTGAAAATACAAAGATTAATGAACAAAGGCGAGCTTAACTCAAAGTCGAGTTCTCTACCAGCAAACCTTTGAGTGATAGAGAAACAAATGAACAAAAGGAGGATAGGCATAAGTTTGATTCCAATGACGGACGTGAGTGACGGACGTTGTAGCGCAGTGGTTAAGAGCTTTAGCCGCTCCACCCACTGTGTTTAATAGTCGCGGGTTCGATTCCCGCACGGGACAAATCTTTGTGTGATCCACAATAATTTGTTTCGGTCTGGGTATTTGTGTATGTGAGTTTTCATGTTTGTAAACGCACCCACGACACAGGAATAAATCCTACTGTGGGGGCTACGTTTCTTTAAAAACAAAAAAAAAAATATAAAAAAAATATTTAAAATGTCTCTTATATTTATATTTAATTTTGCATAAATCGTGTTACTCCTTCAGTGCGCTATAACAAACTTATTTTATTTTTAATTGACAGCAATACGGCGATTAAAAAGACGTTTCTACAACGCATTACACAATACGCACACATACACGTACAAGTTTCATTGATAATTGGGATATAAAAGTACATAAAAAAAGTTAATAAACTTCAAATTTGGTTTTTCCATTATATTTGTGAAGCAATTATCTAATTGGGTTGTCTGAGGTCTTGCGTTTTTTACGATACAGCTTGTTTAGGCATGACGGTGTGTGTTATATTACTTCTTCTTTTTAACCGACTTCAAAAAGGAGGAGGTTCTATGTTCGGTTGTATGTAGGCTTTTTTTTTTATGTATGTTCAGCGATATTTCGGTCAATTGTGGACCGATTTTGATATTTTTTTATTTTTGCATTGGGTTCAGTATATCTCCAAGGTGGTCCCATATTAATTTTATTGACATTGGACCTTGGACTTAGAAGATACACCAGGGAACTCCTTAACGACAAACAATAGGCATGTGTAAATTGAGATATTATGGGTATTACGTCAATCCTATAGGTACCCTACTATAGAATAATTCACTGGTCACTTAAAATTGTAAAATAAAAAAATCTTTTATAAAAAAAGGTAACCCGACTTCAAAAAGCAAAAATATAAATATTTGAAGTCGGTGCCAAGTAACCGACTGCACCAACCAGCACCGACTTCAAATATTAATTTTTTTGCTTTTTGAAGTCGGTTTACCTTTTTTTATAAAAGATTTTCGTGTCAATGGTTTATATTCGTACCGCTAAGTGAGTGCCTAGCACAATCGCGCCGTCCGTGGCCGCGCTCAGCTCTTCCCTGGTACAGGTGGTGGGGCATTTAGGGCAGACTAGCAGGTGCGACATAGGCTGTGAGGTCGCACCACAATCACAGGCTGTTAAATTTGGATCTCTGCCTGTGTGTGGAGCCAATTTAATGATTTCCACAGCAACCATGATAGTTGGTGCCCTGGCGGTAGTTGCTCCTTACTTGGGACGAAGTAAGGCAGTGGGGGCTTAGTTTACTCGTTATAGTACTGATATGGAACGAAATCTTAAAAACAGCCTACTCGACATAATTATGTATAAACCAAAACAGGAGCGGTAATGATTTTGAGAAAATTGATCCCTCGAAAGTGAGTATATCACTAGTTAAATTTAAAGTGGCACAACTCACATATCTGCTTAGTGGAATTTACACTCTAATTTCAAATCTAAAAAGTTTGATTTATAATAATCTTGCTTTTTTAGTTGTGTCCCTATTCCACTAAACCAATATAATCAAGTTTGTTTTTACAAAAATTTGGCACGTCGCGATCGTATCGTGGGAAAGACCAACCAATTTGGTTAGTACCCTAAGGTGTTATTGAAACAAAAAAGCTTTTTTGTAATCATAAAATTTTTGTTTTTCTGTATACCAGATGTAACATATATAACGCAAGACCTCAGACATCAATTAGATTATAGTCTTAGGAATTCAATATGAAAAACTTCAAATTTTAGGGAGTTTTCTACCACTTGTTGAAGCTTTTTGGGTACCGAAATTAACCACGAAACTTGTACTTTTTTTGCTTATTGAGGTATGCATTAGTAATGCATTTAAATAGCCATTGTTTTGAATAATGATTAGTTCTTTTATTACAATAAACTGAACGAGTAACTTACAATAGGTCTCATAAAAAGCTCAGAGTTGCTCAGCGAGCTATGGAAAGAGCTATGCTCGGCGTTTGTCTACGTGATCGAATCAGAAATGAGGAGATTCGTAGAAGAACCAAGGTCACGGACATGGTCCAAAGGGTTAGTAATTTGAAGTGGCAATGGGCGGGCCACATAGCGCGAAGATCGGACGGGCGTTGGGGCAGAAAGATTCTAGAGTGGAGACCACGTATGGGCAAGCGCAATGTGGGACGGCCACCTACCAGACGGGCCAACGATCTTGTAAAGATCACAGGAAGTCGTTACATGCAGGTGGCATCGGACCGGCTGCGCTGGAGAGCGATTAAGGAGGCCTATCTTTAGCAGTGGACAAGTATAGGCTGATATGATGATGATGATGAACGAGTAACAGCAATTTTTGTTAATTAAAAAAAACATACTATAAAAAGATTTGGAATCAATTCAGTTGTCGATTTAGAACAAGCTACATTTAGGTCTTGAGTTATTCATGTTACACCTTGTATATTGAGCAAATACTAATGTGCACGGAATTTGTTATTAGGCAAGAGAAAATCCTGATTTTTTTTATTCCAAACATTGCCGACAATTTTGTCGAGGTCATTTTGATACCGATGTAAAAGGGGGCAAGTATCTTGCGATTTCTCGAGCACAGCATTTTATGCCATCTCTTGTGAGGATTTTTTGAGCTTTGCCAGAAATTATGTAAAGTGCGACAAAGATAGTTTGGCTCGTATCTACGAGGCGACTACCTAAATCGACAGGTGGCGTTGGTGTGAAATTAAGGTTATATCAATTAGTAGTTTTTCCACTTCTAGGGAAATATTGGAACAGGTGGGTCCGTACGGTTTTTAAACCGTATTAGAAATTAAAAATAGAACCAGGGTAAATTCTATAGGAAACGGCAACTCTGCGACTATCATGAAGTGACATTCCACTTATTCACAGTGTTAGTTCCGATTTTGGCTATGGGCCAAAAGATACTTGTAATAACAATAATATCAGTCTATACTGCCCACTGCTAGACCAAGGCCTACTCACACAAGTCGTGGTGAGATAGATTAGGTCATACTCCACCACGCGGACCCAGTGCGGATTGATGGAGGCAGGTTTGTGGCCACCTGCTGTTGGAACTTATCAAGCCGCCTTTAAGGCTTCCAACTTGGCTTAACGACCACCACATTAAGTGGTAGCCGGGATCAACGGCTTAACGTGCCTTCCGAAGCACGGAGACGCTCGAATATAAAAATGCCACAAACGGTCACCCATCTCAGGCCGACCGTAATAAAACTAGACTTTTCCCGGGGCTCCGCCTATATAAACCTAATGAACTGAAAAACATCGACATAACTTAAAAACTGTATATGGTTGGACTCGTCTCTTATTCCATTTGTACCTAACATTGGCGAAATGTGAGTGTAAATTGTACATCTCTGTCACCCACGCTTAGGGACAGTAATAATAATATCAGCCTATACTGCCCACTGCTGGGCAAAGGCCGCCTCTCACAAATCAAGGTGAAAGAGCTCAGGTCATACTCCACCACGCGGACCCAGTGCGGATTGGTTGGTGGAGGCAGGTTTGTGGCCACCTGCTGCTTAATAAGTTCCAACAGGAACTAATTAAGCCGCCTTTAAAGCATCCAACTCGGCTTAACGACTACCACATTAAGTGTTAACCGGGACCAACGGATTAACGTGCCTTCCGAAGCACGGAGACGCTCGAATATGAAAATGCCACAAACTGTCACCCATCTCAGGCCGACCGAGTCAAAGGCTGCTTAACCTTGGTGATCGGTAAGAACACCGCAGTCGCACAGCGCTACAAGCGCCTCGGGGACAATAAGTGTAACAATATTAATTTTTTATTTCGCTACATCGATATGCGAATAAGCAAATTATATGACGAAATTCAACCTTGTCTCTCATACATTGAATAATTTTTATAACCAATATATTAAGATCTCAAAAACGTTCTTTTTTCTCCCCGAATCCGCCTATATATTGCCTATAGAGGGAACTGCGGTAGCTCTTTATAAATTGGTAATCAATGTCGTGAAAACAAGATAAGCTTATCAGATTATCTTGTACGGTGTATCATGAAGCAATCAGGTGAAAACCTAATCTATGTATTTGAAAATAAGGTTTTATTTTACGTAAACAATGCTTTGGGGGATTACTGATAGCGATATATGCTTGTTGTGTTCACAATAAAAAATAATGAAAGATAGAAAATCAACTTTCATTAGACAACAATGGGAAATATTTCAAAGGACTGTCGACTTTCTGTCGTGAAGAAATAAGTGTCTCTTTTGTTTCTCCGCGACAACAGCCTTATCGCTATGTATGAAATTTATTGTTCACGAACATGTCCAAGTATTTTATAGTTTGTTAGTAAACAGGTAAAATATTAAAGGCACAAA
Source organism: Phalera bucephala (assembly GCA_905147815.2). Classification (NCBI taxonomy): domain Eukaryota; kingdom Metazoa; phylum Arthropoda; class Insecta; order Lepidoptera; family Notodontidae; genus Phalera; species Phalera bucephala. Next base: position 3,467,198 of record LR990632.1, on the reverse strand, counting down.
ACATTTGTTATACCAACATATCTTTGATTTTCAAGAGAATGGTACTGATCTGCTCTTAAATTAAAGCAGGCAGAACTGTGGGGGGCAACTAGTATATTAAAACTTTGATGGCTTATTTAGCACTGTATTAAATAGTCGCGGGTTCAATCTACGCAACGGATGCATCTTTATGTGACCCAAAGATATGTATTTGAGTGTTTATAGTTACATATTTTCGTCTGCATTAATGTCTCAAGAGGTCTGTGTCCTAATGTAGAGCAACGTTTTGTCTTAAAAAGATTAACATTTTTTTTGAAAATAGGTAGCCCCACACTATGATTTATTTCTGTGTCGTGGGTGCGTTTACAAACATGAAAATTCACATATACAAATACCCAGACCGAAACAAATAATTGTGGGTCACACAAAGATTTGTCCCGTGCGGGAATCGAACCCGGGACTATTAGACACAGTGGGCGGAGCCGCTTAATCTCTTAACCTCTGCGCGAAATCGTCCGTCACATTTTTAGAAACTTCTATCTATCTATCTTTATCATCACGCCAGCTCCCTCGCGGGGTAGGCAGAGAGTACAGAGTTCCAACAGGCTTCCTCCACTCTCATAGTTCGTCTCATACACACTCGCCGGTTACGGAGACTCTTGACTTGCCCTTCAGCTAAGACACGGTCTATTTGGTCATGGTAAGATAGTCTAGGTCTTCCCCAGTACCTACATCCTTCCACTTTGGCATTGTTTATCTGTAATTGTATTTCGCATTGTATAGCTGCTAATAATAATATCGATCTCATCTTTACACCGATACTATCTTTCATACCTACTCGCTTTCTTACTACGCTGTTGCGAATACGGTCGGTCAGCGTGACTCCGCACATCTTCCGCAGAGATCGCATTTCGACCGCATTTATCCTGCTTTCGTTCTCGTTCTTACATACCCAACTCTCACTGCCATATAACAGCGTTGGGACAAGCACTCCGTTATGCATGGCCAGCTGCGCCTTTTGGCTTAAGTGCCAGCTCCCAAGTAGCCTTCCCATCGCACCATTCACTCTATTACCTGCATTCACTCTTCTCTCTATATCAGCGGTGTATTTCCCATCCTTACTGAAGGCGCATCCAAGATATACAAACTCATTCACTTGCTCCAGCACATCGTTCCCAACCACAATCCTTGCATTCGTTCTGGTTTCTTCCCGTTCAAAAACCATAATTTTGGTTTTCTTCGCATTCAAATGTAAGCCATTGTTCATGCAGTCGTCTCTCATAACTGTGACTAGTGTTTGCAGATCAGTGGCTGTTGGTGCTATCAAAACCGCGTCATCTGCATACAATAAGTGGTTTATCACTAGATCACCCATTTTTACCCCTTCAGTCATCGCATTCAGTCTTTGAAGACTTTTATCCAGATACACTATAAACAGTCTAGCGGACAACACGCAACCCTGCTTGACGCCGATTTTAACGTCAAACCAAGGTATCATGTTACCACCCACCCGTACGCATGCCTTGCTGTCCACGTAAGTGGACTGGACGGCTCGCAACAGGGTGCCGTTTATACCATACTCTGGCAAAATGTCCCAAAGTCTCTTTCGCACGACTCTATCAAACGCCTTCTCCAGGTCCACAAAACCGCAGAAAACCTTCCGGCCTACTGCCAGATGTTTTTCTACGATGTTGCGGAGGGAGAAAACTTGATCCGAACATCCTCTTCCAGACCTGAAACCTCCCTGTGCCTCACACAACACTCCATCGGACTTCTCGCGCATTCTCCGTTCAATAATTTTACCATACACCTTAGCTGCCAAGCTGATCAAACTGATGGCCCTGTAATTGGCGCAGTCATGTTGTGAGCCCTTGCCTTTATACAAGGGTACTATGACTGCGCGGCGCCAATCTGTAGGGACTCTACCGGTCTTCCAGCAAAGATTTGCGAGGACCCAAAAAGCGTCCCGGACGCAAGTTCCACCATATTAGAAACCATTTAGAAACTTATTGGAACTATAAGGAAACTGTTGGAACTCTGTACTCTCTGCCTACTCCGTAAGGGATCTAGAGTGATGATATAGAGAAATAAATATTTTTTAACTATGATTTAATGTCTTTTCATTTGTTTATTTACTTGGAATTCAAACCATAAGTATCATAGTACTAATATAATAGCATTAAAACAAATTGAATTGAAAAGTCTAAAGGCCTCATAACATACAAGACTTCATACACTACAAAACGCGTAGAAATGTCTGATGAAGGACATTATTTTACATCACTAAACTAAGACGTTACAATAACTATGGAAAATATCGAGTGATCAACGAGATTGTCAGTTTTATCAGCACAAGTAGCTGAGATGCGATCCGTCTCACCAGTGGATTAACGAAACACGATATAATCCGACATACTACGATAGACACTTACTTCGATAACGGTTGACAGTGACATCTAACTTTTCATTTTAGAAGTATTTTGGAAAATTGTTTCGAAAATGTTATTAGAGTTGAAAGAAATTGTTTTTCTTATGTTTGTGGTGACTGTGCTTCTGCTGGTGCTCATATATCTACAAGTCTGTGATATTATTATCGGGAGATATGTCTTCAAAGTATTTAGTAAGTATTTTGTTTGTTAATTTTTAGGTTATGTTTGAGATTATCTTGATTTCGGTTTTCTTCAATTAATTTTGTATCTACACACATAGCTTCGTATAGTAAATTCATAAATCATAGATACCCACTATAAATCAGTATAGTGATGATTTATAGTACTCTCAGAAATCGAGGTGAGAGAGATTAGGTATACTTTACCACGCGGATCCGATGCGGATTGATGGAGGCAGGTGGCCATCTGCTGCTGTTGGTTGGAACTCATAAGATATCTAACTTAAGACACTAACCACCACACATAAAAATTATGGGAAAGCTAGCATATACATTGTAAAATGTAACTAGTTCAGGAGTCATGATAGCTATATCATATCAGAAAAATATTACAGTTACTCATAAAAGAATAAAATATCAATAAGTACGCTATTTTCTTCAAGGCTCACCTAAATCCAATCGTCATTCTAGACCCGCCAAATTTTTTTGCACAACAATACTGCCAACCACTCAATAATTATTTTAAAAATAATTAAAAACAGTTACCATATACAATTAAAACTCCCTAAAAGAATCACAAACTTGATAAAAATAACTACTTAATCAATAAAATAATATTTCCAATTGGTTACTTCTAATATGAAGCGAGTAAGGACCGACTATGTTGTCATGGAACTGCTCTATTCTTTGTCCGGGAAGTAACAGCAGTGGCATGATGTAAATCCGGCATTTCACGTTGACACTACATATCTCTAATTAAGTTATCAATGCGAACAGATAATCTGTACGTACGCGCGGCTGATAATTCACAAAAATCGAACAGGCCACAGTTTTGATACACTTTCAATATGGAGTACACAGTTCTTTTTATGCCGTTTCTTGTGTTAATAATTGTCTATACTCTAACATGTTTGTGTTTACATTGCTGTCAGATCTTCGGTAAGTGACTTTCAACTATTTTTATAGGGAATATATAGCGGGCCGAATAAAATAACATCAAAACTACTGGAACAGAAGAAATGAAATGTTATCTTATTGAAATTGGAGTGCTAATTCTCATAATCATATATTTGAGTTGTGACACTATTATTCCCCCAGAGATATTACTACTTTTATCTAAGACCATACTATTATATGTGTTTTGCTAATGTCAAGAAGCTTAAGGATAAATTATAATCTTTTTATCAAAATTTAATTCCGCGCTGGTCTGATGGTGCATAGTGCGAGTGGCAAATGCAAGGTCTTGGCTACGAACACCAGGTCGGACTGTGTGCTTTTTATATTGAAAAATTATCAATCGTTATTCGGAGACTGGCTGACACCCCTCCCACCCCAGAAGTCCTCGCACATGAAGGTCTCCAACTTGGCAATGGGAACTCGCACAACAAAGGAATTAAAAGCCGCATTGTGTTGCGAATTCAGATTCTCGACCCTCAGAGTATACAAGGATTTTTATTATTATTATTACGTGCATCAGCGTCGTTTGTACTGCTGAACGCAGGAGTGTGACATCATCATCGATCGACCCACACCGGTTTCTTCAAAAAGGCTTCATCAAGGTGGAAAAGATTCCACCTTGATGAAGCCTTTCTCATCCACTTGACCCTTGGTGGTGATCCGAATAAGCTTACCCTTCACTTAATAATATCGGTGAATTGTGAGTGTACACGGCACACCTTTGCCACCCTAGCTTGGGAAATATAGACTTGAAGTTGCTTAAACTTGTGCCCGTTACTTTGTTTGCCTATCAGGCAATTGATTATCAGGCGTGTATTTCGTATACGTTGTTACTCAAAACGAGGAAACATGGTTATCTTTATTTCTTAGAGCTTTAGTTCGTCTCATACACGTTCGCCGGCTACGGAAACTCTTGACTTTAGATAATATATTTGGTCATGGTAAGTCAGTCTAGGTCTTCTCCGGTACCTACATCTTTTTACTTTCGCATTGTATATTTGCTTTGTCATTCTTTTTAAGCGGTTTAAGGCAAGATCACACTGAGCGACACGGCACTGAAGCGGAGCGACGCGACGGATTTTGTCAGTTGGTCAATTTTGGAGCGCCGCGTCGCATCGCGTAGTTCTGCTACCGCGTAGTGTGGCAGGATATTGAAATGAAACAATTTTATATAAAGAATTCTTAGCCGCGTCGGTCCGCTGCAGTGCAGTGTCGCCCAGTGCTGTCTTGCCTTTAGACGTTAAAAGGGAAGAATCAAAAATAGTTACTATCACATTTATATGAATTGATGATTATCGAAATTGATTTGTAGCCATTACGGCAAAAAGCAAAGTCATTTCCTTAAGTGATATTTTACTTACATTATCATCATTTTCTTTAATATTCATCATTATTTAAGGAGGGTTAAACTGTTTTATTATCGTAACACATATTAATTATTAATGGATAGTGTCTTATCTGAAGGGAAAGTCATCCCAGATCCCTTGCGGGGTACGCAGAGAGTACGGAGTTCCAACAGGTTCTTTTAATAAAAGCTTCTCTGGATTCCTTCACTCTCATAATTCATCTCATACACACTCGCCGGTTACGGAGACTCTTGACTTGCCCTTCAGATAAGACACGGTCTATTTGGTTATGGTAAGATAGTCTAGGTCTTCCCCGGTACCTACATCCTTCCACGTTGGCATTGTTTATCTGTAATTGTATTCGGCATTGTATAACTGCTAATAATAATATCGATACAGCGTGATTCGCACCGCAGGCGTAACTGTAAACTGTTAAAAGTGCCATCGTATGATGCCGCTACTTTAGTGAATTAGTATTGTTTTTATTTATATTAATAAAACCATAAAACCAATTGTCATGCTGTCCACTTCTCTCTAAAGACTTTGTGATTGCACGTGAAAGTGACAGCATGCGTATACTGAAATATTAGTCACAGATATTGCAAACAGATAAGACTTCCTGTTAATTGTATGCATAAATAACTCAAACAGTGCACGTAGCCGTGATGAGCAGTGACGTAAATGTTTTGATAAGTATTTTTTTTTAATAAATAAGTATTAATCAATTTTTTTTAATCCAATCTACCTGTTACGGAGACTCTTGACTTGTCCTTCAGATAAGACATAGTCTATTTGGTCATGTTATGATAGTCTAGGTCCTCCTCGGTACTTACATCCTTCCACTTTCGCATTGTATATCTGTTGTGTCATTCTTTCTTTTGACATTCTTTCTATATGCCTAAACCAACGGAGCATAGCCAAGCGATCAATCAAAATGAAATATGTAAAAAAAATATCGTGTTTATGCTTTGCGGAATTCCTTCGTTCGATGCCAAGCCTAGGTGTAGAATCAGTCCATGCTTACAATAAAAATGCATTGTCATCGGAACTAGACAAACAGGTCAGATGACATCGTCGAAAATGGTCCCAGAACCAACTAACGTGTGACCTATACCATTATTATTTATCTATTTTATTCTAGTAGTGGCAAATAACCGTATCTGATGGACACTTTGCAATCCAAAACGTATATTTCACACACCGCAAATTTAAACAAAAATAATCTATCTATCTATCTATATCATCACGCCAGCTCCCTCGCGGGGTAGGCAGAGAGTACAGAGTTCCAACAGGTTCTTTCCTTACATACCTCTCTGGCTTCCTCCACTCTCATAGTTCGTCTCATACACACTCGCCGGTTACGGAGACTCTTGACTTGCCCTTCAGCTAAAACACGGTCTATTTGGTCATGGTAAGATAGTCTAGGTCTTCCCCGGCACCTACATCCTTCCACTTTCGCATTGTATATCTGTTTTGTCATTCTTTCTTCTGGCATCCTTTCTATATGCCCGAACCAACGGAGCATACCCTTTCTCATCTTTACACCGATACTATCTTTTATACCTACTCGCTTTCTTACTACGCTGTTGCGAATACGGTCGGTCAGCGTGACTCCGCACATCTTCCGCAGAGATCGCATTTCGACCGCATTTATCCTGCTTTCGTTCTCCTTCTTACATACCCAACTCTCACTGCCATATAACAGCGTTGGGACAAGCACTCCGATATGCATGGCCAGCTGCGCCTTTTGGCTTAAGTGCCGGCTCCCAAGTAGCCTTCCCATCGCACCATTCACTCTATTACCTGCATTCACTCTTCTCTCTATATCAGCGGTGTATTTCCCATCCTTACTGAAGGCGCATCCAAGATATACAAACTCATTCACTTGCTCCAGCACATCGTTACCAACCACAATCCTTGCATTCGTTCTGGTTTCTTCCCGTTCAAATACCATAATTTTGGTTTTCTTCACATTCAAATGTAAGCCATTGTTCATGCAGTCGTCTCTCATAACTGTGACTAGTGTTTGCAGATCAGTGGCTGTTGGCGCTATCAAAACCGCGTCATCTGCATACAATGGGTGGTTTATCACTAGATCACCCATTTTTACCCCTTCAGTCATCGCACACAGTCTTTGAAGACTTTTATCCAGATACACTATAAACAGTCTAGCGGACAACACGCAACCCTGTTTGACACCGATTTTAACGTCAAACCAAGGTGACATGTTACCACCCACCCGTACGCATGCCTTGCTGTCCACGTAGGTGGACTGGACGGCTCGCAACAGGGTGCCGTTTATACCATACTCTGGCAAAATGTCCCAAAGTCTCTTTCGTACGACTCTATCAAACGCCTTCTCCAGGTCCACAAAACCGCAGAAAACCTTCCGGCCTACTGCCAGATGCTTTTTTACGATGTTGCGGAGGGAGAAAACTTGATCCGAACATCCTCTTCCAGACCTGAAGCCTCCCTGTGCCTTACACAACACTCCATCGGACTTCTCGCGCATTCTCCGTTCAATAATTTTACCATACACCTTAGCTGCCAAGCTGATCAAACTGATGGCCCTGTAATTGGCGCAGTCATATTGTGAGCCCTTGCCTTTATACAAGGGTACTATGACTGCGCGGCGCCAATCTGTAGGGACTCTACCGGTCTTCCAGCAAAGATTTGCGAGGACCCAAAAAGCGTCCCGGACGCAAGTTCCACCATATTTAATCATCTCGGCAGATATCATGTCTATTCCCGCAGCTTTACCATTTTTCATACTTCGTATCGCCCATTCAACTTCTTCCATAGTGATGTCCTCTGTGGATTCTGGTGCCGCAAACTCGCCTCTGGGCTCGTCTGTGGCACCAGCATCCGGGGCATTCTCATACATTTCTCCAAAGTATTCACTCCACCGGTTTAGCACAGCTTATGTGTCTACAAAAATAATGGTATAAACAATTAAATCACTCACTCAACCACGTACAATAACTTACGGGAAAAGAACCATACTGTTTGAGGGAGCGCAACTATACAATAACTTACCAAATGAATTAAAAGAGTGCAGCAGGATTAATGTGTTTAAAACTAAACTTAAGGAATATATATACGAGAAATATTAATAAAACAGGAAATAATGACATACTAGGACTTGGATATGACTCGATAAATACGAAATTTCTGTAGTGTCTGAGACTCGATAACGACGTCAAAGTGATAATTATAGTCTTAAGATTTCACATTATAATCTCATTTAAGGGAACTATGTGTGTTCTTACGAAAATAAAGTTCTTTAAACCTAAATCGCAATAATTTTATTAAGATTATTACAAGTCATTGATAAGGCTATCTAACATATAAACACTTTAAACTAAAATAAAACACACTCACTTAACACTCACATTCAAATAATCTATTTGGTATAAGCCCTGCGGGGGCGCTTACAAGTAGTCAATTTCCTTTTTTTTTTAAAATCTAATTTAACTATAAATCTACCACCGGATCGGAACGCGGCCTCTACTGAGAAGATACGGCGAAGAATCTCAGCTGGCTTGTCTTTATTTTATTTTATTCTCTTTCTCTTTTTTCCTCTCGATTCTTTTTCTTATTTTGTGGATACAATGTTAGGGTTACAATTTAATAGTTTATGATCTAGCTCCAGTGTGATACGGTACGACCGAGATATGAGACTAATTTTTAAAGAGTCTCTAAAGGATTCCATATGTACCAGTTCCCACAAGCAGCTTCCGTTCACGCGTATGACTACTGGAACAGCCATCACTCCCTTCTACCATATTGGAGGGAAGAAAGTGACCCGCGCCAGACAGCTACCGCAATAAAGACATCATAGTAAGCATGACCAAATCAGAACCCCAAAGACAGTGGTCAGATTGGGTCTACAAAGCTGCAGTCCCATGTAATAGGGGGCAAGTCTATTACCATATACCCGGCAGAATTCCAGACTCCGGAACGATACTGAAAATTATTCGATAGATAAACTACATATGCCTAGTAATTGAACTCAAGACTCCGTGAGCGCTACCTTCGTTATACGCCAATAAGTCGCGCTAGTCAAGTAATCTTGCATCGCCAGACGCGATTGACCCTTATCTCTCCTGATGGAAAGTGACGATGGGGCCGAAGATGTAGCTCGCTGACTCAGTAATAGCCTAATCATCATCATCTCAGCCTATACTCGTCCTCTGCTGAACATAGGCCTCCCCAATTGCTTTTCAGCGTAACCGGTCCGATGCCACCTGCAACCAACAACTTCCTACGATCTTCACAAGATCGTCAGTCCATCTAGTAGGCGGACGTCCCTTGTTGCGCTTGCCAATACGTGGTTTCCACTCTAGAATCTTTCTGCCCCAACGTCCCGCCGATCTTCGCGCTATGTGGCCCGCCCCTTGTCACTTCAGCTTACTAATCCTTTATATAATATTAGCTCTGTTAAGAAATTGTTCCACCGTTGGGCACTGGCCTCCTCTCAAACTGAGAGGGTTTAGGCCATAGTCCACCACGCTGGCCCAGTGCGGGTTGGCGAACTTTACACATCTTCGAGAAACTCTTAGGCATGCAGGTTTCCTTAGGATATTTTCCATTACCGTTAACGCAAGTGATAATAAATTTTCAATACGAACATGCTTTCGAAAAGGCAGAGGTGCGTGCCTGGGTTTTAACCCGAGACCTCTGGCATTGCAGTCCAACGGTCTAACCACTAGGCTATCACTAATCCTTTATACCCAGTAACCTATTCACTCTGAAATAGGTTGAGGAGACCTAAGTAAGACTGAGTTTCTAATCGGTATGGTCAGGCTAGACCCACCGCTTTATGAGGCAATGCCGCGTAACATGCCGCAACATGACTGGGTCGCTTGGCGGCGTAATTTCTCTGGGAGGGTGGTGACCAGCCACGGCCGTAGTCTACAACCGGTGAAGGTGCTGCTTGTTCATCACTGTCCAGGGATCACGTTTAAATCCTACGGAAACCACTCTCCAGATGCCCTTCCATCCCTTCTTTCGGATACAGATACCGCACACAGGGTCAGACACCGACCTCGCCGGCGCGGTCGAAGAATCCCTTGCCCGCCGGCCGGTGCAGAGCACCACGGCGAGACACCTAGTATACGCCCTCCCCCATAGCGACTTCCCAAGCCGATGCCGTTCCTTCTTGAGGCACCCTTGAGCTAGTTGCCCCTCTACCCTTCTGGTTCGAGCGTAGTGGTTGCATGCTACGCCCTCTTGTCCGGTGAAGCTGTGAAGGCTCCGCGGCCAACAGCGTAGATCATTTACACACATACACACACACCTACAGAACCAACAGCTTCGGCCCCAGTGTCTACATAACGCAGCTTGAGAATTAATTCTGTGCTGTGTTACTAATTCATTTCATTTATTATGTAAGATAAAAATGTAGGATAAGATTATGACCGATATCCACCATGTCATTCAATTACTGATATTTTAATGATTAAGTAAGCTGCCTAGATAAGGGTGATTAGTCATTTTAGCACGAAATTTGTTGAATATTGCATTTGAATACATATTATAATACGTGACGTCTGTTATAAAATTACACATACATGAAATTATACATTTATAAATTATTGTAGTAAAAACGGTTATTCTTTACACGGACTAAAGTATAAATGAAATAATTCAAATACTTCTGTGTCTGCAATATTAAAGAATGTTAGGATATCATTAAGAATACCCATAAAACTTTCAATATATGCAATTTGCAGAACAATAAAATTGTTAACTACTTACTCATAATTAATTATCTATTGATGTCCAAGGTTTATATTAGTTAACTACTGTTTAGTCAGTCTTAAAGACATAGTGGGTATATTAAGATATTTTTATCTAGTTTGTTCTTGTAGAGTTTAGTTTTAAGTTGACTTGGTATCGACTGATAATATTTCGCAACACCTATAGCTCGTGTTATTTCTCAACAATGACTTTACTGCCACCTATTGGCGAGTAGCATAAAAATAAACTGCAAAAAATTATCAATAGGTGTCGCTAGTAAACGCTATCACCAATAGAAAAGGCGTCAAGGTAATTCAATAAAATGTCAAAGGTTTTAAATAATGTTCTGAAAATAAAATTACATTCTTTTAAAGTAAAATTTCAAATGTGGCATTAGTTAGTTTGGGTTAACATTTTATGCTTGTTAATGTATTTTTGGGAAAGGTTATTAACCGAATGCCAATCCTGTTCTTGTTTAACCGACTTCAACAAATGAGGAGTTATCAATTTGGTTGTATTTTGTTTTATGTTTGTTACCTCAGAACTACGACATTTATAAACATATTTAGAAAATTATTTTTTTGTTCAGGAGGATATACTTCCCGTTTAGTCCCTTTTAGGAAAAAAATACCACCTCTATGGGTGAAAAAATAGGGGTTAAGTGTTTTAGGTACTTTACTAAAGAACTAAGCAGAACAATATAATATAGGTATATTTTAATAATGGATTCACTCATACTGTAAAATAAAATACTTCTCAAAAAAAGGGAAGCCAACTTCAAAAACAAAAACATCAAAAAATAAATATTTGAAGTCGGTGCCAAGTAACCGACTGCACCTACCCACATGCACCGACTTCAAATATTTATTTTTGCTTTGTTGTTTTTGAAGTCGGTTTCCCTTTTTTTGAAAAGTTATTTTTTTTTAAGGGGCCGTGATCGACTTATTATAATAATAATATTAGCCCTATTAAGAAACTGTTCCACCGTTGGGCACGGGCTTCCTCTCAAACTGAAAGGGCTAACGCCATAGTCTACCACGCTGGCCCAGTGCGGCTTGGCGAACTTCACACTTATACTACCTATCTACGAGGCATGCCTTTTAAGTTTTGTCGTTTGAAGAAAAAAACACAACTAGAACCTTATAGTACTTTTTATTGTTTTTCAAAGTATTCACCACGTAGCTTATTATACTTTTCCATTCGCTCAAACCAGTTATTTTAACATTTATTCCACTCTAAAGTGGGGGTGTTTAAAATGGCTGACTTGAAAGCGTCGACTGCTTCTTCACCGGACTGGAACCTTTGACCACGAAGACTTTTCTTAATGTTAGGAAATGTAAAGAAATTGTTAGGGCTTAGGTCAGGACTGTATGGAAGATGGTCAAGAATTTCTACTTTTTCCTGCTTCAAATACTCAATCGTTTGATGAGCGCTGTGTGAGCTTGCCTTGTCGTGGTGCAGGATGATGCGTCGCTTTGAGTTAGATTTTCGAAGTTCGGCGATGACTTGTGGTAAACAAACTGTGGTATACCACTCTGCGTTAACCGTTCTACGATCTTCAAGTGCAATAGTCGCAACATGACCGGTTTTTCCAACGAACGTGGCCACCATCTTCTTTGAAGTGCTTCGAGAACGAACAAGTTTAGTCGGCTTTGGCTCGTCTTGAAAGACCCAGATTGTAGATTGTTGTTTGGAATCAGGATCGTAGGCATAGATCCAAGATTCGTCACCACTGATGATGTCGTAGACGTGATTTGACTCTCCTCGGTTGAATCTTTGCAGAGTTTTCTTACACCATCTGACGCCGGCCGCCTTGTGATCGTCGGAAAGCAGATGCGGTATCCAACGGCAAACCAGCTTTCTCACACCAAGCGCTTCATGCAAGATCTTCTGAATGGTTGTCCCTGAGATGCCTAATAGAGCCTCTATCTGTCGATACGTCACATGACGATCTTCGAGAATTAGTTGTCTCACAGCAATGATGTTATATTCAGTGAAGGCGGATTTTGGGCGTCCTTCGCGAGATTTGACACTAACACTAGTATGTCCACGCTGGAATTCTGAATACCAGCGTTCGACAGTCCGCAGACATGGGGCTTCATCACTGAACACAGATGTTAGCTCTTCAAAACACTGAGGCCGTGTCAGGCCTCTTCTAAAGTTGTAGAAAATTATTGCACGAACATTTTCCTTAGAAAGATTCATTTTCGTACGTAACCTGACAGATTCCAATCGACGCTGTGACTAAACAATAGCATTAATCCTAATGCTTTCAACTGTTTTGAGATTCAAAATTTAAACACATTCGAATATAGAACAGTTCCAAATTCAAAATTGCCGGGAAATATGGAAACGATAGAACTTAAAAGGCATGCCTCGTATCTATATCTATATCATCACGCCAGCTCCCTCGCGGGGTAGGCAGAGAGTACAGAGTTTCAACAGGTTCTTTCCTTACATACCTCTCTGGCTTCCTCCACTCTCATAGTTCGTCTCATACACACTCGCCGGTTACGGAGACTCTTGACTTGCCCTTCAGATATACTACTTATAATAATTAAAAATCCAAGAATCTTTTATTATAGTATTATACACAATCAAAGTGAACTTTAAGATGCGAAGGTTTATTGAGATAAATGTTAAACAGATATTACGAATGTTAAAAATGTTAAAAAGATACGACGAGAAAAAAAAATATTACGTCATGACAAATCAATAACTTAACGCATATACTAATTAAACCTCATTAACTAACGACTTGCTTTATTCTATACTAGTTCTGCCCGAGACTTCGTTCGCGTTTACTTAAGACAAGATCCTTACAATTTTCCGGGATAAAAAGTATCCTATGTGTTAATCCAGATAATAAACTATGTGTATACCAAATTTCATTTAAATCCGTTCATCCGTTTTTGCGTGATTGAGTAACAAACATTTAAACATACAACTTTCACATTTTTTATTTCCAATAAACCAGGATTTCTTCCTGTGTCGTGGGTGCATTTACAAACATGAAAATTTAAATACACAAATACCGAGACCGATACAAATAATTGTGCGATATTAATTGTGGAGCGAACCCACGACTGCTCGGGCCAGTGGGCCAAGCGGCTCTTGGAACCACTGCACCGAGCCGTTCGTCATCATATTTATTCCTGTAATCACCTCACATATATAAAATATCTATACCTATACCCCATAATACCTATACCCATGAGGTCTTGCAGTGTTATGCTATCCAGTAATTAATATAATCAAATCCAAAATCAAGCATAACACTGCAAGACCTCAAGACACCGTGAGCTCATTCTGCGTAGGTCGGACCAACAAAAATAATTAAGAAGTTTGAGGATACCCTGGAACAACCATGCATTTTGGAGACTTTGGATCGTCTAACACCTCAGTCCTTCCCGTGACCATGGGTGGTGCAAAGCACTAGAAAGGTCGGGAACTTAAAAATCAAAAATAAACCGCGATAAAATCCGAAAATAGTTTTATTTCATGAGTAATTTTTGCGTAAATCTAAGAACTCTGTATATAACACAATATTACTTTAGAACTGAACATGAAAAATCGATCTACTGATTATTGTGAATTAATTGCAAGAGGATGTCTCCTTGCAAATCTTAACCTTATAAAACTTACTGAAAACAGTTATGAATTGTAATTATTCAGGCCTAAGTATAATAAAAAAATAAATTTCAAAAAAACATATCTCCAACGGTGGTCGCTTGGTTTCACAGCTATCTGTATGGACGCCGGCAGCGGGTCCGCCTTGAAGAGAATTTCTCATCATGGTGTGATACGTCGGCCGGTGTACCACAAGGCGGGGTCCTATCTCCACTCCTCTTCGCAATTTTTATTAACTCTATTTCCCATAATATTTCTTCTTCATACCACTTATATGCAGATGACCTTCAAATTTATTCTCACTCTCCGCTGAACAAGTTAAACGACTGTATCAATGTTGTTAATAGTGATCTACTTCATATAACTGTGGAGCAAAAATGTTGGCCTAAAGTGAATCCTACTAAGACTCAAGTGATCATTATTGGTGGCTCACGTCTGCTATCTAAAGTGGACTGGAATCTAATTCCGCGAGTTAATTTCAATGGGGTCTCGATACCGTACAGTGAAACTGTGACAAATTTGGGTTTGACCATGGATCGTTGTCTGAGTTGGGCTAGTCAACTGCAAGTCACCAGTAGTAAACTGTATGCCGCAGCAGGTCCACTTAAAAGACTGCGAAACTTCCTGCCGATTACTACTAAAATTGCTCTAGCACAGTCCCTGTTGCTTCCTATCCTCGACTACGCTGACATCTGCTATCTAGACCTCACAGAAGATCAGCTAAATAAACTTGAGCGTCTCCAAAACTTCTGTATAAGATTTATATTTGGTTTACGCGAGAGTGAAAATTCAGGGCAAGTCAAGTCTCCGTTACCGACGAACGTTTATGAGGCGAAGCATGAGACTGGAGGAAGAAATAGAGGTATGTAAGGAAACTACGTGTTGGAGCTCTGTATTCTTCGCCTACCCTGCAATAGATCTGGCGTCATGATATAGATAGGTAGATTCACAGAATTATTACATACTACTTATACCGTCATGCCTATATGACGGACGATTTAGCGCAGTAGTTAAGAGCTTGAGCCGCTCCGCCCACTGTGTTTAATAGCGGGTTCGATACCCGCACGGGACAAATCATTGTGTGATCCACAATTATTTGTTCCGGTCTGAGTATTTGTGTATGTGAAATTTCATGTTTGTAAACGCACCCACGATACAGGAATAAATCCTAGTGTGGGGCTACGTTTTTAAAAATATAATATATTCCCCAGGCGGGGGTGGCAGATATGTACTGTGTTTACGTACTTAATACAACAAAATTAATGTTTTATCATCTACAAAAAAAATCCTTGGGTGGTTTTATGAAACCACGGTAAAAGTGAAACATATTGGCCTTGGCTGCTCTGGCGAGCGCCTTTCACTTTATCCCTACTCCGCGGCCGACCGTCACGCAACATGCAACACACAGACCACAAAGTTTGAGACGATCTAATAAAAGTTGCACTTTAAAAAACAATATCTCGCCTACTTTCTCCAAGCGGGAGTTGCACAAGTGTACTGAGCTTTATCAACGATGCGAACCTACTGACATTGTACTGGATACACATCAGAATCTAGACCGTGACTGAAAATTCAATAGACAAACTTCAGTTACGCTATTTCCAACCCAGATTTCCAATCCAGGACCTGCTAATCGACAGACACTAGACTAACGAGGCTCTCCGTTACATTTTATAACTACTACTAAATAATTATCTTTACCAACATAATACTTCTAATAACAATATTAGCCCTGTTAAGAAACTGTCCCACCGTTGGGTACGGGCCTCCTTTCAAACTAAGAGGGTTTAGGTCATAGTCCACCACGCTGGCCCAGTGCGGGTTGGCGAACTTCCCACACCTTCGAGAAACTCTTAGGCATGCAGGTTTCCTCACGATGTTTCCCTCACCGTTAAAGCTAGTGATAGTTAATTTTTAATACCCACATGCTTTCGAAAAAACAGAGGTGCGTACTTGGGTTTTTGAACCTGAGACTTTGCAGTCCAACGGTCTAACCACTAGGCTATCACTGCTTTTTAATAATATACTGTATTCCTATAGTATTTATAATAATTCTAAATAAAATAAAATATCATTTCTGGTAGATAATCTACATATATTGTACAAAACGGATACTAAATGTTGAAAGAACAACTTCAAATATATAAATACTCAAAAGATCTTTTTTAAACAACCTTCTATGCAGTCAGGTAATAGAGTAGAGAGTAGAGAGCCGTTGCATTGTCATCGGACTTGGATAGTAGGATATGGGGAAGTGGTTCTGATTCAGTTTTCAGGATTTGATCTGAAGATATTAACATTGCAAGTTAAATAAAAACTTGTAAATACACTTCTTAGTAAATAATTTGTAACAAGATGGACCGATGACCTGATGTAGGTCGCAGCTAAAACTTAGATTCCTATAGCACAAAGCAACTGGGCGTGGCGATCTTTTGGGGCAGTCTCTATCCTGCAGTGCGCGTCTTTACTTACCCATATAAACCCTGTGAGGATTTCATAGTAAAACAAATTTGCGATGATGTTGGATATAAAAAGAAACTAACGCAAATAGACGGCCTTTAAAGCTTAGACGAGTCAATCGAAGTCACGACGTTCAATATCACAAAAAACAAACACTGCCAGACAAACAGAGATCCTATGATCTCACATTAGCAATGTTTGCGCTATACGAGCAGCAACTGAGTGGGTAATTACCCGGCATCAATTCTACAAACGAATTTCCGCAAAACCAAATCTTAATCGCGGCCAATCAAATGACATTTACATGTTTTTGGATTCTATTAGCTATGCCAATTACAAATATATTTATTTCGGAACTATATATCAAGGCGTTTAGGTTAGAGACTTTGGGTCCGTGGGGGCCGGGGGCCCACCAGATGTTCAGGGAAATTTCGAAACGTCTGGTGTACTGTATCAGTGACCAGAACGCTGGCAGCTACTTTAGCCAGCACATCAGTTTGGCGATACAACGAGGCAATGCTGCCAGCGTCCTGGGTACTCTACCAACCAATAGGGATGCGAAGCCTTTGGACCCATTGTAAATACTAGTTTTTGTATATGGTTTTCGTTTTTTTTTGTTCTTATTTGTAAATATTAATTTAACATATTTTCTTTTTCTTTAATAGGCTTTACTTAAACCTTGAAATGTACATACATGTTTGTGAGTAAACATTAAAAAAATATAAGCAAAACCTGGTAATAATGTACAGAACTTCATCTATCTATCTATCTAGTCATCACGCCAGATCCCTTGCGGTGTAGGCAGAGAGTACAGAGTTCCAACAGGTTCTTTCCTAAAATACTTCTTTGGTTGCCTCCACTCTCATAGTTCGTCTTATACACGCTCGCCAGTTATGGAAACTCTTGAATTGTCGTTCAGATGAGACTCGGTCTATTTGGACTTAAGATAGTCTAGGTCTTCCCCGGTACCTACATCCTTCCACTTTCGCATTGCATATCTGTTTTGTCAGTCTTTCTTCTGTCATTCTTTCTATATGCCTGAACCAACGGAGCATACCCTTTCTTATCTTTACACCGATTCTATCTTTCATACCTACTCGCTATCTTACTACGCTGTTGCGAATATGGTTGGTCAGCTTCACTCCGCACATCTACCGTAGAGCTCGCATTTCTACCGCATTTATCCTACTTACATTCTCCTTCTTACATACCCAGCTCTCGCTACCATATAACAGCGTTGCGACAAGAACTCCGTTATGTATGGACAGCTGCACCTTTTGGCTTAAGTGCCGGCACCAAAGTAGCTTTCCCATCGCACCATTTACTCTGTTCACTGCACGCACTCTTTTTCTATGTCAGCGATGTATTTCACACCCTTACTGAACTTCAGACCTTCATTGCTGACGATAATAGGTACATTAGTTAAAAATTAACGCCCACCTCCAGGAACAAGCGTAACTTGCCATTGAATTGAAATATTTACCAAATGAAAAGCACTCTCTGTAGAGAGCTCTTTCCTCCCTCAAAAGCTTTAGTTAAGTAGTGTTTTTGTTAGTAGATGTAGTTTGTCTGATCAGCGAGGCAACGCCGCAGCCATCATTCTTGCTATGGTTCTCTTAGTCTTACCGTCTTGATGTAATTTCTTTTCGTCTTATCGTTTCAAAGGCAGATATGTTGTATTTTTACACGATGTATTTTTAGACTTCCTGGAGCAAAAACCTAGGTTATGTGTCTAATGCATATTGTTAACTAGTATTAAAAACATGAAAAGAGAACACTTCAGTAAGTAAATTCCATAAGAATACTAATTTATTGTATTAAAAACACTTATAACAAGCGCAAAAGGACATTGCGGAAAAGCGCGGTTCGTCAATTAGCCGGTAGATACCTTCGGTGTTCTGGATTTTCATCCTAGCTATGATTTTGGGATAGGCCAGTGGGTAGATGTTGCTTATTGAAGTCATCTTCATCATCATATGGCGATTTACTTTCAATAATGCGACATACGATCAAATTTTATGTCAGAGTTAGCCTCTGGTGTCAGCTGGTGCAGCCCCTCGAATCCTCCGCTGAATTTCCTAGTGGGGCAGTTCTCCACGATGTGTTGGATAGTCTGCACTGAGTCTTCACAGTCACAGTAAGGAGATTTAGTGACGCCCTACCTGTACAAATTAAAATTGTACCTTGCGATTCCGGTTCTGATTCGGTTGATGGAGGACCACACCAGTCGTTGCTCTTTGAAGCTCTGTACCACAGTCGAGAGGTCATCTATGGTGATGTAACCCTGGGAGGCGTCCAAACTCTCGCATCGTTTTCTCCACTCTGACCAGATGTTGAGGTAGTTCTGGATTTTGTTGTCGCTCAAGATCGGTTTCCGGAAACGTAGTCTCTGAGCGGGGATGTTTTTGAGGGTCTTTCGGATTGGCATCTCTCGGGCAGATGTCCGAAAGTATTCTTTTTATTTATTTTTTTATTATCAGGGAACAGTAAGGCATTGGATATATTAGCTGGTCTTTCGCTCCAGGACAACAAAAATTACGCAGTGTATAAAAGCGACCCAAAACGCGGCCGTCGGAGGCAGCCATTAAGTCCTGCTACGTGCTGGTGTTAGGCATGCAGAGCAGGATGTAAGGTGGGACACCGCAGAAACACTTCAGATTGGTATTGTCTGTGAGTATTCGCTCCGGCCGACCTGAATTCGTAGTCTACTTCAATACTTCCAGACCGGCCATGGTAATTAGTGTCCAGGTGGGAGACTCTCAGCAGGTGGTAAAGCTTTTAGGAGGTGAGATGATGATGATGATGGGATGTTGATGAATATGTATTTTCGAATTTTATATTTTTTAGTTTAAATTGAAACTAATAGTTTTATTGAAATCATAAAATCCTTGCAAAGTTATCTCTTACCAATTACCGTTCACAATATGTTTATTTATTTATTATGGTTCACCAACAAAATATACATCGAATTTTACGATTTCAAAACACTTGTTTACAGTGTATTGCTCAAATGTTATTTCGATTATAGGCAACCACATCATGCACTATCATGTTCGACCTAAAATTTGAACTCCAGACTACGTGAACGCCATTCACTATTCCATGACCATTATATTCAATTTTGTGGTATCATTATAACCAAAATTAACAATCACAACCAGTTATAAGATCTGAAACCAACGAATTGGACCTTAGAAGGCCAGAGGAGATCAATTACGGTTGGTTGGCGGTAAATGGGCTGAGGATAGGCATTCTTCAACCCATTCACCGCCAACCTTGTCGAACTTAGCTTGGGTTTAAACAAAGCCCAACGGAATATAGAAAGGTTTCGTTCATATGAGTTTTTACTTCCTTTTGCTAACTGCTCTTGGTAATTAATCTTTTCATGGTCATAATTTTCGAAAAAGTCAGAAACGAAACCCTGTCTTCCGTATTTTCAAGTTTAAAAATAAAATTGAAAAAATGTGAAATGATTTCATGTATATAAGGAGTAACGTAATAAACGCAAGACCTGATAGCAGTTTGTTCTAAATGGATAACTGAATTGATTCCAACAATTTTTAATTTTTTTTACTTTAATTTGCAAAATATTCTGTTACTCCTTAAGTGCGCTATAATAAACTAAATTTATACTTGATTCAAAGCAATACGGAGATTTCAAATATATTTCCAATACGTATTTCTCAATACGCAAACATACACGTACAAGTTTCATTGTTAAATGGAGTGTAAAACTGCTTAAAAAAAGGGTTAAAAATTTTAATTTGGATATTTGGTTTTCATTTCAAATTTGTGAAGCAATTATCTAATCGGGGTGTTAAAGATCTTGCGTTATTTACGATATACCTTGTATATTAAGGACTGGTGACCGTTTGACCGCTATCTTACCAGAAGGAAAGTAACAAAGGGCCGAAGTAGTGTAGGGAATCGAGAGTAAATCCTACGGATGCGAGCAAAGTTGACCCATTTATTTACATTTATATATGCCCATATTTTTTCCTGGGGAATACTCTACTTAGAACTTCCGTCAAGTTCTCGCGGCGTATCGGACTCCTACCGATTAGAAACAGCACGGCGGCTGGCATTAGCATTTCAGAGGGGCACCGGAATTCCCGTGAGGAACGTAATGGTGGCTGTCAGTCTTAAGTTCCAGAGCCTTCTTTCGGGAAACTATTCTTGATTCCACTTGTTACGCCTTCATTTCCTGAGCGTAATTCGCAGATTACAATATAAGATTTCAATATAATAGGAACAACGTTTACTTTAACTATTCCAAAATGCAATTTATCATCTTCCATACCTTAAAGTACTAATATGTTTTTTAGTTGCCCCATATAATCATCGTATTTCTCACGCACTCTTACTTTCCTTTCTGTTACGTAATCTGTTGCAATTATTATTTATTTTGGTAAACCGCAGACAAATCAAACACTTCCTTAACTATTTCCAGTATTTACCACTAAGTGTCCGTTGCAATTCGTTGAAGTCTTCACAACTACTAAAACTTAGAACTTTTCGCAAGTCTTAGTTGTTCACAACTATATAAATTTTGGTGCTAGCATTAGAGGTGTTCATAGCTCTGCGGGGCGGTGGTGTTCTTAGCGAGGATCAAGGTTAAGCTGCGTTCGATTCGTTTGGTAACCGTTTCAGGAAATCCCATTTTCGAGCGTCTCTGTTCAGATGGCCGTTATGTCTCTAGTCCCAGCTGTTACTTTATGTGATAGCCATTACGCCGAGTGGATGCCTTATAAACGGCTTGATGAGTTCCAACAGCAGGTGGCCTCAAACCTGCCTATACCAATCCGCACTAATTCCGCGTGTTTGTTAGAGAAGCCCTGTGTCAGTAGAACAGTGTAGGCTGAAATGTTATCATCGGCGACGCGTGAAAAATTTGTAAATCGATGTTTTACAAAATAGGATTTTCTTTTATATCGTTATAAAAGCTCATGTCGCGCTTGAATACCAAATTTAGTATAATAGTTTACATGGCCATCTATAACTGTTA
This sequence comes from Phalera bucephala, assembly GCA_905147815.2. Taxonomy (NCBI): domain Eukaryota; kingdom Metazoa; phylum Arthropoda; class Insecta; order Lepidoptera; family Notodontidae; genus Phalera; species Phalera bucephala. Next base: position 3,445,471 of record LR990632.1, on the reverse strand, counting down.
TGCAAACTTGGTAAAAATAAAAGTCCGCCATTTTGAAATGAGAAACTCTGCAAGACTGTCGGTGTGCGTTTCGTTTTAGACACTTACGTTTTCACTCGTTGCCGATGTTACGTAAATTTTAAGTGTCAAAGTTATGAAAATCTCTACCACAAGAGAATAGAGCTGTGGTATAACTCCCAATCTAATACTAACCTAGTATTTACATAATTATGGAAGTATACAAGGTATTGTTCACTAGGAAGAGAAGGTTGTACCAAAAAATTCCACAGCTCCACCTCTTCCTACACAATAAATATGAAGAATGCGTCCCCTTAAATCCTTCCTAATTGCTGTGTGACGTGTATGTGCGCTTCCTACAGTTTCTCTGGTTACGTCACAATGCACAATGGCGCGGATGACGTTTGTCACTTACGTACTTTTAGGTAAATAAAGATAGGAACATGGATGTGCGCTAGCCAAGTCTGTTTAATGTAGGTACCTTCTCTGCCTGAGTTAATGTTAAAGCCTATGCCAAAATGCGCTTTAAAGCATTTGATGTATTTAATTAAGACTGCCTCGTTGGTCTAGTGGCAAAGCGCATCGCTTTGTGATCGCGATGTCCTGGGTTCAAATCCTAGGTTAGTTTTTCTAACGAAAAATTCCCTGTATGAGTCCGGAGTCTGGAATTGTGCCCGGTATATGGCAATAAGCTCGCCCCCTATTACATGGGACCTAACATCGTCGGCGAAACGTGGGTGTACTCAGTACACCTCTGCCACACACTCTGGGGAATGTAGGCGTGACGGTGGTGTGTATGATGTATTTAATAATGGCTACATCTGGGTAATGTCTTAGTTTACTTGTTAATTAACACATTATGGAGGCGGAGCCGGAGTATAACAAAGTCCTATCCACCTTTGTTCCATATAAGTGTCAATTTTATGTAAAAAGAATTTCAATGAAAACTGTGACTGTAGAATTTTATTTATTTTATTAAGAATTTCATTTAATATGAAAATGGTGGAGTTTCTTATTATGTTTAGATTGAAAACGCTAGCAACTGCATTAGATTTTGTTTTATCTGTATTCAGAGATCATGTTGTTAGAATTGTAGTGAGTTGTCATTATAAAATAAATACTATAAAAAACAATTTAAAAAGAATAATCATAGTTCTGCCTGATTTGATTCTACATCCAAGATTGCCCCTAGACAAAAGAAGCCCACAAAGGGCCAACAACATAAACTCGAAATTAGTATATACATTTTATTTCGATTGGCTAATTCAAATTTCACTTTTACTTGACTGCATTTAAACTTGTTTTAAGAATGTCTTTTTTTATAAAAATAGATTGTATCTATCTATATAATAACGTCAAATCAAATCAAAAAAGCAGTGATAGCCCTGTGCTTAGACCGTTGGTCTGCAAAGTCAGAGGTCTCGGGTTCAAACCCAGGCACGGATCCCTGTCTTTTCGAAAGCATGTGCGTATTAAAAATAACCTGCATGCCTAAGAGTTTCTCGAAGGTGTGTGAAGTTCGCCAACCCGCACTAAGCCAGCGTGGTGGACTATGGCCTTAACCCTCTCAGTCTGAGAGGAGGCCCGTGACCAACAGTGGCACAGTTTCTTTACCTGGCTAATATTATATTATTACATAATCACGTCAGATCCCTTGAGGGGTAGGTAGTCAGCACAGAGTTCCAACAGATTCTTTTCTAATTAGTAAATAATTTATTTTTATTTTCCAGTGAACTTGGCCATTTCTCACCACAATATTTTTAGCTGCATCCTTATCTGACATGGCAGACACGATGCGCACAGATTGTTGCTGTTATCGTGTTCGAGTTTTCTTTTTACCTCCACTGATAGCTAGTGTACACAGTGTTAATTTACATGATAATAAATTTAAGTACTTCTTGAAAATTATTAATGTTTTATTACGTCGCCACGCCTACATTTCTCAAGTGTAGGTGGCAGGGGTGTATTGTGTACACCCATATTTCACCGATGATATTATAATAGGCAAGGCTCTTAATATAAAAAGCAACCCTATTGCCATTGCACCGGGCATATTTTGCAGTGAGATGTTAATGAGATTTTATTTGGTTAGGTAAACCTCAATGAGATTTTGTCTGATCTAGGTTTTGAAGTTACGACTTTGTCATCGTCAGCCGGACCACGCGTCGCATATATTTTTTTATTTTATTAATCCTACTAATTATATAAATGTAAAGATGAGAAAGGGTGTGCTCCGTTGGTACGGGCATATAGAAAGAATGTCCGAAGAAAGAATGACAAAACTGATATACAATGCGAAAGTGGAAGGATGTAGGTACCGGGGAAGACCTAGAATATCTTACCATGACCAAATAGACCGGGTCTTATCTGAAGGACAAGTCAGAAGTCTCCGTAACCGGCGAGCGTGTATGAGACGAACTATGAGAGTAGAGGAAGCTAGAGAGGTATGTAAGGAAAGAGCCTGTTGGAACTCTGTACTCTCTGCCTACCCCGTAAGGGATCTGGCGTGATGATATAGATAGATAGTAAAGGTTTGTATGTTTGGATGTTTGTTACTCATTCACTCAAAAACGGCTGAACGGATTTATGTGAAATTTAGCACACAGTTTATTGCCTGGATTAACAGATAAAATAAAAGTTAGGTTCCTGTCTTAATACAACGCGGACGCATTCGTGGACAAAAACTAGTTATTAATACTGTATAATGACTGCCTCGTTGGTCTGGTGGCAAAGCGCATCGCTATGTGATCACGAGGTCCTGGGTTCAAATCCTAGGTCAGACAAATGTAGTTTTTCTAACGAAAAATTCCCAGTATGAGTCCGGAGTCTGGAATTGTGCCCGGTATATGGCAATAGGCTCGCCCCCTATTACATGGGACTTAACATCGTCGGCGAAACGTGGGTGTACTCAGTACACCTCTGCCACCCCGTCTGGGGAATATAGGCGTGACGGTGTTTTAATACTGTATAATTCACATAGGTACGTATCTTTGGAAAATAAATTCATTAGTAAAGAATTTTATAAGCAACATAAAGTTGCCCAAAATCAGCTTAGGAAACTTTAACTAAACATAATATAAGAATACAAGATAAAATTTTAATTAATGTTAGTTAAAGAATCAGATAATTCTAAAACATTCAAAGAAATGATCCTTAAAACAATATTTTCGCCAAAAATGACTTAAAATTCATAAAATTTTCATTAACATTGATAGAATTATAGAAATTGAAATAGATATGAACATTGCAAAATTAAGAAACTAATCAAAAATAAATCGTAAATAATTTATTGCTTTTATTTTTACCTAAGTAACGTTGTCGCCATTTCTTAAAGGAGTTAAATGTCAAATTTTAGGTATTCTAATAATGTTCATTCATAAAACCCAGTTAAGCAATTTGGCCTGTGGTACGCAAAGTAAGTACGCCGCCTTACAAGCGAGTTTTATCAATGAATAGATAATATTGTACATAGTAAAACGTCGCGACGCAGGCACCATCTGTTATTGTATACTGAACGCGCGAAACGAATACGCGTGCGCGAATATTTCTAGAAAACCTATTATAACTCTTATAAAAAGTGTAAAATAAATTGTATAAAACAAGAATTAACAATAATAATTAAAAAGTAACTCGCCATTTAAAAGAATAATATTTTGAATACAATTTCTTCAATTTTCAAATTTAGAACGTGTTTAATTTATATAAAAATAAATAATAAACATTCTTGGTGATCATAATGATTTATTTTTTAAAAGTGCTATAATACTGTTAAAAATATTTGTTGGAGATTTTATCATTAAAAAAAGAAATTTGTGTACAAGTTATTTTATTATATTTTTAACTTTTAAGTAACTGAGTTTCTTTATTAATAAAAATGGAAAACGAAAATCAAAATTCTTCTGAAACCAAAGAGCAGATGAATCAAGTGCCAAACAGACAACTACTGGGCTTGTTGCCCATGTTTATACTTGTCATAATCATCGTATTAAGGATATCATGGACGCTATATAAAAGTTTTGGTAAGTACCTAACTTTTGAAGTATTTTAACCGACTTCACAAAAAAGGAGGGGGATGGTTTGTTACCTCATAACTCCGTCATTTATGAACCGATTTGGAAAATTCTTCTTTTTCTGTGAGGGTAAACTATCCGTTTGGTTCTATTTAATTTTGAAGTAGAAATACGACCCCTAGGGTGGAAAATTAGGGAATAAAATTTTTATAGTCTCGATTTTTATGGTGTAGATTGAGTTATTATGAATTTATTCGTAATTCTGTACTTACGTTACTATAGAAATAAGCAAAACTGAATAATATGGATATATAAATAATTAATTCACTCATCACTCAAAATTGTAAAATAAATGCTATGAAACTGACTGCACCAACCGACGGGCACCTTCTTCAAATACTTATTTTTTTTTTCATTTATGAAGTCAATTTCCTCTTTTAAGGAAAGTTATTTATTAAATTTAGATTTTTAGAAAAAATGTAACGGTAATTTTGGAATTATCTTTGAGAGTACACAATTCTGGAAGTAGTTCACAACCAAAATATATAAACCCATTATAGTGCATTTTTTGAAAGAAATTTCTCTACAATAAATAGTTCTTAATATGTTACATAGATGCCTTCAATGGCTTTTAAATAAGATTGAATTTAGTTTATAACCTCTTGAATGTACTCGTATCTTAAGGATTTAATTTATTATCATTACGAATAATACAATATCTGAACTAAATAAAGTGTATTACACTCACATAGCGGGCATTAAAGTAATGACTACCATATTGTAAGAATATCTATTTAGGAATTTAGAAACACAATGGTTTCTTTTGATGTGTAAATAAATTATGAAATATTTATTTAGCTCGTAGCGCTGTGCGACCGCGGCGTTCTTACCGATCACTAAGGTTAAGTAGCATTCGACTCGGTTGCCGTGAGATGGGTGACCGTTTGTGGCATTTTCATATTCGAGCGTCTCCGTGCTTCGGAAGGCACGTTAAGCCGTTGGTCCCGGTTACCACTTAATGTGGTAGTCGTTAAGCCGAGTTGGAAGCCTTAAAGGCGGCTTTATAAGTTCCAACAGCAGGTGGCCACAAACCTGCCTCCACCAATCCGCACTGGGTCCGCGTGGTGGAGTATGACCTAATGTCTCTCACCTCGATTTGTGAGAGAAGGCCTTTGCCCAGCAGTGGGCAGTATAGGCTGATATTATTATTAATTTGTTAAAAAAAGACGTCAATAATACATAGTAATCTTATTCTTTTGAGTTTAGAACGTCATTCCTGTGGAGAAGAATGCCAAGAAACTTCCCGGTTACTAATTTGAAAATGAGAGTTAAGATTATTTTTATAGTTATTTGATATGATTTGTGGGGCATGGAAGAACAATACAGAACGAGTTAAATACGCTTAAGCATAAATTACAGTGCCTCGTTGGTCTAGTGGCAAAGCGCATCGCTTGGTGATCACGAGGTCCTCGATTCAAATCCTAGGTCGGACAAATGAAGTTTTTCTAACAAAAAAATCCCAGTATGAGTCCGAAGCCTGGAATTGTGCCGATATATAGCAATAGGCTCGCCCCCTATTACATGGGACCTAACTTTCGTTGGCAAAATGGCTTGGGGAATATAGGTGAGACGGTGTTACTTACACATGGTATCAATAAACGTCTGCTAAGCCCTCGCATTTGCAGAATAGAAACTTTGTATGTATATTATAATTATAATAATAATAGGCCTTTAAAATTCCATTTCATTCCATTCATTTTTATTTTTATCCATCGAAACCTCATCTACATAGTCTCTGTTTTCTTTCTATTACAATAGTCCTTGTACCTGCTACAGTCAGGTGCCTATTTATTTTTCCTAATTTTCGGGGCAATCAGCAATTGACCAGCAGGTGACTTACATAACATTAAGTTCGCGCAAATGTGTATGTAATGTGTTGGACCCATATCCCCACGCAAGCCTTCCTAAGGTCCGGGTAGAACCTATAACTTTGAGTGAGAGGAAATCACACACGACACTGAAATAATTCATAGTGGCGCTGCGTTTTTCTCTTTAAATAAATAAAATTTAACTTATGCAATATTATATTAATGAGGCGCTCGTAGCGCTGGGCGACCGCGGTGTTCTTACCGATCACCAAGGTTAAGCAGCGTTGGACTCGGTCGGCCTGAGATGGGTGACCGTTTGTGGCATTTTTATATTCGAGCGTCTCCGTGCTTCGGAAGGCACGTTAAGCCGTTGGTCCCGGTTACCACTTAATGTGGTAGTCGTTAAGCCGAGTTGGAAGCCTTAAAGGCGGCTTGATAAGTTCCAACAGCAGGTGGCCGCAAACCTGCCTCCACCCATCCGCACTGGGTCCGCGTGGTGGAGTATGACCCAATCTCTCTCACCTTGATTTGTGAGAGGAGGCCTTTGCCCAGCAGTGGGCAGTATAGACTGATATTATAATATTATAGACAGGGCAAAATATCTCTAGTGTAACGCCACTATAATAATTTCAATGATAATTTTATCATTCATAGTCAAAGTGAGTAGTCTTTTATATTTATTCAATAGCATGAATCATAGTTTATATGTAATTAACAATAGATCTTCATACGTTTTATGAATTGAAATGCGAAGGCTGTTAACAAATAAAACAAACCTAACGTAGAGTGCCTTTTCTACATACTCGTAGAATAACTTAAGGTACAACTACTTTAAAGCATGAATTTATGGTCTAAGGTGATATGAACAACTAGCTGAATCCACAACTTCGTACACTTTATATTCAGGCGTGTATTTCCCACCCTTAAGATTTCACAAAAGGTAGGTCCTTCCACTGTAAAATCTATATAATATCTATCTATCTATCTATATCAGCACGCCAGCTCCCTCGCGGGGTAGGCAGAGAGTACAGAGTTCCAACAGGTTCTTTCCTTACATACCTCTCTGGCTTCCTCCACTCTCATAGTTCGTCTCATACACACTCGCCGGTTACGGAGGCTCTTGACTTGCCCTTCAGCTAAGACACGGTCTATTTGGTCATGGTAAAATAGTCTAGGTCTTCCCCGGCACCTACATCCTTCCACTTTCGCATTGTATATCTGTTTTGTCATTCTTTCTTCGGGCATCCTTTCTATATGCCCGAACCAACGGAGCATACCCTTTCTCATCTTTACACCGATACTATCTTTCATACCTACTGGCTTTCTTACTACGCTGCTTCTATATAATTATAATAATAATATTGTCCCTGTTAAGAAACTCTCCCACTGTTGGGCACGGGCCTCCTCTCAAACTGAAACGGTTTAGGCCATAGCCCACCACGCTGGCCCAGTGCGGGTTGGCCAACATCACACACCTTCGAGAGACTCTTAGGCATGCAGGTTTCCTCATAATGTTTTCCTTCACCGTTAAAGCAAGTAATAATTTTTTTTTAACGCACATGTTTTCTAAAAGACAGAGGTGCGTGCTTGGGTTTGAACCCGTGACCTTTGACTTTGTAGTCCAACGATCTAACCACTAGGCCATCACTGCTTTTTGCAAAATCTATATCCGTGCCGAATTTAATCAAAATCTGTTCTGCGGTTTGGGTGTGAAAATGTAACAGACAAATAGACAGACAAACAAACAGACTAACAGGTAGAGTCACTTTGGAAATTATAATATAAGTATGGATTTTATACTAGGCCCAGTTACTCAAATTGCTTATTTTGCATTAAACCCTGCAGGGGTGTTTACAAATTCACGTATTAAAATTTTTTAAATTTACTAATCTATCACTGGATCGGAACGCGGCCTCCACTGAGAAAATCCAGCGAAATACTCAGCGGGCTTCTCTTTTAAGCCTAATTCTTCATTCATTTATTTACTTACATATTTATATTATACAAAATCATTTATGCGATTCGGCTCTAGTGTGATGCGACTGAGATATTAGACAAATAATAATATTTTAAAAAATACGTTACAATGAAAAGCTTTCTAGGTGAAGCTGTCTCCACAAGCAGCACCCGTTCACGAGTACGACTACTTGAGCAGCCATCACCTCCTTCGACCATATTAGAAGGAAGGAAATGAGGGAGCAGTTACAACAAGATCTTCCACTCCGATCTAGGTCTCGAACCTATTCGCGCCTATATTAAAATGGCGACAACACGACACTTCGCGAACGCATCTACCCATACGAATCCGTTAAGCGTAGCCACCGCCGACTACGGCCGCGACATGTTCTCTCCGATCCCCCCGATGCTTTGTCATTCATTCTTTCCGCTCAGAATACGGGCGACGACGACGTAGTCGTAGATCCCCTCCCATAGCCAGCGGTTGACCGGTGCACTTAGTAGTGCACCCCATCCCCCCACAGCGACTGTCCCAACCGAGGGCGCCTCTTCAAGGCGCCCTCGAGTATGGCGCCCCTTATCCTTCTGACTCGAGCGTTGGGGTTGCACGCTCGCCCTTAAGTCCGGTGAAGCTGTGAAGGCCTCGCGGCTAACAGCGTACATCACTCACACACACCCACAACAAGAGCTTAATTAATGTAACAAAATTACGTGCTATTAACTATTCCCTTCATTTTCATACGCAATGGCGTACAAAGAGAACTCCGAACGGATTGTCTCTGAATCTGACCCTGGCGGTAATTGAACCCGCAACCTTCGGCTTCGCGTTTCAACATTCATACTGGTGTAGCAATAGTGGACGGACCGGTTCTCTTAAATATTCGCGTCTTCCTCGCATACATAAATAACTTTCGTACTTCGAAATCAATATATTATAAATTCGAAAGTACCTCCGTTTGTCTGCTAAGGTAGCAAATTGACGGGTGCATCTATCTATCTATCTATCTATATCATCACGCCAGTTCCCCTGCGGGGTAGGCAGAGAATACATGATATCTAAAAACTAGTAACTTTTTTGTACAGAGCTCGGAAAGAAAAAGAGTCACATTTTTATATTATTGATCGAATTTTATGGAGCGGATGACTTAATTAAAAAAACATAACACTATCTTATGACTGCCTAGTTGGTCTGACTGCCTCGTCGGTCTAGTGGCAAAGCGCATCGCTTTGTGATCACGAGGTCCTGGGTTCAAATCCTAGGTCGGACAAGTGTAGTTTTTCTAACGAAAACTTCCCAGTACGAGCCCGGAGGTTGGAATTGTGCCCGGTATATGGCAATAGGCTCGCCCCCTATTACATTGGACCAAACATCGTCGGGGAAACGTGGGTGTACTCAGTACACTTCTGCCACCCCCGCTTGGGGAATATAGGCGTGATGGTGTATTTACTATCTTATAAAGTACTAGTTTCTGCCCGCGACTTTGTCCGCGTTAACTTTAGACAGGAACCTTACATTTTCCGGGATAAAAAGTATCTTATATGTTAATCCAGGTTATGAAGTGTGTGCCAAATTTCATCCAAATCCGTTCAACCGTTTTTGCGTGATTGAGTAACAAACATCGAAACATCCAGACATACAAACATACAAACTTTCACATTTATAATATTAGTAGAAATTGTTGGATGAGGTTAAAAAATTACAATCACTAAATTGTAGATCGTTTTTGTTGACTTAAGTTTGTCCGTCAACGGTTCATGCCTAAACTACTCAACAGAATTTGATATAATTTGCAAGAAAAGAAATAGGCGAAGAATGGGTGTGCACAGTACACCTCTGCCACTAACGGTTTGGAATATAGGAGTGATGGTGTGTGTATAGAAAGATATAGACTAAGTTATGTCTCAAAAAAAAGAAATAAACCCGGACTAAGTCGCGGGTAACATCTAGTAATATCATAAATGTGAAAGTAACTATCTTCGTCGGTTAACTTTTCACGTCTAAATAGCTGAAGAGAGCTAAGCACGAAAAGATTGGCGTTAGCGTGACGTTAGCGAGTAAGCGTGCTATCACGTTCTTTCTTTTTTTTTTTTCTTTTTTTTTAAAAACGTTGCTCCACACTAGGATTTATTCCTGTATCGTGGGTGCGTTTACAAACATGAAAATTCACATACACAAATACCCAGACCGGGACAAATAATTGTGGATCACACAAAGATTTGTCCCGTGCGGGAATCGAACCCGCGACTATTAGACACAGGGGGCGGAGTGGCTTAAGCTCTTAACCACTGCGCTAAATCGTCCGTCCGTCATTTTTATTTAGTAAATTTGTACTGTGCAAGGATAGCATATCTATTCGCTAGCGTTAAACTAATGCCAGTTATTTCGTGTTAAACACTCAGATGAAGATAAATTGCATCCCAAGAATATGACATTTCTTTTTGTTTTTTTTTTAAACGAGGCCTTAGTTTGAACTTGGGACCTCTGACTTTGCAGTCCAACGGTCTAACCACTAAGCTATCACTACTTAAAGATATATATGATAACCTTATTTGTTATTAGAGTGAGACACCTAGTATGACAAAACAGATATACAATGTGAAAGTGGAAGGATGCAGGTACCGGGGAAGACCTAGACTATCTTACCACGACCAAATAAACCGAGTCTTATCTGATGGAAAAGTCAAGAGTCTCCGTAACCGGCGAGCGTGTATGAGACGAACTATGAGAGTCGAGGAAGCCAGAGAGGTATGTAAGGAAAGAACCTGTTGGAACTCTGTACTCTCTGCCTACCCCGCAAGGGATCTGGCGTGAGGTTATAGATAGATAGATAGACACCTAGTATATGCCCTCCCCCATAGCGACTGCTCAAGCCGAGGCCGTTCTTCCTTGAGGCGTACTTGAGCTAGTTGCCCTCTTGCCTTTTTGCCACCAGTGTAGTGGTTGCACGCTCGCCCCCTAGTCCGGTGAAACAACAACAAAAAAGGAAAGATTTGTTATTTCGTTTGTTTATAACAGATAAGCTCTGAAACTACGAAACCTATCTTAATAATTATTTCACCATTATAAAGCTATATTATCCGGGAGTAACATAGGCTACACAACATAGACCCAGCAGTGGCGCAGTTGTGAGTGCAAAGCTGCGGAAAACAGCTAGTTATACAATAAACGCATGCGCAGCCGCGGGATAACGCCTAGTTATCTATAAATATAGAAGCCGGAACTCTCAGAAACTGAGTGAATTTTAATTTAATATGTATATTTTTTGACGACAACAGTTTCTTTTTTTATTTATAAGGAGAGGAAATAGCTTATTCTCATATTACATGACTAAAAAAATATTCTGTTTCTGAGTCAATTGGTTGTGCAAGTGCTAATCTCTCAGATTTTTTAAATGCCCTGTTTTAAACTAGGAATTATTCCTGTGTCCCTTCCTGTACACAAACATCTAGTCCGAAACAAATACCACAAGTATTTGTTCACACAAAAATTTGTCCCGTGCGGGGACCGAACCCTCGACTGATCGATCCAGTGTGCGGAGCGACGTAAGCTCTAACAACTGGACCAAGCCGTCCGTCAAGAATTTCAGGTCTCCAGATGAACAAAAGTCCACATCTTTATACATTTCTTATCATTCTCTTGTGACTTAAAAGCGTCACGTTTGTCGGATGACGATTAATCACGAGTTTAGATCGAGACTATCTTGCATTACTTAAATGATTTACATTACATTGACATTCATTTTTGGTTTACCTCATTGGCTATCAAAACGACATATCAATCAATCGCAGTCCATTGCCGGACATAGGCCTCTCCTAACACGCGCCATTGCACACGGTCCTCCGCCTTCCGCATCCAGTCTGTCCCAGCGAACTTTTTAAGGTCGTCGGTTCATCTAGCTGGGGGCCGCCCTACCTTACGCTTACCAAGTCGCGGTCTCCACTCTAGGACACGCTTGCTCCATCGGCCGTCGGTCCTTCTGCAGATGTGACCAGCTCATTGCCACTTTAGCTTACTGAGTCTGCGAGCTATGTCGGTAACTTTGGTTCTTTGTCGGATTAAAAATGAAATAAATTAACGGTTAAATAATAAACAGTTTTAAAAACAAGTTTTTATGCATCCAAGTAATACTGCTTTGTAGACACAATCTGGCTACCGTCTTTGGGGTTCTGGTTTGGTCATGCTCACTGTCATAATGTCTTTGTTTGCGGTGGCTGTCTGGCGCGGGTCACTCCCTTCCCTCCAATATGATAGAGGGGAGTGACGGCTGTTCCAGCAGTCATACTCGTGAACGGGTGCTGCTTGTAGGGATTGGTCCATCTAGAATCCTGTAGACACTCTTTACAGATAACATCATTAGATTCATATCTCGATCGTAAGGCATCACACTGGAGCTAGATCGTAAACTATTTAATTGTAACCTAAAAATTTTACCATTGTAAAAGAAAAAAAGAGAAAGAGAAGTAAATAAAAAAGACAAGCCCGCTGAGTTTCTTCGCCAGATCTTCTCAGTGGAGGCTGCGTTCCGATCCGGTGGTAGATAGGTAGTTAAATTAGATTTAAACAAAATGTAAATTGACTATTTGTAAGCGCCCCTGCAGGGCTTATACAAAATAAATTATTTGAGTTTGAAATGCAATTTAAATGGCCAATCAAATTAGACGTGTGTGCGAAAATTCGTGACTATGCTGTTGGCCGTTGAGGAGTTTCTTCGTCTGGAACCAATCCTGGGTGTCGGATCAGGTCTTTTACCATAAAAATGTATTGTCATCGCAACTGAACCAACATGTCGAATTTCAACTCCGTAAGATAAGAGAGGTTCTTAATGCACCTTGCAAGATTAGATCTAGGGCTTAACTCTGCTAATGCTATTTTAAACCAAATGTAGTTCAATGACATAAAAAAGTTGAAAGATTTTTGACAGATTTGGTACTCCTATAACTAAATAGTGTCAATATGGGTTTCTTTAGCCATTCCACTAGAAATAATAGTTGTTATTTGGTAATCTTGTACACAATGACAATTCAATTGTTTGCATATTCGGTACTCTGTTATTATTTTGACGGTTTTTTTGACAACTTAAATGCAATGATTGTCTTTTTCACACAATCAAATCGTAATCGTTTATTAATACTATTGATAATGAGTACCAACTTTGGGCACAATATGAAATGAATAGTTATTGCAGCCTGTAATAATGACAAAGTACGTAAAAATAGCAGAGTTGTGGCTCTGACCAAACAAACATTGCAAGTTTCTACAGCAATCAACAGATTTCTATAAAATATAGCTAAGAATATTTCACATGCTCTCATGAATACTGTAAAGTCTAAATTACCTGAGCGAGGTTTTCAAATACGTTATATAATTCCACGTTTCGCTATACACACACGCACGCACGCATGCACGCATGCATGCACGCACGCAAGCACCCACGCATATAATAAAACCATATTTCGTCGATGATGGTTCGTCGAGGATCTAAGTTAGTAAGTTTGTTGGCATATATTGACAATTATGCTGCACACTATTCCATACGTCGGGTTGCTACTGAGAACTTTATTATAAAAAATACTTCTATAACATCTTGTTCACCTAAGATTCTAGTCCAAAAAAGCCCAGATTCCCAAAAAATATGCGTTAAAATCGTTTCATCTATCCGTGACCTACGATGCCACAAACAAAGGCCTTATGACACTCCTTTTGTACAGTCGAAAAAAATATCACAATACTTTGGTATTACGTAAATACCAAAATATAATTCACCTTTTTGTGTCGGGTTAAAGAACCGGCAAGGTTAACTCCGGCGTTACCGAGATTGAATAATTTGGCTATAGAATACACATAAGAGGCAAATGATACTTAAATTACTCGTCTTAAATCGCCAGATGTAACAAATCTATAAACAAACATTTTGGGATGAATTTCCACTTTAATTCTAGAACACCGCGATCGCACAGCGCCACGAGCGCCTTATTTAGTTAATAATTGAATAATTATATTAGTCCTGTTAAGAAATTGTCTCGTCGTTGGGCATGGGTCTCCTCTCAAACTGGGTTTAGGCCACCACGCTGGCCCAACGAACGGGCCCTACAACGGCGGGTAGGCGAACTTCATACACCTTCAAGAAACTCTTAGGCATGCAGGTTTCTTCACGATGTTTTCCTTCACCGTTAAAGCAAGTGATGATTAATTTTAATACGCACATGTTTTCGAAAAGACAGAGGTACATGCCTGTGTTTGAACCCGAGACCTCTGTCTTTGCAGTCCATCGGACTCACCACTAGGCTATTACTGCTACTAATAATTGAATAAGCTGTAACATTTATCATTTCAAATGTTTCATGGGATCATTTTTCTTCCTCTCGTAAAGTTAGTTAGGTAGTTTACCTTTTTCGCATATCATAAATTTTAAGGCACCAAGACGAGAACACAAAGTTTTTGTTTTCATTACTTGCTAATTTAGTCTTCTAGCAAAAAATCCCTGTCTGAATGATCGCTTACGTGACAAAAGCGACCATTTGATAATTGTCCGAATCCTCAGGGTCACGACACAGAAGGTCGTATGTAGCATTCATTAAAAATAATGAGTGTATAAGTACATAGAGTTGTAATAATTATAGGTCGATAGAAGCAACATGTAGCTACGAAATCTGTTAGATAATGTTTCTTGATAGTCTATTTATATCATCAGGCTCTGGCGTGATGTCTACGATAGCCAGTTCCGGAGGCTCTTGACTTACTCTTTAAATAAGACACGGTCTATTTGGTGACAGTAAGATATTTAAGGTCTTTCCCGGTACCTAGACCCCTCCACATTTGCATTGTATATCTATTTTGTAATTTTTTCTTCCGACTTTCTTTCTATATACCTGAACCACTGAAGCATTCCCTTTCTAACCTTTACACCGATACTATTTTTAATACGTACAATCTTTCTTACCACTCTGTTGTGATGCGGCTGCGAAGACACTTGTATAAATAATGGCTTACGTTTGAAGGTAAAGAAAACCAAGAAAGAATCCAGAACGAATGCTATGGATGGTGGTTTGTGAACACTTGCCATGGCGTTAGTGTTCACGGGGTAACAATGCCTTTTGAACATGAAATCTCAAATCAAAATCTCATCCGGCTCAATAGCCATGGGTGCTGCAAAGCTCTACATACAAAAAGTTACTCTTTGGCATCCAAAACGTCCAGAATTTAAAAATAAACCGCTTATAAATATTAGTGAAAATTTTAAAATTCCATAATGTCATCGAGAAATTTAACAAGTGCACCAAAAAATTCGGCGTTATGATATAGATATAGAACAAAAAATCCCAATGCAAATTAAGCAATGTACGATGTATTTATATCACACATCAAGTAGTACTTATTTTAAGACGCTCCACTAGCAGCCTTGACCTCCATACATCAATGCCACTCACAAAGTATTTGGCGGCTAAACTTAGTTTGTATTACATAAGTCGTCGAGCATCTAAACAAATGCAAGGTCTAAGCGAAAAAATCTGTAGGCAATGTATAGTTTAAGGCAATATTTTTTTTACAATACCACAAGCGTGCAAATATGAACGATAGTATCGCTGTAAAGATGAATAACAATATTTATTATTTAAAAACAATCTTTTATGTCAAAAACTCAACAAAGATATTTTTCTTAGTTGAGGAGTTCCTAGAACTTCTTCCGGCTCCATCTGCATCTGGATCTGGATTTAAAGTACTCGTCAAGACTAATCGAACGAGCCCAAACACAACGAGGTTATATTGAGTAGTTGGGTGGTTCCATTGACCGTCTTTCGGCTTCATCATCACACCCTGAACATTATCTGGTTGAATAGTACTTGTCAATACCAATCTAACAAGCCTAAATACGAGGGGTTTAAGTTATACAGTTCACATGTTTCTTTGGCCACCTTTCGACTCCATCATCAGACCAGCTCCACGGCACAATATTATTGCATTGTCACTGACATTACATACGTATGGTAAATATCAGCTTAATCGGATACCCGCAACTGCTTGAAAAATGGATCACAAGATTTGAACCGGACTGACAGACAGACGGACAGGCAGACAGACAGACATACAAACATTGCTAGTTAAATAAAAGCTTGTAAAAAGAGTATGTTGCGGTGTATAGAATAATGTCAGAATAATGACAAAACAGATTTACTATGCGAAAGTGCAAGATTTAGGTACCGGGGAATCCAGTATACCGTGTTATATCTTAAAGGCAAGTCAAGAGTCTCCGTAACCGCCAAGCGTGTATTAGACGAACTATGAGAGTGATCAAAGCCAGAGAGGTCTAAAGGAAGAACCTGTTGGAACCCTGTACTCTCTGCCTTCCCCGCAAGGGACCGTCGTCGGGAAATGTCGGTACACGATATACATTTGCCACCTTTTTTCAGGACTATAGATGTGACGGTGTCGATTTCAATAAATAGCAGTGGTTTATGCCAGTTTTTGTTTCGTAATTAGCATCTATTTTATGAAGGTTAGCCGTTTAAAAATAGCTTCAAATCAATAAGTCTGGTTCATATAATAAACACATATCTACGACCGTATCTGACATCCGATCGTTAACTGCAAAGGAAAACATTGTGAGGAAATTTTCATGCCCTAGAGGTAATTTAGTAAGTTCTTCAGACGTGTGAAAATTTAATTTTAAAACATGGCTGAAGAGCCATTACCGTCTCTCCGTTAATTTCCTTAAAACCAACAACTACTACAACAACAACAATATCAGCCTATATTGCCCACTGCTGGGTAAAGGCCTTCTCTCACAAATCGAGGTGAAAGAGATCAGGTCATACTCCACCACGCGGACCCAGTGCGGATTGGTGGAGGCAGGTTTGTGGCTACCTGCTGTTGGAACTTATCAAGCCGCCTTAACGCCTGCCAAATTAAGTGGTAGCCGGGACCAACGGCTTAACGTGCCTTCCGAAGCACGGAAACGCACGAATATGAAAATGCCACAACGGTGACCCATCTCAGGCTGACCGAGTCAGACGCTGCTTAACCTTGGTGATCGGTAAAAACACCGCGGTCGCACAAAGCTACGAGCGCCTCCAACACCAACAACGTACGTTGTTAAAAATGGATTTGTTGCATACATTTTTATTTAAAATGCTGGGCAATTTCATGTACACAGATTACGCGAATTTCGAAAGAAACCGTTATAGTTCTAGTGCAGTAAACATACGAGTATCTAAAGGGTGCTTCCACGGTAATAGCGTAAAAGTCTTTTTACGAATTTGGTACGGCCGGCCACCGGATATAGTGCGCTTTTAAACCAAATCCAAATTAGAGGGAATATAGAGCTAAACGTTATTATTATTCATATCGGTGCGGTTGATTCGATCCACATATATCGGAATCGCTCGTAGAGCTGTGCGACCGCGGTTTTCTTACTGATTACCATGGTAAAGCAGCGTTCGACTCGGTTGGCCCGAGATGGGTGACTGTTTGTCGCATTTTCATATTCGAGCGTCTCCGTGCTTGGGAAGGCACGTTAAGCCGTTGGTCCCGGCTACCACTTAATATGGTAGTCGCTAAACCGAGTTGGAAGCCTTAAAGGCGGCTTGATAAGTTCCAACAGCAGGTGGCCACAAACCTGCCTCCATCAATCCGCACTACCCCTGCGTGGTGGAGTATGACCTAACCTCTCTCACCTCGATTTGTGAGAGAAGGCCTTTGCCCAGCAGTGGGCAGTATAGGCTGATATTATTATTATATATTATATATCGGAATAATAAAATACTAGAAGTGAAATACAAATGACACAGTTTTGTTCAAAACCACGGTCGCTGCTTTGCCATATGTGCACAGTTTGTAAAAATAGACACAGACTCACAGACACTTACAACATTATTGTAAAAAATATTTTCCGATGAATTGTATTACCTTATAAGTATAGTAACAAGTCGGAGACTTCCATACAAATTATAGCCACCGTGTCACATATATTGGTTGACGCATTTTGTGGCTTCTCATATGTATGACAACAGGTTCTCGCGGCTATACAACTTTTATAGTCCTATTATGACAATTTAGAATGTTTTTTTTTATGTTATTCTCCTGGTTTGTGTCGAACTCAAACTAAATTTATTTTGCACAAACCCTGCAGCGGCACGTACATATTGTCAATTTACATTTACATCTTTCGGATACAGATATCGCACACAGGATCAGACAACGACCTCGCCGGCGAGGTCGATGAATCCCTTGCGCGCCGGCCGGTGCAGAGCACCTCCGCAAGCCACCTAGTATATACCCTCCCCTATAGCGACTGCCTAAGCTGAGGCCGTTCCTCCTTGAGGCATCCTTGAGGTAGTTGCCCCCTTGCCCTTATGGCTCGAGCGAAGTGGTTGCACGCTCGCCTTCTTGTTCGGTGAAGCTGTAAGGCCCCGCGGCCAATAGCGTGGAACATTCACACACAAAAAAAAAAACGTTTTTTATGTAATTTATCTGCTAATCTATAATAGGATCGTGAACGCGGCCTCTACACGCTCGCCCTATTGTCTGGTGAAGCTGTAAAGGCTCCGCTGCCGACAGCGTAGATCATGCACACACGCAGCGTCCACAGAAAAAAGCCGGCGAGAAGCTCAGCAGGCTTTTATTATTTATTTGAAGGCTACAGGACTAAGCGACTCTCAACTTAGCAAGATATCCGTTGTGTATTTGCTATAAAAACTTGTTATAAAGATCTTTTTAAATTCTAAAACTATTAATTTCCACTTATCTCTGTCAAAAAATAACGCACTAGATTTAAAATCTAGAATTAACATGTAAATGCATAATTTCCGATTTAACCTGCGGCACATACATGAATAGTGGTGTATAATTAAACAATGTTTTACAATACAACAACAATATACTGGAGACAACGTGAAAATATAAAAGAGAACGAATTCGTTCTGGTGTTTATTTCTCATTGAGACACCTACCGTCACGAAATTGATTTGCCTTTTACAATGTACAAAGATAAATCCAAGTATTTTTTTACAGCACGTTAGTATATAAGATAAAAATAAATACGACTCATCCATAATGGTTTCCGGATCTTTACTACCGATACTAAAGGTAAGTACTTTCCGACCTTATATGTACCCCACGGATCTCCTATATCAGTCTTGTGAGGTGTTAACCGTGCGCCAACTATTTATTATGTTGACCGTTTTAAAGCAACATTCCAGGATAGACTATACTAAATACATTCAAAGTTCTAAACGACGTCCAAAAGCAATAGCACAAACTGATCTACCAATTTATAAGCACAAATACGTAAATCATTTTTATTGTCACCTAGGCCCATTTCTTTATAATAAAATTAATAACAAAATTGATATTATTACCTTATGCTATAGAAATTGTAAAGCCAAGCTTACGAAGTATCTCCAAAAACTTAACTACGAGGAAACGGAAGACTTGTTAACCATTCTACAGTAACTCTAAAGCGGCCTTAACTCACCCTCTCACACACACTCACTCATACTCACCTCAACACACAGAGAGGTCCCAACAATTCATTTAATTAATTATATTATTCTTTTGTTAATTTCTTATCTTATTTAATTTTCTTGTTTAATTTTAATTTTTAATTTAAATTTTTTTATTTTACTCTAATTATAATATGCATTTAATTATTATTATTTTATTTTATTTTTTTGTCACATTTTAATAATTGGTGTTATTAGTGGGTCAACTTAAACCAATGTAATTGTAATAATTCAGGCTATGGGAAGAGCGCTGATGTCTGAAATACAGATAATTTTTGTCTAGTTCAGACACAGATGTCTTTCTGAAAATTGCTTATAATGTCATTTCTTTTCTTTTTTTAAAAAAACGTAGCCCCACACTAGGATTTATTCCTGTGTCGTGGGTGCGTTTACAAAAATGAAAGTTCACACACACAAATACCCAGACCGAAAGAAATAATTGTTGTCATTGTTGATGTATAATAACTTCTTGTTATAACAATGTAATACGAACTTGAAATAAATTATTATTATTATATTATTATTACTAGTCGTAGTAAACATAATAAACATACAGCATTTCTGATAAGATCACACCACACAGCGACTTTGGTCGTCCGCTGACATACCAAATTCGATCGTGTATTTACGGTTTACTAAAACTGGACACTTACAGTCGCAGTTCCGTTTCGTAATAAACTATTCATACTTTTAAAGAAAGCAAATCCATACTAAACCAAAACCTTACCCTACCTTACTCTCTGTGTAGGGGACAATCCAAGCATTGTCTTGTTCGCAGATGATGCATCTTTGTTATTCAAGATTAAAAGACAGCTGCTTAATTATGGCGACGTGAACAACGCACTGTCTAAGGTAGTTCTTTGGCTCAATACAAATAATCTTATCCTTAATGAGAAGAAGACAAAATATTTTTATGGCGGGGTGCAATATGAGCTAATCTTTCTCACCTCGATTTGTTAGAGAAGGCCTTTACACAACAATAGGACAGTTAAAATTGGCCTCACTTCTACATAAATATTCGCTATCCTGGTTTGTGTAAAACTCAAACTAAATTTATTTTGCACAAACCCTGCAGCGGCACTTACATATTATCAGTTTACATTTACATCTTTCGGATACAGATACACAGGATCAGACACCGACCTCGCCGGCGAGGTCAAAGAATCCCTTGCCCGCCGGCCGGTGCAGAGCACCACGGCGAAACACCTAGCATATGCCCTCCTCCATAGCGACTGCCCAAGCCGAGGCCGTTCCTCCTTGAGGCACCCTTGAAATAGTTGCCCCCTCGCCCTTCTGGCTCGCGCGTAGTAGTTCCACGCACGCCCTCTTGTCCGGTGAAGCTGTGAAGGCTCTGCGGCCAACAGCGTAGATCATTCACACACACACATACATACACGCGTGTCCTGTGTACACCCACTTTTTGCCAACGATGCTAGTTCTCAATGGGCTAGCCTAGACTCCGAACTGATATAGGGAATTATTTGACAGAAAAACACTTGGTCAGACCTAGGCCTTAAACCCTTGTGTGTGTAAGTGATTTGTTGGCAAGTGGCCAGTCAGGATCGCGTGATTGCTACGCGCATTACACGCCGCTTAACTGACGAACCAGTCATGGATTATTTATATCGAAAGCAATGGCAGATAAGTCAATATCACCGCAGGAAAAATATTATTTGCACTGCATTTGTTGCGTCAACTTCAATGTTTATTGTGAATAATTATCTATTGACAAGATGATTGTAAGCGCAGTTAAATTGTTTCCTGTAACCAACGTTTTGCTACGATTTAATTTTTTTTATGTATTGAGTTACATAATAACGTAAGGTTACATTATGTGGAGATTACGTATGCCCACGAGTATGTGTACTAGACCAAATAGTTTCCTTCCAGTCAAAGCAAGAAGCAGAAATCTCACGCCGTGTTGAAAATGTCTGGAGGAACTGTTGGTCTATGAAGGAGCTGCTAAAAGACGATCTTCCTATCAAATTAAAGCGCAGGCTCATGGACATGTCATCATCATCATCATCATCTCAGCCTATACTTGTCCACTGCTGAACATAGGCCTCCCCAATCGCTTTCCAGCGTAACCGGTCCGATGCCACCTGCATCCAACGACTTCCTGCGATTTTCACAAGATCGTCGGTCCATCTGGCAGGTGGTCGTCCCACGCTGCGCTTGCCAATACGTGGTCTCCACTCTAGAATCTTTCTGCCCCAACGCCCGTCCGATCTTCGCGCTATGTGGCCCGCCCATTGCCACTTCAGCTTGCTAATCTTAAGGGCTATGTCGGTGACCTTGGTTCTTCTACGAATCTCCTCATTCCTGATTCGATCACGTAGAGTAACGCCAAGCATAGCTCTTTCCATAGCTCGCTGAGCAACTCTGAGCAACATGGACATGTGTATTCTCCCAATCCTCACCTATGGCGTACACACTTGGTCTTTGACCAAACATCAAAAGTCTACGCTAGCGGTCCATGGAGCGTAGTATTCTTAATATTCAACTCCCAGACCACGTCAAAAACACCACACTATGCTCCATAACGCAAATTGCTGAAGTAAGTCAAGAAGCCGCCAAGCTTAAATAGGACTGGGCCAGCCATATCTGCCGCATGAAAAATTACCGTACATACCCAAGCAAAAAACATCAAGAAAGCTAGCTACAATAGTCAAGTACATAAATAGTAGCAATATGTAAATGGAAATATAAGTGAAAGGTTAAAATGCCATGTTACACATATAATAAACCAATACGAATAGTTGAATGGGCGATAGGAAGTATGAAAAACGGTAAAACGGTAAAGCTGCGGGAGTAGACATGATATCTGCCGAGATGATCAAATATGGTGGAACTTGCGTCCGGGACGCTTTCCGGGCCCTTGCAAACCTTTGCTGGAGGACCGGTAGAGTCCCTACAGATTGGCGCCGCGCAGTCATAGTACCCTTGTATAAAGGCAAGGGTTCACAATATGACTGCGCCAATTACAGAGCCATCAGTTTGATCAGCTTGGCAGCCAAGGTGTACGGTAAAATTATTGAACGGAGAATGCGCGTGAAGTCCGATGGAATGTTGTGCGAGGCACAAGGGGGTTTCAGGTCTGAAAGAGGATGTTCGGATCAAGTCTTCTCACTCCGCAACATCGTAGAGAAGCATCTGGCAGTGGGCCGGAAGGTTTTCTGCGGTTTTGTAGATCTGGAGAAGGCATTTGACAGAGTTGTGCGAAAGAGACTTTGGGACATTTTGCCAGAGTATGGTATAGATGGCACTCTGTTGCGAGCCGTCCAGTCCACTTATGTGGACTGCAAGGCTTGCGTACGGGTGGGTGGTAACAGGTCACCCTGGTTTGACGTTAAAATCGGCGTCAAGCAGGGTTGCGTGTTGTCCGCTAGACTGTTTATAATATATCTGGACAAAAGTCTTCAAAGACTGAAAGCGATGAATGAAGGTGTACAAATGGGTGACTTAGTGGTAAACCATCTACTTTATGCAGATGATGCGGTTTTAATAGCGCCAACAGCCACTGATCTGGAAACACTAGTCACAGTTATGAAAGACGACTGTATGATCAATGGCTTACACTTGAATGTGAAGAAAACCAAGATTATGGTTTTTGAAAGGGAAGAAACCAGAACGAATGTAAGGATTGTGGTTGGTAACGATGTGCTGGAGCAAGTGAATGAGTTTGTATATCTTGGATGCGCCTTCAGTAAGGATGGGAAATACACCGCTGACATAGAGAGAAGAGTGAGTGCAGGGAACAGAGTGAATGGTGCGATGGGAAAGCTACTCGGGAGCCGGCACTTAAGCCATAAGGCGCAGCTGGCCATACATAACGGAGTTCTTGTCCCAACGCTGTTATATGGTAGCGAGAGCTGGGTATGTAAGAAGGAGAATGAAAGTAGGATAAATGCGGTAGAAATGCGAGCTCTGCGGAAGATGTGCGGAGTGAAGCTGACCGACCGCATTAGCAACAGCATAGTAAGACAGCGAGTAGGTATGAAAGATAGTATCGGTGTAAAGATGAGAAAGGGCATGCTCCGTTGGTTCGGGCATATAGAAAGAATGCCAGAGGAAAGAATGACAAAACAGATATACAATGTGAAAGTGGAAGGATGCAGGTACCGGGGAAGACCTAGACTATCTTACCACGACCAAATAAACCGAGTCTTATCTGATGGAAAAGTCAAGAGTCTCCGTAACCGGCGAGCGTGTATGAGACGAACTATGAGAGTCGAGGAAGCCAGAGAGGTATGTAAGGAAAGAACCTGTTGGAACTCTGTACTCTCTGCCTACCCAGCAAGGGATCTGGCGTGAGGTTATAGATAGATAGATAGATAGATAAACCAATACAAAACACAATCAGTACATGAAGACCTTAATATGCAGCCATCACATTTTTCGGACATGCTGAAACAGAAACTGACGTTAACTACATCTAGATTGAACAGATACAAGGCATGCACACCACGCAAAACCCAGAACACCCAATTCCATAACAATGAAAAACGATTTTACCGCGACCTCAAAACTTCTACTTCCAATCATACGAATAGCATATCTTGGTAGATACCCCCGAAAACGCCGTCGAAGGAAGAACTTCGCAGTTTCTGGGCGAGTATATGGGAATGTCCAGTAGACCATAACAACGATGCAGGACTAAAGAACAAAGAAGCGCAAATATCACGCCTATGGAGTTTGTATCGATACCAAGTGAGACTTTTGAGAAGGTTATTAGGAAACTTCACAATTGGAAGGCTCCTGGATCTGCTAATATTCACAATTTTTGGTATAAGAAATTCACACATATACACTTGCATCACCACATCAATAATTTCATCCAAAATCCACATCCCATACTATACCAGACTACATTATGGCAGGAACTACATATATGATATCAAAAGAACCATCAGACACAATAAACTCAGCTAAATATAGGCCAATAACTTGTTTGCAATCCATATATAAAATAATCAGTTCCTGCATTACAGAAGTAATCTACTCTCATATCAACACAAACAACATTTTAGCAGAGCAGCAAATGGGCTGTAAAAGGTTAAGTCAAGGATGCAAAGTACAATTAATTATTGATTTGATTGTAGTACAACAAGTTAAACACAGAAAACATGAACTGCACTTAATTTATATTGATTACAAAACGGCTTATGAGTCTGTTCCCCACTCTTGGCTACTAAAAGTACTAGATATTTATAAGATACATCCACTTCTGATCAATTTCTTACAAGATACTATACAGAAATGGACAACAAGACTCCGACTGATATCCGATAAAGACAACATAGAAACAGACCCCATATTAATTAGGCGCGGTATTTTTCAAACAGAGTCGTTAAGCCCTCTCTGGTTCTGCCTAGATTTGAACCCCTTGTCACGTATTCTTAATGCTACGAATGAAGGTTAACCGTTATAATATAAGAACAATGATTCAGATAACCTTAACACTTTTCCATTAAACCATTTAATGTACATGGATGATATCAAGCTATATGCCGAATCCCAGAGTAAATTATACAAATTTGCCAAACTGACCGAAGACTTCTCCACAGACATCCAGATGATATTTGGAATAGACAAATGTAAGATCAACTCCGTCAAAGCTGGACAGATTTAAGAGCTTAATTTCAAATTAGAAACAGGACAACTAATAACGTCATTAGAAGAGAACGAATATTATAAATACTTAGGATATAACCAGTCACAGTTGATATTTCATAAAGAAACTAAAATCAAACTCATTCAACAATTTAAGCATAAGTTACACACACTCCTTCGACCACAATTTTATTCACGTAACCTTATTAAGGCCATAAATACCTTTGCCATACCTATTCTAACATACTCTTTTCGACTCATTAAATGGTACAAATACGAACTCAAAAACATCTAAAGAACTATAAATACCACGACGACTAAGCACAGAAAGCACCACTCTCGCGCCTGTATTCAGCGAGAAACCTCACTCGGAGAAGAAGGCGATAGGGGTTTGATTGATACAACTAACTTACATAATAAACAAATAATTAATCTCCGTGCTTATTTCCATCAAATGGCAATATCATAAAGCAATAGAATACAATGACAAAAGACTGACTCCTCTTAATCTTTACGACAGGTTTCAACAAAATAATTAACACCAAATAACTATGCAATCTAACATAGACGAATGGTTCCGAAAGTCGTTACACGGGAGACACCGCCACGGCCTGTTCTAACCTACTGTTGATAAAATTGCGTCGCATGGCTGAGCCGTGGCGAACTCTTATCTGAAACTAAGAGATTCATGAGAGCCACTAAAGATCAGACAATCAATCAATCAATCAATCAGCCTATCGTAGTCCACTGCTGGACATAGGCCTCTCCTAACACGCGCCATTGCACACGGTCCTCCGCCTTCCGCATCCAGTCTGTCCCAGCGACCTTTTTGAGGTCGTCGGTCCATCTAGCTGGGGGCCGTCCTACCTTACGCTTACCAAGTCGCGGTCTCCACTCTAGGACACGCTTGCTCCATCGGCCGTCGGTCCTTCTGCAGATGTGACCAGCCCATTGCCACTTTAGCTTACTGAGTCTGCGAGCTATGTCGGTAACTTTGGTTCTTTGTCGGCTTACCTCGTTACGAATTTTATCCTTCAAAGAGACGCCGAGCATAGCTCGCTCCATAGCCCGCTGTGCGACTTTGAATTTGTGGACTAGTCCCACTGTGAGTGTCCACGTCTCGGCCCCGTAAGTCATAACAGGTAGGACGCATTGGTTAAAGACTTTAGTCTTCAGGCATTGCGGTATAGGCGAAGCGAAAACGAGACGTAGTTTGCCAAATGCTGCCCAACCCAATTGGTTGATTTCTTTCTCGAAGTTGTTTCTACCAAATTGGACAACTTGTCCAAGGTTCGGAAGACATACTTCCGAACAACTTTGAGCATCGAACCATCGACGTAGATTGGTCCCGGCGTGACATGCTCATTAAACATGATCTTGGTTTTATCCAAATTCATGCCGAGACCGACACCTCGAGAGGCTCCATTTAGGCTATGCAGCATTTCTCTAGGACTCTGCCACGATGATCAGACGATAGAAACCCGAAATTATCAGAAATTTATAATGAAGTTACCCAACCAACCTACAGATTTATGTTGGAAATGTAATAGCAGTTCTGAAACCATTCAACACATAACTGGCGCATGTAAAACTATCATACAAACAGATTATAAACATAGGCATGGCCAAGTCGCAAACATTATCACCAAAAAATATAAATACACTTAAACTGATCACTGATGAACCCATACCCTACTATAAATACATCCCAGAAGTTGTACTAGAAAACATATATTACAGACTTTACTTTTGATGTTATCTGTAAAGATCGTCTAAAGAATTCCTGATGGATCAGCCCCCACGAGCAGCACACGATTATGAACACACGGCTGCTGGAACAGCCATCACTCCCCTCAACCATATTGGAGGGAAGGAAGTGACCCGCGCCAGACAGCCACCGCAAGCTAAGATATTATAGTGAGTCCACCCCAACGGCCGCTATTTCTACGAGCGATGACGTGTTTGTTTATAATAATTTCAAATAAGATATATCATTATTATAGTGCGTCGCAGTGGTATAAACAAAGCCATCTGTCATAGAACTGGGTAATTATCATCACGCTATTGATACCGTATTGCATTGCTATTTAATCGTTATGCGATATTTTTAAGTGCTGGGACTTTAAGAAAAACAGAAGGCTTAGCAGGAAAAGATTAACGTTGCCGTCGCGCTAGTGCGAGTAAGCGTGCTGTCCCGTTCATGTAGTAAATTTGTAGTGTGACAAGGATGGCATATCAACTCGCTAGCATCGCGCTTATGTCAATATTTTTGTGCTAAGCTATATACTGCATCGTCGACATTCTTATTGCGAAATATATAAGTTATATATAAGTTTCGCTACATAGCGGACGCAATGCGATGGGAGCGCGACGTTGGCGTGGCTTGGAAAGTTGTAATGTACTGAAATGTATGAGAGACGCCACACAGCGCAGCCCCGCTCGGCGTGACAGCAAACTTCACCGCCGAACGTAGCCGAGAGCTTCCGTCGCGCTCCCGTCGCGCTCTGAAGGCTATTCAGAGACCAAACCTTTATTCCTATCGATAAAGATAGAAACATTGTTTGCCTCGTTGGTCTAGTGGCATATACTCGTAATGCACGTAGCTATCACGAGGTCTTGGTTTCGAATTCTGGTTCGCACAAAGTGTAGTTTTTCAAAGTGAAGTGAGAGAGATTAGGACTCCACCATGCACTCCAAGCTGTTCAAAACCGCTTCCTCCGTAAAGCCGTAGGAGCCCCCTGGTTCGTACGGAATCGATCTCCACTCCGATCTAGATCCCGAACCTATTCGCCTATATTAAAAAGGCGATAACACGACACTTCGCGAACGCATCTACCCGATATACCCGACTACGAATCCCCCCCCCCCCCCCCACCCGATCTAGACCCCTGCCACCACCGCCGGCCGCGACATGTTCTCACCGATCCCCCCGATGCTTTGTCATCCATTCTTTCCGCTCAGAATACGGGCGACGACGACGTAGTCGTAGATCCCCTCCCATAGCTGGCGGTTGACCGGTCCAGTTAGTAGTGCACCCCGTCCCCCGACAGCGACTGTCCCAACCGAGGGCGCCTCTTCAAGGGGCCCTCGAGTATGTATTTCGCCCTTAAGTCCGGTGAAGTTGTAAAGGCCTCGCGGCCAACAGCGTACATCACTCTCACACTCACACACACACACACACTCCACCATGCAGACCAAGTGCGGATTGATGGAGGCAGGTTTATGGCCACCTGCTATTAAAACTTTTTAAGCCGTCTATAAGGCTGACAACTTGGCTTAATGACTACCACATTACGCAAAGTCAATGTCAAAAATCATTTATTTGTATAGGCCAATACATAAGCACTTACAAACGTCAAATATATTACATTTTTTACATTTACCACCTGATCGGAACGCGGCCTCTACTGAGAAGATACGGCGAGAAACTCAGCGGGCTAGTCTTTTAATTTAATTTGTTTAGCCTTTCCGATAACCATGTCTTTGTTTTTAAAAAAATTGTAACGCGGTAACCGGGATCGACGGCTTAACGTGCCTTCCAAAAAACGGAGACGCTCGAATATTAAAATGCCACAAACGGTCACTGAACTCATACCGACCAGACCGAACGCTGCTTAACCTTGGTAAGTTAAGAGTACCGCAATAGCACAGTGCTACGAGTGCCTTAATGGTATTGTACATTTCGGAAATCACAAATTAAATCACGGTCTTGCAGGGACGAACCTGTTACAACATGAACGTTTTTAGTATTTAGTCTTCAGGGGGAAAACTTGTCGCTCTGTCTCTTGTCTTCTTCTTAGTGAACCTCGTCATACCTCAAGTCGATATGATGGTTCATTTACTGTACGTGCTGTCCGTCTATGGAATTCTCTCCTACACTCTTTACGTGATAGCCCAACTTTACAGGTTTTTAGGAGAAGAATAAGGTAACATTTCCTATCTATGTAAGATATTTGTATGTATGTATATATTTATGTAGTCTATTTTATGGTAATGTATAGCTTGTAGTATATTTATAGATATGTATATTTGTAGTTTATACCTTTTCTATCTATAAATATCTTTTCTTTCCTTTCTTTTGTGTTGCACACTTATTCCTATCCTCATTTAGTTCATTTGTTTCTCTATCACTCAAAGGTTTGCTGGTAGAGAACTCGGCTTTGAGTTAAGCTTATACAAGGTGTAACATAAATAACGCAAGACCTCAGACACCCCAATTAGATTATTGCTTTACGAATTCAATACAAAAATCAAACTTCTAATTTGAAGGAGTTTTTTACCATTTGTACCGCTTTTACCATTTGTGCTCGTTGGTACCAAAATTAACCATAAAATTTAATAAATAATTAACTTTTGTATGCGTATTAAGGTGTATGTAATAGGAATACATTTAAAATAGCCGTAATGCATTGAATAATTATTAAATTTTGTTTAATACAGCAAACAGAACGAGTGACAGGATTATTAGAAAATTGAAAAAAAAGCAATATCTATTTTAAAAATAGTTGGAATCGATTCAGTTGCCGATTTAGAACAAACTGCTTTCAGGTCTTGCGTTTATTATGTTACAGCTTGTATATATATTAATTTACTTTGTATTTTTAAATCAATTTTAACAATTTGTGTGTGTACAATAAAGAACTAAGAATTAAAATTATAAAACTCACGTCAAATTCGCTATGACCTCTAGAGGATGTTATAATCAAATAGAAACTCGTATGGATTATTTGCAGTTGGCCTCTTTGTATTGTTGCAAATATTTAAAGTTTAACAACACGGACGTATTAGTCATACTGGACAATACTCACCTAAATATGTCACAAGATTTATCTAAAAATAATGACGATGACAAATCATTCCAGTGTTGGATGAGTAATCATGAACAATGATACCTAATGACCGCTAAATATGAAAAAATCGGCTCTTTGCTTTGCTTGAGTATTTTTTGAACATTTTCCTCCCGCGTAACATAAATCACATATCGAAATAAAATCATCGAATAGATATTTCTAGATTAAATCAATGAACAAAAATAATCTGTTACTAACTGACATCTAGCACAAGTTAAAAATACGATGACTAATATCCGGCTTAAGAGATACATTTTTATTTTAGTCAGAAGAAGGTTGCAAATCTTTAAATATGCTGTCGATAATTCAAATCATGTGACTATAAAGTACCGAATTTGTGCTATCAGTAAATTTGTTGCTGGAGCACTTGAGATAGCGATACTATCGGCACTTACTGTTTTGAAGTTTATGCATCTGTTATCTTGAGCGCATTCAAATAAATCTTATTTTTGGACATTCATGTTTGGCGAAAAAGATATTTTCACAGAATTATAAATAACTTCTAGCTAGTAGACCGTTGGACTGCAGTCAGGGGTCTTGGGTTCAAAACCAAACACGTACCTCCGTCTTTTTGAAAGCATGTGCGTGTTACTAATTAATGAACACTTGCTTTAACGGTAAAGGAAAACATCGTGAGGAAACTAGCATGCCTAAGAGTTTCTCGAAGATGTGTGGAGTTCGCCAACCCGTACTGGGCCAGCGTAATGGACGATGGCCTAAACCCTCCCAGTATAAGAGGAGGCTCGTGCCTAATGGTAGGACAGTTTCTTAACAGGACTAATATTATTATTATATAAATTACGTATAAATATTAAATAAAATCAATAGAAGCACTTGACTTGTAGACTTCGGATCTTGTAACTAATAAATCCAAAACCAAGCATAACACTGCAACACCTCAAGTCACCGTGAGCCCATTCTGCGTAGATCAATCAATCAATCATCTTTTCGCAGTCCACTGGTGGACATAGGCCGCTCCTAACACACGCCATTGCACACGGTCCTCCGCCTTTCGCATCCAGTCTGTCCCAGCGACCTTTTTGAGGTCGTCGGTCCATCTAGCTGGGGCCGCCCTACCTTACGCTTACCAAGTCGCGGTCTCCACTCTAGGACACGCTTGCTCCATCGGCCGTCACTCCTTCTGCAGATGTGACCAGCCCATTGCCACTTTAGCTTACTGAGTCTGCGAGCTATGTCGGTAACTTTGGTTCTTTGTCGGATTACCTCGTTACGAATTTTAACCTTCAAAGAGACGCCGAGCATAGCTCGCTCCATAGCCCGCTGTGCGACTTTGAATTTGTAGACTAGTCCTACTGTGAGTGGCCACGTCTCGGCCCCGTAAATCATAACAGGTAGGACGCATTGCTTATAGACTTTAGTCATCAGGCATTGCGGTATATTCGAAGAGAAAACGTGACGTGCGTAGATCGAAACAACAAAAATAATTAAGAAGTCTGAAGGTACCCCGGAGTAACTATGCCTTTTGGACGACAAATCCCCCGTGATGGTGTTGCAAAGTACTCGAAACTAAAAAATCGAAAATGGTTTATTTTTTGTCATATGAGTAATAATAATATCAGCCTATACTGCCCACTGCCGGACAAAGGCCTTCTCTCACTAATCGAGGTGAGAGAGATTAGGTCATACTCCACCACGCGGACCCAGTGCGGATTGGTGGAGGCAGATTTGTGGCCACCTGCTGTTGGAACTTATCAAGCCGCCTTTAAGGCTCTCAACTCGGCTTAACGACTACCACATTAAGTGGTAGCCGGGACCAACGGCTTAACGCGCCTTCTGAAGCACGGAGATGCTCGAATTTGAAAATGCCACAAACGGTCACCCATATATGTCATATGAGTATTAGTAAAATATGGACTAAAAACAAACATAGGCAGTTCTAAGTATTGTATTCTACACTACTATATATATTAAGAATATATATATACACCGTCACGCCTATATTCCCCAGAGGGGGGGGGGGGCTGAGGTCTACTGAGTACACCCACGTTCTGCCGACGATGTTAGGTCCCATGTAATAGGGGGCGAGTCTATTGCCATATACCGGGCACAATTCCAGACTCCGGACTCATACTGGGAATTTTTCGTTAGAAAAACTACATTTGTTTTTAATTTAGAAGTATTACTGTTATTAAATATGTCATTTTTCGTAAGGTGGAGATCCTGGTGATCCGTAAAACAGATTATAACGCCTACATCAGACACCAGACTCTATTAATTATTGTAACTTTTTAACATATAGTATACTGTAAATGCTGAGAAAATATTTTTTTTTATTATTATTATTATTTGTCCGACCTAGGATTTGAACCCAGGACCTCGTGATCACAAAGCGATGCGCTTTGCCACCAGACCAACGAGGCAGTCCCACCAGACCAATGAGGCAGTCTGTCTGTTATTAAGTCTGTCTGTCAGTTATTAAGTCCGCCGTCTATTATGTAATCTATATATTCCTCGAAAATACAAAGCAACCGTCTGTATATATTTACTTCATGACCTACAGGTTTTAATGTCAGCTCATTATTGGTACACACAATATCGACTGATAGGGCTAACACACTTTTCATGTTAATCCGATAAGAATGATATTACTCACAAATATGAGCGACATACCTACTGGTTTGTAATTATCGCTACTAAGGTATTGATCAGACAGCGGCAAAAATAAAATTAAAAAATCTTTAATGCAGCCGGCTAATGATGTAAAACAGTCAATCACAATTAAATGAGTACATAAAATTTCGTATCATGCTGTTGGCTGTTGAAGAGTTCCTTCGTCTGGAGCCAACTGTTCGACTATGCATTTTTATGGTAAACCTAACCTAATGCTACTCTCAGGATTGTTTGAGACTATTGTCTCTATTGTATTCTATTGAATTAAGTCATGTTTTCCATAAAAATGCATTGTCATGAGAATTGAACCAATATACTGAGTTCTTAGATTTACCAGTCCCTCCCGTGACCATGGGTGCTGCAAAGCACTCGAAACGTCGGGAACTTAAAAATCAAAAATAAACCGCGATAAAATCCGTAAAATAGTTTTATTATTGAACCAATATGTCAAATTTCAAGTCAAGAGGACGTGGTTCTAATTCAGCTTACAAGATTTCACCGTAACGAACAATCATTGCAAGAAAGCTTATAAAAATAGTGCAAGCTGTTAAAGAAGTTAATAGCTGTTTCAAATATATTTATAACTAGCAGTTTTTAGCGGCTTCGCACTCGATTGACAACGGCGCTACCTATCGGGTCTAAGTTACTTTTGGATAATGTAAATTTCTAATGGTGCAATATTTTTTTTTTGTTTAATTTTAATTGTAGCCCTACACTAGATCTGATTCCTATGTCGTGGATGCGTTTACAAACATAAACATTCACATACACAAATACCCAGACCGAAGCAAATAATTGTGGGTCACACAGATATTCGTCCCGTGCGGGAATCGAACCCGCGACTATTAGACACAGTGGGCGGAGCCGCTTAAGCTTTTAACCACTGCGCTAATTCGTCAAAAAGTTTTGTAAAATCAGTTTAGTGGTTTCAGAGCAGAGGTGGGCAAAATGTATTTAGATTAATGATTACAATTAGATTTTATAATATTCAATCATGATTCAACATTACATGTGTAATCGTAATCGTTGAAGATTACAAAATTTAATTGTAATCGTTAATCATTAATACACCTTCACGCCTATATTCCCCTAGCGGGGGTGGTTAATCATTAATCTGATTACATTATGCCCATAACTGTTTCAGAGTTTCTTCAAAAAATCATTCCTCTTCATAAAAATAGAATAGACTAGTTTCAGCCCGCAACTTCGTTTGCGTTGACTTTAGAAAGGAACCTTACCTTTTTTCGGGATAAAAAGTATCCTATGTATTCATCAGTGAGGAGACCAGTAATAGCCTAGTGGTTAGACCGTTGGACTGCAAAGTCAGAGGTCTTGGGTTCAAACCCAGGCACGCACCTTTGTCTTTCCGAAAGCATGTGCGTATTAAAAGTTTACTATCACTTGTATTAACGGTGAAGAATGACATCGTGAGGAAACCTGCATGCCTAAGAGTTTCTCGAAGGTGTGTGAAGTTCGCCAACCTGCACCGGGCCAGCGTGGTGGACTATGGCCTAAACCCTCTCAGTTTGAGAGGAGGCCCGTTCCCAACGGTGGGACAGTTTCTTAACAGGGCTAAAAATATTTCGCTGCCTTTGAGTATGGTTGAATAGTATCTATTCAACGTCTCTTTTATCTTTATTTCTTTAATAAACCATTTTGACTGTAATAATGCCAAACATAATTCTTCCAACTCATTATGAGATATCATATTATATTATGATACAATTAGTCAATTAAGAAACCGGTTCATAACTCATAATGCACATGATAATATACAGTATCTTAAAACTTAATACGATATGTAATTTTTTGATTAATTAAAGGATTTACGAAGTTAAAGAAATCGTAGACCGTGTCTTATCTGAAGGACAAGTCAAGAGTCTCCGTAACCGCCGAGCGTGTATGAGACGAACTATGAGAGGGGAGAAAGCCAGAGAGGTGTGTACAGAAAGAACCTGTTGGAACTCTGTACTCTCTGCCAACCCTGCAAGGGATCTGGCGTGATGATATAGATAGAAGAAATTAATCAACTCGCTGCCCCTTAACGATATAATGGCCCGTGGCCAAATTCGGAACTAACGCTGTCATCAAGTGAAATGTCACTTCCTGATAGTCGCAGAGAGGCCCTTTGCCATGGGATTTACCCAAGTTCTTTTTTTAATTAGTAACCGTGCGGACCCACCTCTCGAAACATTTTTCCGGAAGTAGTAAAAAAATCACTAAATGGTAACCCTTATTTCACACCATAGAGGTAGGACTTGAAAGCATCTTATATCTATTTTCACACTAACACCCTCCTTTCAATGTCATCCAAGGGCCAAAAGATCCTTGTCGCACTATAAACTGTTTAATGCTAGCCATTCGACGGACGATTTAGCGCAGTGGTTAAGAGCTTAAGCCGCTCCGCCCACTGTGTCTTATAGTCGCGGGTTCGATTCCCGCACGGGACAAATCTTTGTGTGATCCACAATTATTTGTTCCGGTCTGGGTATTTGTATATGTGAAATTTCATGTTTGTAAACGCACCCACGACTCAGGAATAAATCCTAGTGTGGGGCTACGTTTTTCAAAAACAAAAAAAAAAAAGAAATTACACAGTACGTAAGGTATTTCCTGTCATTTCTGACATAATGAGCACACGGTTTTAGAGAATAGGTCAAAATCTACCCCACGGTCTAGCCGAGGCAAGTTTATGACCGTCTGCTGTTGGATTTTATGAAGTTGCCAATCAGGTTACAACTTGGCTTATAAACACGGATAGTTCATTTAGCAAATGTTCTTTGCTGACAGACAAATGAGGGCAAAGGCCTTTGTCATACAGAGAGAGAAATCACGTCAAAATCTACCTCACGGTTTGGTAGAGGGAAGTTCATCACTATATGCTGTTGGAATTTATGAAACCGCTAATAAGGCTTCCAACTTGGTTGGTAGATACTATGCACAAATAGCCTCATAGTAATCTATTATTGGGCCTGTTCGTCTAACTTACCTTAATGCCCCATACAAAGAAAAAAATCCTTACTTTACTGTAATTTTAATATTTATAGTCTTTTTAAACAAGTTGACAACTTGTCCCAGTGCTGTTATATGGTAGCGAGAGCTGGGTATGTAAGAAGGAGAATGAAAGTAGGATAAATGCGGTAGAAATGCGAGCTCTGCGGAAGATGTGCGGAGTGAAGCTGACCGACCGCATTAGCAACAGCATAGTAAGACAGCGAGTACGTATGAAAGATAGTATCGGTGTAAAGATGAGAAAGGGCATGCTCCGTTGGTTCGGGCATATAGAAAGAATGCCAGAGGAAAGAATGACAAAACAGATATACAATGTGAAAGTGGAAGGATGCAGGTACCGGGGAAGACTTAGACTATCTTACCACGACCAAATAAACCGAGTCTTATCTGATGGAAAAGTCAAGAGTCTCCGTAACCGGCGAGCGTGTATGAGACGAACTATGAGAGTCGAGGAAGCCAGAGAGGTATGTA
The DNA here is from genome assembly GCA_905147815.2 of Phalera bucephala. Lineage (NCBI taxonomy): Eukaryota > Metazoa > Arthropoda > Insecta > Lepidoptera > Notodontidae > Phalera > Phalera bucephala. Next base: position 3,409,564 of record LR990632.1, on the reverse strand, counting down.
AAGAAATAACCTGTTGGAACTCTGTACTCTCTGCCTACCCCGCAAGGGATCTGGCATGAGGCTATAGATAGATAGATAGATTTAAACAAGTACAACCTGACGACCTTCAAGAAAAGATTCTTTGTCTTCAAAGCGATAAAACTTGCCAGTAGTACCTCTGTCCTTTATTTTCTTCGTATTATATATCTATTGGTGTACAATAAGGAATATCTATCTACAAGGCAGTCATCGCATCAGTGACTCTTCTGATGTTCATGGACAGCTGCTATTGTTCACCATCAGACAAACCGCAAGTTCCTTTGCCCACTTCCATTTAAAAATGTTTAAAAAAAATCAGAGTCAGATCATAAATTGAACAATGCTCGGTTCCAAAGACTACAGATGCAATTACGTCACGTGCCAAAATGTAATTACATTATTGCCATAACCATAAAAACCGTCGGCAACGGCTAGTTAAACGCTAAACTTTCACTGATAATGTATGATAATACAACTATAGATAACGAAACACCGGCCATTTGTTATGCAAACGACGCCCGAACGTTTTATTACTCAACAATATCGGGGACGTCAACCTAACAAATTTTGTATTTTCAAACGGAAACAAAACGCGTTTTTAGAAGAAAAAAAACTAGTGCTATTAAATTGAAGACGTTTGGCGTGTTCAAACATCAGTGAAAAAGTTGCGCAGCATTTTTTTGAAGATTTAAAAATAGAATTTATCATTCGTTTTAAAAATAAAACTTGATTCTATTGTTACTTCAAATCATTATGTATTTTTTGAGGCTTTAAAAATAGAATATAATCATTTGAGAACTTTTGTTTTAAAAATAAAACTAAAATCTATTGTTACATAAAGGGGAGGCCACAAAATAGGCCTACGGTATCTGTAGGCTATTAAAAATATATTGTTGCTCGAAAAGATCTCGTTTTGTGAGCGTTTAAAAATTAAGTCTTTATCAAAAGTAACGTTTTCAATTTTATCTTAAAAAGAATGGTTTCTTCTGACGATGAACGTGAAGCCGCGTTGAAGATTTGGTGGGCCTTAATTATAACGCCAATATCCATAACTGTAATATTATTACTTTGCTTACTGTGGAACTGTTACAAGACTAATAAGGAAATGTAAGTATTAATTATTTTGAATGCCATTTTTAATGAGATCGTGTCTTGTGTTGCTGAGTTTTTTTTTGACTAAACAGGATACCCGTAGCATTTACGGAGCACGTATTATTAAACGTTATGATTTTTACTTATTTAGTAGTGTCATACAAATTTGTTTTTTTTTTTAAATCAAGGATTCATAGTTTAAATCCAAAGGCAGCTTGTTTGGTTTACATTAAAATCTTGACTAGGATATCGAAGTATTGTTCAATAACCAATCATATTATACATTGTTATGTGTGTGTTCGATTTGCCGACGACATTGTGGTCATGGCGGAGTCGCTGGAAGATCTGGGACGAATGCTCGGTGACCTCAACAGAGTATCTCAACAAGTGGGTCTTAAAATGAACATGGACAAAACGAAAATAATGTTTTATGTCCATGTCGGACCCACCGCACTCACCGTTGGGAATTCTACCCTTCAAGTTGTCGACGAATACATTTACCTGGCACAGGTAGTCCGGTTAGGTAGGTCCAACTATGAGAGAGAGGTCAATCGACGAATCTAACTCGGTTGGGCAGCGTTCAGGAAACTGCGCAAAATCTTCCCATCCAAAATACCTCAGTGCCTCAAGACTAAAGTTTTTAGTCAATGTATGTTGCCAGTGATGACATACGGATCTGAGACGTGGTGTCTTACAATAGGTCTCATATAAAAGCTCAGAGTTGCTCAGCGAGTTATGCAAAGAGCTATGCTTGGCGTTTCTCTACGTGATCGAATCAGGAATGAGGAGATACGTAGAAGAACCAAAGTCACCGACATAGCCCTCAGGATTAGCAAGCTGAAGTGGCAATGGGCGGGCCACATAGCGCGAAGATCGGCCGGGCGTTGGGGCAGAAAGATTCTAGAGTGGAGACCACGTATTGGCAAGCGCAGTATAGAGCGCCCGCCTGCCAGATGGACCGACGATCTTGTGAATATCGCAGGAAGTCGTTGGATGCATGTGCCATCGGACCGGTTACGCTGGCAAGCGATTGGGGAGGCCTATGTTTAACAGTGGACAAGTATAGGCTGAGATGATGATGTGTGTGTATCCACACAATATGATTAAAAGAGGGGAAAAGAAAAGAAAGAGAAAAATTAAAAAAGACAAGCTCGCTGAATTTCTTCAGTAGATCTTCTCCGTAGAGGCCGCGTTCCGATCCAGTGGTAGATTAGTAGTTAAATTAGATTTAAAAAAAAATAAACAAACAGTGGCCCTCCGGGAGTGTCGAGAGAAGTGAAAACTTGAACAATTACGTGTGTATTTTTTGAATCGTCAGGAAATATTTATTGAATGTATTTATATACAGAGGTGTCGGTAACGGTAACAGTGTCGCAAGTTCAATGGTCTTTTCCTATCTCAAAAAATGCCAGCGTGCATGTGTATCTATGTACGTACATACACAATATATGTACATACTTATATACAGAGGAGTCGGTAACGGTAACAGTGTCGCGAGTTCAATGGTCTTTTCCCATCTCAAAAAATTCCAGCGTGCATGTGTATCTATGTACGTACATACACAATATATGTACATACTTATATACAGAGGTGTCGGCAACGGTAACAGTGTCGCGAGTTCAATTGTTTTTTCCCATCTCAAAAAATGCCCAACGCGCCTAAAGAAGTTTTCACTTCAAAATAATCATTGACTATTTTCAAGTGTAGGGTTTATTTATACAAAATAAATTGTTTGAGGTTCGTTTATATTATCTATCACTGCGGGTCAAAATCCTCTCATAAATCAAGGTAAGAGAGATTTTTCATAATCATACTATCAGAGTCATAGCGAACACAGTGCGGATTGTGGAGACAGGTGGCCACCTGCTGTTGAAACTTATCGAGCCTATAAGGCATCCAACTCGACTTAAGGACTACTACATTAAGCGGAAATTAGCTTAACGTTCCAAAGCACAGAGACGGCCGAAATTGGGATTCTCGTAGACGGTCAACCATCTCAAACTGACCGAGCCGAACGCAGCTTAACCGCTAAGATCTCGGTCCCACGGTACTATTACGGCTTCTCAGTAACAATCCGGATTCTAAAATTGAGTCCGATCATAGCAATCGACTAGGCCCTGTGACGTTCGCGTCGTCAATTAAAACTTTAATTAAAAATTAAAAATACCCCCGACATAAATGAATACACGTATACATAGCTAAGAATACTCTTGATCAAGTCACCTTTCAAACAAGAAAAAAACATAATCGGTTCATCCGTTTAGGAGCAACAATGCCACAGACAGACACACAAATACACATATACACATGTTAAACTTATGACACCCCTCTTTTTGCGTTGGGGAAAATGGGTTCATCCGTTTAGGAGCAAAAATGCTACAGATAGACACACAAATACACAGATACACATATTAAATTTATGATACCCCTCTTTTTGCGTTGCGTATTAATAATAGATGGATATAACTAAACACACTCACTGGCCCGCCATCTTCGCTTGGGTAATGAAGGAATGAACGTGTTTAGATTTCGGCGAAGTAAGCCCGGATTTCATTCGCTATCTTTAAGTCATGTTCAGGTTTGAAAATAATCTATTTAAAACCGTAATCCAGGGCTTGCATAATCCGTACATTTTAGCAGCGTGAATCTTTGGATAAACTCGTTGGGATTATTGGGAAGTCCCTTGCAAATCTTTTCAAGTAGATATCTTTTCGAGATATCTATTTACACCTCTATCGTCACGCCAGATCCCTTGCAGTGTAGGCCTAGTGTCAATAGCATCTATTCGGACAGGCCTTTTCGCTTCTTTCAACATAGTTTCACACAATGTCCGTATATAATTATAAGAAAGTCTTAGTCGAATGTTAGAAACGAAAACCCTATGACGATACAAAAGGATTGTTAAAAATCGTAACATACACACACACACACACACGCACGCACGCACTACGCACACATATACTACACATTTGAGTTTGTTCCTTGCTTTCATGATTACTTTATTTAATATTTTTATTTTCACTCTAAGCTGTACATAAATATTAATGTAACTTTAGATAAAAACCTTCTGGCACAAGTATTTTATATACTTAATAGAAGATCCCAACCTCGCTTATTACGATGTATGATGATGATCTTTGGTACAGGAATAAGGAATTATTATTACAGTTGGTCTTATACACGATTTTTGGTTCAAAATCAGAATCACAATATGTTTCATTCATTAACTATTTGTAACTTTTCTGACGAATTATAAACACTATATGTATTTATAAATCGTCAGAAAAGTTCGGACCACTTCGGAATGTAATTCATGTGGAGAAAGCCAAGAATCTCCACGATTAGTCTTTTAAAATATAATTTACTATTTTCTGGCTGCAATTTGGTCAGCGTTGACTTTAGACAGGAACCTTACATTTTTTCGAGATAAAAAGTATCCTATGTGTTAATCTTGGTAATAAACTATCTATGTGCAAATGTTATACAAATCTGTTCAGCCGTTTTTGCGTGTTTCAGGGACAAACATAGACATACAAACTTCACATTTATGATATTAGTAGGATAGCAGGATTATTAAGACCAACGGCTTAACGTGCCTTCCAATGTACGGACATGCTCTAACAGAGCGGGCACTCAGTTGTTATAAAAAATACAACTAGATTCTTGACACTTATTTATTACTAGCTGTGCCCGCGACTTCGTCCGCGTGGAATAGGGTCTTTGGGTAGCATTTTTAATTACTTAGGCTAATTATTTTAGCTTACCTTGACCAAATAGACCGGATCTTATCTGAAGCACAAGTCAGGAGTCTCCGTAACCGGCGAGCGTGTATGAGACGAACTATGAGAGTAGATGAAGCCAGGGAGGTATGTAAGGAAAGAGCCTACCACGTAAGTGATCTGGCGTGATGATATAGATTATTTTACAAATAAGACATACGTATAAATACTTTAATGAGCTATTTGCAGTGTTTCACTGCAAAGAGCTTATTAAATCGTAAACCTTACATATTTCCATATCAACTTTCATCCCCTATTTCCTATTGTTATTTTACATGCTTGAGGGTAACACTTTTACAAACTTTGAATGCCATATTTATTTATATCGAATGAACAGCCTAAAAAATAAGTTTCCAGCTTCTAGCTCTAAAAATGACGATACTGCCATACAACTTTTTATCCCCCCTTTTAACCCGTTACAACCCTTCTTTCGCATTAAAAAGTAGCCTATGTCCTTTCTCATGCTCTAGATTATCTGTGTACAAATTTCATTTAAATCGGTTCAGTAGTTTTGGCGTGAAAGCGCGACAGACAGGGTTACTTTCGCATTTATAATATTAGTAAGAATTTGTTCCACAATTATTATAACTATCTACACTGGTAACGCGGTACTTTGTGCTCTCACCCGAGACCCACTGAAGGTCTTTGCCGAATTTAGACCCCTTTGGTAGTTTAGTTTTCACTGCTGAGCCAACCGGCAGGCAGAAAATAGGGCCGTAGTTGGGCAGCAATTAGACTAATTACCAAATGAATAATGACTGACTTCTGCTAAAAACTCGGGGCTTATAAAGGCATATATTGCTGATCGGTATTAACAGAAATGTAACAGGTTGAATATGAAAATGCCAGATACGGTCACCGAAGTACCAAATACGAGTCAAACGCTACTCGAACGCTTGGTGAACGCTATTCGAACGGTCACCACGCGTTCGAGTTCTAGTCGCACGTTCTACGCGCACTACCGCGATAAAATCCTAAAAATGTTTTTTTTTTCTAACACCGGTCCATTAAAATAACAATTAAGATAGTGCTTGTGTTATATAGACACAGATTTTATATAACCTGCCATTTTTCTGTGGTGCGTCAGTCTGATATTTGATAACAGCCAAGGTTGCTGTTTATGATGTAGAACCTTCGTTTTAATTTCCGTGTGTTGCTTAATTTTTATGTAAATAGTGCAGTGATTAAATTTAATTATTTCAATCTATATCAGCATGGTACACCCTTGCATGGTAGGCAGGCCGAGTTTTCATATGGGGTATATATTGACGGACTTTGTGTGACCCATAATTATTTGTTTCGGTCTGGGTATTTGTGTGTGAATTTACATGTTTGTAAACGCACCCACGGTGCAGGAATAAATCCTAGAGCGGGGCTTCGTGTTTTTTAAAGAAAAACTAATAAATTAAATATTAGATTTTCTATGCGAACGAATTAAATAATCTTTAGTTGTGGAATTATATAATCATATTTTTGACGATCGTAGCGGTGTTATATTAAAATTGAAAGCTATTTATGTGGGCATACATATTATTATTTAGGATTTAGTGTCCCACTGCTGGCCAATTGCCTCACTCAATCGTTTTCATTATACTCTATTTGGAGCTATTGAGGACCAATCTTTTATAATAATATCAGCCTATACTGCCCACTGCTAGGCAAAGGCCTTCTCTCACAAATCGAGGTAAGAGAGATAAGGTTACTCCACCACGCGGACCCAGTGCGGATTGGTGGAGGCAGGTTTGTGGCCACCTGCTGTTGGAACTTATCAAGCCGTCTTTAAGGCTTCCAACTCGGCTTAACGACTACCACATTACGGTCACCCATCTCAGGCCGACCAAGACGAACGCTACTTAAACTTAGTGATCGGTAAGAGCACCGCGGTCGCACAGCGCTACGAGCGCCAATCTTTTACATTTTGATAAAGTATATTTTTTATCTTGCATCGTTTCCTCAGTGCTGAGGGTCGTGACTTTCGATGCGGGATGCAGACAGTATTCCCTTTTGCACGACGTCTTTCCATCGTGTGCGATTTCCGGCAGTGTGTAGAGCTACATGGGTTTCAAGTGTTGAGCAGATCTGGTCGGTCCAACGTGTCGGACTGCGGCCCCGAGGTATCTTTCCTTCGATCTTCCCTGTGACTAGGAGTCTTTATAGACTATCTGGGTTTTTACGTGCGATGTGACTGAAATACTCGAGAGTGCGGAGTAAGTACAGACATCTTAAATCAGTAGGAGTCAAATCTGTACACAAACATGTGCACCTTGGCTCTTATGGGTTACCTGTATCGTAAGGGACAGCATCTTAAGATTAAGCAGCTATCGGCTCGGTCAGTCTGAGATGGGTGACCGTCCATTCCATTTCCATTTAAGTGTATGTCTGTTTTGGAAGGCATGTTGAGCTGTTCCAGTTGCCACTTCATGTGAGTCTTTAAGCCAAGTTAGAAGGCTTATGCGCGGCTTAATACACACACCGTCACGCCTATATTCCCCAGAGGGGGTGGCAGAGGTGTACTGAGTACACCCACGTTTCGCCGACGATGTTAGGTCCCATGTAATAGGAGGCGAGCCTATTGCCATATAGCGGGCACAATTCCAGACTCCGGACTCATACTGGGAATTTTTCGTTGGAAAAACTACATTTGTCCGACCTAGGATTTGAACCCAGAACCTCGTGATCACAAAGCTATGCGCTTTGCCACCAGACCAACGAGGCAGTCAAATGCGCGGCTTAATGTTTTCTGATAGTCACAAAGCCGCCTCCACTATCCATAATAGATATGTATGCTAAAGTATGACATATTCTCTCACCTCGATGTGTCAGACAAGGCCTCCATACTTCGTGGTATAAAGGTCTTTGGACAGCAGTGGGACCATAGATATACTTTAAAAATAGAGGGAGCGTTAAAAAGATTATATAATCGCACTGCTTACGCCTATGGCATGTCAGTGATAAGAAAGGGGACAAATCTATCGTAATCAGTTACACTCTTGTATACTTTATTTTGACGTTAATTATTGCTTTAAAAACACATAAAATGTCACCGAGAACCTTAGACGAGAACACAGTCACTAGACAAATATTAACCGATAAATTTGCGTGGAGCCTACGTCAGAATGACAATCCATAATTTTTTGAATAAAGTACTAACATGGGACGAACCAAGGACGAACCATGTAGGAGCAAAGATTTTTAAATTGGTTACCTAAATGGTACCAAGTGTCCACAAAAAGTGTGTGTACCTGAACTGGAATTATAATCCCTCTATTCTTTTTAAGTCCTATATCTATGAGTGGGACCAAATAAGTTTATTGTTATTATAATCTTTCATAAGGTGGAAATAGAGTTTTTTTATCTACACGGTAAATATACAGATTTATATGGATGCGTAACCGGCGAGCGTGTATGAGACGAACTATGAAAGTTGGAAGTCTGTACTCTCTGCCTACCCCGCAAGGGATCTGGCGTGATAATATATATAGATAGATATTACGTATATATTACAGCAAAATTAACCTTCGCAGTACATCTTATCACATCAGTGAAAATTTTTATATTTTGTGTACATTGCTCAAGTCAAGTTCAAACAAGATAATTAAAACTGCGCTAAAAACTGCGCGTTTCAAAACAGTTAAACGTCTGTGTTAAAAATTTTAATTAAGTAAATTAAAAATTGAAAAAAGAACTATACTCAAAAATTTACATATAATTTTGTAGTTTGACGTTGTTTTTTTTAACTTTATCTATGGTATGTGCATAGAGTAACAGAGACGGTATAAAAACTATTATATATTTTTTTTAAATAATGTATCAAGAAAGTGTCATGTCATCAGATTTTTTAGGTTTAATTTCGGTTGTGCTAGGGCCTCTGGTTTGTTATTTAATATATTTGTTAACATTATTTATTCTGTATATTTGTTCGAGCCGACGACAGGGTGAGTTATTTTTACTTATTTTTTAAGTTCCCCAAGTGGCAGAGGTGCTCGATGGGCTGAGTACACCCGCTTTTCGGCGACGCTGTTAGGGGGCGAGCCTATTGCCATCCATATACCGGACACAATTCCAGACTCCGGACTCATACTGGGAAGTTTTCGTTAGAAAAGCTACATTTAGCCGACCTAGGATTTGAACGAATTTGAATGTGATCACAAAGCGATGCGCTTGACCACGAGACCAAGGAGGCAGTTTTTAAGTTTTCTTTTGAGACAGTTTGCAAATCCACTTAGACAATTAGTCTGAGGAATTAATTTCACATTTCTCTTAAATGGTCTTGAAAATCCAACATAACAGTTGATTAATTATTATTACTCTGACGGGTTACTGGATTTCACATGTCTTTTGATTATTTTATTTCCCAACAATGTTTTTTAACCGTAACCGGCCATCGTGTGTGAAACGAACTATGAAAGTGGAGGAAGCCAGAGGTATGTAAGGAAAGAGCCTGTTGGAACTCTGTACTCTCTGCCTACCACGCAAGGGATCTGGCGTGATGATATAGATAGATAGATAGAATGTTTTTTTAGCAAGTGGTAATAACAAATAGGTTTCGATGAACTCTGGAAAAAGACAAATGCTAGAAGAACGTTCGACCGCTGTTTGTCTATACAATTTTTTATGAATACTAAATACTTATCGCTAGAAAGGCTTGGTCCAGTGTTTAAGAGCTGCCCCGTCCACTGGATCGAGAAGCTACGGGTTCGATTCTCGCACGTGACATATCTAAGTGTGACCCTCAAATATTTGTTACGGTCTGGGTTTGTGTATGGAAATTTCGTGTTTGTAAACGCACCCACGATACAGGAAATCTTAGTGTAGGACTACATTTTAATAAATTGTAGTTAAAAAAAATAATAAAAAAAAACACGGTTTAATAGTAAGCCGAACTAAAAAGGAGAAAATGTTTTTTAAGTTAAACTAATTACATACAATATGAAAGTGGAAGGATGTAGGTACCGGGGAAGACCTAGACTATCTTACCAAGACCAAATATACCGAGTCTTATCTGAAGGACAAGTCAAGAGTCTCTGTAACCGGCGAGCGTGTATGAGACGAACTGTGAGAGTGGAGGAAGCCAGAGAGGTATGTAAGGAAAGAACCTGTTGGAACTCTGTACTCTCTACCTACCCCGCAAGGGATCTGGCGTGATGATATAGATAGATAGAATTTAACAAGATCATCATGTTTGTTAAATTACTTTTATTTTGTAAACGCGTGGGTTGCTTTTTACTATACATTTATAAAAATCAAAGTTTTAGAAATGGTTCCAATTAACTATTTATGCCATTTGATGATGAATTTAACAAATTCTTCATACTTAAAAAATATTTTCTCCTATTCAGTTCGGCTTGCTAATAAAGCGTGTTTTTTTAACTATAATTTATTTCCTTGTTTTTTAGTCTCCAAACAACATCAAAAGTAGTTAGCACAAAACAACATAGATAGTATATATTTAACCTGTAAAATTATTATTTTTTTCACCCAGTGATCCTGGTCATGATATAACACCAAAGTTATAAAATTATTGTAATGTCATCGGTCCTTGATACGTGTAGCAATCAAGTTAAACGGAAGCCTTGCGGTAGGTGAAAATTACGTTGAAATTCAAGGTGTATAATAACTTAAAAAAAGTAGTAAGGTACCTACAAATTAAGATAATACCCATAATAACTCAATCTACATATACGTCCTGTTTGCCGTTAACGAGTCCTCTTGTGTATCATCGAAGTCCAAGGTCTAATACCAATCAAATTAAAATGGGACCACCTTGGAGCTCTGTTGAATCCAACGCAAAGAAACATCAAAATCAGTTCATAAACAAAGAATTTACAAAAAACAGATGAATTGTGAACCTCCTCCGTTTTTGAAGTTGGTTAATATTCTGCTTAGTTCTAAGTTAGGAGACCTATAGAGTTGACATTATACCCATAATAACTCAATCTAAACATTCGTCCTGTTTGCCGTTAAAAAGTCCTCTTGTGTATCTTTGTTAGTGTTGTAAAAACGCTCGAGTCGGCGCTTAAAACGCTCGCGTCTTCTACGTGTTCCAACGCTCGTGAGCGTCGACTCAGCGCTAAACGCTCGACTTCAGCGCTCATTTTTGCAACACTAACCTTCATAGTCCAAGGTCTAATACCAATTAAATTAAAATGGGACCACCTTGGAGCTCTGTTGAATCCACCGCAAAAATCATCAAAATCAGTTCATAAACAAAGAAGTTATAAAATAATACAGATGAATTGTGAACCTCCTCTTTTTTTGAAGTCGGTTAATTATATGCTTAATTATATGGTAGGGTACCTGTAGAGTTGACATAATCCCCATAATAATTCAATCTACACATTCGTATTGTTTGTTGTTAAGGAGTTCCCTGGTGTATCTTCAAAGTGCAAAGTCCAATAATAATGACATTAAAATGGAACCATCTTGGACCTATACTGAACCCAACGGAAAAGAATCATCAAGATCGGTCCACAATTGACGAAATTATCGATGAACATACATAAAAAAAGCAAAATACATATGAACATAGAACCACCTCCTTTTGAAGTCGGTTAAAAAAAATGACAAAGAAAGATCGATCCAATTCAAAAAGTTTGTACAAATACGCTATGAACAAAAATCATATTAGGGTTGACATCAATTTTGATACAAATAAATACTTGTAGAGTTTAAAACGGGTAAGGGTTAGTTGAAGATCCCATTGTGTCCTTTCTGGAGTTGATGCCCCTATTAAAGAGTATATTAAAAAGGCGCTCGTAGGTTTGTGCTACCGCGGTATTCTTGGCGATTACCAAGGTTAAGCAGCGTTCGACTCGGTCAGCATGAGATGGGAAACCGTTTGTGGCATTTCATATTCGACAATCTCCGTCCTTCGGAAGGCACGTTTAACTGTTGGTTCCCGTTACCACAGTCGTTAAGCCAACTTGGAAGCCTTATAGGCGGCTTGATAAGTTCCAACAGCAACTACAAACCCGCCTCCGACCAGAGATAGGCAAAATGTAATCAGATTAATGATTAACCACCCCCGCTTGGGGATTATAAGGGTGTTGGTGTATTAATGATTACATTTTGTTATCTTCAACGTTTACGATTACACTTTTAATGTTATTACATTTTGCCTATCTCTGCCTCCGACAATCTGCACTGTGTCCGCGTGGTGGAGTATGACCTAATTTCTCTCACCTCGATTTGTGGGAGAAGGCCTTTGCCCAGCCGTGGGACAGTATAGGCTGATATTATTATTATTATATTAAAGAGTGTATCCTCGCTTGGGGAATATAGGTTTTGTATCTTATATCAATAATGTCTTTGCTTTCGGTGGCTGTCTGGCGCTGGTCACTCCCTTCCCTCTAAAATGGTCCAGGGTAGTGATGGCTGTTCTAGCAGTCATACTCGTGAACGGGTGCTGCTTGTGGGGGCTGGTCCATCTGGAATCCTTTAGACACTCTTTATAGATGACACCAATCGTAAGGTATCACACTGAAGTAGATCATAAACTATTTAAATGTAACCTAAACATTGTATCACACATTGATATTGCAAAAAAAGAAAAGAAACAAGAGAAAGAGAAGTAAATAAAAAAGACAAGCCCGCGGAGTTTCTTCGCCGGATCTTCTCAGGGGCGGCCGCATTCCGATCCGTTGGTAGATTAGTAGTTAAATTGAGTTTGAGTTTATTATACACTTTTAGTAAGAATAGCTGTTCTAAGTCACTAGAAGAAAAATATTTTGTTTAACTTTTTACGTTAGGTACGTACTTACGTAACAGAGGAAATTCCGAGTGCTAATTATTTGCATAATAACGCAGAGCATTGTTCGCGGGAATGATAACAAATTATCTCTGTGTAAACAACGCTTGGGTACTATGTAAAATATTTTAACCGTATTTTAGGGGTTAAATAACCTTATGCAATTTGTAAAACGCTTGTTTAAGAAGTTACTTATTATGTTAGTGTCCCATTGTTGGGCAAAGACCGCCCTCTATCGTATCCATTATGCTTTTTATGGGGCTATTGGGACTAAAGTCAAATTCGTTGTTTCTTTATTTGTATAGGCCAATAAAAAGCTAAGTGCTTTTTAAACGTCAAAATTGTTATATTTTTTACATCTACCACCGGATCGGAACGACCGAGGAGATCTGGCGAAAAACTCAGCGAGCTAGTCTTTTAACGTTATTTGTTTTATTCGACCAACATCCTAGGTACATTACCTATTTTTAATGACTTCAGTAGGATTGCGGGCATTGTCAATTAAACTTTGTAGGATAAGTGGTTTTAATTCAGTTTGCAAGATGACCTAAAGAAACAGACGTCTTGTAAAGTTGGTTCAATGAAAGCTTGTAAAAATATACTATACACCTTTGTTTTTAGTATAGTTTCAAACATAAACGAAGACGGTCACCGAACTGATTTCAAACTGAAATTCTAAGATAATGTATTTACATATATACATGTATATATATATATATATATATATATATATATATATATATATATATATATATATATATATATATATATATATATATATATATATATATATATATATATATATATATGTGTATATACGACGATTAAGCGTAGAGCTTAAGCCGCTCCGTTCACTGTGTCTAATAGTCGCGAGTTCGATTCCCGCACGGGACAAACTTTTGTGTGATCCACAATTATTTGTTCCGGTCTGGGTATTTGTTTATGTGAATTTTCATGTTTGTAAACGCACTTCAAAACTGATAACTTCAAAAATGATATCTTATAATTAAGACAAGTTTGACCTATCTATCTTTATCTATGCCATTACGCCAGTTCCCTTGCGGGGTAGGCAGAGAGTACAAAGTTCCAACAGGTTCTTTCCTTACAGACTCAGTCCGGTATAACTTGCATCTTCATTATTTGTCTTCCACTGCAAAAGGGAATCATCTAAGGGAGTCCCTTTTGAATCCATTTTACTCGCTCAGCACTTTCCGCCTAACTCTTTCTTGGTGCAAGCACTTCTATGAAATTTACTGTTGCAAGTTAATCGGACTCCGCAGTGGAAACCCGTCGTCAAGAACAAACTACAGATCTCTCTGGCTTCCTTCACTTCAAAAGTGTATACACATTGTTCATTCACACAAATATACAATACGAAAGTGGAAAGACGTAGATATTGGGAAAGACTTTGTTCGTAGTAAGAAAGCGAGTAGGTATGAAAGACAGTATCGGTGTAAAGATGAGAAAGGGTAAGGGCCCTTGGTTCGCGAATATAGAAAGAATGTCGGAAGAAAGAAACAGATACACAATACGAAAGTGGTAGGATGTAGATACCGGGGAAGACCTAGACTATCTTAAAGGCAAGTGGAAGGGCAAGTCAAGAGTCTCCGTCACTGACGACCGTGTATAAGACGAACTATGAGAGTGAAGAAAGTCAGAAAGGTCTGTAAGGAAAGAACATGTTGGAACTCGGTGCTCTCTACCTACTTAGCAAAGGGCGTCACATGGAACCTATAGATATGGAACAGATGTGTAAAGCTAAAACGAGACACTCCGTTGAGCGGACCAATTTTTAGCACACTAGATGGCATTTCACATAGCTCACCACTATAGTGCTCTCACCAGTACTTTGTGGGTGTGCTAGAGACGAAAGTTAGATAAATAGCTAATAATTTCAAATCATCAAAGATAAATAGCTAATAATTTCATTTAAAAAGATCTTTTTAAGAACAAGCTTTTATACACTAGGGAGGTATCTTGCTAAGTTGAGGAGTTCCTATTGCCACTTTCCGGCACACGTCATCAGGCCCTGGATTATCTGGGTCCATAGCAACTGTCAATACAAATCCAATGAGCCCAAACACTATGGGGTTATATCTCAATATAATAAAACACCCAACTACTCATAGTTGCGAAAGGTGGCCAATAGAACACCCAACTATGAGTAGTTGGGTGTTCTATTGGCCACCTTTCGTCTTAATCGTCAGACCCTAAACACTTTATGGTTGTATAATTACCTATCAATACCAATCTAACAAGCCTAAACACGAGGGGGTTACGTTATATAGTTCACATGTTCCTATGGCCACCTTTCTCTCACACCAAGTAAGATGAAGATGGTGTGACCCAAACACGACGAGTTTATATAGAGTAGTTGGGTGTTCCATTGGCCTTTCGGCTTCATTATCAGACCCTAAACTCTCTCTGATTGTAGAAGTACTTGTAAATACCAATCTATCAAGCCTAAACACGTGGGGGTTACGTTATATAGTTCACATGTTCCTACGGCCACCTTCCGTCTACATCATCAGACCAGCTCCATGGTTTCATATTATTGTATTGTCACCTACTTTACATACGTGAGCCAATTTCAGCTCAATCGGATGCCCGCAAGTGCTTGAAAAATGGATCATAAGTTTTGAAGCGGAAAGTCAGACAGACATACGAACAATTAAATAAAAGCTTGTAAAATAGGTAGTTAATCCGACCTCCGTGGTACATGCGGAACGTAGATCTCTATTTCGATTTCTAAGTAACTAGTTTCTGCCCGTGATTTCATCTGCGTTGACTGCAGACATCCAAACATACAAACTTACACGTTTATAAATTTAGTAGGATAATATTAAGATGGAAGTATGAAATCTATCAATATTAGGTATTTTGTGACACTATCTATCTATCTTTATCATCACGCCAGATCCCTTGCGGGGTAAGCAGAGAGTACAGAGTTAAAACAGGTTAGGTTAGGTTCTTTCCTTGCGGGCGCAGAGGCGTGCCTTCCGCGAATGGCGGAGCCGGCTTGAGGAGCCGAGTGCAGGCCTCTGGACCATACGGGCGATGCATCCAGTGCTGAAGGAGTGGGTGTACCGAAAGGCAGGCACGCTTACCTTCCGGCTTGTGCAGATTCTAACAGGGCACGGTTGCTTCGGAAGGTACCTGCACCGTGTGGCCGGGAGAGAGGCCGACCAGAGGTGCCACGAGTGTGGTTGCGCCGAGGATACTGCGCAGCACACGCTCGAGGTTTGCCCTGCTTGGGCGGAACAGCGTAGCTCGCTAATTGCGATTGTGGGAACGGATCTCTCGCTGCCGGCGATTGTTCGCTCTATGGTCAGCAGCGAGAGATCATGGGACGCGGTGGCCACCTTTGCTGAGGTGGTCATGACACGCAAGGAGGAGGCGGAGCGAGCCAGGGAGGACGATCCACTGGCTGACTCAAACCGCCGACGGAGACGCGGGCGCAGGAGGCGACGACATGCCGACCTCATGCCACCGTAAAGAGGGTGCGCGGGTGACGGCATTGGGGGCCGTCGCCTGCTCTACACTTGCACCCTCGAGGTGAAGGGGTGTGCCTATTTTCCCGGACGCACGTCCCCGACATTAGAGAGAATTTCTGCGGCGTCGCGGTCGCAACTTAGTGGGTCCATACTAAGGACAACCGCTGGAGAGGCTGCGGATGAAGTCCCCGTACCTGGAGCCTTCCTAAAAGCGGCAGGCGGAACACGTGGAGGTTTTAGTCGGTATGCTGCTGTGGTCCCCGCGTCACACAAAGTGAGGCTAGTCTTTTAAAGATTTCCTCCACGGGGAAAAAAAAAAAAAAAGTTAGGTTCTTTCCTTACTTACCTCTCTGGCTTAATCCACACTCATAGTTCGACTTATACAAGCTCGCCGGTTACGCCTCTTGACTTGTCCGTCAGATAAGACACGTTCTATTTGGTCGGGGTAAGATAGTCTAGATCTTCCCCGGTACCTACATCATTACACTTTCGCATTGTTTATCTGTTTTGTCGTTCTTTCTTCTGACATTCTTAATATATGCCCGAACCAACGGAGCAAACTTTTTCTCATCTTTACTCGCTTTCTTACTACGCTGTTGCGAATACGGTCGGTTAGCTCACTCCGCACATCTTCCGCAGAGCTCACGTATTTCTGACTCCATTGTTTTTAATTTGTAATACAGGCCACCCCCGACTTAAAACAATCTTATCTAGTAAAAATAAAGTCATAAATGAATTTGGACATCTTTACTTGCTAATTACGCGGTTTAATGAATAGAAGTGATTCGATACTTAAAACACCATTGACTTTATTTACGGTATTAGTTATTAATTAATTACCTAGTTAAAAATGGATCTTGGTGTTTCTATAGCTATAATTACAATGATTGTCTCTATAGTGTATTTAATTAGCTTTTCTTGGCGTAAATAAAAATTTTTTTAGCCTACTAACTGTACCCGGAACTTCGTTCGCTTTACTTCCAGGCGTGTATTTCACACCCTTAAGCTTTTTGGAGACTAAAGGTAGCATATGTCCTTTACCTGGATAAAAGTTATTCCCTTGTCAAATTTGATCAAAATCTCTTCAGCGGGTTGGGCGTAAAATGGACAGGCAAACAGACAGAGTTACTTTCGAATTTATAATAGTATTGATTCTGTATTCCATAGATGGGCAAAATCCTCTTTTTGAAATTTACATATGACAGTGACCACGTAAATATTGTTTTGGCAAAGACCTGGAGCTTAAGCAGTGATAGCCTAGTGGTAGGACCGTTGGACTGCAAAGTCAGAGGTCTCGGGTTCTAACCGAGTCACGCACCTCTGTCCTTTCGAAAAGATGTGTCTATTAAAAATTAACTCTCACTTGCTTTAACGGTGAACGAAATCATCGTGAGGAAACCTGCATGCCTAAGAGTTTCTCAAAGGTGTGTGAAGTTCGCCAACCCGTACTAGGCCAGTGGGTTGACTATCGCCTAAACCCTCTCAATTTGAGAGAGGGCCCGTGCCCAACAGTGGGACAGTTTCTTAACAAGGCTAATATTATTATTACAAAGACCTGGCATTTTTTGGGTACCTATTTGTGGTGTATTATATGATTTTATCAAACAAATGTTACGGATTTTATCGCGGTTGATGTTTAGTTTTGAATTCACAAAATTTCAAGCGTTCAATGGGCTCATATTCATTCCTGTAGGATCTAACATTGAAGGATCGAATTAATGGGCTACTGCGAAAAAAACTGTTTCTGTACTCCATACCCTTCATATACACGTTGTAACATAACAAACGCAAGACCTGAAAGTAGTTTGTTCTAAATCGGTAACTGAATTGATTCCAACAATTTTTATATATACAACAATACACGATTAACGAAATTTTCTCGATAGAAAAAAATCTAAATTCATCTCTATTCCTTCACATTTTCTGATATTAACGCGAAATCCATAAGAACTAATCAATAGAATTTACTTGAAACCAAATCAAATAATTGTAGCCAAGTTCTTGGAAAGCAGTAGTTATTTCGTAGTGTAGTTTTAAAAAAAAATTATAATATTTGATTTTGCACATACGCCGTTTACTTTCGAGCATGCGCTTAAGATATCTGTCCCTTTTTTATTTATTTGTAAATGTATTGCATCACTGTCACTTTTCCGGTGGATAAGAGTCGCGGTAGTCCCTTAATGTGGCTGTACACGGTACACCTCTGCCACGCCACTGAGGCAATGCAGGCGCGATGGTGTTTTTTTTATCTATAAGTACACTTTTCTTTCGAGACTTTTCTAAATCCTTTTCGAGATTTTATATTAGGATGTATTAATATTATGTATAGGAATGCCATTTACTTAGTTAAAATATTCTTAGCACCTTACTTCTTCAGTTCAAATGGTATTTCTCTTTTAATATGCTGACGAGAATTTCAGGAAAAATAAAAATTGACAGCTTTAATCATAAATTAATTACTGTTAGAATTTTGAAATAACGGTATTTGAAGGTCCACATTGACTCTCTTTGTTTACTAGCTGTCATTGTACTCACAAATCTTATCAACTATTATGTTAGCAGCGCCACCTAGTAGCAAGTAGTCATACTTATACAAACACTAGCATGGCGTGATACAGTGCTTATATTAATTAATACTGTATTTACAGATGGCGCTAAATCTATTAGTCCGTTTTGAATTGTAGGTTAGTGTTGGTTAGTTATAAAATTTACCTTTAGAAAAAGTTTTTACTTCAATGGAAAATGAAGAAAAAAATAGTATTTTAGAATCTTAAGTCATACCCGGTATAACGGCAATAGTCTCAACGTAGTGTTTTTTAAAACAACATATTTCCATATCAAATTTTATTTCATTTTCCAAAAAAAAACCTAGGTAACAATGAATTTTACAAGAACTGCACTACAATAATTCGCTATGTTTTTAAGTAAATTTTATTGACTATAGTTATAAAATAAATATTTGAATTCGGTGCCAACTAACCGCAAATTCCGCCTGGCACCGTTTTCAAATATTTATTTTTTTCATTATTGAATCTGTTTCCCCTTTTTTTAAAAGTTGTATAATAATCGCGTATTATATTGTATTATATGCGTACCATTAATTAATTATCACTTGCTTTAACGGTGAAGGAAAACATCGTGAGGAAACCTGCATGCCTAAGAATTTCTCGAAGGTGTGTGAAGTTCGCCAACCCGCACTGGGCCAGCGTGGTGGACTATGCCCTCTCAGTTTGAGAGGAGGCCCGTGCCCTACGGTGGGACAGTTTCTTAACACGGCTATTATTATGATTATATCAATCGAAAAATTCTCAATTGCATTCTGGAGTGTAGAATTGTGCGCGGTATAATGAAAATAGGCTTGCTTCCTATTACAGAATTAAACGTACAATTCTGCTACCACTTCGGGAATATATGCGTGTCTATTTATAGTTCTGACGTCACATTCCACTTACTTTCACGTGGTTACTTTAACAAGGAGATAACACAATCCTTATCAATCGGCTTGGTTTTAATATCTGCTTTAACGATATCTGACGGCTATAGAAATACACCGTGATTTGTTATCAATCATAATAATGTTTTAATTTTGATTGTCGGAGGCAGATGTACTTAAGACTCGTAGAAGAAGACAATGGAGTTTGAAATATTTATATTAGTAGTTGTTTGTTGTATTTTTATTATATTTTTAACTATTGGTGCGTGTGTGAGCTATTTAAAGGTGTCGATAAGTGAGTATTGATTTTTAATTAAAATCTATTTATTTGTGGGGATATTATTGAAGGATAAAATAAATATAATAATATATGATTTGTTAAAAACAGTTTATTATTTTTTAACAGCGATTGCGTCACATTAGCAATTATTTCTCTTTCGTGCGTTTATTAATATGAATTTCAGACATCCACCCAGACTGTAACAAATAATTCTGGGTGAGAAATCGAACCTGTGACTACTTGATTCAGTGATCGAAGTGGCCTCTACTCTAGACTAGACCGTCGTCAATAATTTAGTTAATTTAAAAATCATTAGTGTTGTACTCCAATAATCCTACTTTATATTATAAATGTGAAAGTTTGTATGTTGGATGTTTGTTACTCAATCACGCAAAAACGGTTGAACAGATTTGAATGAAATTTGGCATTCAGATATATTATTACCTGGATTAACACATAGGGTACTTGTTATCCCCGAAAAATTTAAAATTCCTGACTTAAATTAACGCGGGCAAAGATGCGGGCAGAAACTAGTAATTACTATCTTCTTAACTTCACCGTCACGCCTATATTCCCCAAGCAGGAGTGGCAGAGGTGTACTAGTACACCCACGTTTCGCCGACGATGTTAGGTCCCATGTAATAGGGGGCGAGCCTATTGCCATATACCGGGCACAATTCCAGACTTCGGACTCGTACTGGGAAGTTTTTCTTTAGAAAAACTACACTTGTCTGACCTAGGATTTGAACCCAGGACCTCGTGATCACAAAGCGATGCGCTTTGCCACTAGACCAACGAGGCAGTAGTAGTAATTACTATATTAATTGATAAACAGTTTAATATCAATCAAGAGGGATTAATTAATGTCACCACCGCTACACCTATATTACCCAAGCAGGTGCCAGAGGTACACATCTCTGGGACTCATGGGACTTAACATCGGCGGCGATGAGTGGGTGGACACAGCACACCTTTCGCCTTTCGGTTAGTTTCCAAAGTAATAAGGGGCAAGCCAGCCATTTCACCGGACACAATTTCAGACGGTCTGATACTGTTCTATCTATTTATATCATCACGCCAGATACCTTGCGAGTTGGCAGAGAATACAGAGTGCCAATAAGTTTTTTCCTTATGGACCTCACTGGCTTCCTCCACTTTCATAGTTCAAATGTTGTCGCGTTCGGCATCACACTGGAGCTATAACCAATTATTTTGTACGCTCTCTTTAATTATTTTATAGTTACTGTTTCTCTTACTATTATTATTATCATTATTACACCATCACGCCTATATTCCCCAGAGGGGGTGGCAGAGGTGTACTGAGTACACCCACGTTTCGCCCATGTAATAGGGGGCGAGCCTATTGCCATATACCGGGCACAATTCCAGATTCCGGACTCACACTGGGAAGTTTTCGTTAGAATAACTACATTTGTCCGACCTAGGATTTGAACCCAGGATCTCGTGATCACAAAGCGATGCGCTTTGCCACCAGACCAACGAGGCAATCGGCACTGTTTCTCTTACTATTATTATTATCCTTTTTATTATATACCTTTGCAAAGTCCCTATTTTGTAAATGAAAGGACTATGTAGACACCGACTGATACCATGAATCTAAGTACACTTATGTTTAATCTATACTTAAGCTCATCTATTCAGCTCATTCTGCACTGTTCTCCCATACCGCATGAATGTAATGTACACAAAAAGAATTGTAAAACTCTCATTTTTAAAAAGAGTAACCGTGGAGTTTCTTGCCCTTCTTATCTACAGATATGACTTTCCGAACAGGTGGTACAGTCTTAAGTAATCAATAATTTTATATTTTTGGCTATTCATAAGTGCCTTTTGGTCTACATGAATAAAAAAAAATGATTTTGATTTTGATAATACTGTTAATTATTTAATAGTGAAACTACACATTATCCGATCTAGAATTAGAACTCGTGGCCTTGTACTACGCGCAATACTTGCCACAAGACCAAGAGGCAATCATCATTATTCTAAAGAAAATTTTTAGTAAATACCACACCGAAAAATGTGTTTTACTTCTTTCAATGTTGAATCAAATCAATTCATTTCTTTTTAAACTGGGTCAATGATGGGTCTTTATAACAGGCGACTGTATATGAAACGAACTTTGAGAGTGGAGGAAGCGAGAAAGGTCTGTCAGGAATTCTGTACCCGATCGATTCTCTGCCTACCCCGCGAGGGAGCTGGCGTGATGATATAGATAGAGATAGAGAATAATATTAACCCTGTTAAGAAACTGTCCCACCGTAGGGCACGGGCCTCCTCTCAAACTGAGAGGATTTAGGCCATAATCCATCACACTGACCCAGTGTGGTTTGGCGAACTTCACACACCTTTGAGAAATTCTTAGGCATGCAGGTTTCCTCACGATGTTTTCTTTCACCGTTAAAGCAAGTGATAATTTATTTATTTATTTATTCTTTATACACTTATATTTACATAGGCGGACTTAATGCCTGAGGCATTTTCTACCAGTCTACCTTGGGGTGGTGTAGAGACAAGTGTGGCAGGTGCGAAATTACACGAATTGGAGAGGGTAAAGAAAAAAACTAATTAACTATACATAATACTTAATATATACAAATTATATATAACGATAATATACGTATTTATATATACCACAAATATATACATATATAAATAATTAATAAAATAAATAATAAAGCAGTGATAGCCTAGTGGTTAGACCGTTGGACTGCAAAGTCAAAGGTCTCGGGTTCAAACCCAGGTTTGAACCCGAGACCGTGCGTGCCCAGGCACGCACCTCTGTCTTTTCGAAAGCATGTGCGTATTAAAAATTAATTATCACTTGCTATAACTGTGAAGGAAAACATCGTGAGGAAACCTGCATGCCTAAGAGTTTCTCGAAGGTGTGTGAAGTTCGCCAACCCGCACTGGGCCAGCGTGGTGGACTATGGCCTAAGCCCTCTCAGTTTTAGAGGAGGCCCGTGCCCAACAGTGGGACAGTTTCTTAACAGGGCTAATATTATTATTATTATAAAAAATTATACAATGTATACATAAACTAGAACTGTGCGACATAACAACGTGAAGCGACTAACATTAAGAGGGATTCAACCTTATGTGTAGATAGTCTCGTAGACTTTTTTTAAAAGAGGAACGATTAGTGGCTATTCTGAGTTCCAGAGGCAGAGCATTCCAAAGAAGGATAGACTGCACAAAGAAGGAAGAATGAATGAAATCAGTACTATGAGGGGGCACTGAAGAAGACGGTTATTTACAGAGCGAAAATGTTTATCGTGGTTAGAACATAAATATTGAAATTGGGAAGTAAGATAAGCGGGCGAGTCTGGAGAATGAAGGATGGAAAAAAGCGTAGTCAGTGCCCTCAGAGTTCTACGCTGCTGAATGGGCAACCACTTTAATAGTGATCGATGCTCCGACACGTGGTCGTATTTACGCAAGTTGAAGACGAATCGAATGCAGTTATTGAGAAGGCGGTCCAGTTTGTTGAGTTGATCTGCATTCAGGTGGAAATAGCACACATCACCATAGTCGAAAATAGGAAAGATCAGGGATTGCACAAGCATTGCTTTTGTGTTGGTAGGAAGCAAGTTTTTCACCGATACAAGTATCGTAACGTACCAGTACCGTATTTAATACGCATATGCTTTCAAAAAGATAGAGGTGCGTGCCTGGGTTTGAACCCGAGACCTCTGACCTTGCAGTCCAACGGTCTAACCACTAGGCGATCACTGCCTTCCAATTATATTATTGTCAAATATTTATTTAAAATCTTATATGGATAATAAGTATACTTTAATATATTTTAGATAATTATAGATTAACCAGTTTGACCCACTTGAAACTTAATGCTTAGAAAAGTAGATAATTGAAAAACAGACCAAATTTTTAGCGGACCAATTAATAATTTTATTTGTTTACTAGCTGTTACCCGCTTCGCACGCGTTTATTTTGTAATTTGACATAGGTAGGTAGGACTTTGGTTTATGGGATAGTATTATTCCAAGACGTAAGAGACACCTCCGTATTTAGTTACTTTTAAAGAAAAAAAAAACAACTATCCCCAGGAATCTTGCATTTTCCGAGCTAAAAAGTAGTTTAAACAATCTCTGAAAAATCCTCCATTTTCCAGTAATAGTCTATTTAAAATCGGTTCCGTTGACTTGTGAAGGTATAAAAAACTGGCTGTTACATACGAATTTACCTGAAAGTTAGCATATATCCATAATTTATCAAACTCTGTACAGCGGTTCAGGCGAAAAACGGTAACAAACAGACAAAGTTTCATTCAAATTTATAATATTAGAATGGATGTTATGTTAACTTACAAAACAGTACCAATCGGTCACTGCCATCGAACATTTGTATGCACAAGATAATTTGTTAATAACACATTAATTACATTTTGACAAATTAATTAAAGACCGACGAAGACTTTGCCCCGAGTTCGTATAAGGTGAACGCACGATTAAAGATCAATTTGTGTGTGAATGATCTACGCTGTTGGCCGCGGGGCCTTTATAGCTTCACCGGACAAGAGCGGTATCTGTATCCGAAACAAGAGATCTAAGGGCATCGGGAGGGTTGTTGAGAACATGCCGTGGACGGCGGTAGCGGCTACGATTAGCGGATTTCTATGATTGGACGCATTCGCGAAATATCGAGTTGTCGCCTATTTAATAAAGGCGCGAATAGGTTAGAGACCAAGATCGGAATGGAGATCGACATTCCGTATGAACCAGGGGGCTCCGACGGCTTTGCGGAGGAAACGGGATTGAACCGTTTGGAGTCTATCGATGTGAGAGCGGGCGGCGTGCCCGAAGACCTCACAAGCGTACGTCATGATGGGCCGTATACAAGTTTTATAAAGTGTCACCTTATTCCTAAGGGACATATTACTCCGCTTGCAGATCATCGGGTGTTCTACACGGCTTCGCCCACAAAAAAGTATAATATATTACTAACACATATACACGGTATTCATTCCGTAACCGCAACAGCGTAGTAAGAAAACATGTAGGTATGAAAGATAGTATCGGTGTAAGGATGAGAAAAGGTATGTTCCGTGGGTTCGGGCATATAGAAGGAAAGTCGTAAGAAAGAATGACAAAACAGACATACAATGCGAAAGTGGAAGGATGTAGGTACCGGGGAAAACCTAGACTATCTCCAAGTCAATAGTCTTCGTAACCGGCGAGCATGTATGACACGAACGATGAGAGTGGAGAAAGCCAGAGAGGTCTGTATGGAAAGAACCTGTTGAAACTCTGTACTCCCTGCCTACACCGCAAGGGATCTGGCGTAATGATATAGATAGATTGATAGATAGAGGTGTGTGTATACGAGAATTACATGTTTAAAACCCCCCAAGATATAGAAGTAATACCCAGCACTAAGAGATTGACGTTAGGGTAACGCTTTCAAGTTAATATGCCATCGTTTTCACACACTCAGTATACTGT
Organism: Phalera bucephala; assembly: GCA_905147815.2. Classification (NCBI taxonomy): domain Eukaryota; kingdom Metazoa; phylum Arthropoda; class Insecta; order Lepidoptera; family Notodontidae; genus Phalera; species Phalera bucephala. The sequence goes on along the minus strand of LR990632.1, from coordinate 3,384,238 downwards.
ATATACATGAACGTGACGGCATACTTTCTCGACAACGTTACTGTAATGCCACACTTTTCATGCTAATCCCTTGCCCGCCGGCCGGTGCAGAGCACCACGGCGAGACTCCTAGTATACGCCCTCCCCCATAGGGACTGTCCAAGCCGAGGCCGTTCCTCCTTGAGGCACCCTTGAGTTAGTTGCCCCCTTGCCTTTCTGGCTCGAGCGTAGTGGTTGCACGCTCGCCCTCTTGTCCGGTGAAGCTGTAAAGGCCCCGCGGCCAATAGCGTAGATCATTCACACACACACACACACAAAAAGCCGTGTATATATAAGCGACTGATAGTCACTAACAGAGGTCAATTGGATAATTTGCCTCTCTCCTGCCCGTCTGTTAAGCAGACCATACAATGAATTGGTCCTGATTTTATTGGCTTATTTTACAGACCTACTTGTATTATGTGTTAGCTCGCTATATCTCTTCAAGCATTTAACACGTAAATATAAAAATTCCTTAGCGTCTTACCGTCAACTTTTTTAACGGCCATTTTTTAAAATTTATTTTATTGTAACATTTGACAGGTGATTTAGCGCAGTGGTTAGGAGCTTAAAGCTTAAGCTGTGTCTAATAGTCGCGGGTTCGATTCCCACACGGAACAAATCTTTGTGAGATCAAGAATTAATTATTCCGGCCTGGGTATTTGTGTATGTAAATTTTCATGTTTGTAAACGCATCCACGACACAGGTATGAATCCTAGTGTGGGGCTACGTTTTAAGAAAAAAACTAACTTATGGAGAATTTCAAGCTAGGGTGGCACAGGTGTACTCCCATTTTTCGACAATGGTTAGGTCCAATTATAATAAAGGTCGGGCGCAATTCTAGACTGAGAATTTTCTATGGAAAATCTTTGTTTAACTAGAACTCTCTCGGTCATATACATTTGGCAAATTAAATAATAGCATAATATATCCTACTTATATGATAAACGCGTATGTTCTTCAGAGAATCAAGGTTACCGACATAGCTCAGCGAATTAGCAAGCTAAAGTGCCAGTGGACAGGTCACATATGTCGCAGAACCGATAGCCGTTGGGGCAGACTAGTTCTGGAGTGGAGCCCGCTTGTCCGGAAACGTAGTGTAGGGCGCCCTGTAGCTAGGTGGGGTGACGGTATTCGTAAGGCAGCGGGCAGGGATTGGAGGAGGAGAGCTGAAGATCGAGCTCAGTGGCGGGCCATGGGAGAGGCCTACGTCCAGCAGTGGACTGACACGGGCTGATGATGATAATAAGTGTGTAAGGATACATACTACTGAAAGGATACTGATTGAACTTTACAGCAATTGAACTATATAGCTTATATATCAGAATAACATATACTATAATTTTTAGAGTTCCATCTATGTCTATATCGTCTCGCCAGATCCCTTACGAGGTAGGCAGAGAGTGCAGAGTTTTAACAGTATATATAGATATTACAAATCAAACGTGTGCGCAGGCGCGGGTAACAGGTAGTTTTAAATAAGTACGAAATACATAAAATACCTCGTTTCTGTGTCGATATAAAGATAAGGTAGCAATAATCGTTACATTTCAACATAACGTATCTAACGCTATCTAACTACTGGCCGCAGTAAACATACTAATGTGGAGTCTAATTCTTCGCGTGGTGTGTTCCACCGGCCAAAAATTAGTCGACGATCGACACAAATAGTGCATCTTTGAAGAAGTCTTTTAGTGAAAATTGAATGTTTAGCATGGACGCGGCAGATTACTTTGATTAACACATCCACACATAAACTAACTTTTTTATTCTAAATAAATTTTTATGATACGATTATGCACATTTTTTTTAGAAATAAATGTTGATAAACTACGTATGTAGGTATGTGTCGATGGATATAAAAGTCTACTTTCTACTTTAGACTGTCAAAGTTTTGCTCGAATATTTGGATCGTCCATAGTAACTATATATAATTCTCTTGTTCTATAAATAGCCACCTAATATTAATAAAGATCGACCAAACAAGATTATCTTAAAAGATTTTATAGTTAATTTGTACTTATTTATAGACTTATTTCCGAATGATACTTTAGTGTGAATTATGATATATTTTAATCAGATTGAATGAGTTATTAGGATTTTAGCTATAACAATGAAGAAATTAAGTTCAATGTCCTGTAAAAAATGTTTGCTTGATACTTCATTGTGTTTTAATGTCGATGATGTATAATTATTAATTGACTGATTATGGGATAGGTACATTTATGACGTAGCGCTTAATATGTCTCGTGATTAACTTTAGATACTGATAGGTACTTTGGACTTCAAGTGTCGTTGGTACCTAATGATTGAGGAGATTATAGAAGCAAATCTGTCTATTTATAATATATTTACGTACGTCACTAAGACAATGATGTTACATGCAATTTTAAACAGAGAGAAAAAACCTTAAAAGAATGACTTAACTGCATGAAAGTTATACAACGTGTATCGTAAATAACGCAAGGACTCAGACACCCCGATTAGATATTTGCTTCACAATTTCAATCTTTCAAATTCAATACGAAATTCAGATTTCCAAATTTAATTTTTTACCGCTTTTTAAGCACATTTGTACCCTAATAAACAATGATACTTGTCCTTGTATGTGTACGTGTTGAGAAATACGTTGTAGAAATGCATTTTAAATCTCCGTATTGCTTTGATTCAAGAATAAATTTAGTTTGTTATAGCGCACTGAAGGATTAACAGCATTTTTTGCAAATTTAAATACAAATGTAAGGTACATTAAAAATGTTTGGACTCAATTCAGTTATCCATTTAGAACAAACTACTTTCGTGTCTTGCGTTTATTTTGTTACACCTTGTATAGCAGTTCAAAATTACTTTTCGTTCTTCATTATGATTGTGTGTGTGTGTGTGTGTTTGAGTGATATACGCTGTTGGCCGTGAGGCCTTTACAGCTTCACCGGACTTAAGGTGAGCGTGCAACCACTAAGCTCGAGCCAGAAGGGCAAGGGGCGACATACTCGAGGGCGCCTCAAGGCGGAACGGCCTCGGTTTGGACAGTCGCTATGGGGGGAGGGGGTGTAATTAGTGCACCGGTCGGCGGGCTAGGGTATCTACGACTTCGTCGTCTCGTCCGTAACCGGAGCGGAAAGAAGCGATGTCAAAGCATCGGGGGGATCGGTGAGATCATGTCGCGGCTGGCGGTAGTGGCAGGGGTCATTACGATTGTCTTTTGGGCTTTGCTATGGGGATATTTTTTTTGCATACAGTGCCAAGGACAACACAAGTATTTTTGGCTCGTGCATAACATTGACAGTGGAGTGTTGGTGTAAAATAAGAGTTAACCTTTAGTAAAATTATTCTACTTCCAAGGAAATATTTTAACAGGTTGGTCCACATGGTTACTGATTAAAAAAAGAACTTGGGTCAATTTCATAGCAAACGGCAACTTTGCGACTGTCATTTCACTAGATGACGGCGTAAGTTCCGATTTTGCCCACGGGACCAAAAGATCTTTGATTGAATTTTATAATAAAGATTGTATGTAACATATGTATTTGGAACCCATTACCATCTTCCTAGGGTAGTCGGGTCAAAATGGAAATATAATACATTGTTCTTCCAGGAAGATTCGAAACTATCAATTATTGTCCATTCCAGAAACGCATTTGCGAGAAAGGTTATTTCGCCGTATGTCATTTTTGTACCTCCATCTAAGCTAAAATTTTTGTAGTTGATGACTAATTTAATGCAGGATGGCATCTAGTCAATCCTATTGTTATATTCCACTCAAATAGTGTCTCAGTCCAAATTATTAGGTTTTGGCTGTATATAGTACCGGTGTAAAGATGAGAAAGGGCATGCTCCGTTGGTTCGGGCATATAGAAAGAATGCCAGAGGAAAGAATGACAAAACAGATATACAATGTGAAAGTGGAAGGATGCAGGTACCGGGGAAGACCTAGACTATCTTACCACGACCAAATAAACTGAGTCTTATCTGATGGAAAAGTCAAGAGTCTCCGTAACCGGCGAGCGTGTATGAGACGAACTATGAGAGTCGAAGAAGCCAGAGAGGTATGTAAGGAAAGAACCTGTTGGAACTCTGTACTCTCTGCCTACCCCGCAAGGGATCTGGCGTGAGGTTATAGATAGATAGATAGAGCTGTATTAGATTCTAGCGGCCCGTCTCGGCTTCGCACGGGTCGACATTTATTTTTTAAACATAATCTATGTTACTCAGGGATAAAGTAGCATTCTAATGGTGAAAGAATTTTTTAAATCGGTCCAGTAGTTTTTGAGATTATTCGTTACAAATATACAAATCTTTCCTCTTTATAATATTATTAGTATTAGTATAGACGAAGGAAAATATTTACGTATAGATGTGAAATGGTATGACCAGATGGTTTAAACATAAAAAAAAACAAAAGGAAGAATGACAAAACAGATATATAATGCAAAGTAGATGGATGCAGGTACTGGGAAAGGCCATGTAAAATAAATAAAATGCTTGCCACTTGGCTAGGCTTTCTGGCGTGGTGATACTTTTAGAAGTAATTCAGGTTTATAAACCTTAAGCCATACCAACTAAAAACAAAGTAAGAACAAATTTCACGATACTTTTTCTATAGTAGTCTTACATACGACAGTATTAGCGTAGAAGTCTGATGCAATAATTCTTCTCCATTTCATGCATACGTAGCATTAATCATGGTATAAATATTAAGGTAATTATCTTAATCGATTAACGAAAATTACAATTTTTTTTTATAAATGATTGATTTCGTGAATGATCATAAAGGACTGGTTTACTTATTATGACGAGCGTCTGACGAACACACCTTGATGACTAAAATTGATAGTATCAACGCCATCTATATTTTAATTAAGCACCTATATTTGGATAAAATATTATATTACACGCGTCGCCATCTATCATCGTTATCGGTAAGTTATTTATTTTTAATGACGTAGGTACATGGATATTTTAATCATGTCTTTGTAAAGTAGGTATGGGTAATAGATAAAACTGACAGGTTCGAAAACTTAGGATCAGTTGGTGGAAGGGATAAATAAATAAACAACACGTTACGCCTATATTCCCCAAGCGGGGGTGGCAGAGGTGTACTGAGTACACCCACTTTTCGCCAACGATGTTAGGTCCCATGTAATAGGGGAAGAGCCCATTACCATATACCAGGCACAATTCCAGACTCCGGACTTATACTGGGAAGTTTTCGTTAGAAAAACTACATTTGTCCGAACTAAAATAAGTTTTCATAAGGATAGTTTACTTTAATCTCCTCTAAGTAGTTTTGGCCGATATTTACATAATCATAAATAGTTTATACTTTTTCTTGTAAAAATACCGCTTACTTACAATGATTTTTACGGTTTAAATAATAGTATCGTAAAGTGCTATAGGCTAAGTCTCAGGATGACCTTTAGAACAGCTGGGTTATACATTTAAGGGAAGGAGGTTACACTTGTTTCATCCCACCGCTGGACAAGTGTCCCGTTACTCTTCACACGATGCTTGGTCATTTCAAATTGTCCCTCTTTATGGATATTAATGTCGTTGCACTATCTTTTTCTGGGTTTGCTCCGATGTTCGCGTCAAAAGCTACATAAGTTCCAAAACTCCTAAATGTACAGAGGGTTTGAACTGTTGAAAACTGCAACACTAATTAAAAATATAGTGGGGAAACTTATTTTTTCTTTATAAAATTTCATATTACTCATCTTCAGATACAATGCTTATAGTAACTGTAATAAGTAACGTATTAAGCAAAGAAAATGTACTATAAAAATGAAGAATTTCGCTCATACTGTTCCTTTATACGATAAGTTAACGATAACATTGTAATTAAAGATACGTTAACAACATTACAGTGTCTTTTATCATTGTTATCAGGTTTAGCAATACTGTGTCGATAGCAAAAGGGTACTTTTTATTTAATTCCAAATGAGTACTATCGCTTTGATATTGGTAACGACTGTGCCTGCAATAATTATGTTTTTTTTTGTTCTTCTGGGAATACTTCTTATGATGTTAGCGATGTGGATTCGTGAGTATTGATTATTTAAATGTATCATTGTAATGAGTTTACTAGTATTATCGCTTAAACGGGTGCCAGTCTTATCTACGCGGTATGAAAACATTTAGAATTTTTGTTATTTATATACAATGCTCCACCAGCTTGCGTCAATCTCCTCAATTTTGAAAGTGATCTCTGAGAACAAAGCATCCTTCAGTACACCATCTACGCATTATGTTCCGCCAAAATGCTCGGTTCTCAGCCTTATGTATCAACTTAGAGTCTGTGGTATCTATTGTAGATAGTATATGACCGGACCAATACGTAGGACTACGAACTCTTGGTATCCTTCATTCCACCCTGTCAATTAAAACACAATTTTCTTTATTGTTGCTTTTTTCAACACAAAAGTTTAATTGTAGTGAATTTATGATCTATAATAAAATTATTAGATAGAATTGTTCTACCGTTTTTTTCTACATAATCTTAAAAACAACAATTGTAATATTATTGTATTTCGTAAAGCTAATTCTAGTTCTATTTAATAATAAAAGTATAAACGTAACCGTTGACCCAAGTTATAGTAAGATAAATAATCTGGCTCGGAATTTCCGACACGCAGTACCGCTATGGGAAATCACACTCTCGTATTACACACGTCTAATACAGTGTAAGGACACTGCAGTTCACGTCATATACTCATTGAGAACCGTCGACTTTGAATATTTGATAAACGCAAAAAAAGTGATGATAGAAAAACAATAAAAATAACAGTTTTTATGTGTGATGATGATAAGATAAATAATAATCCCAGTACTACGCTTTATACTGGTCACCTGTTTAGTTTGTGTTTGCATGCACTATCGGTCGTGTTTCAATAATGGATCTTATATCGTCCCTTATGGTTGGTGTGTTGTTGTTTATGTCTGTGTATTTATTTTGGATGTGGTTTTGTTTCGGAAACTGTGTGAAGAAACGTAAGTTTATTTTTTAATATTATTGATAATATAAATGTCTAATGATGTGTTAGAACGTGCTTTGTTACGCTGTTTTATTCATTTTAAATCTCCATTACTTCTTTTATTAGCAGTTGCTCTTTGCAATAAATATATTATTATGAAAATCACTCACTGGCGCAAACTTTAATACAACCAAATGACACTAGGTGGCGCTAGTTGGTTTGATAGGTTGTTTTTTATCTATAACTAACCATCTATACATTTACAATGGTTTACATAACATTTGTCTTTTTAATTAAAGTTTATTTAAATCCATTGAAACTTGCTCACTAGTGCCAATTTTTATTTAATACAACCAAATACCACTAGATGGCCCCTGGCCTGTTTTTTTAAGAACTTTTAAATTAGGTTATTTAAGACAGCGCTCGTAGCAGATTTTGGCTTGGTCAGTCTAGGATGGGTGACTGTTTGTTGCATTTCCATTTTAGAATAAGCACATAGAGTGCTTCGGAAGGTACGTGAAGTCATTACCTATTGGCTACTTAATTTGGTGGTTATTTAGCTAAATTGGAAGACTCATTGGTAGTCCAATAGCAGGAGACGCTTTTCTATGAAGCCACATTGAGTCTACGTAGTCTTACTATCCATTTTTATTTAAGATAGCTTATCATATCTCCGTACATAAATTAGATTAAAAATAATTGATTACTGCTTATGTCTTCATATGTGATTATATGACCTTATCGATGCCTCCAAATAACACTAGATGGCGCTACTTGTATTAAAACAAAAAGAAAGTTTTATGAGAAACTCCATATCTGAATCAGAATAAGAAGTTTTCCTATACATAGTGGATACGATCATAATTCGAGAAGGGGTGGTAAATATACCAAAATTCATTTTACATCCATCGAGTGAGCTATAATCGCAATAGGCCCTATAATGTAGGCTATTTGAGAATATATTTGGTAACGTGTGGGTCTTTTATATTGAAAATTTGCGAATGGCATATATAAAAAATTGGAGACATGAATTAATTAGCAGGGAGATATTGCTTAGATTATTATAATATGATGACTATTGCTATAATATTATTACTTCTCCTAGTTTTATCTTCCTTCTCTACAGTTATCTACCAAGTTTTCGTGTTTTAGCTCTCGCTGTATAAAGAAGGAAAGTGTAATTTTGCTTTTTCGCCATTTTCCATCATAAATCTTTAATTTAATTAAATCCTAGCTTACAGAGGTAACAGTAAGGCGATATGTGTGGCGGGCTTAGTCCCAAACTAGGCACGATATTTTGACCCCGATTTTATTAGATTGGAGTCCACTTCTACCTCGTAATTCATTATGTTATTTTTTATCAAAATATTATTAATGATAATGAAACCTCTGTCTAACTTTTGTTATCATTGTTATCAGGTTTAATTAAACTTAACGATACCTGTATGTATTATTATTTATTACTTATTTTATTGGTACACATTAGTTACGATTGTGCATGCAATCAGAATGTTTGCGTTTATCCTGGGAATACTCATGGGTATAGTGGGAATACTCATTGTGATATTAGTGATTTTAAGCCGTGAGTATTGATGATTGGAGCGATATGGCGATATTGTATCTAGTTTGTAGCGATATAACGATTTTGTATTTAGTCAATATTGTTGATTGGTTGTTAGCCTCGTATATGTCGCATATAAAGTTGGAATAAATAACATTGTTATTATTGGAAAACTTATTAAAATAGGCCCAACTTCATTTTTTTCCAAGTAAAAATAAAGCTTAAACTGTAACATGCTTCCTCAGAAAAATTTGAGGCAGTTTTGCATGTTTTCACAATCTATGGTTTGATATTGACAAATCTAAAAGAAAATGTAAATGTAATTTAAGTTGTCGATAAGATAGTTTTAGTATTATGATTAAACTAACTGGCTATTTCGTTATGTCATTATTGTATTAATATAAATAAAAAAAATGATATAAATTCTATATGTATTGTTAGAGCGTGAAATAAAAATACCTTCGCGGTTATAATTTCTTCTTATATTTTAATTTCACAACCGACTCTGACGAAGTCTCGAGCAAAAGTGTTTATCATTTTAGATTTTTATCCATTGACTTACGTCTCTTGTTTTGCATCGCCATCTAGTTCAAATCGATTATCGAAAACGATTATTCGTCTATAATATTCATAGCAATACTATCGCCATCTAGCGACCAGATATCGAAATGTCAAGATGGCGGTGCAGTTGTCAAAATCAATGTAATCTCTACATGAAACTACCCGCTCATTTTATTAATACAAATTATCAACTTTAGACGAAACTACCCACAATATCCTAACAGTATGTATAAAGCAAACAGCTTGTCTCAGTTTGGTATGTTGCGTTGTTTATTTTTATTTTACATTTCTTAAGGTACCATAATGTTTGTTTTTTAGGCTTAAACTCAAACTCAAATCGTTTATTTTGTACTGAGTTCTTAGATTTACGCGAATATTACACATGAAATAAAACTATTTTACGGATTTTATCGCGGTTTCTTTTTGATTTTTAGTTCCCGACGTTTCGAGTGCTTTGCAGCACCCATGGTCACGGGAGGGACTGAGGTGTTAGACGTCCAAAAGGCATAGTTGTTCCGGGGTACCCTCAAACTTCTTAATTATTTTTGTTGGTCCGATCTACACAGAATGGGGTCACGGTGTCTTGAGGTCTTGCAGTGTTATGCTTGGTTTTGGATTTGATTATATTACTTATTTATTTTGTATAAACCCTGCGGAGGTGTTTACAAAGTGTCATATTTACATATTTTTTTTAACTTACTAATCTACCGTCGGTTCGGAACGAGGCCTCCACTGAGAAGATCTGGCGAGAAACTCAGCGGGCTTGTCGTTTTTGTTTAATTCTCCATTCATTTTTTTCATCATTTTTTGTATAGTACATAGATATATAATTTTTTATATTATACGAAATCATTAATGCGATCCAGCTCCAATATGATGCTTTACGACTATGATATAAGACTATTTTTAAATATGTTATAATAAGAAACTAGAGGATTCCGGGTGGACCAGTCTCCACAAGCAGCACCCGTTCACAAGTACGACTACTTGAGCAGCCATCACCTCCTTCGACCATATTAGAGGGAAGAAAGTGACCCGCACCAAAAAGACACTGCAAGCATAGACTTTTTAGCGAGCATGACTAATCCCAGACCCCAGAGTGCAGTAAGAAAAAGTCTACAAAAGGAGCAGTAATTCGAGCTCGTTTGGCGCGACACGCACTTTACTTTTTACTATTATTCTTTCATCATCATCATCATCATCATCTCAGCCTATACTTGTCCACTGCTGAACATAAGCCTCCCCAATCGCTTTCCAGCGTAACCGGTCCGATGCCACCTGCATCCAACGACTTCCTGCGATTTTCACAAGATCGTCGGTCCATCTGGCAGGCGGTCGTCCCACGCTGCGCTTGCCAATACGTGGTCTCCACTCTAGAATCTTTCTGCCCCAACGCCCGTCCGATCTACGCGCTATGTGGCCCGCCCATTGCCACTTCAGCTTGCTAATCTTAACGGCTATGTCGGTGACCTTGGTTCTTCTACGAATCTCCTCATTCCTGATTCGATCGCGTAGAGAAACGCCGAGCATAGCTCTCTCCATAGCTCGCTGAGCAACTCTGAGCTTTTTTATGAGAACACATAGGGAGAATGCACATGTCCATGAGTTTTCGCTTCAAGTACAATGGAAGCTTTCCCTTCATTAGGTCTTACATTGTCCAATAGCTCTTCCAGTCGTTTTCGACACGACGTCTGATTTCTTTGTCTTGTCGTGCCTGGAAGAAGACTATTTGGCCCAAATATATATACTCATGGACATACTCAATCCCCACACCGTCTACTTGGATCTTGTGTCGGTTCTTGTTCGTTATGAGCTTGGTCTTTGACATATACATTTAAAGTCCGACCTCGCGGCTGGCTGCGTTCAAATCCTCTAGCATGCTTTGTAGGTCCTTAACTGAAGAGGAGAAGAGGACTATATCGTCAGCGAATCGGAGGTTTGTAAGTCTCTTCTCCCCGACCGCAATCCCCTTTCCTTCCTAGCCGGCCACCACCCATTACAATACTTATATATAATTAAGTGCATTAAAAAAACAACTTTTAACCTATGCTAAGCGCAAAATAAAATTACGATGACATTCGGATAGGTCGTTAGGTAGATGTTCTTCTTATTTTTTTTAAAGTTATGGCTTCACACCAATTTTAAGTGTATTTTGCCAGTGTCCAGTGAGGTGCATAATCGTGTTTCAAGTATGATTTATTTTACTCCCCGATGAACTTGATAATAAAGATAATAATAAAAATGACCAAGTACCCCACCCTGGATAGTGAAGCGATGAATCCTCTACATACTAATTGCGACGGTCGTTTTGAGGGAAATCGAAAAGGCACGTTTTATCACTTTGTTACAATTACCTTCATTCATGCACGTATAAGAATACATAATGGTTAATATTCCATCAACATTAGACATTATTATTGGAAATAACACAAGTTTTGTAAATTAAAACAAATTAACAACATCCCTCTTTGACTTCCCGCCGAAACTCTTAGGTTGATCAATAGAAGAGTTCTTTTTTTATTATCAGTGACCAGTAGATACTGGACACATTACCTGGGTTTTCACTCCAGGACCACTAAAATTATACCGCGTATGTTTCGCTTCACACACCCACTATATCTGCTATTTGCAAAAAGTATAATAATAATACATTCATATCGTACATTTATCCATATATGTTAGTTATTACATTGACGCTTAAAACTATTGTTAGTAGAAACAAAACAAAAAGAAATAATTTCATTTGGCCGCCTTGTTCGATGACGCCACATATGCGGTGGTTTAGTGCCGCAATATCGGCCCCTCGCCCCTTTCCTTGCGTAGGAGATTGTTGGAGCTGGCGCGGACATGCCACCACAAAGCGATCCGCTTTTGAATTATCGCGTAGAAGTCGTCGATATGCGTTTCCGCGAACATCCCCGAGGCGCTGCATTCATGAGGTTTCCCCCATGAATGCCCTAAACGCGTTGTTATATTGTACGCGAAGGACGTCGCTAGCCTTTCTAGTATAGTTGATCTACAGACTGCAGGAGAAAAACGTTGGGAAAAAAGCTCTAAACAAGGTTATTTTTACATCATTGGTACACTTCGCAAATCTGCGGATCACTGACAACGCCCTACGCTCTCTCTCCAAGTCCAGGTTATTGTTCTAGTTTGCGGTGACCTTGTGTCCCAGGTATTAAAATTCCGAGACTAACTTAAGTATTGAGCCTCTTATGATTACTGGCGGAACCGAAGAATATTCTTAGACTCTGCCCTGAAAACGAGTAGCTCATTTTTGTCGTATCACTTTGAGATATTCATTAAAAACATTCTCCTGTAAAATTTTATGTGAAGCAGATTTTTGAAGAATATTTATTCAGCGACTACAGTTCACCAAATAATGCTTAGAGTCACATAGCAGTCTCTTTAGACGAAAATTTCGTTAGTAAAGTAGTAATAATAGCCAAAATGTCGGAGTTTGCAAAAAAGTGCATACATCAGATATTTATTTGACAACGACGTTATGTTCAATATTACCAGTGCAGGTGTTCTTGCAAATTCCACGAAGATACATATCAATAATCAGTATTACGAATAATCTAAAACCATATTTTTCCTTCAACCAATACCTACTCCGCCACATTTTAGGGCTTCGATATAAATAGAGATAGCAACATAAAACGATAATTAATACTGTTATCTTGCGATACTGGTTTTATCAAAAAACCTATCTATACACTAAAGCTAATGTACCTATGTATTTAGTTTTTCGAAAGCCTTTTATTGCAGCACCACTACGAGGTGCCTGTGTTAAATCTATTAACAAAAAAAAAAACAAAATGACAACAAATATGTATGGTGCCTTGATATTTATGATTGTAAACATATTAATATTCTTGCTTATTTATGCTGCACTCGTGAAAATGTTTGGTGAGTTGATAGTTACTTTTTTCTAATTAATAAACTAGGGGAGGATGTAATGAAACCATACAAGGATCTTGTTGCCTGCGGCCAAAATTGGAACTAACGCCGTGACAAGTGAAATGTCACTTTTATGACAGTCGCAGAGTTGACGTTTGCTACGAAATTTACCCAAGTTCTTTGTTTTAATTAGTAACCGGGCCCACCTGTTAAAATATTTTCCTGGTAGTAAAAAAACAATGACTAAATGATAACCCTAATTTCACACCAATGACAATGCCATCTACGGCTCAAAATATCCTTGTCCGGCTATATGTGTGTGGGTAGCAAAAGAGGTTTATAAAAAGCGCCCGTCGTGATTTTGAAAATAAAAATATTATCTAGTGTTTATTTGGCTATAGTCGCGAAGAATGCGCGTAGGAATCACGAAGAGCTGGATTCGGTCAAAACGTAATTTTTCGATAGACATATTTTCAGTATCAGTCCGGTGTCTGTCACGGTACAATGGTTATTGCTATTATAGCCTATAGATACTATGTAATAAGGGGCGAGCTTATTGGCTAGGTGAAAAGTGGTGCCGAGTAGCATTTAAAGTTTGGTCAAATAGCCAACGGAGTGTGATGGAGGTATTCGGCTAACGTTTGGTCTGCGGTCGTCACACCGGCTAAGCGGCCGCTCAACATTAGCGTCCCGCTCACACGCGTATTGGCGTCTCGCTCGCGTTGTGCTTCCTTTGTAAGCGCGTCGGGCGCGAAGACGGCGGGTTATGACGTTTGCCGTCGCACCGAGCGTGACCGCGCTGTGTGCCATTTTCCGTACAATTCAGTACATTACAACTCCTTAGGTCGCGCCACCGTCACGCTCCCGTCGCGCTGCGTCCGCTATGTGGCGAAACCTTTACGAAATATACGTGTGACTTTTTCTTTGCACATAATAATTCTATAATAGGATCCCACTAGATTACTATTTCCCAAATTTAGAACATCTATCTACCAAAAGAGTTCATATATTATGAGTATCAAAGTATTCAATAAAATACCAAAAAAAATAAGAGAAATGCCAGCGCTGCCTTTGAAGAAAAAATCGTAGCAATGGCTTATAGACCACACCTTCTACATCCTTGATGAATTCTACTCGGTTAAGCAACATAAATAATTTTATTGAGTCTATTATATTAATATAACAATATAATAAGATGAATAGGAAAGAATAACTATAATATAGAAAAATATACGAAATTATTATGAATGAATGATATTATTTTAATTTAGAATATATATTGACATTAATGACATATTTTGTATTTCCTATCACCTAATAAATATTTAATATTTTCATACCTGTACGGTGAAATGTGCTGAACTATGAGATAATGCAACACCTTATTTTAATACCGTGTTTCAAGCAAATAAATTTCATAACATTTCATTTCATTTCTTATCTGGTCTATGGCCTTTCTGAGGAGGTCTATATTCTTTACTTGCATATACTATATTCTTTCTTTACCTGATAAGCAAACACAATAGGAAAATAATAATAGGTTTCAGTGCCGAGACTATCTAATCGAGATTCATTGACATTGTTTGAGATCGAAGTGTACGCTATTTATTGAGACTTTACATCTGCACCAATTACATTTTATTGGAAACTGTCGTGATTAAGTATTTAATTATAAGAGAAACCGAAACTAAATGTCTTAACTGACCAAATTTAATGATGTCTGAAGGACGAGTAAACTCTCATTCGGACGAACGTTGTTTCAACGCGTGGTTTTAAATCGATGTAACTGTTTTAAAAATATACCGTAAGCATTTGTTTTATCTCAGCGCTTTATGAATGCTCGTTGAAAAACCTCTCTTAGAATAGGAGTTTAAGAGTATCTGAAACTGGCAACATGTATAAGACGAATTGCCTTACGTTTTTGATGAATCGTAAAAGGCAAAACGGGCTCGTAACAATAAAATCTGTTAACAATAAAGATCTATCCCGCTAGGAAAGTGGTGTAATATATCAAAAATGTGTTGTAATCATAATTATTATTATTTCCATCTTTTTGCACACACTAGAGAACATAATCCTACTATCTCTCTTACTCTTAACATTTTTTTTAACGGGTAATGCTTAGCATATGCTGCCACATCTCAGGCTTTGGTGATCTGGCAGTTATGTGGGGCTAGCACCCACTGAAACCCCCCGGCGACCGTCTTTAGCCCGAGTGTCCTGCCGCAGGAATCGCCAGTGGCATAATATCTGTGGCGCAGTCGGGCCTGGTCTGTTTCGCATCGACCTCGCCTTTATCCCGTGTTCGCCTTGTGAGGGCGCGCAAAACGCAGCGCACGTCCATCACTGGCCTGTTACTGGTCGGGCGATAAGCTGCCCACGTTCGACGCCCGCAGGCCACTTCTCACGGTGGGCGAAGGTCATTAGTGGCGTACATTTTACGCCTATGTCCAGCACGCCTCCTTACTACTTAACCTGAGCCAATCTTCTGCTGAAAGACGTCCGCTAGAGGATAAAGGTCTCCCCAAAGATCTTTTTCTTTTCCATTTCTTTGTTTTTTTTTGTACACCGTCACGCCTGTACTCCCCAAGCGGGGGTGGCAGAGGTGTACTGAGTACACCCACGTTTCGCCGACGATGTTAGGTTCCATGTAATAGGGGTCGAGCCTATTGCCATATACCGAGCACAATTCCAGACTCCGGACTTGTACTGGGAAGTTTTCGTTAGAAAAACTACACTTGTCCGACCTAGGATTTGAACCCAGGGCCTCGTGATCAGAAAGCGATGCGCTTTGCCACTAGACCAACGAGCCAGTCAGTGTTATTTTTCTTAAAAAAAAATAACTTTACCCCACACTAGAATTTATTTCTGTGTCGTGGGTGCGTTTACAAACATGGAAATTCACATAAACAAATACCCAGACCGAAACAAGTAATTGTGGATCACACAAAGATTTGTCCCGTGCGGGAATCAAACCCATGACTATTAGACACAGGGACTATTAGACACAGAGCGATAGAGCGGCTTAAGCTTTTAATCTCTGCGCTAAATCGTCCGTCAAAGATCGCAACGATGACCAGTTTTTTTTGTATGCTTCCAGCTAGTTCAGTTTCATTAATCATAATTGTCGGAAATTCATTAAAATTGATATCCCTGAATAACAAAATCCCATCGTGAAATTAATATTCCAAATACATGCACGAAATAATCAATCGTTATAATTATTATCATAATCGAGTTATCTAATTGAAATCATCGATATTCCTATCGATATATAATGTATAATCATCGATATCGATAATCTTAAGTTATTTGAATGAGATAAAAAAAGTCAAAGAGAATTTACTCAATAATTAATAGAGGTAATGTGTGCATATTCTACTTAATCAGGATTTTATAAAACTCTGTCTCCGTCTCAAAAATAGCACATAATTTCTACTTATGCATCTACCTAGAAGCATCAAATTTGGCACGGGAGTTCTTTAATAAAGCCTTGGGATTGTAGCCAAGTGGGTTTACTAAAGCCATTAACATGAAAAATGCACTGGAAGTACATTTTACAAGGAAAATTCACGTGGTCAGAACTACTCAGAACAATGCGCTGTCGATTGCGACAAACTTTAGGGAACTTGTCAGGAATTCCGCTAGCTAACACTACATATAGCCACGTACATGTATTTATTCGTTCAACGTCATAGAGATAATAATTGTTTGTGTCGAAATTTCTGATTACTGCCATCAAAAATACAGGCATAGAACTTTTACGTTGCTTAATTATTGTAAAAATCCAGGGCAAAATTACTAACTTAAGATTCGTGGTTTATACAGTAACATAGAGATTTTTATTTGATTACCACTTGATGGGTTTTGTCTAGTATATAGGACATAAGCTACACTATTCACTGGGTCAAGTAGATGTGTCTTTGATTCCCGTACGGGACAAGGATTTGTGGGACCCACAAACATTCGTCTTAGTCTGGATGTTTCAGAATCAGAATATTTTTCCTTCATGTAAGGCATTATAGTGATTATGAATCGCCAGAAAAGCAACAAAGACTCTACCACCACTTCGGAATGTTATTCCTGTAGAGAAGTGTGTCTGAATTTGTGTGTCTCTAACACGTATCATACTGTTATGTGTGTGTGTGTGTGAGTGATCTACGTTGTTGGCCGCGAGGCTTTTACTACGCTCGAGCGAGAAGGGCAAGGGGACTAGCTCAAGGGCGCCTCAAGGAGGAATGGCCTCGGCTTGGGCGGTCGCTACTAGGAAGTGTGTATACTAGGTATCTCGCCGTGGTGCTTTGCACCGGCCGGCAGGCAAGGGATTCATAGACCTTGCACGCATCATACTTTTAGCGCCGGAAATGGGCGATTTTGCGTTTGCATTGCGCTTTGGCAACTTACTACGTCTCTGACTGACTGTTTTGGCAATTTACTGATATTGATACTAAAATCCAATGGCCCATTCCTGCAACTGTATAGAGCTTCCGAAAAGCAATTAAATTGCTTGTCGCCGATGCTTTTATGGCCATATTTTTACATATTCAATATGTTTAGAATATCGCCATCTATGTTGCACAATGGGTACTTATTTATGTACGTCACGACGATCGTTGAAGATATGTAAATCGTGCCATATTAGTAAGACGCTTTGTGTTTTACAGCTGATAAAGTAAGAATGTCGTACGAATTAGTGTTATGTTTTTTTTAAATAATTATTTCTATCTATCTATCTATACAATCAAGCCCGATCCTTTGAGGGAGAGGCAGATAGTACAAAGTTGCAATAGGTTTTTTCTGACACACCTTTCTGGCTTCCTCCATTCTCATTTGGTGATAAATATTGTTAAGAAGTAATCGTTTTTAAATTTTTCGTGAGCGGGACGGCACTAACTATAACGAGTTTAAACTATGGATTTGTCGAATAAAATATTCTGCCAAGGATTTACTTCGTTTTATCTAAACATTAACTTCATTCCGAGTTTACTTCAATACAGTATCAAGGTTATTACAAAAGAAATGTTAACAATTCTAAGAATTATACCCGGTGTTCCTAATAATTGTTTCTTCATAACACTTAAAACTTTAAATCTTGTCTTTTGGGGACTGTACGCAAGTAGTTAACATAAATTCACTCCCGCCTTTATCCCACTGGGGTAGGCTGAGGCTACAGTCTATCACATACTACGATTCTGACATACATCTTTCGCTTCATCTACTTTCATACATCGCATGCATTGTCCTCGATTAAGACCCCTTTTGAAGAGACCATTAATTTGGTCGTGATAGAAACTCATCTGATGCTTCTACGCAAAACTGTGCGATATGTACGTTTCGTTAGTCATCTGTCACAAATTCTCTCCACATGCCCAAACCATTTCAACTTACATCTTCTAATCCTAGTTATCACGTCATCTTTCAACTTACTTAGATGATACAAGCTGCACTCGGAAATGGGTTCACTTTATTTTCAGGCGTGTACTCCACAACCTTAAGCTTTTTTATTTGAGACAAAACGCAACGGGTATTAAATTTGATCAACATCTGCTCAGCGGTTTGGGCATGAAAAGGCACACAAACATACAGACAGATAGACTGACCGACAGAGTTACTTTCGAATTCATAATATTTGTATGAATCATGTAATGTAATACTAACGTTATTGTATTCTTTTGACATACAAGAAGTATTTCATTAAAATCAGTACTACCATATATGTTACTTTAATCTCAAATCCACAACTGTCAGCACATAATACACTGATAATTCTTGAGATAAACATTGGCAAAGATTTGATACCACTAAAAATAGTCGTATTCTTTTAAATGTATAAGCATAAAGGTGAAATTCGAATGCAATAAAATTGTTGAACAGTAAAATTAAATTTGTTAAAATACTCATCATTCATCTGGTTGAAGTCTTAAACATATGATTTTTAATACATCATACATTTTAAAAATCAAACGTATTGAAACGCGAATAGAAGTGTTGCAATGGAGACGAAAATAAAAAGATCGAATTAAAACGCTTACATACAAAATGAAGGTTACCGTTATGTTTTTTAAAAACATAATTGAGTGATTATTTACGGAAATAAATTAATTCATATTGTTCTTTTTTAACAATTTTGTAATTATTGAATTTCGAACTAGTGATTTTCATATTAAAACAAAAAACAAAAGTGTTTTTAAAGTGACGTGACTGGTGATCAAAACACGAAAATTTTTTTGTTGAAATTAGAACGATATTTTTAATTAGCATAATTTATCCAAATATTTTCCAAAATGGCGCCCAATTTGGACGAATTTGATCATAAATCAGGATCAGATACTGGTGGTGTTTCAATTACAACAATAGCTTACATGTCAGTGCTATTCACATTGCTGCTTATGTCCTTCGTTATAATGTGCATCAAGATATCACACCTGGGTAATTATTTTTAATATAAATACTTATATCTATAGTTGAGATGTTTCTAGAATCCGCTGTAATCTTGAAATATGTTAGATGAGAAAATGATATAATGTGTTATAAAACAAATAAAATCTATCTATCTATCTATATCATCACGTCAGATCCCTTGCGGGGTAGGCAGGGAGTACCGAGTTCCAACAGGTTCTTTCCTCAGATGCCCCTCTGGCTTCCTCCACTCTCATAGTTCGTCTCATACACGCTCGCCGGTTACGGAGACTATTGACTTGTCCTTCGCGATACTATTTATTGCACTATATACTACATCACCTTTTTCATGCATGTTGTCTGCATTAAAAATCGATTAAGAAGCTTTTGTTACAAAATTTACTATGGAAATAGTTTGCTTTTATAATAAATACTTCATTTCCAAAATCCTTGCTGCCACTTTTCAGGATATGGCAACAACTGCTGTCTTTATTAGGTAACATTTGGCATTGCAGAATTTAGTCCAATCTCCATTGTTAGATTTGGTACATTATCTGAAGCAGCTGAAGCAACACAATGATACTTGACACGTAAAAGACAAAATTTGATCTCAAAGATGAAGCTAAGAATCTAATCTCATCACAGTATTGATAACGTCATATTATCGACGAGATACTGGATATCAATGAAAGAGAACTCTTAAAACATTACATTTTGGACTGTGGAAGCCATGTTTTGGGTTTACAAGAAATGTGTTTCTTAGACAATAATCTGTTCATTGTGTTTATAAAGTGTTAATTGGTGTCATTCCAAAAATTTGTTTGTGCAAATTTTTTGTGAGTGAAAATTGTAGAAGAGTTTCTAGAGGTTCAAGCTTGTTTGCAAGACAAATAGCTTTGAGTATCTTGAAAAAGAATTTGATTTATTGAAGATTATTTGATCAAAAATATTAACTGAGCACGATTTTGATTACTGGTAGAGACGACGCAGAAATTTGAAAGTGTACACCAAGAAGAAGTCGTTCGATACCATCTTTTGGTGGCTGTAATAAGTAAAGAAACGAGTATTTGCTGTTTCAAAAACAGTGTGATATCATGAAATATTAAATAAATTCGGAAATACCTCAGTAAACATTGATATAATACTCTTATCAGTAAATACAGTGCAGGAACTACAGTGTATTTGATAAACATTTTTCAAGTGTGAATCAAAAAAACTGTCTTTTTAACAAATAATTGATCTAGAACAGACATTTGATCTAAGTTGTTTTAAAATATTTGATGAAGATGCCTCCATATAACGGCTTTCCATATTTCTTTGAAAGTAGCGAAGAAATTGTGGAAGAAGACCAAAAACAGGAGAATACTAATGTTCCGGGGTTGAACCAGATGGCGTTCTGGTATATGATGGTGCTGGTAGCCATGCTGCTCACGTGGCTGTTACTTTTCTTCTGTCTAAGGCTCATCGCTCTGAGTAAAATGCTTCAATTATTTTATTTATTTGAGAAGTAGTGTGTTGTATTTTTTGTAAATTCAAAAACGTATAAATTACATGAATGAATGTGGTTGAAAAAAAATAGGTGTGTCGAAATGGGCTAATAATATAATATTGTTTTTTTTTTGTTTTTAAAAGACGTAGCCCCACACTAGGATTTATTCCTGTGTCGTGGGTGCGTTTACAAACATGAAAGTTCACATACACAAATACCCAGACCGAAACAAATAATTGTGGATCATACAAAGATTTGTCCCGTGCGGGAATCGAACCCGCGACTATTAGACACAGTGGGCGGAGCGGCTTAAGATCTTAACCACTGCGCTAAATCGCGCAAGTTTGTGTTACGTTTTGTATCTTTTCTTATCTCTAATGGGTATTTAGTATTTCTATCTACCTATATCATCAAACCAGATCCCTTGCGGGGTAGGTAGAGGGTACCGAGTTCCAACAGGTTCGTTCCTTACAGACCTCTCTGGCTTCGTACACTTTCGTAGTTCGTCTCATACGCGCTCGCCGGATACGAAAACCGTGACTTACCCTTCGGCTTCTCCGAAGGGTAAGTCGCGGTTTATTTAGTCATGGTCTATAGTCTAGTTCTTTCCCGATACCTACGTTCTTCCACTTTAGCATTGTATATCTGTTTTGTCATTCTTTCTTTCAACATTCTTACTATATGCCCGAACCAACGGAGGGTCTTGGATCTTGACACCGATACTATCTCAGTATTTCTAACTTCTTTTTTGTCCACTTTTAGCTCATTCCAACTATTGCAACTATACATCTCTATCTTTTGCCATACATCCCTATTTTGAGCAAATCTTGGCTTGGTCTTAACTCATTTTTGTACTGGCCTTCACGGCATCTTGTTACGGGGGTCAGTCGCCTCAAGGGTAACGAATTCCGCCAAGCTGGTCTAAATTGGCAGACATTAGAGTGGGTATAGACTGTCCGATTTATCTCATAATATGGTGGGCCCAAATTGCTTCCTTGACAACCCTTTAGCTCACTTTTTACCATTTAGGCACAAGAACTTGCTTTACTTTCTATCAAGTTTAAAATCCATGTAACACGAGTTCTTCAAAATAGTATTTTATTGTTTATTTTTTTAAATCTGTGTCTTTGTGTTACTGCTCTGGTTCATTGATTGCTATGTTAAAGACATTATCTCACAATTTTATTACTCTTGGCTCACAGTTCTTTAGGGAATAAAACAACTGTAGCTCTAGAGTGTAGGTGTGGCCATTTTGTTTAGTATTACTGCGAATCACATGATCGAATCTTTATCGTTATATCGCACTGATAATGGATGGTTTATGGTCCGATGTTAAATGCAATAATGAAGATATAAATTAAGTTTTTATGTATTTATTGACCAACTTTGACTGTCTCGTTGGTCTAGAAATGTACAGTGTTGCTGGCAATCACGAGGTCCTTAGTTCAAATCCTAGCTCTGATCAAGTGGGGTTGTTATCGAAAAATTCTCAATAATAGTTCCTATTCTAGAATTGTGTCTGGTATAATGACAAAAAATTGATTGAGAAATGTAAAAGACGATTGCGTTAATTCAAATGTCATTTCTATTCTCTCTTCTTTGCTTTTTTTTTAATGGTGCCACACATTTGATGTTATTCGTGTTTATGTATTAAATATCATATCTGTGCGCAAGAAATACATATACAAACACTCAGGCCATAAGAAATATTTGTAAGTCACACAAAGATTTGGACCGCGCGGGAATCGAACCCACGAGTACTCAATCCGATGGATTGGAGAGGCTTATGCTCTAATTAAGGATCAAGACATTAATCTGTTGATATTTTTCTATCATCACTCCAGATCCCTTGCAAGGTAGGCAGAGAGTACAGAGTTCCAACAGGTTCTTTCCTTACATACCTCTCTGGCTTTCTCCACCCTCATAATTCGTCTCATACACGCTCGCCGGTTACGGAGACTCTTGATATTTCATGTATATTATACTATTGTACTTGTCTTGTTTTTAAATTGCGTATTAGCAAAGGACAAACTACAATTTTATCATCAAAAAATAAATTTTAATTGATTACGTACGACAGGGGGTATAAAAGAATAAATCACTTAATCCCATCATTATCGTGATTCGATAAAGGAACACCGCGGTGATTACCTATTATCTATTTATTTTACTTTTCAGTTCACATACGATACATCGTTACTATAACAGATATTATAATAACAATTATAATGTTGTAATTTAAAAATAACAGTACTTTAGTATTTTCCTTTTAATTGTTTGTATTTAGAAGATGGAATCTCATAATTTGACGAACGTAGATCACGTCATTTCGCAGGAAAATTCTGTGGCGGAACTTTTTTGGTCGGCATTCAGTTTTATTACTATTTGTGTTATTGTTTTATTTATGGTGACTTGTGTTCGTGTGCTGATTTTTGGTAATTGTTTTACATTATTATAAATTCTTTATGGGATGGTAACACATGTGAAACTATTAAACTTTTTTCGAGTTTGTCATTACACCTTTATACAATGTGTATCGAAAATAACGTAAGACCTCAGACAGATATTAGATAATTGCTTCACAAATTCCGTAGGAAAATCTACAAATTTAAGAGTATTTTTTTATGCAAAAGTACGTACGTACCCTAATTAACAATGAAACTTGTACGTGTATGTATGCGAATTGAGAAATACGTTTTAGAAATGCATTTGTAATCTCTGTATTGCTTTGAATCAAGGATAAATTAATGAAATAATTCTATTTTTCGGATTTTATCCATTTATTTTTCGGGTTTATTTTTGATTTTTAATAATAATTTTTAATATAATCAAATCCGAAACCAAGCATAACACTGCAACACCTCAAGACATCGTAAGCTCATTCTGCGTAGATCGGACCAACGAAAATAATTAAGAAGTTTGAGGGTACTTCGGAACAACTATGACCTTTGGGCGTCTAACACCTCAGTCCCTCCCGTGACCAT
This sequence comes from Phalera bucephala, assembly GCA_905147815.2. Taxonomy (NCBI): domain Eukaryota; kingdom Metazoa; phylum Arthropoda; class Insecta; order Lepidoptera; family Notodontidae; genus Phalera; species Phalera bucephala. The sequence goes on along the minus strand of LR990632.1, from coordinate 3,360,351 downwards.
GGGTGCTGCAAAGCACTCGAAACGTCGGGAACTTAAAAATCAAAAATAAACTGCGATAAACTCCGAAAAATAGTTTTATTTCATGTGTAATATTCGCGTAAATCTAAGAACTCAGTAAGGAAAAATTTAGTTTATTATAGCGCACTAAGGGAGCAACCGCATATTTTGAAAATTAAAAAAAAAAAAATACATTAAAAATAGTTCATCAATCTCATCAATTCAGTTATCGATTTGGAACAAATTACTTTCAGGTCTTGCGTTAATTATGTGACGCCTTGTATATGGGGGCTATAAGAATGGAAGATGCTAGAGAGGTCTGTAAGGAAAGAACCTGTTGGAACTTTGTACTCTTATTCTACACCGCAAATGATCTGGCGTGATGCTAAAGTAGTCTATAGCATCACGCCACATCCTTTGCGGTGTCAAAATTATAAAAAAAACGACTACTAAGTAGTAGTATTTATAATTTTCAAAATTCTGAAATACAATATTTTTATAAATATAATTATAAAACAATTACATAAAACAATAAATTAGTGTTTGGTTTCTTTTATAGAATTTTTAGATTTATTTGCCTAAAACAGAACAAAATGAAAAATATTTATTATTTAAAACTTACAAGACAAAAACTTAACTTAAATAAAATAAAAAATATGCTTAAAAAGTAATTATTCACAGTTGTAATATTCATTGAAATTTACCGCAAGCTCATTACCAGTGTTATTGTAATAATATTTTGCTGTCCGAAAGGAGACGTGTATAAACAGTTTGTACATCCGTCTTTTCGTCACGGCAAAGCCTTGATTTTTTTATTACCATAATAATGGTAACATATATATGGCAATAAAATTTGTCATTATATTATATTATTCAATTCAATAAGCATTGAAAATATTTCACGATGAAGGTTAAATAAAGATTACATTTGTTATTAATTACGGTATACTTTAATCTTATCTGACAGTAGAGGTGAACATATTTGAAAGAAAAAACCGAGCAAGTCTTGCTTAGGCAATGACCAATGACCTCCCTCACAGGCTATGTCGCATTTGCTGGTCTGTTCTCTGTGCCCCACCCTCTGTACAAGGGAACAGCTGAGCGCGGCCACAGACCGCGCGACTGTGCTAGCCACTCACTTAGCGGGACACATCAACCATTGACACGAAAAGAATAAGAATGAGATTCAAATACAAATACAAAATTGCATGTAACATCGTTAGGAAATCCCCAACGTTAGCAAGTGCCAACAAACCAGAATGCTATATCTTGAAAACGAATCATAACTTTCTATTTTCTTTAATTTCAGGACAAAAAACGCGGAATCCGCAGCAGAGGCGAATGTACGCGGGTTCCCGAGCACGCCCCTCCCTAGGCCAAATAGAGCCTTCGATATTCGTCAGTCCTTCCAACTTGCCACCGCCGCCAAAATATGGTGAGTCTAAAATTGTTTAAAACCTGGAAACATCAGATATGTGGTAACTTTGGAGCCTGGGTCCGTAGCGTGGAATTTTTAATCAAAAGTGACAGCATAACGGTTGTAAAATATTTCATGATCCATGATAATTATTTGATCATAGATCATGATGTATGATCAACTAATTACAATATCTCAATATTTTTCTTTTATTTTAACTTCCTAATTATAAAATATATTTTGGCAAATGCTGTGGTTACCTATTATCATGGTTGCAATTAGAATAAGGTTTTATATACATAATTAATAATTGTAATTTAATATTGTTAACTCAGTCGGTAGTCCTTAAATAAATATACAATTAATTCTTTCTCATTTCAGAGTGCATGGCGCCACCTAGTTACGATGAGGTGGTAGGCATTCACTATCCGAACTACCAACCACAGCCCATCACTCAGCCGATTTCTCAAGCATTAGCAAACGCAGTCGCGCACAGCACAGCACACGGCAGCAGCAGTAACAACGACCCTAGTACCGTACCTGTTCCCAGAAATAACACCGATAACAGCGTCACCGAAACCGTCGTTACAGTATCAAATACGCGACCGACTGTTACAGCAACAAGCTCATAATTCAACGTTACAGTAACGTTGAAAATAAACCAGTAGAACTGGATAAATGGCCATGCATTTAAAACTAACTAGTCCATCGAGGTTATATTTTTTACAATGCGGATTGATTAAAAATACTAGTTAAGAACTGTTATTTTTTGTTGTTGTTGTTGTGAATTATTAAACGTACGAAAATTATTTTTAACATATTAAGTTCTTGTATTTAAAAAACAGAGTATTCTACAGTATAAATACGCATATTATTATAAAAAATGTAAATATAGCTAAAGCCTATGAAAATAGGTAAAGGATTTAGAGGAATAGCTCTTATTTATCATCATAATTTCCAATTCATTTCATTCCCTGCAGGGCATAAGCTGCCAAATTCAGTCTTACCTATTCTCTTATGATCATTAAATATTGTTATTTTAACAGTAGTATTTTGATGGTAAAAGAGTCTAGGAGGAAATATTTATTTTACTGGATAAACATAATTGTCTTTATAGAGGACGTAAGACTGATTATGTTTTGATAAAAATATTCAAGAAAATATATAAAAATAGTCATCAAAAGATTTTAACTTGTATAAATTAAAAGTTAAAGTACAAACATTTATAAATTGAGATTTTTACTAAAAGCAAACATTCGTTTATTTTAAAACACGGACTTTGAAATCAACATTTATGCAACTCTAAAACTTATGTTGTCTGTAAATTCTTGTTTTGTTTTCACATAACGAAAATAATTGCTATAATATTTTTCAAAAATGTTATCAAAATTAACGTGATTTTTATTTAATTTGCTAATGAAATAAATTAATGAATTAACACCTAATATTTTGCAAAAGGAAGTTGGATGGATCAAACATTTGTAGCTTACAGTTTTTTGATTAAACAACCCGCCAAATGCTTGATCAAGCACCTTTTTGCATTTATGTACATATATATTTTTAAATGTAATTAATTATATTTTTATATAATAATAAATTTAATTTAGAGTAAGGATTCTGTTATTTGATTTTGTTCATTACACACAGGTAAATAAGTATTTCGTAAAAACTTGATCATTTTTACGCAATGATCAAATAATTGTTATAAATGATGCTATTTCACATATTGTGCTTTTGTTCCTTTTCTCAAGGGATAGACAGATGTGTACACAACAGGAGATGAGGCGTACAACACACATTTTGGCAAAGAATTTTTGGTCCCAAAATACAAGGGTTGAACCCATTGCTATTTCTTCATGCACTTTAATTTACATGTCTTTCGAAAATTGTTTAGATTTTCTCGGAAATTGATATGATGACGACTCGATATATTGGATAGAGAGTAGGTTGCCTACTAGATTGTGCAGTTGCGAGTTCGATCCCCGCATGAAACAAATCATGGAGTCCATGAAAATGCACCCACGATGTGTCCGTAATAACTTCTAGTAAGGCGCAATATTAAAAAATTGGTTACCTCAAGACGTTCTCATTAGTATATGACATTCGGATACGGGTTAAGAAAAACTATGACATCGTTAAAGTATTTATAAAAGTAATTGATATTATTAAAAAGTTTTATAGTGGGAATACTTATAGTGCGACAACGACCTTTTGGCCCTTGGATAACATTGACACGGAGCGTTGGTGTGAAATTAGGGTTATCATTTACTAAGCTTTTCCTACTTCCAAGGAGATATTTCAACAGATAGGTCCGTACGGTTACTAATTAAAAAGAGAACTTGAGTAAATTATGGGTAAATTTCATAGCAAACGGCAACTATGCGGCTGTCATGAAGTGACGTTTCACTTAATGACAGCGCTAGTTCTGATTTTGGCCGCTGGCTAAAAGATCTTTGTGGGAATGTAAGTTCTGAAAGTTTAATTACTCTTCATGTTAAGATACTCGTTAAAACATCTGTCGTAATTTTTAAGTAGAAGGTAGGTCTCCACCAAATAACGCGAAAGGCGCCTGTTATAATAGTCATTGCGATTTCTCAAAAATGTCAAGTGCGAATAAGTAAAACTTAAGTAACGCAGGCGCTTTATGCCAAACATATCAATAGTATTCACCACATAGGATGGGTAGTGACACTTCTAATTGCCAAACCAAATTTATTTTATTCAATGGCAATAAGAGGCATGCCCGTTTCTATACTTACGGTTTTATGCCTTAACACTATGGAATTGAATATTAATTTCGTTTGGCAATCAGAAATGTTAGTACCCATCCAATGTGAAAAATACTATAAACATACAACTAAGCCGTGTGGTCGCGGGTTCGACTCCCGCGCGAGACAAACCTTTATGTGAACCACATTTATTTGTTTCGGTCTGGGTGTTTGTGTATTTCATGTTTGTAAACGCACCCATGATACAGGAATAATTTCTAGTGGGGTCTACGTTTTTTTTATAAAAAAAATACATGTAACGCAGCACGTTAGGATAACTTCATGAAATTATCGTTTAAAGGCACTCCAGAGGCACACACTATTACACGACAATTTCGGGAAGCTATCGTAAGGCACTGCCTTTGGCGATTTTGTACTTACGGCGGTGTTTCTTTCTTTTCTTTTTTTCTATATTTAAATTCATAATTACTCTTTGGAAAACACACACTAGATATGCTGGAAGAAAAAATAACGAAAAGCGTTTACATAACGCACAGACTCGGGCACTTACAAGTATAACTTCAAAATCCATAAAAGGGCATGTTAATTACATTTCATAGTGCTATATAAAAACTGACTACCGTAAGCAACTGTTCTGTATCATCCCAGAGGCCTTAACGATCGGAACTCCCAATCATGGCATGTCTGATTAGAACGTAGGAAACGTTAACTTTATTAAATGTAATTGGAAAGGTAGTTTGCTTTCGCGATACGTAGGTATATAAGGTTTATTATTATATAACATAAAAGTACATTGAAGAGTGAAGAGTTTTCGTAACCTACGAGCGTGTATGAGACGAACCATGAGAGCGGTTGAAACCAGAGATATTCGTAAGAAAAGAATGTTTTAAAACTGTACTTAATAATAATAAATAATAATAATAATAATCTTTATTAAATAGAAACGTAATACACAGAGAAACAATTAACCATGGACCCCCACACTAGGCTGAGCCTGTATCGTGGGGATCAAGTTACAGTTACAGATACTTAACATTACAATTACAGTTACAGAGCACACAACAAGATAACAGTATGAAGCTATACAATTAAAAAGATTAGTAAAAAATATAGGGAGAAGAAACAATAAATAAATTAAATCAAAATAAATATAATTATCTAAATAAAATATATACGCAGATAACAACATGTATTAATGTTAAAAATGTAAATATTAACTATTGGATAATTTTTAAAATTTGATCTGGTTCGGTATAAGTTAGTGTAATTAATAGAGTAAATATTTTATGCTTTGCTTCTAGTATTGAATTATTTTTAAGTTTACATTTACTAGATATATATAGGGTCCAATAAATTTACTGAAACGCCTAGCAAAAGATGTTTTGACGGTCGGGACTGGAATGTAATAAACTCGTTTTAGTGTTAAGGTTTGGTAAGTTGGTGAGTTTATAACGGATTTATGCATTTTAAGAACAGTTCTTAGTATAAATGACTTCTAACACTTAATACTTGACAATCGGAATATAGGGTTGCGGTCGGGTATAGAAAAGGTTTTTTAAGCATTAGTTTTAACACTGAACGTTGAGCACGCTCAAGTTTGATGAGGGAAGTGGTTGTAGACCACCCCACACTGTTAAGCAATAATTAATTATACTTTGGCATATGGCTAGGTATACAGTCTTTAATAGATTTATGTCTGCCACTTCCCGCAGCATTTTCATGATTGCTGTAACTTTCATTATACTGTGAGTGCAACTGGATTGAGTGCAAGGAGTTATAGACGTAAGATTACATTTGTAAATATTAAGAGGTGGGAATTGTCTCGGAGCTGTAGCTATAGTTTTATAAAAGCAAATGTACTTTGTTTTTAAGGTGTTAAGAGAGAGTAAGTTTTGATTGAGCCATTTTAGTACTTGTGCCATTCCTGATTCCACAGTATGTACGATTTTCTGCCAAGTTTTGTCGTGAAATATTAAAGCTGTGTCATCTACATAACATACTATGTCAGCGTTAACTAGAGGAAGGGAAGTAATGTCGTTGAGATATATTAAAAACAAGGTAGGACCCAGAATACTACCTAGCGGTACTCCGTATGAGACTGGAGTAACGCTGCTAATATGAGAGTCGATTCTAACGCATTGAGTTCTTTTTGTAAGATAACTTCGGAACCATTCTAAGGAACAACCTCTTATTCCTATAACCTCCATTTTCTGTAGAAGAATCGGGATTGAGACTGTGTCGAAAGCCTTTGCTAAATCTACGAAAACACCAACACAAGTTTCCCTGTTGTCCAAATGTGAGGAAATAATGTCTGTCAAGTGAGTGATAGCATCTTCAGTGGATCTGTTTATCCGAAACAAGATTTTGTGATTCAAGATGATGAATTAGTCTTTTGTTAACAACTTTTTCTAAGATTTTAGAAGTAGTGCTTAAAAGTGATACGGGGATAGTTTTCCGGGCGACTTTTGTCTTTATTTTTGTGGTTGGGTGTTACGACGTCAGTTTTCCATATGTGGGGGAATGTATCCGTAGATAGACTCATGTTGATAATTTCAGTTATTGGATTTATGATGGAACCACCTATAGCTTTAAGTAGTATATTGTCTATCTTATCGAGTCCTGGGGCGCTATTTGAATTAAGATTATTAATTATTTCCGTGATTTCGTAACAGTCTGTGGGGTTTAGAAATAGAGAATTTTTTGGTAAACAGGGTGAAGAGATTTGAGAAGCTAATGACTCCTCTGTTTCGTTTATTTCTTTAAGTATTTCATTTGCTAAATTTAAACCGACGTTAGAAAAGTAAGAGTTGCATATATCTAGTGATTGTGAAGGATTATTGGACAAATTAATTAATTCTGAGGCGTTATGATTATGGCGGCTAGAATGTGTGATCTGTTTAATAGATTTCCAGAGTTTTCTGGGGTTTTCTTTCAATTCGGACTTTTGATAATCGTTCTTAACGCGTCTTAATAAAGATCTATAAAAATTTCTATATCGTGTAAATGTTAATTGTTTAATGGGGTCATTAGGGTTCTTTTTTGCGTCAGCGTGCAACTTATCTTTATGCCTAGAGTACCTAAGAAGGCCTGGGGTCATCAACGCTTGGATAGCCAATCTGGATCGACTTATTTTAATGCATGTGGTATGTTTGCATACTGATTCGTTTAAAATACTCGATTAAAACACTTTGGACTTGTAACACTACAAAACCGTCGCAAACTTGCAGAGTTAATATTTTTATATAAACTAGTTAATGGTTACATCGATAATCCACTAGTCGATAATCCTAGTCGGTCAAATAAACTTATCGGTTTCGAGAAGAATACCCAGATTTGCACTAAAAATCAACTTTGCTCCAACCTATTATCGAACAAAGATTAACTGTCCTTTAAATCGCATTACAAAAGCATATGTTGATGTTAATGATGTTGACATCTTTAGCGGTCCCCTCGCAGCCTTTCGAAAAAGAGTTATTCAAAAACTAAGTTCTTAAAATAACTATATATATATTTTTTTCACTTTTTTATCTATATCATCAAGCAAGATCCCCTGCGGGATTTAATTACAGTTTTGCTTTGCAAAAGTGTAAACTAATGATTTAAATCCATACAAAAACAAATCTCGACTTTCCATTATAAAATTGCAATCATGACACAATATAAATCCCACGTGAATTAAAACAATAACAAAAAATAGGTTAGACATTCATAAGGTACACACCTACACTTAGTTGTAAACACACATATAAATTCCTAACTAGTTTCATACGAACAAAGGACAAATTTTTCCCTTCAATTAAATGACTTTACACCAATTATCTCTTATCCGATAAAATTGCTATCAACCATGTCCGCGCCATTCATTATGATAACGATCTGAACAAACTTATGAATGCATTCGATACCAACTTTATCAACATTAAAATAAAATTTAAAACATTTTTAAATGAAGACCAAAACAGTTGGTATAAGGTTTACCGTAAAAGCATTTATATCTAAAAGGATTCGTTTATTAGTGGAGTGTGTTTAAAATGGTTTAATGTGCAATTCTTATGTTACAAATATAGGCCTGAGATGTAATATGTGACAGCAACCTTCAACAAGAGTACGGGCCTAGTTAGTTATGTAAGGGTAAAGGTACAGTACAGTGTGACAGATCTAAAACCTTATTTATATGCTCGGCGTTCTTCTACGTGATCTAATCAGTTATGAGGAGATTCGTAGAAGAACCAAGGTCACTGACATAGCTTCCAGGATTAGCAAGCGAAAGTGGCAATGGGCGGGCCACATAGCGCGAAGATCGGACGGACGTTGGGGCTTATGTTCAGCAGTCGACAAGTATAGGCTGAGATGATGAGGATAATGCTGTAAGTTCGGTGACACTGCAATAATATGGTACCATGGAGCTGTTCTGATGATGAAGTCTGTTAAGTAAGTATAAGTGTGTAGTAAGTAAGTATAAGTAGTGTAGTAAGTATAAGTAAAGAGGTGGCCATAAGAACATGTGAAATATACAACGTAACCCCCTTGTGTTTTGGCTTGGTAGATTGGTACTGACAAGTACTATACAACTAAATAGTGTTCAGGGCCTGATGATGATGCCAAAAGGTGGTCAATGGAACCACCCAACTACTCAATATAACACCGCCGTGTTTGGGCTCATTGGATTTTTTTACTACTTTAGACTTACTTCTTTAGACGCGGATGGTGTCCAGGGTGTGATGATAACGTTGGAAAGAAGCCATAGGAACTAAAAACTCCTCAACTAATCAAGATATCTTCTCCTTCGTTTTTTAAATTATTGAGATAAAATTTAAATATATTAGAGAATTAATTTCATACTATTTATTACGTTTTATAAACGTAATATATTAAATGGTTTTTTTATGAAATAATTATTTCTAACATTGTTTTCAGTAATTCAATCTATTCAATTCAAATCAATGAAGTAGTAATTCGATTTATTCAATTCAAATTGATTGATTTTGTTTTTCAATTTATACAAAAACAAATATTTTAATCCTCATATCCTCGTCGAAAAAAAATGACTTTTTTGGAGAGTGACTATCGATTAATGGAATGATGATCACTTACTGCCTCCTTGGCCTAGTAGCATGGTGCAGCTAGCCATCACTATGTCCTGCGTTCGAACCTTGGGTGATGCAAAATTTTGCTGACGTTTTTCGAATCGATAGTCCGGAATCGAGTTTAGTACAATGGCAATAGGCTCACCCCTTAGCACCTAATATTGTCAGCAAAATGTAAATACCAGGCTCGTTATTGCATTTGTCAACGGATGTGATACATATAGTGCAACCTTCGCAAAGTGTCACCTTTGCATAATTCTAATGCTGTGGCTATACACATTCGATGCAGTAGGATTATCGTCATTGAGGTGTAGTCGTGAGAGTTTTAGGGGCCAAAGTTGCACGGAAAGGCTATAGTTATAAGGCTTGAATTTAATCCCGATTTCCTACAAGCGGTCCGTTAGCAGTGTTAAGCAAGCAGCACCTTCACTGGTGATAGCTACGGACGTGGTTAATCACTTTACGATCCTAGACTTAAAGTAACCCAGTTGTGTTCCGGCATGTTGCCCGGAGTTGCCTTTCGAGTAGCCGGGTCTATCCCCATTATACCAATCCAGAACTCGGTCTAACTTCTGTTTCCTCAGCTTATTGCAGAGTAAATAGGCTATCACTCTGTCAGCGTCTGCAGCTGCATGTTCGGCCACATCGTCTCTTTCCATCAGTTGAGACAAGGGTGAACAGTTGACTAGCCCTCTTTAGACTTTTTGTGTACTGCTTACTAGAAAGGCTGTTTCCAACAAATAAAATTTAATATAAAAATACCTTTTCAAAACAAGCTTTTCTATCAAAAACAACGAAAATATCTTAAATAGTTGAGAAGTTCCTATGGTTTCCTTTCGTCTCCAATAATCCGGATCTCAAGTACTTCTCAAGACAAATCCAAGGAGCCCAAACACGGTGGGCTTATATTGAGTAGTTGGGTGGTTTTACTCGCCACCTTTTGGTTTAATCATTAGACCCTAAAAACTATCTGGTTGTATAGTACTTGTCAATACGAATCTAACAATCCTAAGCACAACGGCCTATGGCCACTTTCCGAATCCATCATTAGACCAGCGCCATGGCACCATATTATTGCATTGTCATCGACTTTAGACACGTATGTTAGATTTCAGCTCAATCGGATACCCGCAAATGCTTGAAAAATGGATCACAAAATTTGAACCGGAAAGATAGACATACGAATATTGTAAGTTGTTGTTGACCGTATGGCCAGTATTTTTGTATTCTCGTAGATACCTAGTAGTCTTATGTTTCTCGAGTCAACAGTATCTCAATGCAGTGAGGGCATAATTTCTGAATTAAACTTAGAACTTAAATCGTGTCTTTCAGGTCGCTGTGTAACCTACAGAAACATCAATAGAGATTTTCACCATCAATATGAAACTTTTATAGTATGTTCTAAGCATAACGACTTATCCTAGAGTTAATGCAATACCGGTTCCATTAAAAACAGGGCGTGTTAGAATGATCGTCATGTTACGTGCGGGCGACACCTGTCATATCGCATTATTGTCACTTTCAATGTTCATAATACGACTTTAAGCTCATATGAAGTATTTATTCTTTGTGTGAAATTTTGCTTTACACTGGGTATTGTTTCTGCTTTGTAGATGTGGTTACTAAAAAGTTTCTTATTCATTTTTTGCGTAGTGCAACCGAACCCGTGACCACACAGTTCTTTATGGCGATTGTAATACCACTCCTTTTTTGAGCAACATAAATTTTGCTTTTGTTATGGTTTGATTTATGGCCTAACTTGTGTTAGATATAGCCCTAACACTGGTTTCGCTTAATGATAGTTAATTTTGAAACAACTTCAGAGAGGAGCGGTTGAAGTGTACTGTGTTACCTCATAAAGAACAAACGATTTTAGCTTTCAATGTGATACGCTTATTACATTGAGAGCTAAAATCGTTTGTTCTATTGCCACTATACGAGGCACAATTCCAGACTCTCGACTACTGCGAATTTTCAACTGCAAAACCCCCAATAACACTGGTCCGACAGAATTTGAACCCAGTATGATTGCCAAGCATTGCCTGGAGAAGCAGATTATTTTAGGCAAAATGGACGGTAGACGTACTCAGGGAAGGGCACCTGCAAGATAGTCTGACGAATAAAGAAGGCGGTGGGTGGCAGCATGCATCGGGCAGTACACTCCGCATATGACCGCACCCAATGGAGACTGTTTGTGCGTGGTCGCGATCCTCAGCAATGAGGGAATGAGGAAGATGATGATGTTGATCGCCATTCTTAAAAATGAGCAACTAGACCACCGTTAATTGCTGTCACCACTCCCAGATAAATCTTTTCTTCGGAACTCTTTCCAAATTTGGAATTAAGTATTACCCTTCTAATGAGCGACTTGCTTATCAATTTTGATCCCAAAACTTATAGTGGAATTAAATAATCTTTACTCATTTTTTTTCTCGATGATCGTTTGCATAGCTTTGATACCAATTTAAAACATGTCTATCCCCAGTCGAAAGACGTCCACTTCGGGAGAAAGGCCTTCCTTAAAGCCCGCCACAACGACCGGCTTTGTATTGACCGCATCCAACTTCTACTCGCCACCTTCAAAATGTTATGAGTCCGTCTTGTAGAGGGCCTGTACACTCCTCGTCTTCAGGAGCGTGGTCGCCACTCTATAACCTTTCTGCCCAGTCAGTTTTACGAGCGATGTGCCTCGCCCATTGCCACTTAAGTTTCGCAATTCTGAGTTCTATGTCAGTGATTTTGTTGCTCCTGCGGATTTTCTCGCTTCTGATTCGATCCCGCAGGGTTAGTGAGCATAGCTCGTGCCCTTTGGGTCATCTTATGCTTTCTTATGAAGCCCATCGTAGTGCGGGTAATTTCATTCATTTTCAAATTATCTGTCTAAATCATCACGCCAGATCCCTTGTGGAGTAGGCAGAGAGTACAGAGTTTCAACAGGTTTTTTGATTACATACCTCTCTGGATTCCTCCACTCTCATAGTTCGTCTCATACACACTCGCCGGTTACGGAGACTCTTGACTTGTCCTTCAAATTATACTTAAACAAGTTTATACTAAAACTTTGTTGAGACAAAATAATCCATATATATGATAATGTATATAGGTATTTTGTCTTAACAAAGTGTACTCTGATATTCCGTTATTTGTTTTATTTAAAAACAGACTGATGTGTATGGAAAAGTGATTAAAACTTTATATTGTACAAATAAGCTATATATTATATTTTGTTACTGTCTTATCAACGCAATGAGGAAAACCTCTGAATAAAATACTAACAAATAACACAAAGCTTAAACCGGTGTGTCTAGAAGCCATTGTTGCCCAGGAGTTTCTTTTTACAAGCTTTTTAAGGTGCACTGTTTGTTTGTTTAGGTCGAATCTGGCAAGCTGAATTAGAATTACTTAGTTGTTTTAGAGGCCGTTCCTGCTAGTTGCCCCGTTGCCCTTCTGGCTCGAGCGTAGTGGTTGCAAGCTCGCCCTCTTGTCCGGTAAAGCTGTAAAGGCCTCGCGGCCAACAACTTAGACCATACACACACACATTCGCTGTTATATATGTTTTCAGGATCAGCGGACAAGAAAATCACTTCCTCTTATCCTACGGAGTTGAAATTTGGCATGTTGGTTTAGTTTTGATAACAATGCATTTTTATAAAAAGCATCACATGATACTACACCAGACGAAGAATCTCCTCAACGGCCAACAGCATAGAAACGATGTTTTTTCACTATTAATTAATATGTAGATGAGCACCACGACAGTACTTTTAAACATTTATCCTCCAAGGATTAAAGAAGAGTTAAATAACAAGGTTGACTATAATTTGTCATGGGTATTACTACTAATAAAGTCTCCGCAAGTATGTAAATGACATTTTGTCGAATCCTTTTTCAAATCCATACTAGGCCTGCACAAGACCAACGGTGCAGAAACCTAATGTTATTATATAGTGATTTTATATCACCTAAGGGATTTTGCTCCTTTATATAAGTGCTTGGATACGTAATCGAAAAATACCTGTTTAAATATGAGTTTTAAATATGAGACTTTACTTGTTTCAGCATCAACCCAAGGTAGAGTAGTAGAAAATGCCTATGTACCCACAGTGCATAAAGTATTAAATAAATGAATTATAAGGTTCTTATTAAGTTATAAGTAATTTGAAATTTTAGTTTTGCTCCCGAAAAAATCCCAATATTAGTTCGGAGACTGGAATTGTGTCCGGTATATGGCTATAGGCTCGCCGCATAGCAGAGGAATACTCTGCTACCCCTCCTGGGAATATAAGCGTGACTGAATATAAGCTTCTTAAGAAAGGAAACTGAGTTAGTATACGTTAATGCTTTATAACTTGTTTCCGGGAAACAAAAAATGCTTAGTAAAACCTCCGCAAGAACAAAATGGCTGCTACGTGGCATAATCATCGTGAGCTCTTTTGTACTATTAACAAAAACTATTAGGGTAGGGTGACCATGATAATAAAATTATACACAGTGTAATTTTTGTCGTCCTGGCACGAAAGCCCAGCTAATGTATCCATGCCCACTGTTCACTGTTTTAGTACCAGTGATAAGTAGGTATTTGCTAGATCCTGAACTTTCGCTCCAGGACGACTAAAATTACATACCGTTTCCCTTTTTTTTTTACCGGCCTGACGAGACACTAGCCCAACGAGTCTAGAAGCACATAGTACGAAGCAATCACGAGGTCCTGGGTCCAAAGTCTAGGTCAGAATAATTGAGCTTTTTCTATCAAAAAAAAAAATCTTCTTCGCTGTCAAGAATTCCATTGCTCCCGGAAATTATACTGGTAGTAGACTCACCCATGATTACATCGCGACCTAACATTGTCGGCAAAATATGAGTTTTGCGACTAGAATCGAGAAACATATAGAACTTAGCAGCAGAATAATGAAATCATTTTCTATCTATCTATACCATCACGCCAGATCCCTTGTAGGATAGGCAGAGAGCACAGAGTTTTAACAGGTTCTTTATTTAAATACCTCTCTGGCTTCCTCCACGCTCATAATTCGTCACGCTCGCTGGTTACGGAGACTCTTGACTTGCCTTTCAAATTAAACACGGATTATTTGGTCAAGATAGTCTAGGTCTTCCACAATACCTACATCCTTCTACTTTTACATTGTATATCTGATTTGCTATTCTTTTTGTCGACATTGAAAAATCAATGATTTTTTTATTTTTATTTTGTTTTGGAATGCCGCAATCGTATCACTATACACATATGCTGTTTTTTATTCGTTTATATAGATTTTTATTACTAAAAAAGAAGCAATGGATTCGCATACATACCTGTACCCGGTCGTTTACACGATGCAATAACCCGCTCAATTATAACTAATACCAACCACTTACCTAACGTCGTGGATGTCCGTCCAATCGCATATTCACCCTACATCATAAATAACGTGGCACAGAACAATTATTCACACAGATGGGTATTGTTTCGGCACTGGTCACGCACCGACGCGCGGCGTGAAGGTCGGTTTTGGATGATTGGCAGTACTACTTCCTTTGTTTTAGGGGCCCGTGGTGGGATATATCTTTTTAGACTACATAAGGATTGGATGATACGCCAGAAAATAAATAATATAATTACTATATACTACTAGGCATGCCTTTTAAGTTCTGTTGTTTCCATATTTCCCGGCAATTTTGAATTTGGAACTGTTCTATATTCGAATATGTTTAAATTTTGAATCTCAAAACAGTTGAAAGTATTAGGATTAATGCTATTGTTTAGTTACAGCGTCGATTGGAATCTGTCAGGTTACGTACGAAAATAAATCTTTCTAAGGAAAATGTTCGTGCAATAATTTTCTACAACTTTAGAAGAGGCCTGACACGGCTTCAGTGTTTTGAAGAGCTAACATCTGTGTTCAGTGATGAAGCCCCATGTTTGCGGACTGTCGAACGCTGGTATTTAGAATTCCGGCGTGGACATACTAGTGTTAGCGACAAATCTCGCGAAGGACGCCCAAAATCCGCCTTCACTGAAGATAACATCATTGCTGTGAGACAACTAATTTTCGAATATCGTCATGTGACGTATCGAGAGATAGAGGCTCTATTAGGCATCTCAGGGACAACCATTCAGAAGATCTTGCATGAAGCGCTTGGTGTGAGAAAGCTAGTTTGCCGTTGGATACCGCATCTGCTTTCCGACGATCACAAGGCGGCCCGCGTCAGATGATGTAAGAAAACTCTGCAAAGGTTCAACTGAGCTGAGTCAAATCACGTCTACGACATCATCAGTGGTGAAGAATCTTGGATCTATGCCTACGATCCTGATTCCAAACAACGAGTGGTATACCACAGTTTGTTTACCACAAGTCATCGCCGAACTTCGAAAATCTAACTCAAAGCGACGCATCATCCTGCACCACGACAACGCCAGCTCACACAGCGCTCGTCAAACGATTGAGTATTTGAAGCAGGAAAAAGTAGAAATTCTTGACCATCCTCCATACAGTCCTGACTTAAGCCCTAACGATTTCTTTACATTTCCTAAAATTAAGAAAAGTCTTCGTGGTCAAAGGTTCCAGTCTGGTGAAGAAGCAGTCGACGCTTTCAAGTCAGCCATTTTGAACACCCCCACCTTAGAGTGGAATAAATGTTATAATAACTGGTTTGAGCGAATGGAAATGTGTATTAAGCTACGTGGTAAATACTTTGAAAAACAATAAAAAGTACTATAAGGTTCTAGTTGTGTTTTTTCTTCAAACGACAAAACTTAAAAGGCATGCCTCGTATAGGTACTATTCTAGCTGGAGAAAGGTTGTTGCATGCTCGTCTTTTTGTCGGGTGAAGCTGTAAATAATAATAACAACAATAAATTCTTTATTTCTGTAAACTGGAATTACGTGTTAGTAGAACATTTAGACAATATTAGGGTTAGTAAAGAAACATATTAACATTAAAAAAACGCAATCAGTTACACAAATTAAGTCTGTACATAAACCATACAACAATGATTCATGTACTGATAGTCGAGTCTATCAATCAGGATCCTGTTGGAACTGCCCCGAACGCACCAGGAATGCGCACTGTTTCCTCATAGTGGCGAAAAAAACAATCAACTGTCGCCTCAGCGAGTGTGGTTGCGCCGAGATTACGGCGCAGTACACGCTCGAGGTTTGCCCTGCTTGGGCTAAACAGCGTGGCTCGCTAGCTGCAGTTGTGGGGACGGATCTTTCGCTGCCGGCGATTGTTGGAACTTATAATTACGTTTCCTAAAAGGCATTTTACTAAGTTTAGCCAGACTTATGGCTTTACGTGTCTTCTGAAGTATTCCGAAGCAAGACGCTCCAATTTGACGCCGCCGACGACGACTTCCAAGCCGAACGCTGGTTAACCTTAATGTCCGTAGAAAAACAGTTTATTTATAGCCGATCTTTATAATAGCAAGAATTGTTCGATTTCAACACTTCTACTACCTGAATAACTCGAGAATATAAAAAATATTATAAAAATATCAAAGTATATACCTACGGAACATGTATTTATTCATCTCATTCGTTCATACCCAAACTTATTACATTGCTATTGTAGCAATGAAAGAGATTTATCGTAACTGTAGTATCAATCGTTATGTACAAGATTTAAACGTTTATTATTGAATGAATAGTTCTGTTCTTGAGTTGTTCATAATCATTGACATTCAGAAGTGCGTGAAATTCGTTAAATTATTTATTGTATCTGTATTATTATAGCAATGATTTGTAAATTTGAAGATACATTTATGTTAATCTTGCCTCATTTATGAAGTAAAATTTATTAGCAACTTTGCCCATTGCTGGGCAAAGGCCAGCTCATAAATCGAGGTAAGAGAGATTATACCATATTCCACCACGCAAATGTAGTGCGGATTGGTGGAGGCAAGTTGGTATTGGTGGCACTTATCACGCCATCTGCGAGGCATCCAACTTGGCTTAGCGGAGCCCAACTTAAAAAGCATGGGGCCGTCCCAGAAAAGATGCCACTAAAGGTACGGCCAAACCAGCGCGTTCAGCCTCGGCCGCGGTAGCGTGTACGGCGATCAGCTCCAGCAGTAATATATGTATGGAAATGTTCACACCAATGCAGCTTGAGTTCTCATGCGATATCTGAGCGGCATCTGCACGCGCAATTATAGGGGATACTGATCGCCACCGTGATCGCCGCGGGGGACGCTACTGGAGCCGCGGTTGAAGGCGTTGGTTTGGCCGTACATTAACGGTCACCCATTTTAGACTAACCAAGCCGAATGTAGCTTAAACTTGCTAAAACTATCTTAGGTAGAACTTACGAGCGCCTGTTAAATCAATAGTCATAATGCCATAGGTACATCTGTCAACCAATCTAGCCAATTTTAGCAAAGGTGAAGGCATATGTGATGAATTCGCTAGTGAAAAGAACTATCCTGGTGTGCCCTTAGGTGTTAGGTAGGATGTTGCCGATGTGTGATCGCACCTAAAATTCGAAACCGTCCTGGCTTTATCGTAGGATTTTTACCCTTTTAGAATATTATTAGTAGTATTATATATCAGTCATAAGGCATCACACTAGAGCTAGATCGTAAACTAAATTTTTGTAACATAACATTTTATCTATGCACAGCATGATGAGAGGGATTGGATCCAGTGGTATATTAATATTATCATAATAATAATATTAGCCCTGTTAAGAAACTGTCCCACCGTTAGTCACGGGCCACTTCTCAAACTGATAGGGTTTAGGCCATCATCCACCACGCTGGCCCAGTGCGGGTTGGCGAACTTCACAGACCATCGAGAAACTCTTATTATTATACTAGGCACACCAGACTCCGGACTCATGCTAGCAATATTATCATCGAAAATTACACTTTTTTTACATAAAAAAGCGTAGTGCGCACGTAGTGTGGGAACACTAGGGTTTATTCCTGTATCGTGGACGCGTTAACAAACATAAAAATTGACATACACAAATACCCAGACTGAAACAAATAATTGTGGGTCACACAAAGATTTGTCCCGTGCTGGAACCGAACCCGTGACTATAAGACACAGTGGTTAAGAGCTTAAGCCGCTTAAGCTCTTAACCACTGCGCTAAGTCGTCTGTAAAACCTAGGATTCGAATCGAACTTTGTGATTGCTACGCGAATAATATGCCACTAGACCAACGAGGTCACCGAAAACAGATAATTTGAGTTTTGAGTTAGGTGCGATATATTTTCAGTCACCAATAAAGTAGTCTAAATATTTCGATATTTATAACATTATCTATCTATCTATCTATAACCTCACGCTAGATCCCTTGCGGGGTAGGCAGAGAGTACAGAGTTCCAACAGGTTCTTTCCTTACATACCTCTCTGGCTTCCTCGACTCTCATAGTTCGTCTCATACACGCTCGCCGGTTACGGAGACTCTTGACTTTTCCATCAGATAAGACTCGGTTTATTTGGTCGTGGTAAGATAGTCTAGGTCTTCCCCGGTACCTGCATCCTTCCACTTTCACATTGTATATCTGTTTTGTCATTCTTTCCTCTGGCATTCTTTCTATATGCCCGAACCAACGGAGCATGCCCTTTCTCATCTTTACACCGATACTATCTTTCATACCTACTCGCTGTCTTATTATGCTGTTGCTAATGCGGTCGGTCAGCTTCACTCCGCACATCTTCCGCAGAGCTCGCATTTCTACCGCATTTATCCTACTTTCATTCTCCTTCTTACATACCCAGCTCTCGCTACCATATAACAGCGTTAGGACAAGAACTCTGTTATGTATGGCCAGCTGCGCCTTATGGCTTAAGTGCCGGCTCCCGAGTAGCTTTCCCATCGCACCATTCACTCTGTTCCCTGCACTTACTCTTCTCTCTATGTCAGATGACATTATCTCAATAATAATAATATCAGCCTATACTGTCCCACTGCTGGGCAAAGGCCTTCTTTCACAAATCGAGGTGGGATCACCACGCGGACGCAGTGCGGTGCAGTGGAGGCAGGTTTGTGGCCACCTGCTGTTGGAACTTATCAAGTCGCCTATAAGACCTCCAAATTGGCTTAACGACTACCACATTACATGGTAACCGGGATCAACCGCTTAGTTGCTTTCCATGAAGAATGAAGATGCTCGCACATGAAAATTCCACAAACGGTTTCCCATCTCAGGCCGACCGAGTCGAACGCTGCTTAACGTTGGTGATCGCTAAGAACACCGCGGTTGCACAGCGCTACAAGAACTTACAATCATTATCTATAGGAACATTATCTATAGGTTTATATTATATCTATGACCCCGAAGTATTAACCTCGAGATTAATCCATGTCCTCCGGTGCTAATATCGATTGTAATTTGGATAATTGCCTTATTTTCCGCATTACGTCTACTACTCTAGTAGGTAATTTATTCGGTTCCTATTTAACGCAAACAAATAAACAGTTTTATTGTAGCTACTGTTAACGATAGACGTGGATTTCGGCTATTTGGAAACTTTTTTGAGTGTTTTTTTTTTGTCACGTTTTTTCTATTGTTATTTTTAGGAGTGCGTCTATGTTTTAATAAGTGAGTTAGATAAGTGTTTTTTTTAATGGTATAAGTGTTGTGTTATGATTTAAAACTAAAAAATAAGTTGTTTTTAGATCGTAATATTATTATAACTTATAAAATATGCGCGGTGTTGTGTAAAAACAGTGCTCAGTCAGACTGATTTATTAAAATTTATAATTTAAATTAACAATTCATATTATTATATTAGCATTCCATAAACTATTTAATTCAAAGGATTTTTTAATTAAAATACATTAAGTTGATGCCACAAACATTTCAATTAAAACTAATTTTTTGTTAATTTGAAGTTTGCAAAATAATACCAGTGTTTGCAAACTTTTTTTCACTGTTTTAATCTCAGATATTTAAGTGTCGTCTAAAATAATCTTGGTGTGATATTGAAGGATTAAACCCATAACGTGAACTCAAAGGTAAATATTTGTATACGCATTTAACACTTGTAACAACAGCTGTAAATATTTTATTAATAAAATTATACCTAAGATATTATTCTGTCAATTTGGTAAAAGGTTTAGGCGCTCGTAGCGCTAACTCTGAGATGGGTGACCGTTTCTGGCATTTCCATTTCCGAACTCCTTTGCTGAAAGCACGCTATGCCGTTGGTACTGATTCCTAATTTAGTGGTAGTCGTTAAGCTGAATTGGTAGCCTGATGGATCGATGTGTTGCAACAGCAGGTGGTCAGGAACCTGCCTCCACCAACCGCACTGGTTTATCGTGATGGAGCATGACCTAATCTCTTTCACCTTGATGTGTGAGAGAGTCTTTACTTAGCAGTTCTCACTGGTATATAGGTTGATGTAAAATTACGAATGGAATATACATATAAACAAGGTAACCTTAATATAGAATGGGCAGGAACAACTCGAGAAGTGTAAAATATTCTAATATTTTAGTATCAGATTCAGATTATGATATGTGTATCGCAAAATAAAGCAATCTGAAATTACAATGAACGCGGTGCAGCCTATTAACCGAATTAAAAAAGGAGGACGTTTTTAATTAGACTGTATTTTTGTTTGTCTTTATTATTACCTCATATCTCCGTCGTTTCGAGACGGATTTGGATGAGATGATTATTTTTTATTATTTTAAACGTCTCTTTACCACGATGTTATTGTATTGTGTTTGTTGAAATCTCAAAGAATTTAGAGTGATATTCCTGGCAGGCGCTTTGTACTTGGTTCTTTTTTAGAGGTTATTAACTTGTACTCATTATTTTGAGAAGGATATGAAATAATACGCAGACACATAATAAGAAGGAGTGACTTTATGACTTACAATTATAAGAAAAATTAAGGATATTTAAAACAAAAGTAAGAATAAAATAGCGCCTCTCCTTTAACCTATGCCTCAGAAATGGAACCTCTCATTTTATTTATGGATGTCGTAAATATAACCACTTTTGAATGCATACTGATAGATGTCATAAACAGAGGCTCTTATTCATTTTATGGATGCCCTAAGAAGAATCTCTTTCTACTTATAAGTATCGTAAATAGATTCAATACTTCTCTTTAGTAGTAAGGTAAATCAACGCCCTCCTTCTACTTATAGGTATCGTAAAAAGTGACTAAGAGATTAGACATTATTTTCCATCAAACAGGCAGTATGCCATAGCTCAAATAATTCCAAGATTCTGAATGTCGTAGATTTGTGTGACTTACGTCTTAGGCAGAGGTAGAGGTCGGACGTCATTTGACCTGATTTCTCCCATCTCGATATGTGAAAGAAGATCTTTTCAGATCAGATCTGATCAGAAGTATAGGCTGTTTTATTTATAAGTCGGCGTGAAAGGTGGATTTATCTTCGTTTCCATAGTCATCTGCATGGTGGCCAAGCATGAAGGAAATCTTCAAACAGCACTAGGTTCTTGTCCGGCACACTGATCTTTCTTGATATCCAAACTTTGGTAGTAAAATATCCGAGGATGCGCACAATAGTTGAAGATTGATATTGTAACATGAAATGCTGTGAGATTAGCTGATCCGCGACAACGCAGCGCCGTCTGACATCTTACATTGGCTATCTGTCATCGGTAAATCGTCATTTGAACGCTGTCATCTCTCATCGCTTTATAACTAAACATACTAAAGATATTCCATTAACTGTGTTCTTCAAATAATAGGATACGACATATGTAAGTTGTATTAATAGCCTCATCACTCATACTGGGGGCTGTTTAAGTCAATTTTAGTTAGATATAAGCGTTTATTACGGATAGAATTCAACCGTCACACCTATATTTCCCAAGCGGGGGTGGCGGAGGTGTACTGAGTGCACCCACATTTCACCGACGATGTTAGGTCCTATGTAATACGGGGCGAGCCTATTGACATATACCGGGCACAATACCAGTCTCCGGACTTATACTGGGAAGTTTTTTTCGATAGAAAAACTTCATTTGACCGACCTAGGATTTGAACCAAGGACCTCGTGATCACCAAGCGATGCGCTTTCCACTAGACCAATGAGGCAGTCATGCATAGCATTTCAAATTTCCTAATACTGATGAACGATTTTGGCCGTCAAGTTAGTGGTTAAGAGCTCAAAGGTTTTGTCACATAGCCGACGTAGCGCGACGGGAGCGGGACAGTGGTGCGGCTTGGGTAGTTGTAATAATTATATTAATACGTGAAGCAAAAACTTTGTACCCCTTTTTACGAAAATTGCGAGGACGGAGGAGTATGAAATTTCCTACACTTATAGCTTATATAGAGAAGGAGTGCGGATTGTTAATATTATTTTTAAATTATGCATAAAATATACATTAAATCAATAAAAAAAAACATTACACACACTTCCATGTATTTGACACAATACACTTCAAATTATTTGGCTATAGTCTTACTGAATGTCAAACATAACCAGCAAACGATGAAAGAGTTTCTACAAAAAACATCGCATACAAAGAAGTTTTGTATCATTAATTAAACTATCGAAATTTGTATGTCAAGTTCAATGGACAGCATTTTCTTTATCGCATGGTTTTTTTTTACAATAAAAAAGGTATTCTTTATTTTAATCATTTTTTGTTTTTCGTTTTTATTTCAATTTCATATAATTTGTTTGGAAAATATAGGCCAATTAACAGTGTACCCTTGGCGAAATCTGTGATTAAAGAAGTATAGTCTTTGACAATAGAATCTTAATAATGTTCAAATTTATAATTTAAATTAATTATGGTCGAATGTCGACCAATGGGCGACCATTAGTATACTGAAATGTACGGGAGACGCCACACAGCACAGCCTCGCTTAGCCCGACAGCAAACGTCACGATCCGCCGCCGTCGCGCTCGACGCGATTACAAATGAAACAAGCGGGGAGCAAGACGGCAATATGCATACAAACGGGACCGCTCATCCCCCGACGGCGCGACGTCACTCCCGCAGTGTGACGTGTGCGTCGCGCTGCCGACCACCGACCCAGTGCTTCCGTTGCGCTCCCGTCGCCCTCTGTCGGCTATTTGATCAAACCTTAAGCCGCTCCGCCCTATTTCGAGTGGTCGCGGGCTAGAGACCCGCACGGGACCCTTTTTTCTGTGACCAACAAATATTTGTTGCTCTGGGTGTTGGAGTATATGAATTTTATGTTTTTAAATCTACCCACGATACAGGAATAAAGCCTAGTTATTTTTGGGCAGTCGAAGATATTATCGTTGTTACAAGCTGAACAGAATTCTACTTAAATAAGTACAATACCATAGAAATAAACATAAATCTAGCTTATGCACTGAAGGCACCTGTCCTAGATACATACAATGTAGCCTAAGAAACGAGGAGAGGAGGTACCTGTCCTCTTTCAGAGAAGGGATAAGACATAACAACAGACAGTTAACAACAGCGGAAATGTATTACGAACGAAGAGAAAGTCTATGATTACTTAAAATGTTCCGCGTTGGCATTAACTGGTGACAGTACGTGAATGAACTAAGGGATATGATAACTTTTATTTCCGTGTTATGTCTGAGATCAAAATAGACATCGCTTATACAAGGTGTATCGTAAATAACGCAATACCTCAGACACCCCGATTAGATAATTGCTTCACAAAATCATTACGATAACCAATTTTCCAAATATAAATATTTTTACTTCTTTTTTAAGCAGTTTTATACCTCAAGTAACTATGGAACTTGTACGTGTATAGATAGATAGATAGAGTACTCTTTATTGTACACCAGTGATATTAACAATTAATTACATACAAGAAAGAAAAAAAAAATAGGTACAATTGGCGGTCTTATCGCTAAAAGCAATTTCTTCCAGACAACCAATGTATTGGAAGAAGCAACATACGGAATAGGGCAGTTATGGTGGCGTACACTATAAACCTCAATAATACATACTGTCATCATTTTACTTACATACATATCATAGTTATAATACAACATTATATACATACATATAATACTATGCAAACATATAAATATATCTTACACACAATACAGAGAGTGTGCAATGAAAAATTTATAAATGAAGAAAGTGGTCGTGTATGTATGAGTGTATTGAAAAATACGTTTTAAAAATGCATTTGAAGTCTCTGTTTTGCGTTTAATCCAGAAAAAAAATATTTTGTTATAGCGTACTAAAGGAGTAACAGCAAAGGAGCAACAAAAAATCTAAGATACATTAAACATTTTTGGAATCAATTATGTTATCGATTTAGAATAAACTACTTTAAGGTCTTGCGTTTATTATGTTACACCTTGTATATTAATTTATTTAACTTGCAAAGTTCGTATGGCTGGCTGTCTGTCTGTCTGTCCGGTTCAAATCTTGTGATCCATTTTTCAAGCACTTGCGGGTGGGTACCTGGTTGAGCTGAAATTTGGTATACATGTATAGCTTTGATGACAATGCAATAATATGGTACCATGGAGCTCTGATGACCCAATTACTCGATATAACCCCACCGTTGTTGGGTTCGTTCGATTTTTTTGAAGAGTACTTTATACCCGGATGCTGTTCAGGGTCTGATGATGGAACCGAAAAAAAGCCATAGCCATAGCTATAAGAAGCCATACGGTAATAGAATCTCTAACAAACTGGTTAAGCAGTATATAGTACACCTCTATATCTATCTATATCATCACGCCAGATCACTTGCGGGTTAGGCAGAGAGTACAGAGTTCCAGCAGGCTCTTTCCTTACATACCTCTCTGGCTTCCTCTACCCTCATAGTTCGTCTCACACACGCTCGCCGGTTACGGAGACTCCTTACTTGTCCTTCAGATAAGCCCCGGTCTATTTGGTCATGGTAAGATAGTGTAGGTCTTCCCCGGTACCTACATCCTTCCAGTTTCGCATTGTATATCAGTTTTGTCATTCTTTCTTCGGACATTCTTTCTATATGCCCAAACCAACGGAGCATACCCTTTCTCATCTTTACACCGATACTCTCTTTCATACCTATTTGCTTTCTTACTACGCTGTAACACTTTATGTGTAAACTTATCAAAGACAAAAATTGTAGAAATTGAGAATTATAAAGGAAACAACCAACATTTAAACATATCATATGAAGGCACAAGAATTAAAAACGCTACTGACTATAAATTTTTGACATTTTTCTAGATAGGCAGACTGCAGTTGGAAATCACACACACAAATTGTTAGTAAAAAGATAAATAGATTCGTATATGCACTGAGAAGGACACGAAGAACAGTAAGCGAAAGGGCTGCAATAACAGCTTATTACGGGTATGTACAGTCAGTGTTAAGGTACGGGTTATTGTTATGGGGAAACGCGACGAATGTTCATAGGGTGTTCCTTGGAGCCTTGGAGCTTGATATTCTCAGCGATATCTCAGATATACTTCATTAATATGACGTATTAAGCATTGCATCCACTTCTGACATTTTATTATGGACATTGTGTGTATTATTTTATTTTAAAATGCCAATTATCGATGATGTTACTATTATTATTGAACTCAAAATTATTTATATGACATTTTCATAATAATTGTAATGTGAATTATAATTAATGTTGGATTTTATGAGTATGACAAATTTGCATGCCGAGTTCTCGGTGAAACATGTAGCACTGTAATAATATTATTATAACAAACACCTTGTATAATACCATGTTTCAAGCAATAAATGATTTACCTATCTAAGAACTCCTCAATTAAGCATGATATCTTCGTCGTGTTTTTGCTATAAAAGTTTGTTTTAAAAAAGGTCTTTTTAAATTAAATTATTCTTATCTATCACGTCACGTCAGATCTCTTTATTATTATTTTTATTAACCTACCTAATAGCTGTTACCTGTTGGTGTATGTTTTTTTCTTTATTTATTTCTTTATATTTGTTCGGGGCTCATGCAGCAACTAATGAATCGTTTTTCCTAACACCTTAACCACTGAAAAGCATGTAGACTGAAATAAAAACTACAATATTATGTATACATATTTATAAATACTAGTGGTCGCCCAAAGGTCGATATTCGACCTACTCTTTCATCGTTTGCTGGTTATGTTTGACATTCAATAAGACTATAGACAAATAATATTAAAGACAAACATCAATTTGACATGTATTGTGTCAAATACATGGTAGTGTGTGTAATGTTTTTTTCATTGATTTAATGTATTTTTGAAGCATAATTTTAAAAAAATATTAGCTTTTGCACTCCTTCTCTATATAAACTATAAGTGTGGGAAATTTCATACTCCTCCGTCCGCGCAATTTTCGTAAAAATGTATACAAAGTTTTTGCTTCACGTATTAATATATAGATTTGGATGTCATTAAGGCTTCATCAATGGGAGGCCGGCAGAGGTCACGTGCTTACTGCTAGCCATTACAGTAATTGTTATCGACACGCTACCTCGGTATATGGTATAAACACTTGCAATTGAAATATCTCAGATATTTGTCCAATATATGGAGATATTATGTACTTGTTGACCTATGAGTCTTATAACTTCATTTTAGTATGTCACCACTGAGTGGAGACCACGCCTTGCCTATAGGCAAGCGCAGCGTAGGACAGCCGCCTACTAGATGCACCGATGATCTTGTGAAGAACGCAGGAAGTCGTTGGATGCAGGTGGCACCGGACCGGTTGCGCTAGAAAGCGATTGGGGGAGCCTATGTTAAGCAGTGGACAAGTATAGGCTGAGATAATGATGTAGATGACTACTTAGACTACGAGAAATGACGAAGATATAACTAAATAGTTTAGAAGGGTGTAAATTGATGACTCCGATTGCCTCGTTGGACTAGTGGCGACTAATGCGCGTAGCGATCACGAGGTCCTGAACTCGAGCCTCACAATTTTCCAGATATAATGGCTACATGCTCGCGCCCTAATTCATTGGGATATAATATAGTCGGCGGAAAGGAACACACCAGTGCTTTTGCTATGGCACAGTAGAAACAATTTATATAGCGTGGATGCGTAAAACACGAAATTTATATACACAAACACCTTTTTTTTACCTAGGGAAAATCCTGTATAGGAATTCCGCAAGCCTCTGGAGAAGCTTGTAGAGCGATTCCTACCGAAAACTAACATTTGTGGGTCACATAAAGATTTCTTCCGTGCAAACTGCCGTCTAATCGATACAGTGGGCTAAGTCTAACAGTTAAGCTCTTCACCACTACAAGTCTTCCGTCAAAATTCCGATCCAATCCGTCCGATTAAGCACATTCTTGGGATCAGTGTCGCTTCTCAATCTATTTTGGATGTTCTCGTCTTTCAAGACGCCTTGCGAACCGTCGAGGCCCGCAACTCATGGATTGCCCGCGCTAAGTACCGTACTCGTAGAACCACTCCTGCCTCTGTTCTCCTCGGAGTAGTTCCCTCAACGTTAGGGGAATCTGAGCGCAACCTAAGGAGCACATTCGACCATTTGGCCATAATTGCTGTTTATATTCTTAGCGATGATGAATGAACAACCTTGGTCTGTCGCTATTTATTAAAGTTGTCAGTCCGGTGTTTTGTCATAACGTCTACAATTACGCGTCATGTGATACTTGTATGATTGGTACAATCATAATACTATGTATTTAATAAGTAATCATTTTTTGCGTGTTTTAGTTGGCTGTAACTTTTTAATCAACGTATGATATCACGTGATATAATAATATATTATCTATCTATCTCTATCTATATCAACACGCCAGATCCCTTGCGGGGTAGGCAGAAAGTACAGAGTTCCAACAGGTTCTTTCCTTACATACCTCACTGGCTTCCTTCACTTTCATAGTTCGTCTCAAACACGCTCGCCGTATACGGAGACTCTTGAATTTCCATAAATTAAGGCTCGGTCTATTTGATCGTGGTAAGATAGTCTAGGTTTTCCCCGGTACCTACCTCTTTCCACTTTCAAATTTTATATCTGTTTTGTCATTCTTTCCTCTGACATTCTTACTATATGCCCGAGTCAACGGAGCATGCCCTGTCTCATCTTTACACCGATACTATCTTTCATACCTACTCGCTTTCTTACTACGCTGTTGCGAATGCGGTCGGTCAGCTTCACTCCGCACATATATATTAGTATATTAAATCACCTTATACTGCCGCACTCCTAGGCAAAGGCCTTTAGCCACAAATCGAGGTGAGAGAGATTAGTGGAGTGCGTATAAATGGAGATAGGTTTGTGGCCACTTGCTGTTGGAACTTATCAAGACGCCATAAATGCTTCCAAAAAAAAGTTGTTCTAAGGATAACATGATGATATGGTTTCATTGTATTCACGCTACTTTGTTTTTATCTTTTATTAGTAAATTCTTTTATTATTTTTTGTTTTCTCTTTTTTTATTTTTAGATTCACTCTTTGTTTAATTTTTTTTATTGTTTTATTTTAGTTTGAGTGTTGTCTTTAGACTTTTTTTTAGTGTATGCTAAGTAATGGGTTTTATTTAAGTAATGGTACACTTAGGTTTAAATTGAAAATGTATTATTGGTGTTAGTAGTAGTAGAATTAGTGCGTTATTGGTGAACTCATTGTTGAAGAGCTAAATAAATAAATAAACTAGGCTTAACAACCACCACATAAAATGGTAAACGGGATCCACGGCTTAACGTGCCTTCTGAAGAATGTAGTCGAAAGTGGAATAAATGAACTATGTATAAGGTATAATTTTTGATATCCCTATATAATATATATAAGGGACACTTCAAACAACTTCAAAAAGACAACTATCCAGCCTATATTCATCAAGCGGGGTTGACAGAGGTGGGTACATCCACATATCGCCATCGATGAAGGGTCCTAATATAATTAACCTATTGTTATTATACATAATTTCAAACTCCAGACTACTATTGAGAATTTTTCGATAGAAAGAATCACACTTTAGGCGACATAGGATTCGAACCCAAAACCTCGTGAATGTCTTTCGCACTATATGCAACTTGTCTAACGAGATATATCAACTGATAGAATATCTTAAAATTACTTTAAAAAAGCAGGATATATTTAAATTGACTATATGTTTTTGTTTGTGTATTACCTCATATCTTCGGCATCCGTTGACTAATTTGGATGTTATTTATGCTGGTAAAATATGAGAATTTAAAAATAGAGGTAAAAAAAATAAAAATAAGAAACCAATATACCTATATTTAATACGGTATAATTATATATACGGTATAATTATTAATTATACATAAATATTACATTTATACATAGTGTAACTAATTAACGCAAGACCTGAAAGTAGTTTGTTCTATTTCGGTAACTGATTTGATTCCAACTATTTTTAATGCATCTTACATTTTTTTTTTTCTTTTTTGGCGTTTCTCTACGTGATCGAATCAGGAATGAGGAGATTCGTAGAAGAACCAAGGTCACCGACATAGCCGTTAAAATTAGCAAGCTGAAGTGGCAATGGGCGGGCCACATAGCGCGAAGATCGGACGGGCGTTGGGGCAGAAAGATTCTAGAGTGGAGACCACGTATTGGCAAGCGCAGCGTGGGACGACCACCTGCCAGATGGACCGACGATCTTGTGAAAATCGCAGGAAGTCGTTGGATGCAGGTGGCATCGGACCGGTTACGCTGGAAAGCGATTGGGGAGGCCTATGTTCAGCAGTGGACAAGTATAGGCTGAGATGATGATGATGATGATATTTTTTTAATTTGCAAACAATGCTGTTATTCCTTCAATGGGCTATAAAAAACTAATTTTATTATTAATTCAGAGCAATACAGAGATTACAAATGACCATATGTTTTTGTTTGTGTATTACCTCATATCTTCGGCATCCGTTGACTAATTTGGATGGTATTTATATTCCTTATGCTTATGCTTACCGGATTAGTAAGCTGAAGTGGCAATGGGCCGGTCACATTAGCCGAACAACCGATAACCGCTGGGACAAACGAGTTCTTGAGTGGAGACCGCGGACTGGCAAACGTAATGCAGGATTCCCTCAGGCTAGGTGGAGCGATGACCTTCGTAGGGCGGCTGGCAGAAACTGGATGCGAGTAGCCGAGGATCGTACCCAGTGGCGTACACTTGGAGAGGCCTATATCCAGCAGTGGACTGCTATAGGCTGATGATGATGATGATGATGATGATGATGCTTATGAATTTTTATTTTGTTACTATAAGGAAAAAATGTAAGGATGTTGCATCGGAAAAACCATGTGAGAGCTAAAAATTTGGTTTAGGAATATATTAATGAGACCTGTGTCATTTCGAGGAAATAATAATCAGAGGGCTTAGTACAAACATATTGTGTTACATATTCCGTAAATTTGTGTGATCCCTTGGTATTTTAGTGATCTCCAAACTTAAGCAGCGTTCGGCTCGGTCGGTCTGAGATGAGTGACCGTTTGTGGCATTTTTATGGTTGTGCACTTCCATGGAATGTCAAAGCGTTGGTACCGATTGCCACTCATTTATTTATTTATTCTTTATGTACATAGGTGGACTTAATGCCTGAGGCATTCTACCTTAAGGTGGTGTAGAAACAACTGTGGTAGGTGCTCAAATATAAGAATTTAAATGGAGGCAAAAAAAATAAAAATAAAAAACTAATATACCCATATTTAATACGGTACAATTATACATAAATATTACATATATAAACACACACATATACATGAACACAATTACACTATACATGAACCAGATAGTGTGACAAAACGACATGAATTATTAACGTTTAGAAGAATCCGCCAAAATATTGTGTAGTAGACATTCCTGCAGATTTTTTTTAAAAGTGAGACAAATGTTAGCCATCCTGAGGTCCAGAAGCATAACCTTCCAAAGTATGATAAATTGGACAAAGACAGAGGAGTTAACGAAATCAGTCCAGTGAGAGGGGCACTAAAGAAGACGATTACTTGAGGGGCGTAGAGATTTATCATGAGTAGACCATAAGTACTGAAATTGGAAAGTAAGAGGCGAGACAGAAGAACGAAGGATAGAGAATAATGTTGTTAATGCCTTTAAAGGCGTTTCCTATTCGGCAACGCAGAGGCGTTGCCGAATAGAAAACCACTTAATGTGGTATTCGCTAAACAATTAAGAAGCCTTATTAGGCGATTTGATAATTTTGTACAGCAGGTGGCCACAAAATTGCCTCTATTAATTTGTATTAGATCCGCGAGGTAAATTATGACCTAATCTCTCTTAATTCGATTTGTAAGAAAAGACCTTTGCCCAGGATTGAAATAGTATAGGGTGATATTCACCTGCCTATGGTCTGTCTGGACTTGGCGTGATGAATGGAGAAAATAGAAAAATTAGGTTGTAATGAAACTCAAGTATAAAAATAGTATAGTATACCGTTCAATAATTTATAATACCCACCTTACATGCAATCTAGTAACCAATTATACGATACTTACTACAAAACAAAAACAAACATACACACGCACTTACTTCAAACGAAACCCAACCTTATCACTACACCATAACGACTAAAATTACCGCAAAACATATCATTTATTTAACAAAATACAACTTTATTTCAAGCTGTCACATCAAGGAAATGTCAACTCTGTTTTCATAGAAATAAGATGTTTTTAATCGGCAATAGTAAGGTGGTTTAACTTAATATGATCATAGCGAATCAGAGGCATTAAGACAGCTATTGACATGTCGGTAAATAGTCATTAATTAGTTCAATGGGTGACGGTTAGTGTAACTGAGGTTGCCACATATAGGACAGGGTCTTGATATAAAAAGAAGTCAAGAGTATAAACTAGTTAGGTATGATTATTTGACGAACCGCTTGGGCCAGTGGTTAGAGCTTACGCCACTCCGTCCACTGAATCGAGTAGTTGCAGGTTTGACCCACAAATATTAGGTTCAGACTTGATGTTTGTAAACGCTTCCACGACACAGGAATAATTCCTTGTGTAGGGTTACGTTCTCTTAAAAAGAAACCATTCATTTCATATCAAATTGAATCATTTATTTTGTATAAACCTTGCAAGAGCATTTACAAATTGCCAATCCGTACTAATATTATTAATTCGAATGTAACTCTGTCTGTCGGTTTGTCTGTTACCTTTTCACGTCTATACCGCTAAACAGATTTTGATCAAATTTGGCATGGAGATACATTTTATCTGGGAGAAGGACATACGCTATATTTTATTACTTTTATCTTAAAAAATAACACTTAAGGGTGTGAAGTAAGGGATGAAAGTGTGTATAGAACGAGCGGGTGAAACGGCCGGGCACAGCTTATACTATATATTTTTTTTAAATCTATCTTCTAATCAAGGAAGCAGTGATAGCCTAGTTGTTAGACCGTTGGACCAGAGAGTCAGAGATTTAGGGTTCAAATCCCTATCACTTGTTTTGACGGCGAAGGAAAACATCGTGAGGAAACCTGCCTAAGAGTTTCTCGAAGGTATGTGAAGTACTCCAACCCGCACTGAGCCAGCGTGGTGGACTATGGCCTAAATCCTCTCAGTTAGAGAGGAGGCCCGTGTCCAATGGTGGGACAATTTCTTATCAGGGCTAATATTATCATTATCTGCTAATCAACCACCGAATTGCAAAGCGGCCTCCACTGAAAAGATTTGACGAGAAGCTTAGTTTTGTTACGGCAAAACCAAAAGGAAAGGCTATATTTTTAGCATTATATATGCAAGATTGTGTTTGTGTACGTTCTACCATAGCGCCTAGACTACTCATCCGATTTCGATGAATAAGGTGTCAATGGATTTGTTATTGTCGTTCAGGAGATATAGGATACATTTTTCTGTAGTTGGGTTACTAATCTTTAATTTTTTTTTTTATTTCGTTTTATTCGACTAATTATGAGAGTGGAGAAAGCGAGAGAGGTCTGTAATGAAAGAACTTGTTGGAACTCTATACTCTCTGCCTAGCCCGGAAAGTATCTGGCGTGACGATATAGGTAGAAGTATTTTTATTGCATTTTGCTTATAATCCTGTGATAGTTAGCATGTTTAGATGTTTGAATGTTTGTTACTCATTCACGCAAAAACGGATAAACGGATTTATATGAAATTTGGCAGACGGATAGTTTATTATCTGGATTACTACATAGGATACTTTTTACCCGCAAAAATGTTAGGTTCGTTTCTAAAGTCAATGCGGCCGAAGTCGTGGGCAGAAAATAGTATAAAATAATTATTCTAAATCAGCTACGAGGGCCCATCGGTGCATTCAGTTTGAGATCACAGAGCGCTTTTGTCGTATCAAAGAGTCCAGTATAGAGTATTTTGGTTCGGTATTAAAGTCCAACATCCTACAATAATCCGTCCAAAACACATTTTGAAGATAATTTTCCGGGATAAAAGAAATGGCCTTGATTCAATTGAAATTTTTAAGTACTTTAGACTTCAACGCGTTTTTTCACAACCTCTTGACTACAAAAGTTCTAATTATTAAGTTCAAACCTTGCAAGATAAATTAGAATTACTTTTTCTTATTCTACCGAGTTGAGATTTGACGTGCTGATTCAATTCGGATGGCAATTCATTTTTTAACTGACTTCAAAAAGGAGGAGGTTCTATGTTCGGTTGTATGTATGCTATTCTTTTTTGTTTATGTATGTTCAGCGATATTTCCGTCAATTGTGGACCGATTTTGATGATTTTTTTTGCATTGGGTTCAGTATAGCTCCAAAGTGGTCCCATTTTAATTTCATTGACATTGGACCTTGGACTTAGAAGATACACCAGGGAACTCCCTAACGACAAACAATAGGCATGTGTAAATTGAGATATTATGGGTATTACGTCAATCCTATAGGTACCCTAAGAAAATAAAAATCTTTTAAAAAAACGGTAACCGACTTCAAAAAGCAAAAAATAAATATTTGAAGTCGGTGCCAAGTAACCGACTGCACCAACCAGCACCAGCTTTTAAAAGATTTTTTTGAGTACTTTAGACCTCAACGTGCTTTATTTTGGGAAACAGGCAGCAATGCGTTGAAACTTTTATGTCTAGTGTTGTGTCTTGACCTCTAGAACCACGAGCCGCGGGCGATCATCATTGTACACTAATATGAAACACCCTAATTTTCAACTGATTTCAAATGACATAATCTTGATAGACTGCTTTATTGCCCAAGGAATCGTAGACGTCTGGGATGAAAGCCCCTGACAACTAGTTCAAGGAGCGATTCTGAGTAAGATGATGGCCTGAGTGGCATCATGGTACTGTGAACACAGCACAACAAAGTTGTACTCAATCGAGCGAGGCACCCTTGTGTCCCGCTTAGAGATCAATGCATCCTGCTCAGGGGCCGTTGCGTCCCGCTTAAAAACCGATGCGTCCCGCTTAGAAACCGGTGCGTCCCACTTAGAGACCAGTGTCCCACTTACAGACCAGTGCGTCCCGCTTTGAGACCAGTGCGTCACACTTAGGGATCGGTGCGTTGCGCTTAGAAACCGGTGCATCAAGCTGAGTGACGGGTGCGTGCCTACTACGTGAAGGAAATGACGTGATACATATTGTAACAATAGCAATTTCACCGTCAAAGTCAAGGTTTTGCCATTTGCGGAGGCTGCACGCGAGTAATAATGCTGGCCTCGATAAACTAACTAAAAGTTCAATGTCAACAGTTGTAATACGAAATAATACGGAGATTTTGTATTATATACCTGCTTGGGTTATTAATTCAAAGTCAAAAGTCATTTGTTTTTTTTTATAATAAGCTTAGCCGTACACTAGGATTTATTCCTGTGTCGTGGGTGCGTTTACAAACATGGAAATTCACGTACATACATGTCCAGACCGAAACAACTAATTGTGGGTCATACAAATATTTATCCCGTGCGGGAATCAAACCCGCAGCTATTCCACCCAGTGGGCGGAGCGGCTTAAGCTCTTTAGCTTACCACTGCGCCAAATTGTCCGTCGTGATTTTAAAAATTAGTGTTCTATTTATCTGTATAGGCCTGAAAAATCAATCTTATTATTATTAACTTGGGTGAACTATTCGTCCATTCTTTTAAAAAAATAACATATCCCCACATTAGAACTTATTCCTGTGTCATGGATGCGTTTACATAAACGTAATTTAATACACAAGCACTCAGACCAAACCAAATATTTGTGGGTCATAAATTTGTTCTGCGGAAGATGCGCGGAGTCAAGCTGTTACCATAGGTAGTAAGAAAACGTGTAGGTCTGAAAGATAGTCGATATAGATGGGTGTAAAGATGAGAAAGGGTGAGAATGCTTCGTTAGTTCGGGCATATATAATATAATAATAATTCTTGATTAGCATAAAATATCATGGTACAGTTTAAAGTTAAGCCCTGACCCCAGAGCTAGGTATTCAATACCTGTGTTTCAGGAGCCAGTGTCGTCTTCCTTATTAGCTGAAACTTAAATTTTATGCGTATTTTATAGTTACATGCAGCAAAACACAAAAAACTTAAAAAAAAAACCTTCACCTTTGCCTATATTCCCCAAGCGGGGTTGGCAGAGGTGTACTGAGTACACCCACGTCTTGCCGACGATGTTAGGTCCCATGTAATAGGGCGCAAGCCTATTGCAACAACCGGGCACAATTCCAGACTCCGGACTCATATTGGGAATTTTTCGTTACAAAAACTACATTTGTCCGACCTAGGATTAGAATAATTAAAAATAAAACAATAATGGATTAAAATAATATTAGAAAACTATAGCTATATGAACTATAGCTATATAGAAAGAATGTCAGAAGAAAGAATTACAAAACGGATATACAATACGAAAGTGGAAGGATGTAAGGTAACGGGGCAGACCTAGACCGAAGGGCAACTCACGAGTCTCCGTAACCGGCGGGCATGTATGAGACGAACTATGAGAGTGAAGGAAGCCAGACAGGTCTGTAAGAAAAGAACCTTTTGGAACTCTGTACTCTCTGCCTATCCCGCAGGGGATCTGACGTGGTGCATAGATAAATAGAAGACATATCGTCATTGTCAATCCAATACCTGCTATGTGCAATCATTATAACTTTAAGATATTGAATAAAAACATTCTCCTGTAAAATTTTACGTGGAAGCATATTGAATCATATTTTTTTAGCGACCAAAGTTCACCGTATAATGCTTAGAGACACAAAGCATTCTTTCCCAAAACGTATGTTTGCGTAGTGTAAATTGTTGATGTCGGAATGTCAAATGTGCCTTCCCTGCGGAGATCATACCCGCAACCAATGAATCCAGCAGGAAGAGCGGTTTAAGCTCCATTGGATCAGGCAGTCGTTGGATTATACAAGAATTCCTTTTATCATATCTTATACTTTTTAAAGAAACCTCTGACCGCTACAACCTTTCTATCTGTAACAAATAGGCACATCTGAAGGTCAGTTGCAACTGCACAGTTTCGTTGTGACAACAACTGTATCGCAACCCCCCTCAAATAAGGTAGCAACGACCTCAGCTGTACCTAGTTCGCTACTGTTAAGCAACTGATTGCGATGCTCAGTTCTGTGGTAACACTGTAGGGAATACCATGTTTGTAAGGGCAGAGAACAATGGGTATAGGTACGGACGAATGATTTGGCGCAGTGGTTAAGGGCTTAAGCCGCTCCAGCCACTGGGCCGAATAGGCGCGAGTTCGATTTCCGCACCGGACAAATTTTTGTGTAACCCACAATTATTTCTTTCGGTGGGTTCGGGGGTTACAAGTGTATGCTTGTAAACGCACCCACCGCACAGGAATGAATCATAGTGTGGGGCTACGATTTTTTTAAAGAAATAATAAGAAGAAGTCTTAACTGTCAAACTTGGTTATAACAAATGTATTATCGGTTATATTCAATTTATTACGTGACAGTAGAAAAACGCATCTTCTCTTATGGATATCGTTAAGTGTTAAGTTGAATTTGAAGCCTTATAGGCGACTTGATAAGTTCCAGCAGTAGGTGGCCACAAACCTGCACCTACCAGTCCGTACTGGGTAGGCGTGGTGCAGTATGACCTAATCTCTTTCACCTCGATTTGTAAGAGGACGTTGCCGAGCAAAGAAACAGTATAGGCTGATTTAAGCAAAGTTTTTTAATAATGACTCAATAAAATAATAGGTGTTCAAGGAATATTGAACTTTATATATGACATTTGAAGTCCAAATTCCCTCAAATATTATTGCTAGGGTCGTTGCTATTTTATTTAGTGTAGGACATAATATCTGGTTGCCAATCAGACGTTAACGATTCTCGGAGTACAGCATTTATCCTTGTCACTAATGCTTATAAGACTACATTTGTCTAAAAGGTATCGTCATTTCAAGTGTAATTCTGCTTCCTACGAAGTCCAAGTTATGCCTCTGATATGGCAGTAAAGTACTTCCCTTGCTTGAATTAACGCTATTTACGATATTTGTTGTTTATTTTAGTTCGTTCTTAAGGCCCGCTGTAAGTTCAGCTTGTACACATACACAATCAGACGCCTTGCCAACGGGGTTGAAGAATCCCTTGCCGGCAGGCCGGTGAAGAGCATTACTGCGAGATACCTAGTACAAGCCCTCCCCTATAGCGACATCCCAAGCCTAGGCCATTCCTCCGTGTAGAGCTCTTGAGCTAGTTGCCCCCTTCCCCATCCGACTGGAGTGTAGTTGTTGCTCGCTCGGCCTCTTGCTCGTTGAAGCTGTCAAGAGCCCTCTACCAGCAATGTAGATCATTTACACACACAGGTGGTTAAACCGCTTAAACTATCTCTTTATACAATAGAAATTATCTCTTTATACAATACAATCCTAGGTCGGATAAATGTATTTTTTCTAACGAAAACTTCCCAGTATGAGTCAGGAGTTAGGAATTGTGCCCAGTATATGACAATAGGCTCGCCCCCTATTATATGGGACCTAACATCGTCGGCGAAAAGTGGGTATACTCAGTACAACTCTGCTACTCCCGCTTAGGGGAATATAGGAGTTTCGGTGAGTACTCTATCAATCTATATTGTAACTTCATCTTTATTCGAAGGTTTTGACCGTAAGTTTACATTATGCGTATAATCTCTTCCGTATATTCGCCCGGTAATGATATAAATAATACTTATTGTGACATGCGAGTGGGCAGATATCCTTCGCATTTTCCCGATTAAAAACGTCTTCCTTTGTGAACCTGTACTTGTTGGTACCGGTTTGTGTCACTTATCAGATTTGTTATTTGTAATTTGACGCGTTATACTGACTGTTGTATCTTCGCGAAATTTACTGGAGTAGCTGTACTGATTATAATAAATAAAACGTAGTCTACGAATTATTCCTATATCGTGGGTGAGTTTACAAATGAAAATTCACATGCACCACATCTAGACCGGACCAATAATCGTGGGTCACACAAAGGTTTGTCCCATGCGGGAATCGAACTCGCGACTGCTCGATCCAGTGGGAGGAGCGGCTTAAGCTCATAGCCACTGTCCCAAGCCGTCGTCAAAACACGAATTCATAAATAATAAGAAACTAAATGGAATCTTATTTAAATAATAATAATTTTAAGAAAAGTCTTATCTTATTGCTGCTCGTGTGTAGTGACATGCTCGTGATGAGGGCGTCTCGATAAAAACGTGTAATATTTTCTATATACCTACCACCTACCTGGTAAGGTATTTTTTACTTTAATTAAGGTAGAATGTTGGAATACTCAGCGCTGTGCGACCCCGGTATTCTTACCGATTACCAAGGTTAAGCAGCGTTCGACTTGGTTGGCCCAAGATGGGTGACCGTTTGTGGCATTTTCATATTCGAGTGACTCCGTGTTTTCGAAGGCACGTTAAGCCGTTAGTCCCGGCTACCACTTAATGTGGTAGTCGTTAAGCCGAGTTGGAAGCCTTATGGCGGCTTAGTTCCAACAACAGGTGGACACGAACCTGCCTCCACCAATCCGCACTGGGTCCGCGTGGTGGACCTAATCTCTCTCACCTCGATTTGTGAGAGAGGGCCTTTGCCCAGCAGTGGGCAGTATAGGCTGATATTGTTGTTGGAATACTTCGTAGCAACCGGTAAATTGAATGATAAGCAATTTTTTTATTTTATTTTTCAAGAAAAGTTACATCTACTACATCTTCTTCTTCTTTTCGGTCATTTCCTCATAGCTGAGGGTCGTTTCAATATC
Organism: Phalera bucephala; assembly: GCA_905147815.2. NCBI lineage: Eukaryota > Metazoa > Arthropoda > Insecta > Lepidoptera > Notodontidae > Phalera > Phalera bucephala. The sequence continues at coordinate 3,321,056 of LR990632.1, read as the reverse complement.
AGGAGGATGCTATCACACAGATGTATAGAAACCTTCTCCATTCTGCTCTATTTTGGGCGTGTCGTAGAGCGGTGTTGAAAGACATTCCTGTCAGATCCCCTATTTGGTCAGATCACCATGTCGGTGAACGGCCTCGCGGCCTTTTTCCGTTTACATTACCCACTATCACGAGCTTTTCGAGGCTATCGACATCTCGCCTAGCTATGTGGCCAAAGTAGTTTAGTATCCGCTTTAGGCATATGGTAGAAAGCCTCATTTTGATCCTTAGCTCCTTAAGTATAGACGCATTGGTACGCTTTGCTGTCCAGGTAATACGAAGCATATGATGCCAGCACCACATTTCGAATGCATAAATTCTATTCCTGTCTAAAAATGTTGCTTGCTAACTAACCTATTTATTCTCAACAAGTAAATTTAGGCTGAATTTACTTCTTGAGAATAAATAGACTAAGGGGATGGAAGTTAGACTGAGAGCCGGTATGATCGGGCTAGGCCTGACTCCCTGTATAACAAATCCGGGCAACACGGCGAAAACGGTGCATGAATTTTCTGGGAGAGTCTAGATCAGCTACGGCCATGGCCTGTGAAGGTGCTGCTGGTTTAGTACAGCCCAGAGACTACGTGTGAGGAATTAAGAGTACCACTAAGGCAGATTCGGCCTCCAAAAATGTGTGTCTCTCTGTGGTGTCTTTCTGCTTCAAAACTTATAATCTATTTTCGAGCACTTTCTGACATATAATTTACCTGAAAAATAGTAAAGCTCAAGCTTAAGTAACGATGCAAAAATATTTATATGACATCACCTTTAAGTCCGTAATTTTAACCGCAAAATTCACAGGAGTTTCTCTGCAGAGGAAATTGAATGATGTGGAACCCGAATTCGTCACTGTAATGGGTCTTGGCGACGAACGTATACGCACGTATACCAATACAGTATTTTTTTTAGTTATGTTGAGAACAATTTATGAGACATACATGTTCACATCGAGCCATCTACAAGCAAAGCCAAGCAGTGCCTACCTCAGTAGAAAATAATATATACTTATTTTATTTTCTCTCTCGGTCAATGTAGGTATAAGTTATTAATTATCATCATCGCTCATCGAGAAGTAAATCTCACTTATTGGATCCCTTCTGTATAACCACTGTATAACTAAAAAACTGCGTTTCACGATTTACAATTTTCTTGTTAAATCACATTTACTATGCCTATATATGAATATACATTTACTATATGTGATGGACGATTGCGCAGCGGTTAAGAGCTTGAACCGCTTCGCCCACTGTGTCTAATGGTCGCGGGTTCGATTTCGGGACACACTTTGTCCCGTGCGGGACACACTTTGTCCCTTTGTGTGTCTCACAATTATTTGTTTTGGTCTGGGGATTTACGCATGTCAATTTTTATGTTTGTAAACGCACCCACGACACAGGTATAATTACTAGTGTGGGGCTTTGTTTTCGCTAAAAAAAATAAGCCTTAGAAGTATGGGGCAGCGCTAGTAAAACAAAGCTACGAGAATCCAAAACAAGATCATAAAAACACTATTCTGTTATCAATATTTAACACCAACGAACAAAGTCTTTGAGGAAACAAAACTGATGGATATTTAACAACTTTACGTGTATAGTACTTATATTTTAATTAGAAAAATTATAGATACTAGTGGTCGCCCATAGGTCGATATTCGACCCACTCTTTCATCGTTTGCTGGTTATATTTGACATTCAGTAAGACTATAGACAAATAATATTAAAGACAAACATCAATTTGACGTGTATTGTGTCATATACATGGTAGTGTGTGTAATGTTTTTTCATTGATTTAATGTATATTTTAATCATATTTTTTTTTAAATATTTGCATTCTGTATAAACTATATGTGTGGAAAATTTCATACTCCTCCGTCCGCGCAATTTTCGTAAAAATTATATATATAGATAACAATTCACACTAACATAAAATTTATTAAAAAGTTTCAAATAAGTAAACGTATTCTACGTCGACCTAGTTTACTTGTTCTGCCAAAGGTACGAACAAATTATGCCAAAAAAAGATTACTTACTAGTTTCTGCGTGCGACTTCATCCGCGTTGACTCTACGCAGGAACCTAACATTTTCCCGAGATAAAGAGTATCATATATATTTATCCAGGTAATAAACTATCTGTGTGCCAAATTTCATTTAAATCCGTTTAGCCGTTTTTGTGTGATTGAGTAACAAACATGTAAACACCCCAAGAGACAAACTTCCACATTTATGATATTAGTAGGGTGAAGGAGCACAACTGTATAATAATTTGCCATCCTGAAAAAAGTGTAAGCACGTTTAGCGGTTTTTAATATCAAATATCAAAATATATAATTTGCCTATAATTCTGCCTCGTTGGTCTGGTAGCAAAGCGCATCGCTTTGTGATCACGAGGTCCTGGGTTCAAATCCTAGGTCGGACAAATGTAGTTTTTCTAACGAAAATTCCTAGTATGAGTCCGGAGTCTGAAATTGTGCCCGATATATGGCAATAGGCTCGCCCCCTATTACATGGGACCTAACATCGTCGGCGAAACGTGGGTGTACTCAGTATACCTCTGCCACCCCCTCTGGGGAATATGCCTATATTCCCCAGAGGAGTGACGGTGTTTTTTTTTTTATAATTAACAACAAATATCACTAAAAACGATACCACCCTGCTAGTTGATAGTGAAACCGTCAAACGTGCAACCGATTTATTCTTTTTCTTTATGGTGTCTTTCGGTGACCATTATCTTGCGGCGCTTGGGTTGTCTGGATGGCCCTTTCAATGCTGGTAGCGGTGAAAGGTGGATTTATCTTCGTTTTCATCGAATGGCCGAACACAAACATCTTTTCATTAATGCATGATACTATAGGTTTGTTTAATTTGTTTTATTTAAGTTATTACATTTGTATTGTGACCGTTTGTATTATATTAAAATAAAATAAAAATAAATAAAGGAAATCTTGAAAAAACGCTGGGGTCTCGTCAGGTACACTGATCTTCCCTCATATGCGATTATACGCACAATAGTTGGGGATTATTTGTCACATGGAATGCAGGGTTAGCTGCTCCGCGATACGTCTGACTTCTTGCCCCGTTGCTAATAGACTAACAACGCAGCGCCGTCCACCATCGTACATCGATTATCTGTCATTGTTGATTCGTCATCTGACAGATGTCATCTGTCATCGCTTCACAACTAAATATACTTAAGCAATTATAGAGTAGGTCTATTACAAGAATTCAAGGTTACTAAATGAAAGTAACTGCTCACCCTTCCATTAACTGCTTTTCAAATTATTGGATACGACAAGTATATAATGCTAATCTATATTCTCATGAAAGTTGCTTTTGCCTTTAGGATAATTATTCCAAAACAGAACAGACAAACAGGCAGGCAAGAAAGCAAGTTAATAAAAATGTTGTAAACAGGAATAATACAGATGTGTGATTATCATTTTTAGCACGTAAATAACAAACGGAAGAATGTTAGAAAATCAGGAAATTACAAAATGGTTTACAATAAATGGACACGAATGATTTCAACCACACATTGTAATTTCAACTTTAAAACCAACGATGTTGAATTTATTTTACACGTGAGGAGGGGACGCATTTTTTAAAGGTATTAGAATCTTCGTTGCACTGATAATCAGTGCGTGTATAATGGAATGTATAACATTTGCACTTTTTAATTAATACAGTATTTATATGTTACGGGGTTAGTAGAATAACGACATTTCTTCCTATACACTTAAGCAAGACGAGAAGTAATTTTAATTTAAAAAGACCTTTTTGGAAACAAACTTTTATGACAAAAACTCAAGATAGTTAGGTGTGGAGTACCTATGGCCTCAAGACAAGTCCTCAAGACAAATCCAACGAGTTTTGGTATGGTGCCTAGTATCTATCTATATCATCACGTCAGATCCCTTGCGGGGTAGACAGAGAGTTCAGATTTCGATCAGGTTCTTTTCTCTCTGGCTGGCTGATGATTGGTGTAATAGCAATAAATCTACTCCCAATAAATAAGGACTTTTTTTATTTTTATTTTTTGAGGGGAAATTTCTGTCGTTTACCTCTACATCACGGACTATAGAGATGCGGCGATGATGTGGGGCTTGCACCCACTAAGACCGCCCAGCTTCCGTCTCTTGCCCGAGTGCTCGGCCGCGGGAATCGCCAAGAGAATAACATCCACGGAATAAGAACCTAACATCGTTGACGAAATGTCGACGTGTCCAACGATAAAAGTATTTATATTTGGCATAAATACCTGTATCCGCTATGTTAAAAAAGTATAACTTTATGATATTGAATAAAAACTATTTCTGTAAAATTTTATATGAAGCAGATTTTTAGCGACCACAGTTAATTACACATAGCAACCGTTTTACATAAAAAATTGGTTCGTCAACTAGTCATAATAGTCAAAATGTCGATATTTACAAAATTACTCATAGCAGATATTTATTTAACAACGACGGTAAGTTTGTTTTATGGGACCGTCGATGTACACAGTACACTTCTGGCACCCCCGCTTCGGAAATATAGACGACACGATTTTATTTAATTATTAAAAAAAATGAATATATGCAATTGACAGCAGTAACACCCACGTGTTACATTAACCTACATTCAGACTTAACTGTCACTTAGTTATAACTTGTTTAAATCTAGGGGCATGGCTGTGTACCACCAAGTCGAGCAAAAGGGTACGGCAACTGCTCGAAGTGATTAAACGTCTTTCTGAATTAACTATCTATATCATCACGTCAGATCCCTTGCCGGGTAGCTAGAGAGTACAGCTTTCCAACAGATTAGTCCAGTCTTTCTGAAGTTTTATATATTTATGGACTTCCTAGATTCACGTAAATATTACACATGAAATATAACTATTTATTCGGATATAAGCACTGTTTTTTGTAATTTTTTATGTTTCAGAATTTCCGAAATTTCAACAAAAAATAAAACGAAGTATACCACCCTTTTTTTCGCAGGGAAACCCCTTTATGGGTGCCCATCGTTCGGGGTTCGTTATGTCGGAGTCCTCGATCCACTGACAGTCGGAGTGACCCGGCTGTCAGTGGACCAAGCGTACCGACTAAAAACCCTGTGGTGACACTGTCTTTGTCGCATAGTGTCAGAGTTCCGGGATCGCCGTTAGGCACGCTTCGCAACCCCGACGCGAAAGTATACCACCCTGGAATAACAATGACCAACACATTAATAGTTTTTTTAACACACGAAACACAAGCAACCCATATGCGTATATTATTACACAATGTACCTACTTACATAAAGTTACAGACTAGACTATAAAATTCTGTTCGGCTTTACTAATAAACCGCAATGAATTCCAAAAAATAATTTAATTTAATCATATAAATTTTGGTTTAAGTTCATATTTACCTCAGTTAGAACATTTGATATTGTATGATTAATCGAGAAACTGTGTTTGTTGGAAAATTGTTACATTTAACCAATATTGTAAAATATCACAAATTAGTTATTATACTTAAACGATTTATTTTGCCACTAATATAATAAAATATAACAAATTAATTTATCACTGCGAGACAGATCTGACAATTTTTGATTAGTAGACATGAGTTTTATTTAGGATATGATTAGTTTTTACGTACTCAAACGTTCTTCAGTGATATCAAAAGTATTCTTTTCAGAATCGGCTACTAGTAAGTAATATAAATCGTGATAAACTCTCCTTGTTTTTAAAAGCCCTTTTAGAGTTAAACTTGGTTCTTCATTTATATTCGTAATTTTGGATACCTTAATAAACTTGGTGTTGTTTTTTTTTCTTGAGATTATTATATTTAATTAATTTATGCATAAAATTAATTTGCATTACCGAATATGAATTTGAAATAAGCTTAATAGTTAATTACAGAGATTATGTTTAGATAAAAATCTACTGTTTATATGTTTAAATTCATAATTATATACTAATATATTTTATGTCTACGATGGCTGTAAGTGCTAAAAATAAAAATAAATAAACACCTTTACGTCTGCATATGCTAAGCGGGCGTAAGATGTGTACTGTTTTTGTTTTTTTTCTGGGACTAAGTCCGATACACATTCCTACCATTCTAACTCAATTAAGCCAAGATCCATCTACACGTTGCTGAGTATGGTAGGTCCTAATGTAAAAGGAGAAGTCTATTTCCATTGTACAATTGTAGACTCTGATCTCCCAATAACACTTTTTCCGGTCTAGGATTCGTATCGAGGACCTCGTGATCGCCAGCATTAAAGAAAGATGGTGCTATCTCGTAAAACTTTCTACCCAAACAAAGCCGCAGCAATAAATCTGTCTAATTAAATATGCACTATATCTTACTGTAATGCATTTCAATTGATCTTAACATTTAATTACGTTTGATAAGTACGAGTCAATAGAAAACGTAGTATCCAATGTCGGTTACGTCACTCGGCATAGAGTTGTAACGAAAACAAGGCATGGACGGAAGCGGGGCTGGTTTTATATCCGGTGTATAGTCCAGCTTTTTACAGCTAGGTCTTTACCGGCCCAAGCGAAAAATAGAGCATGGAATTTTGAAATACTGAACCTTAGTATTGGTTGGACTGTCGTTGTCTATAATGTGCGTAGTGATTACGAGATCCTGCGTTCAAATCGTAGGTTGGACAAAATGTAATTTTTCGATAAAAAAAAATCTAGTATCAGTCCGGAATCTGGCATTACACCCAGTGCAATGGCAATAGTCCAGGGACCTAACATATTCGGCAAACGGAGGGTGTACATAGTACATAACTGCCACCTCCGTTTCCTCCAACACCTCACATTTTTTAAACCATTACGGTTGCGTTTTTACATAATTTAGAACAATAATTAAATACTGAATACCCGCCTTAAGGCTGGTACTGGAACTGGTGCTGGAACACAAGTTATTTAAATAATCATGTCATATTATTAAGTATATGCATGGCGTACCCAGAATTATCATCAGTCGAATTAAGTATAATATTTATTATTAATGGAAATAAACCTGTTTCGGTATGGAGATCGCTGGCTGTTGCTATGCTGTGTGCTACTATAATGAGCTACTATACATAAAATCTCATATTTTTAAACTAATCAGTTAAAAGTGTAATGATAATGAAAAAATAATTTGGTTAATAGCAGATTTTGGCCAAGCGTAATGTGACATTTATATATAATTATGTTTTTAACATGTCCTAAAAGCTGTAAGGCAAATAACTTAATAGTATTCTTAATCACTGTCATGTGGGTAGGAGCTATAAAAACCCCAACCAAAAAGCATTTACAAAAATCTTATATCAGTTTTTGTGTACTGTGCCAGAGAGGTTTGCAAGGAAATAACCTCTTGGCAATCTGCACTGATTACGGTATCTTGATATAGATAGATCGATATACTGTATACGCGTGTTTGAAATAGGGAATTCGAGTCACGACTGTTCAGCATTCTAGAAAATATAATACAACAGACAGGCATCATCTATATGCTAACATAGTAATAATATTACGAAGTACAATATAATATATTTATAAGGTAAATTTATTTTTAATATTTAACCTAGATTAGTTTCTGCCCGCGACTTCATCCGCCTTGACTTTAGACAGAAACCTAACATTTTTTCGGATAAAAACTATTCTATACGTTAATCCAGGTAATAAACTAACCGTGTGCCAAATTTCATCGAAATCCATTCGACTATTTTTAACATACAAACTTTCACATTTATCATATTAGTAGGATAATTGGTTTAATGCTATCTGTTCCTTAAAAAACTAATTACACAATAATTAACGCGAAGTTTTATTTATTAGAGTATAATTTTTTTAAATGACTACTTAATGTCTCTTGAATCAATCACAATTTTACATTCTAAATACTTCATCATCATTGCTATTTCTATAGTTGATAATATATATGCCTCCCCGAAGCCTTCAAAGTTACTTTGTCTCACGCCACTTGTATTAATATTTATTATATGCAATAATTCTGCAATTCAATTTATTTCATAAAATATATTAACAATGTAAAACCACAAAAACAATGACATCACAACACGTCATCGTTTTCCTATAAAATCGCTCACCGCTTATGGTTCCTCCCACAACGCAGTTCCTCAATGAATCACCGGCCAATAGTATTCGTTATGCCAGTTTCACTACAACGTCCGATCGGCGCGTACGCACCCTACTATAAAAATAACACGAAAATATACCGCGATCGTATAAATAGTGGGTAATCGTTGTTTTTGTGTAATCTGTGTTGTAAATGTGTGTATGTTGTTTCCGATAGAAAGTGACTGGTTAAAATATTGAAGGTAGGTACTTAAGCGTAGTTTAAGAGGAAAGAAGTGAAATCTTGGTGATTTAAATCAGTTGAACGCTAATAGAATGTTCTGTTTACTAGATTACATGATCCACACTATTCAGAAGTAATATTATGTAGTTAGACAGGCCCCTCAGATGGTGGACCAATAACCTGCAACAGTTTGCGGGTAAATCTTGGAAGCGTACAACAGAAAGCCAGTCTTCGTCGCAGATCTTTGGGGAGGGGGGACATTTATCCTGCAGTCGTCTTCTTTTGGCCGAAGATGATGTAGTCAGTTACTAATTAGTACTGATATTTGCAGAGGTTTCAGCTTTTAATTACGAGATCCAGGGTTCTAAAAAATGGGACTTTCACTTGCAAACGATGCAAGCAAACAGGAGGAAATCATCATGTCTGGAAGAACGTAAAAAAAGTGTAATGATGGGCCTGATAAATTGCGACGGGCTTGCCCCATTACATGGGGATATCAAAAATACTTCGGCGAAATGTACCCACATTTCGCCAAATATTGAAATGGCGAATCCGCCGAATTCACATACTGTCTACTCCTCTGCTTAAGGTTAAGCCACTTTCGGCTTGGTGAATCTTAAATAGGTGAAGTTTTGTAAATGATAGGCCTGATGAATTGCGACTGACTGACTCCATTACATGGGTGTGTGTGTCTGTGTGTGAATGATCTACGCTGTTGGCCGCGGGGCCTTTACAGCTTCACCGGACAAAAGGGCGAGCGTGCCACCACTACGCTCGAGCCAGAAGGACAAGGGAGCAACTAGTTCAAGGGCGCCTCAAGGAGGAATGGCCTAGGCTTGGGCAGTCGCCATGGGGGAGGGCGTATACTAGGTGTCTCGCCGTAGTGCTCTGCACCGTCTGCGCCGTGTGGCCGGCGGGCAAGGGATTCTTCGACCTCGCCGGCGAGGTCGGTGTCTGATCCTGTGTGCGGTATCTGTATCCGAAAAAAGGGATGTAAGGGCATCGGGAGGGTCGGTGAGAACATGCCGCGGACGGCGGTAGCGGTTGATAGGAGGGGAGTTGGGTTCGTAGTCGGCGGCGGCTACGATTAGCGGATTACTATGATTGGACGCGTTCGCAAAATATCGGGTTATCGCCTTTTTAATAAAGGCACGAAAAGGTTCGAGACCAAGATTGGAATGGAGATCGACATTCCGTATGAACCACGAGGCTCCGACGGCTTTGCAGAGGAAACGGGATTGAACCATTTGGAGTCTATCGATGTGAGAGCGGGCGGCGTACCCGACAATCACATGGGGATATCCGAAATACTTCGGCGAAATGTACCCACATTTCGCCAAATATTGAAATGGCGAATCCGCCGAATTCACATACTGTCTACTCCTCTGCTTAAGGTTAAGCAACTTTCGGTTTGGTTCATCTCACGTAGTTGAAATTTTGTGGCATTGCCATTTTCAAGTATCTCTGTGCTTTGGAAGGTACTTTCCCCTCGTGAAGGGGGCCCAGAGGGCTTAAAACAAAAAGATTAACATCAGCGTAAAGATTAAGAGAAAGCGTGTTGTCACATTCATTCCTATTTGGTAAATTTGCAGTGTGCACAGGTCTCTATCAACTCGATAGCGTTACGCTATCGTCAATCTGTGCGTGCTAAGCCTTCAAAGTTAGACAGAATAGAAAAAACAATAGAAAAGTACTCAAGTAACGTAACAATTTCCAAATTAAATTGTTGCGTTACTTAAATTTACGCGAGAATTGTCTTGGTAAGTAGAAGTACCCTCCATTTTGGCTCGCTGTCTTGATCGGAATACTAACCTTCTATTTTAATTCCAACGTGCAATCTTGCACAAAATGTGTTCTTATTACGAGTTATATCACATTTTATGAATACTTAAATTTGTATTGAGGTATAAACAGGCGAGGTGTTGCTTCGGCGTGAATGATTGTGGTTTTTCCCAGCCGAATTATTAACAAAACACTAATCTATTTTGTGAGATACTTATATATTCCCCAATGTATCTTGCAGGGATTTTATGATATAGACGTAAGAAGTAAATATCTTTGAAAATCGTCAAAATACATACAATCGAAGAAATATAAGTCCAAAGTAACTTACATCGTTCGTGTGTCTGCCTTTCCAAATTTCATTTTCCAAGCACTTGCTTGCATCCGATGAAGCTAAAATTTTGCATACCTAATTTCGTTGTTGGTCTGGTGATGGATCTCAAAGCTGAACGATATAACTATGTCATATTTGGGCTTATTGTAAGATAAAATAAACGTAAAAAAAATCTCTTTAGAAGCAAGCGTTTAACAGTTTTACAGTCAGTATATAAAATAAATAATTTCTATCAGCTTAAGGCAAATCATTTTTAAACCTTGAGGCGTCGTTATTCTACAAATAGAGTTTAAATTTGTTTATAAAAAAATTATTAAATTTTTTAAAGTTTTATATTTACTAGCTGTTATCGCGGATTTTAAGGATAACCCTTGTATGTCATTCTTTAGGCTACAATCTATCTCCCGGACAAATTTTATCGAAATCTGTTACGCAGTTTAAGCGCGAATAGGCACCAAACAGACAGAGTTACTTTCGAATTCATAATGTTAAGTATGGATATACTAGTATGTTTTGTCTGCTAAATAAAAGTTTTGCTAAATAAAAGTGTTTTAAACACATCTCTTTAGTGTGTTTTTTTTCGTTGTCCTCCATTGTTCTAACAATTACATATTATTATGCTAATAAGTTTTTATTTGACATCGTAACCTGTTAACTTTGTAAGGCAGCCAGCCGTGAGATGTATAATAACTCAGAAATGATATAAACAATACCGAATACAGAGGGATTATAATATAATTCCTAATTAAGATAACCGGCGTTTGTAGTTAGTAAATTAAAGCTTGAACAACCTGTTTCGTGACGCCTGAATTTTAGATGAGTTGCGTTGTAACTAATTTTGATTCATTATGATAGCTAGTTCAAAAGAAATCATTTATACCTGAAGCACATGTAATGATATGAAAATAGTATCGATGTAAACATGAGAAAGAGGATGCTCTGTTGGTTAGGGTATATAGTAAGAATGTCGGAAGAAAGAATGACATGACAGATATACAATATGAAAAGTGATAGATGCAGGTACCGGGGAAGATCTAGACTAATGATCTTACCATGACCAAATAGAACGTGTTTTATCTGAAGGATAAGTCAAGAGTCACCGTAACCGGTGAGCGTGTATGAGATGAGCTATGAGAGTGGAGGAAGCCAGAGAGGTATCTAAGGAAAGAACCTGTTGGAACTCTGTATTCTTTCTTTGCCTACCCCTCAAGGAATCTGGAGTGATAATATAGTAGTAGTACATTTAATGTTTTTTTCTACTTTAAATGGTAATAGTTTAAGTATTGTTTATCTAGTGGCGAATAATGCCGGTATCGATCACGAGGTCTTAGATTCGAATCCCAGGTCTAAAATTTCGATAAAAAGTATCCAATATGTGCTCGGTTTAATGTCAATAGGCTCGCCCCCTATTACATGGGAACCAACATCGTTGGCGAAAGGCGAGTGTACATAGTTTACCTCGGCCACCCCAGCTTAGGGAATATAGGTGGGAAGTTGATAATTTCTTTTTGTTTTAAAAAAAAGTTAAACTTTATCTATTTGAGTTATTTATGATGATAAAGAATATATCACACATAAGTACCTTTCTACATTTTTGTTTCAATAAAAGTTATACTTTGATTTATTGGAGTTATTTACGAAGATAAAAATATTTAAAACCTAGCTATGTATTTAAAAACACACATAATTTTCCTTATAACTACAATTATTTCTATTTTAGTTTGCACATAACTGATATGAAGATAGAACACACAATTAAGCCATTAAGTATTTCCCAGCCATTTTGAATAACTTAATTGTAACTTAACAGCTTTACAAGTTGTTTGGGTATTCCAAGTGTTATGTCATAGGAGGATGATGGTGAAGGGTTTTCCTACTAATTAGAATATTTTAAATACGCATCACGCTATGGGGAAGTCATTTTTGGAAAGTAGTCATAGAAGGAGTATTACACCGTCACGCCTATATTCCCCAAGCGGGGGTGACAGAGGTGTACTGAGTACACCCACTTTTCGCCGACGATGTTAGGTCACATTTAATAGGGGGCGAGCCTATTGCCATACACCGGGCACAATTCCAGACTGCGGACTTACTACAATTTTTCTTTACATAAACTAAATTTGTCCGACTTAGGATTTAAACCCTGGATCACAAAGCGATGCGCTTTGCCGCTAGACCAACGAGGCAGTCAGTATTCTAGTATAATAATAATATTAGCCCTGTTAAGAAACTGTCCCACCGTTGGGCAGGGGTTTCCTCTCAAACTGAGAGGGTTTAGGCCATAGTCCACCACGCTGGCCCAGTGCGGGTTGGCGAATTTCACACACCTTCGAAAAACTCTTAGGCATGCAGGTTTCCTCACGATGTTTTGCTTTACCGTTAAAGCAAGTGATAGTTAATTTTTAATACGCACACACACACCACACAGCAATATCCCAAGCTCGTCAGGCAGAACACGCTACGCTTTATACGCCTAAACGGATGAACCAATTTTGATTTAGGTTTTTTTTTTGTTTGATAGGTGACTAGATCGAGAGAGTTATTAGCTATGATTCAAGAAAATCTGTTTAGCTATTTGATCCTCAACTATTTTGTAGTTTCTGAAGGGATGTGAGCAACTTCTACTGATCAGATCGATTCAAAATCTATACTATAGGACTTCAATAATATTAAAATAACACGGTGACCTTAACCTGAAGCTGCAGCATCACCTGGAACCAGTAGAATACCCAACTCCTCATCAACTTACAGCAGGGGTATCGTGTTTGAGCTCATTGGAATCGTCTCAAAAGGTTACAGATATATAGATGGCCTGATAATGAGACAGATTTATTTAAAATTTAATCTTTTTTCTTTTTATCTATCTAAATCATCACGCCAGATCCCTTGCGGGGTAGGCAGAGAGTACAGAGTTCCAACAGGTTCTTTCCTTACATACCTCTCTGGCCTCCTCCACTCTTATAGCTCATCTCATACACGCTCGCCGGTTACGGAGACTCTTGTCTTGACCTTCAGATAAGACTCGGTCTATTTGGTCATAGTAAGATAGTCTGTTTCTTTTTATATTAGCCTTAACGACAGCAGAAAGTCAACTTGGTCCCACTGCCCTTAAACTTTATATACATTCTGGTCAATTTAGTGTAAAATAAAACGACATACTTAAATGTAAGTGATACGACTCGAGTACGTCGGCGTGTCTGGTCTCAGTGCGAGAAATTTTTTGCGGAACTTACGAAAAGTTCAAGGCCGGTCGGTACCTCTTGCCCCATTGCGGTTCCGAGGAAGTGATGCTTGATAAACAACAATACCAACGAGTATCTATACTAATATATACCAATAAATAAAATTGAAGTGTCTGTTTGTACAAAAATAACAGACTTTTATTAATGCATATGAAAGTATATTATTTTTATTTCAACGCACTGGTTGTCTGGAATAAATTCCTTTTAGCAATAAGACCGCCAATTGTACCTACCGCCATAAACTAATTGTATTTCTTTACTGTAACTATGCTGGTATACAATAAAGAGGACTATATCCATCTATCTATATGGTACATATAACAAAAACACATATTTTGTTATTTTTGTGTTTCTGTTTGTTCCGGTTAATCTCCGAAACGGCTGGACCGATTTTGACGCGACTTTCACTGGCAAATAGCTGATGTTGTAATACTTTTATTTTGGAAAAAGCACACACGCGAAGACGTGGGGTACAGCTAGTAATATTATAAAAAAGAAAGATTTGTTAGTACCCGATAAACTGTGAAATTACTGAACCGATTTTAATAACTCTTTCACCATTAGAAAGTTATATTATCCAGAAGTAACATAGGTTATATTGTATTTCAGTAACGATAAGATTTCAGCCCGAAATAATGGTATTTGCAATAATTCTGCCTCGTTGGTCTACTGGCAATGCGCATCGCTTTGTGATCACGAGGTCCTGGGTTCAAATCCTAGGTCGGACAAGTGTAGTTTTTCTAACAAAAACTTCTCAGTACGAGTCCGGAGTCTGGAATTGTGCCCGATGTATGGCAATAGGCTCGCCTCCTATTACATGGGACCTAACATCGCCGGCGAAACGAGGGTGTACTCAGAACATCTCTGCCATCCCCGCTTGGCGAATATAGGCGTAACGGTGTGTGTGTGCAATAATTCATAAAGTAAAGGGCAAGTCAAGACCGTAACCGACGAGTGTGTATGAGACGAACTATCAGAGTAGACGAAGCGAGAAAGGCATGTATGGAAAGAACCTGTTGGAACTCTGTACTCTCTGCCTACCACGCAAGGGATCTGGCGTGATGATATAGATAGATATAAATAAATACCGTCACGCCTATATTCCCCAACATTTTTCGACGACGATGACACATAATATTAGTCCTGTTAAGAAACTGTCCCACTATTGGGCACGGGCCTCCTCTCGAACTGAGAGGGTTTAGGCCATAGTCCACCACGCTGGCCCAGTGCGGGTTGGCGAACTTTACATACCTTCGAGATACTCTTAGGTATGCAGGTTTCCTCACGATATTTTCCTTCACCGTTGAAACAAGTAATAGTTAATTTATAATACGATGATAGGACCCACGTAATAGGTGGCGATCCTATTGCCATATACTGGATACAATTTTAGACTTCGAACTGATCGCTATGTTCATGATTCTCCACTAGAAAAACGAGGCAGTTATTAATTCTAGTCATTGTTATTTCTTCTTCATTGGCGACTGCATGTTGGTCAAGAAGAGAAGGTTGCGTTTAAAATTATTTTATGTAAAACTGGAGTCACCAATTATAATGATCATATGATAGAATAACAGAACTTGCAACGAAATGCAGTCTCAGGTTAACCTTTTAATGAGCACGATGACGATGAATTGTGAGCCTTAACTGAATCACACAATGACGCATTTTCTCTTCCTTTTTTTCTTCTTCAATCTCTGTCTTAACGTTACCGTTTAACTTTATTACGTTTTATTTGTAATCTTTGTAACTGTGAGCCAATCATATGAAACAGCGCTCGTAATTCGTATTAATATGATGCGAGTTTCGATTATTTTGAGCAGTGATGGCCGATAGTAATAGCTCGTTGAAGAAAATTCTGTATCAGTTTTGTTAAATGTTTTTAATACGGCGTATATTTAAGTACATATTTTTTTATTAAGGCGCAGCTGGCCATACATAACGGAGTTCTTGTCCCAACGCTGTTATATGGTAGCGAGAGCTGGGTATGTAAGAAGGAGAATGAAAGTAGGATAAATGCGGTAGAAATGCGAGCTCTGCGGAAGATGTGCGGAGTGAAGCTGACCGACCGCATTAGCAACAGCATAGTAAGACAGCGAGTAGGTATGAAAGATAGTATCGGTGTAAAGATGAGAAAGGGCATGCTCCGTTGGTTCGGGCATATAGAAAGAATGCCAGAGGAAAGAATGACAAAACAGATATACAATGTGAAAGTGGAAGGATGCAGGTACCGGGGAAGACCTAGACTATCTTACCACGACCAAATAAACCGAGTCTTATCTGATGGAAAAGTCAAGAGTCTCCGTAACCGGCGAGCGTGTATGAGACGAACTATGAGAGGCGAGGAAGCCAGAGAGGTATGTAAGGAAAGAACCTGTTGGAACTCTGTACTCTCTACCTACCCCGCAAGGGAACTGGCGTGAGGTTATAGATAGATAGATAGATATTTTTTTATTTATTGCTGATACTTCATCGTAGGCGAACTTGTAGGCGAACAGAGTAATTGCAATAATTGTAAAAGGAATAAGCAGCTTGTAATTACAGTGATTTTCACCACGTTCTATTGTGTTTGCTGTGTCGATGTTGCTTTTTATTATTAAATGACAGCGTGTTTCAAAACATACTTGTTTCGATAAGTTTTTTTAGGTCTTTATTTCTGTATCGTAGGTGCGTTTTCAAATATGAGTTTCGTCATATGCACCAAAGCGTCTTCTTCAGACGAAAGACGTCCACTGCAGGACAAAGGCCTCCCCTAAAGTATCCATCCAACTTCTACCCGTGACCTTCACCAGTCTTGTAGGGGTCCTACCCCTATGTACATCGGTCCATCTTGTAGGGGGCCTACCCACTCCACGTCTTCCGGTACGTGGTCGCCATTCGAGAACCTTTCTGCCCCAACGGCCGTCAGTTCTACGAGCGACGTGCACCGCCCACTGCCACTTAAGATTAGCAATTAATTCTGAGTGCTATGTCAGTGACTTTCGTCCTCCTGCGGTCGCCCTTTGGGTGACCTTGAGCCTTCTTATGAGGCCCATGGTAAGCAACCATGTTTCAATGCCGTAAGTCATCACTCGCAACACACACTGGTCAAAGGCTTTTCTCTTTTGACACTGCGGAATTTTGGACGAGAAGGTGTTACTGAGCTTCCCGAACGCCGCCTAACCAAGCTGGATTCGCACCAATACCTAGACGGAAACAAATTACTGTGTGTCACCCTGTGTGCGAAACAGTGTGAGTTCCAACTACTGAACCGAGCCGTCATCAAATAAATGTACAATAATAGTTTGAAGGAAAGAGATGCAATTTCTATTAGCCCTATGCCAAACAGTTACGTCAGCTCTAAGAAGAAAAACTTTGATACACCATAATCCAAATTGACATTTGCTACTCTTTCCTTGGCACCTGAGATAGATATCGTACAAAATCATGTTCAAGAAACAGGCAAAACATTGCATCTATTCGCATTCGTCTCAACGTCTCAACTGCGATGTATAGCGTTTTCCGAAAGAATCGCGATGTGCGCCATATTTCTGGCCACTCACTTCACAGAATAGCGTTTCGATTAATGCAAGAAATGATTACAACTTGCAAATGAGAGGCAGGGTATGATGATTGTTTTCGTAGAAGGTAGTGGTTGTATGACGTTGACATACTTTTATATCAATATGCAAGGAATAACGATTATTATGAACCATTATACTCACTGTAAGGCCAAAATAATAATGGTGTACGGCATTGGATAATAACGGGTATTATTTTCTCTTATAATGTAAGGGCTTTTAGTACTGTATCGGTAGATAACGCCAAACGCTGTCTGAGTTTGGGAGCGTATTAGAAGCATTTTTTTACAAGCTTACCATATTTGTATGTTTAGGTCAAATCTTACAAGTTGAATTACAACCATTTCCGTAGATAAAATTTGACATGTTGACATGTGTCCAGTTTCGATGACAATAATTTTAAAGTAAGCTGATCTGATTCTACACCTAGTATTGCTCCAGATGGATGAACTCCTCAACGGCCCAAAACAATAGACACGAAATTTTGTATACGCCTTCAATTTAGCTGTATAAAAACTTGTTTTTAAAATTTTTTTTTTTTTACTAACTTATGTTAATCTATAAAGTCCCTTCGCTTGACAAAAGTCTCTCCGATAAACTTCTAAGTCTATCTATCTATCTATCTATAACCTCACGCCAGATCCCTTGCGGGGTAGGCAGAGAGTACAGAGTTCCAACAGGTTCTTTCCTTACATACCTCTCTGGCTTCCTCGACTCTCATAGTTCGTCTCATACACGCTCGCCGGTTACGGAGACTCTTGACTTTTCCATCAGATAAGACTCTGTTTATTTGGTCGTGGTAAGATAGTCTAGGTCTTCCCCGGTACCTGCATCCTTCCACTTTCACATTGTATATCTGTTTTGTCATTCTTTCCTCTGGCATTCTTTCTATATGCCCGAACCAACGGAGCATGCCCTTTCTCATCTTTACACCGATACTATCTTTCATACCTACTCGCTGTCTTACTATGCTGTTAAACTTCTAAGTGGATTTATAATTAACCGACTTCTAAAAAGGAGGAGGTTCTCAATTCGACTGTATGTTTTTTTTGTATGTATGTTACGCGATCATTCCGCCAATTATGAATCGATTTTGATGATTCGTTTTGTATTAGGTTCAGTATACCTCCAAGGTGGTCCCATTTTAGTTTTATCGGTATTGGACCTTGGCCTTGGAAGATATACCCGGGAACTCCTTAACGACAAACAGTACAAATGCGTAGATTGAGATAGCCCGATGACCTAGTTAAGGTCGCGAGTAAAGGCTAGATGCATCCAGGCCAAAGCCGGTGGTTGTAGCGATTTTTAAGGAGGTTTTTATCCTGCAATGGACGTCTTCAGCTGATAATGTTAAATAATTGTTGTTGGTAATTTATTTATTAAATAAAGGCACGAAACAGTGTACAGTCATATTACACTTAATATTTTAGGGTACCCTAATTTTGAACTATATGCCCTAATATATATTACATATGAGCAGTAACGTGGTAAGAAAATAAAATAATAAAAAAAAAAAAATTAAATAAAAAAGGTCTATTCAGTAAAATTATTTTTACTATTAATAACTTATCTAAGGAAGTAAATTAATCATGATTATAAATAATTTTTCTAAAGCATCTCTTGAATGACTGAGGATTACTAATCATAATGTCCAGGTTGTTGCTACTTTTAGCGAGATCATTGTCTAGTCGACATATACGGGTAACAGGATTGTAAAAGGATGTATTGTTTTTACATACCTGAAGCGCAAAGATGTTTAAATGACGAGATCAGGTGAGTCAATACTAGAATAAATGAAACGCAAAGTGCAGGGAAACTAAATCCATATATTTACGCCTACATTTGAGCTTATAAACATTAAATTTGGCTAACCTGTCTTCATATGGCTGAAGGCTACGCTGAAGTCGAATTTGATGTCCCATTACTTTCAGATATTTATTTTGTTGCCTTTTACTGGCAAACATTCAGATTCATTGCATGGAAGTATTCAAAAATGTAGATTTGTAAATGGATAGCCGGCGTGTGTAACCTTCATATATTTTCGATACTAATTTTCTGGGCTCTTTCCCTACTAACTTCATTCTGCTGTACTACTATCCCACTACCAGAGGTCACAAATCGAGGAGAAAGAAAATGGTATAATCCATTCTGTTTCTCTTCACGCAGACCTAGTGCGGATGGGCGGAGGCAAGTTTATGGTATTGTTAGAACTTCTTCAAATTCCAATTTGGCTTAACGACTGCCATGTGAAATGGTTACTGGGTTCAAAGGCTTAACATGTCTTCTGAAGTACAGAGTTATTTGGAAATGGGCTTGAAAGAAACTGTCATCTATCTCAAACTTGGTGATTGCTACATGCATGTCACACATTACCGTAATTCAAACTCTCACGCTGACCAGTTCTACGTCTACTTTTCTGGCTATTGGCATAATTGGTGGGCGGAATTTAAAACAAGCTCAAACGCAAACTCAAATAATTTTATTTTGCGTAAACCCTGCGGCGGCACTTGTCAATTTCCATTTTTTATCGTGATCTAACTACTAATCTGCCACCGGATCGCAACGCGGCGTCTACAGGAAGATCCGGCGAGAAACTCAGCGGGCTTGTTTTTTTTCTTTAATTTGCCTTCTATTTTTTTCTCTCTTTCCTTTTCAAGGGTAGGCCATCTCAGATATTGCATAAGATACATGTTTTCTTTATTAAACTAGGCACGAGTCATTCACAGGTGAAGGGCTTCCAATGACAGCAACATGAGGTTAGTCATAAAATAAACATTTATCATGAATCATTTACTTTGTTTCAAATAAATTGATGGCTATGGTGCAATGGTATTCCCCGTGACTTGAGGCAAAGTGATTGTGACTGTGTGGACTATGGGACTGTGTCTGGATCCTAAAAATAAGCGATTCTTAACTCTACTTAAACAATTGTAACATTTTCTTGTATTACAAGCTTTTATTTTACTTGTAATGTTTGTTAATTTAAGTCAGATCTGGTAAACCGAATTGGAACTACTTCCTCTCCTCGTACAGAGTTGAAATTTGGCATGTTACTTCAGTTCCGATGACAATGCATTTTTATGATAAACATAACGTGACTCTATATCCAGGATTGGCTCCAGATAAAGGAACTCCTCAGCGCCCAACAGCATAGACACAAAGTTTTTTATAAACATATAATTATGATTGGCCCTTATAAATTGCGCATTACCTGGCATATAAGCTTGTTTTTTAAAATGTTTCTTAAATATATTTTTTTCCGAAAAGTAGGCTGATCTAGAGCACCGATGACGTAAATAATTAATGCATAGGAAGAAGGATTGGCATTGACAAAACATGCTAAAGTCGTCAGCCGTTGGCGTGTCACCAAATGGCAGGAATTTAGCACGATAGCTGTTATTCTTAAATGCAAATGAATAAATAGATAGGGGATAACATTTTTGGGGTGCCTAAGTAGTTACTTTTAAACGTTACGTGCGTGCGTGCGTGCGTGCGCGCGTGTGTGTGTAAATATTCTACACTGTTGGACGCGAGGCCTTTACAGCTTCACTGGACAAGAGGGTGAGTGTGCCATCACTACGCTCGAGCCAGAAGGGCAAGGGGGCAACTAGCTCAAAGGGCCTCAAGGAGGAACGGCCTTAGCTTGGGCAGTGGCTATGGGGGAGGGCATGTACTAGGCTTCTCGCCGTGGTACTCTGCACCGGCCGGCGGGCAAGGCATTCTTTGACTTCACCGGCGAGGTTGGTGTCTGATCCTGTGTGCGGTATCTGTACCCGAAAGAAGGGCCTCGGGCGGGTCAGTGAGAAAATGCCGCGGACAGCAGTAGCGGCTGATAGGATGGGAGTCAGTTTCGTAGTCGGCAGCGGCTACGATTAGCGGATTCTTTTGATTAGACGCGTTCGCGAAGTATCGGATTCTCGCCTTTTTAATAAATACGCGAATAGGTTCGAGACCGAGATCGGAATGAAGAGTTTTAAAATATTATCCTCTTTGACTTTTGGGAAAAAATTGTGGATATTACAAGATTGCTTTTAATACAATTCGCTCATAACCGAAACAAAATTATTTATGTCCAAAAACATTTGGCTACATAAAAAAATAGACAATAACAGAACATTACACACGTACACCCAAAACCATTAGAAGCAAGGGTTTTGTGAATTAAGCGATTTATAATACAAACGCGTTTAAAGTACATAGTAATAAAGTTTCCAACCTTTTGAAGCTTCTCAATCATTTTGTGACAAATCCCAATGCAGCCCAAATAAGCATCAGTATGTCAACCACATTCAACGTGATATTCTAATTAATACCCCAATAACATAACACCAAAATTCTATTTTCAATAGCATATCCTTATTAATAACACATTGTTTGCTGATTCGTGTCGTTTATGCGTTGATTACGGTAGATTAGTTGGTTGTCAGTATTTTATGATTAATCTCGGATGTCGCGATAAGAATATATTTAATAGTTATCTTATCATGGTATCGTCAGTACCGCAGTAATATCCCGAGCGGAAGGAGTAAAAATAACTTTCTATTTGTTTGGATATTAAAAGAATTTATTATTTAAATAATATTTAATCTATTTTATGTTTGTTTGAAGAGACTTGGTAAGTTTTTTCTGGTAATATTTTTTTATGCAATTTTATTTATTTTGTTTTAAATTATTTTATTTTTAAATAATTGCCTGCACTCGTCGTCATGTTCAGGAAAATAAATAAAATACAATATTTTTTTTTAGTAACATCGGGATTAATTTGTCCTGGCCGTATGGCCGATGTGGGAATTGGGGATTTTTTTTTAAAGAATCTTCTCTCAGTGCTCGATGTTATATAAAGTACGCCTAAAACGTGCAAGCAAAATTTCATGCCTTTAGACCCACCGTTATGTGCTGTCGTCCATAGTTTGTTATTCAGTGTTAGAGTTTTCTTAAAAAGAACATGGAATATGTTAAATAAGTCATTGGAAAAAATGTCTTCTGTATTTTTTACCGACGCCAAAAGATCAATAAAATAGCGTGGTTTATTTCATACTACTTCGTCCGCGTTGACTTTAGACAGGGACTTTTTATATTTCCGGGATAAAAAATCATATGTGTTAATTCAAGTAATAAAATATCGGTGTGCCAAATTTCATCCGAATCCGTTCAGCCGTTTTTGTGTGATTGAGTAATAACCAAACCTTTAAACGTACAAAGTTTCACGTTTACAATATTAGTAGGAAGTAGGATGTGTATTAAACTATCTTAAAAGTTGGCCAGAAAACGAAACGTAGCGAGATTAAAAAATTAAATAGAACCCGTGAGTGCTAAGATTCAGCCTATAATTATACCCCACCACGTGGACCTAATGCTGATTATTTAAGTATATACTAGTATACTTGTATACTAGGTGTCTTGACGTAGTGCTCTGCACCGGCCGGCGGGCAAGGGATTCTTGGACTGACCAAGGGCATCTGCAGGGTCGGTGAGAATATGCCGCGGACGGCGGTAGCGGTTGATATGAGGGGATTTTAATAATATTAGTTTTTTTTTTAAATTAAAATTTCATATAATTTGTTTGCAAAAAATAGGCAAATTAATAGTGCAGCCTTGGAGAAATCTGTGATTATAGAAGTATAGTCTTTGACAATAGAACCTTAATAATGTTCAAACTTCCTGTGATCCTTTCCGTGACCATGGGTGCTGCAAAGCACTCGAAACGTCGGGAACTTAAAAATCAAAATAAACCGCGATAAAATCCGAAAAAGTAGTTTTATTTCAATGTTCAAACTTATAATTTAAATTAATTATGGTCGAATTTCGACCAATGGGCGACCACACAGTACACATTAACGTTCCTCTTGAATCACTCCATCCATTGGTGAAACCGTATGAATATCCGTTCAACAGTTATTAAGTTTATCACGTTTAGACAGACAGACACGCGGCGTGGGGATTTGTTTTATAATATGTAGTGAAGTATATTAATAATAATGTTTTGAACGGGAAAAAAACATCCAAATCCAATCCAAAAGGAATCCAAAGATTGTGGTTGGTAACGATGTGCTGGAACAAGTGAATGAGTTTGTATATCTTGGATGCGCCTTCAGTAAGGATGAGAAATACACCGCTGACATAAAGAGAAAAGTCATAATTTATTTCATGTGTAATATTCGCGTAAATCTAAAAAATGTATAATATCTCTGTTAGAGGAAAGAATGACAAAACAGATATACAATGTGAAAGTGGAAGGATGCAGGTACCGGGGAAGATCTAGACTATCTTACCACGACCAAATAAACCGAGTCTTATCTGATGGAAAAGTCAAGAGTCTCCGTAACCGGCGAGCGTGTATGAGACGAACTATGAGAGTCGAGGAAGCCAGAGAGGTTGTAAGGAAAGAACCTGTTGGAACTCTGTACTCTCTGCCTACCCCGCAAGGGATCTGGCGTGAGGTTACAGATAGATAGATAGATCTCTGTTATGTTTGTCTGTCTAATCTGTTGAGTTATATCTATCTATCTGTCTATATTATGACGCCGGATCCCTTGCGGGGTAGGCAGAGGGTAGAGAGTTCCAACACGTTCTTTCCTTACATACCTCTTTGGCTTCTTCCACTCTCATAGTTCGTCTCATACACGCTCGCCGGTTACGGAGACTCCTGACTTGTTCTTCAGATAAGACCAGGTCTGTTTGGTCATGGTAAGGTAGTCTAGGTCTTCCCCGGTACCTACATCCTTCCACTTTCGCATTATATATTAGTTGTGTCATTATTTCTTCGGACATTCTTTCTATATGCTCAAACCAACGGAGCATACCCTTTCTCATCTTTACACTGATACTATTTTTTATACCTACTCGCTTTTTTCTTACTAAGCTGTTGCGAATACGGTCGGTCAGCTACACCCCGCATATCTTCCGCAGAGCTCGTATTTCCACCGCATTTATCCTACTTTCATTCTCCTTCGTACATACCCAGCTCTCACTGCCATATAACAGCGTTGGGACAAGCACTTCTCCAATCCACTTCGGCTCAAGTGCCGGCACCCAAGTAGGTTTCCCATCGCATACCATTCACTCTGTTCCCTGCACTCACTCTTCTCTCTATGTCAGCGGTGTATTTCCCATCCTTACTGAATGCGCATCCAAGATATACAAACTCATTCAGCACATCGTTGCCAACCACAATCCTTGCACTCGTTCTGGTTTCTTCACGTTCAAAAACCATATTTTGATTATTGAATTACATTTCACGAAAGAGGTTGGTTCTTTTTGTTTATCTTTCTTTCCGTGATACCTATTTAATTCCGTTTTCCGTGATACCTAACGATATGTAATTCGTGATGAATTGTTTATGGAAGCGGTAATATTTGCCGGTATTCCTTGTTATTCTTGGTCTGTACTTACTTAGCCGGCCAATATTAAACTTTTAAGTTTAAAATCTTATCGTGACTGGGAGAAAGGTTCTTATTTCCCGCGTTAGGATCGAAAACAAGGAACGTATCTTTTAGATTTTCATAATATTTATGTAAATATTATCGTTCATCAAACCCTACTAAAAATAACATTTAATAAAAGAAAATGTGTCTGAATTTAAGCCAAAATGTGTCAAATATTAACATTCCACGTTTTATTTTTTTCGAGAAATATGGTTATAAATAAAAATCTTATTAAAAAAAAACCGACTTCAAATATTTGAAGTCGGTACCGGTTAGTTCAGTCGGTTACTTGGCACCTTGGCACTTGGCATTTTTATTTTACAATTTTAAGTGACAAGTGAATTATTTAATAATATTTATATAACTATATTATATTAAATTGCTGAGTTGTACAACAAGGTACCTACAGGATTAATATCATAACCATAATAACGGAATCTATAAATGCGTGCTGTTCGCCGTTAAGGAGTCCACTGATGTATCTTCAAAGTCCAAAGTTCAATACCGATGTCATTTAAATGGGACAACCTCGAAACTATACTCAACCCAACGCAAAAAGAATCATCAAAATCAGTTCATAAATAAAGACATTATAAAAATACACAGACAAATTGTTGACCTCTTTTTTTTAAATCGGTTAATATTCTGAAAGAATGACAAAACAGATATACAATGTGAAAGTGGAAGGATGCAGGTACCGGGGAAGACCTAGACTATCTTACCACGACCAAATAAACCGAGTCTTATCTGATGAAAAAGTCAAGAGTCTCCGTAACCGGCGAGCGTGTATGAGACGAACTATGAGAGTCGAGGAAGCCAGAGAGGTATGTAAGGAAAGAACCTGTTGGAACTCTGTACTCTCTGCCTACCCCGCAAGGGATCTGGCGTGAGGTTATAGATAGATAGATAGATAGATAGATAGATAGATAGATAGATAGAATATTCTGATTAGTTCTATGGCAGGGTGCCTATAGGATTGACATAATACACATAATATCTCAATCTACGCATTCGTATTGTTTGTCGTTAAGGATTTGCCTGGTGTATCTTCCAAGTCCAAGGTCCAATACCGATGAAATTAAAATGGGACTACCTTGGAACTATACTGAACCCAATGCAAAAAGAATCATCAAAATCGATTTATAATTGACGAAATGATCGCGTAACATACATACAAAAAAAAAACAATATACAGTCGAATTATGAACCTCCTCCTTTTTAGAAGTCGGTTTAAAATAGACAAGCATACAAATAAGAGCATACAAAGAAGAGCAGTTAAATAAACTTAAGCGTCTTCAAAATTTTTGCATAAGATTTATATTTGGCTTACGCAAATATGATCATGTATCTCAGTTTCGTTCTAAGCTCAAGTGGCTCCCTATACGTCTTCGCCGGAATACTCATGTCCTCTGTCTTTTGTACAATATCTTATTCAATCCGTCTTCCCCAAGTTACCTCAAGGAACGTTTCGAGTTCCTTCAATTTTCCAACTCGTATTCTTTAAGGTCATCAGATAACTTGGCTCTCGTAATGCCTTTACACTCTAGCATCTTTTACGACAATTCTTTTACGGTCAAAGCCGTCCGATTGTGGAACGCACTACCTGTCTTTATAAGGCGTGCTTCATCAATTCAAATATTCAGAAACCAGGTGAAAAAGTTCTACACTGAATAACGGCATTATATTAGCTAGATAATTTATATTTGCTGTTACTAGTTGTTTTATGCTATAAATTTGTTTTTGGTGTTGTAAATCATTTACATATTTATTTACTAAGTAAGTATGTATTATTTTTACTCTTTCATATTATACATAGGTATATTATTAAGTAGTTTATGATAGATTTATTTATGCATTGTGATGCTTTGATTGTTAAGTACACCCCTATATCTTACGTTTTCTTCAGATTCTCTCCATCCAAAGGTTGCCTGGAAGAGATCACTTTTAGTGATAAGGCCGCCCATTGTTACACTAACTTTCAATTTGTAATCTTGCCTCTTTTATCTCCTTTTTGTATCTCTGGTGGAACAATAAAGTGTTATCTATCTATCTATAATCTTATAAGAG
Source organism: Phalera bucephala (assembly GCA_905147815.2). Classification (NCBI taxonomy): domain Eukaryota; kingdom Metazoa; phylum Arthropoda; class Insecta; order Lepidoptera; family Notodontidae; genus Phalera; species Phalera bucephala. Next base: position 3,294,316 of record LR990632.1, on the reverse strand, counting down.
TTCTCTATTTTTCGAGGTATGCAACCCTAAAAATGAACGTGAATGATTTTGACAGAACCAAACAAAAACTGAATGTCTCTTTATTATCGAGTAAAATAGCAACAGATACAATTAGTTCAGTCAATATCTAACAATATCGTCGTCGAACAGTTAACCGTGTCACAAACAGTTCTAAATACCACAATAGTTATCGTCCCACCGCCATTGTATGTTAATGTGGCCTTAAGATTAGCCCATATACATTTATATCTCGTTAAATACAAGGTAACTACCTTGTTGGTCTACTGGCGAATAACGCGTAGTAAACACGAGAGTTTGAATCCTTGGTGAGACAAAATGTAATTTTTCTATAACAAAAATTCCAGAATCAGTAAAGAGTCTTACTTAAAATGATATAATGAAAGTGGGTGTACATAACACTCCTGCTATCCCCGGGAAAATACGCGTGCTGGTCTTTTTTTTTAAATACAAGGTCAACGACCTTAAGTACTAGCGGCTGTACGCCGTAGGACGAAAAATAGGTATATACCTATTTAATTTTCTTGGTAGGTGGTAAAATGCACAGAAAACGCCATAAGTTTTAAACATTCTCAGTTTTTAACCGAGTTCATTAAAAACTAATTTGTACAGTTGATAGCTACGAGTAGATAGATGAGACAAGCTATATGTAGAAGCGAAAGTTGATGTTGTTAATAATATAAAACATATACTTTTAAATTTTATGACGCAAATGGATTTCCGAACATACAAATTTTACTGTTATCTTGATGTATGAACATCACAGTATATTTTTAAACTATGACGGAAAATCGTACTGTTATTTGGTACATATTTTACAGTGATAAGTCGAGCATTCGATCAATTAGGTTGTTATCGAAGAGAATAGAGTGGAGGAAACTAGAGAGGTTTTTTACTGCCTTATGTCTGCCTCGCAGGGAGCTGGCGTAATGATAGATTATATAGATAGAAATGTATAATATATAATAATAATATTAGCCCTATTAAGAAACTGTCCCACCGTTAGTACGGGCCTCCTCTCAAACTAAGAGGGTTTAGGCTACAGTCCACCACACTGGCCGAGTGCGGGTTGGCGAAGTTCAGAAACTCTTAGGCATGTTGGTTTCCTCACGATGTTTTCCTTCACCGTTAAAGCACGTGATAGTTAATTTTGAATACTAACATGCTTTCGAAAAGATAGAGGTTTCCTGGGTTTGAACCCAAGACCTCTGACTTTGCAGTTCAACGGTCTGACCACTAAGCTACCACTGCTAGCTAGAAATTTAAATAAAAAAAAAGAATTTGAAGCGAAAGAGATGCGGCAGAATCGTACTAATCGTATCCTAACTGTAGTTTCTACGTACCTCAGTGGGATGGTCCGCATGGTTGTATGGTGTGCGAATGATTTACGCTGTTGGCCGCGGGTTCTTTACAGCTTTACCAGACAAGAGAGTGACCGAGCAATCACTACGCTCCAGCCGGAAAATATGGGTGTGAGTGTATAATAATATGTATGTATGTAAATTCAAATTTCTTCTTCTATAACTATGGTCTAAACCCTCTCAGTTTGAGAGGAAGCCCGTGCCAAACGGTGGCAAAATTTCTTAACAGGGCTAATATTATTGTTATTTGGATAGATTGACCATACATTTTTCCTAATATTTGTTGCATTCAAGCACTCTTATCGGTGCGACAGTTTTGCCAAACTGTAGTTGTACTATGGTATGTCTTAATATGTATTGTTAGTTAATTGTTTATTGTTTTGAGTCACATGTACTTATTGTGGACTGCGACAAAGTCAAACAATCGTCACCGAAATACTTTGTACAGATTTGACTCTGTTTCTTAATTATGGCAATTCTATCTCAAACGTCTTCGTGATTCGGAAAGCATGTTAACTGGCGGTCCCAGCTGTAGTGTAGTATAATGTGATAGTCTTAAAGCCAAGTAGGTTGCTTCATTGTCGGCTTATTTAAGTTCCAATAAGAGGTGGCCACAAACTTGCCTCTACTAATCCGCCCTGGGTCCGCGTGGTGGAGTATGACCCATTTTCTCTCAGCGCTGGAACAGTTATGTTACATTTTTAATGGTAACTTGCAAATATTCCATCATCATTGCCGAAACAAGTCCACTGCAAGACACAGATCTCCCTGGAAGATTACCACGATAGGTGGTTTAATACCTATTGAATAAATATTGATTTGTCAGATGTTACGCTTCGTAAATCGAAAATCGACCACTAAGCTTATGCATGTAACTTAGTTCGCGTGGATATCATGGGTTTTAATTTTTTATGCGCGGAACCCTAACTCTTTTCTAATATAAAAATAGCTTAAGGACTTTTTTGCGGGAAATCGAAGAGTGATGTTGTCAATTTGTTTTAATTTCCAAAACTTGTGTTATTTCGAATTATAATGAGAAATGTTGATGGAGTATTAACCATTATGTATTCCTATATGTGCATGAGTGAAGGTAATTGTAACAAAGTGACAAAACGTGCCTTTTCAATTTCCCTCAAAACGGCCGTCGCAATTGGTATGTAAAGTATCCATCGCTTTACTGTCCAGGGTGGGGCACTTCGTTAATTTTATTATCATCTTTGTCATCGCGTTCATTGGGGAATTGAATTAATTTAGAAATGAATATTCGTCAACTTTGTACAATGGCATAGTGTAAACGCAATTGCTAAGAAAAAAAAATAGCTTAAGTTAATCCTTATACTATCAGCTTTCTGCGAGTGAAAATCAGTCCAGTAGTTTCGGGGATTAGCCGGAACAAAGGGACAGACAGACAGATAAATTTTAAAAATTGGTTCTTTGTTATAAGTACCGTATATACTTTCATATGCATTTAGTAAAAATCACTTATTTTGACATTATAAAAAGACACTTCAGTTTTAATTATTTGTATAGTACGTGATAATCATTCCGTATTTTCCTAGGATAATAATAAAAATACATAAGTTATTAATTGAATTTTTCTTTGATTTCAGAAATGATGATGCCAAGATAATTAGGAAGTGCAGCTAAAAAAGGACAAAGTAGCATTTGACAAGTCGACACTATGTGAACCCCCGACAAGATGTTGTTGGAGCTGTGCAAATCATGCCAGTAGTAAGTATTTCATTTCACTTGATATTTTTTGTGACATACGCGATAGTTGACCAAACTAATAACCAACGGAGCGCGACGGGAGCGCGACGGTAGCGCTCGGCTACGCTCGGCCGGCTGTTGGCAGCACGGCGCACATGTCACACTGCGAGAGCGACGTCGCACCATCAGGGCGACCCGCTCGCATGCGTTTTGGCATCTCGCTCCCCCCGTGCTTCGTTTGTAATCCGTCGAGCGCTACGTCAGCAAGTCGTGACGTTGCTGTTGTGCCGAGCGTAGCAGCGCTGATTTGCGTCTCCCGTACAGTACAGTACATTACAACTCCCCAATCCGCGTGACCGTCGCGCTCCCGACGCGCTGCGTCGGCTATGTGACGAAACCTTTATAGCTTCATTTCTTATGGTTATGATACTCGTTCTCTCTATTTAACAAAGCCATTATAATTAAATAAAAAGTCACGCCTATATTCCCCAAGCGGAGATTGATATACATAGTTCATAGCTCTATACTTTTTTCACGGCAATGAAAGATTAAAATAGTTTTGCTAACGGTTGTTACTACAACCGTTTAACGATATTTAACGCAAGGGCTACTGCCCTTGCGTTAAATAACGTTTAGTTTGTAATACTGATTCTGAATAGAAAGAAAAACTTATAGCTTTGGAGGACGATGGAATCCTATGAATTATCTCTAAATTATATTCCACTTCCATCGTTCTGATCACTGCCGGGCAAGTTAGCTGAATATAACCTAATAATTATACAAAAAATACAGTCACCCACACATCTGGACAGTATTCCACAACACACAAATTGCCCGCTTCAATCATAGCGATAGTGTCATTCTAAGTCAAGATAAAATACCAAGAGATACGCTATGCCCACTTGTAACAGTTCCTTCTTATGTGACGACAGTACTATGTTGGGTAATAATTTGGAATTCATAAGGAAAAGTGCTTAAAAAGTTGTGTTACAAAGGAGACAGAAATTTTTGGGGTTATATGTAAAATTATGTGATAAAGGTTAGAAAATTTTACATGTCTGTGTGAGAAAGAACAAGTTAAGGTAAAAGTAGATTCATAAGAAAAAGTGCGTTTTGTTATAAGGAAGGCAGAAATTCTTGGAATGGAATTCTAAAGTCTGTGGTAAAGATTAGACAATTTTGCGTGGTTTTGTGACTACGAATGAGGTAAGAGAAACGCAGATTTGGTTGCACGTATGCAACACATGCCTTTTTTCCTGGGGAAACTCCTGCATAGGACTTCCGCGAGCCCCGGGGGAAGCTCGCGGGCGTGTCGGATTCCTAACGACAAAAACCCCAGGGCGGCCGACATCAGCACTTTGAAGGGGCTCCGGGTTCACCGTATGGAACGCACCGGTGCCCCTCTTGTGCCGCGCTCTGAAGAGCTCGCCATCGGGGGGAGACTTGATGATACGCTCCCCCCCGCACCGACGCGGTGATCATGACGACATGGGATACACCATGCCACCGTCCTCCTCGGAGTCGCTCGTGAAGGACGCTAAGGGCCCCCGCTCCTTGCTACCGCGATCCCGAAGGCCCGCCTACTGATAATGCAGCACATCCACACATAAACACTAGTGTTTGTGTGTGGATGCATGCATGCATGGCATATCATCTATAAATATTTTGTACAAATTGTCCGTTTTACAGTGATAGTATTAAATGAATAGGCACAGTTTTGCAATAATTCATCAATCATTTGAATAGGTATATATCAATTTAATCTAAATCGAATGCCACGTTCGAAGTAGGTAAAATGGTATTGCTTATTAGCATCCAAATATGTAACGTGTGAGATATTCATTTAAATGGAAATAAATTTTAATGTCGTGCATGTCTGTCATTGAGCTCAGTACATCAAGTGAGAACGTGACGGACAGACGTCATCTCTGACAATGTGTGTGATTATCGTGTTTTTTATGTGACAGCATTGTTGAAGGTAGACCGTGGCATATATAACTATTTTGAGTTCTATTAGTAAATATCTATATATCCTTACTCTAATAACATCTCTTACAAATCGACATGAGGGAGACGTCATACTCTACCACTTCGTAGACACAGGTTTGTGGCTGCTCTTGGAACTTATCAAGCCGCCTATATTGCCGCCCTAACGATAAACCCATTAACTACGTTCTACACTAGAATATAATTACTGCGTTTAACATTAGGTCGGCAGTATAAGGCTTACCGTCCATATTATTGTACGCAACGCTAACACTGGTTGTGTTAGCGTTGCCTATTGCCTAACTCGAAGTTATAACGTTGAGTGGAAGGCAATTTGACGTTATAACCTCAAGTTAGTCAATAGGTAAGTACCTAAGTGGCAACCGGCAACAACTTCCAAAGCACGCTTGAATAAAAATATTTCACAAACGGTCACCAATCTAAAACCAGACCAAATGCTGGTAGGCTACCTTCTACAGATATCTATTCATCATTATCATCATCAGCCCAGATTAGTCCACTGCTGGACATAGGCCTCTACCAATGTGCGCCAAAGAGCCCGATCCTCGGCTTTATGCATCCAGTTCCTGCCGGCTATCCGACGTATGTCGTCACTCCATCTCGCGGAGGGGCGTCCTACACTGCGTTTGCCAGTTCCCGGTCTCCACTTCAAAACCCATCGGCTCCAATGGTTGTCGGTTCTGCGGCAAATGTGACCAGCCCATTGCCAGTAGCTTGCTGATTATCAGAGCTATGTCGATGACTTTGGTTCTATGTCGGATAGTCTCATTTCTGATTCTATCTAGTATAGAAACTCCACTGCATAGCTTACGGACCAGTCCTATCGTGAGAGTCCAAGTCTTAATAGATATCTATTCTATAAATCAAATTTGGTTTAACGTGAACACATCTCTAAGGCTCTGCGTTCGTAGATCTTTAGTACTACGGTGTTCGTAACGATAACCAAGGTAAAGCAATATTTGGCTCGGTCAGTCTGAGATAGGTGTTTGTATTTGGCGTTTCTATTTTCGAACACCCCCTCGCTTCAGAAAGCACGGTAAGTGGTTGGTTCCGGTTACTACTTCATGTAATAGTCGTTAAGTTAGGGTGGAAGCCTTATAGGCTTGATGAATTTTAACAGTAAGTGGCCACAAACTTGCCTCTACTAATCCGCACTGGTTCCGCGTGGTGGGTATGATCTCTCTCTCTCTCCTCAATTTACGAGAGATATTTCCTACGAAGTGGGACAGAATAGGATAGTTCAATATAGTGTTTGTACTATGTGATCAGTTGACCGAGGGGGCCTTTATTCGATATGCTCACTAAAAGTCTATGCTTGCAGTGGCTATTTGGTGCGGGTCACTTCCTTCCTTCTAATATGGTCGAGAGAGGTAATGACAGATCAAATAGTGATACTCGTGAACGGTTGTTGCTTGTGGTGACTGTTCTACCCAGAATCCTTTAGCTTATTTTAAAATATTTTTTCTAGTCTTTATATGAAATAAAACTATTTTTTGGATTTTATCGTGGTTTATTTTTGTTTTTTAAGTTCCCGACGTTTCGAGTGCTTTGCAGCACCCATGGTCACGGGAAGGACTGGGGTGTTAGACGTTCAAAAGGCATAGTTGTTCCAGGGTACCCTCAAACTTCTTAATTGTTTTTGTTGGTCCGATCTACGCAGAATGAGCTCACGGTGTCTAGAGTTCTTGCAGTGTTCTACTTGGGTTTGGATTTGATTATATTACTTACCGGATCCCAAGTCGATGGAAGTACCCATCCATCTTCTCTATTGAAATTAGGATGTTTTTTTTTAATTTCAATAGCCCCGCAAACCAACCTTGATAGGAATCGGTGTTCTTTCACGAGGATTTGTGGTCTATCCAATCTGATGGCGGGTGCGGTCAAGGATATGTTCACAGACTGCAGACTTCTTTGAGCGAAGGTGTTTTAGATCAGCTATGTGTTCGTCAACCCGAGTATTTACTGGTATTTTTGTTTGTCCTATATAAGAGAGACCACGTTCACAATCAAGCTTGTATACTCCTGCATCTTGTAAAGGGGTGTGACACTTGACAGATGGTAAAAATTGATTGATCTTCTTCGGCGGCTTATAAAATGTTTTAATTGAAGCACGCTTCAAGATGTAGCCAATCTTGTCTGTGAAGCCTCTTAAGTAAGGTAGTACAGCAGGAAGACGCTCGACTGTAGCTGCTTTCACTCGGTCACTGTGACGTTGGCGTGGGACTCGAAACTTATTGTCATGAAGGACTTGCTTGACATGTTGAAGCTCGGCGGCCAGATGTTTCTTGTCACAGATCCCTTGTGCTCTCTGAAACAAATATTTGTTCACGGTAACTAACTGTTTGGATGGTGGTGAGATTTACCATTTAAGTACCTAAAGTCTTTATATCCCAGTCGCAAGACATCAGACTGGAGCTGGATCGCATACTTAATTTTGTATTATATAAAAATGTATGTATATAGAAAATGATGAAAAAAAACTGAATAAAGAATTAGAAGAAAACAAGCCCGCTGCGTTTCTCGGCGGAACTTAAGTGGAGTGGAGACCGCGTTTCGATCCGGTGGTAGATTAGTTAGTTCAAAAAATAATGTAATTATGACCATTTATTTGTAAGTACCCCCGCCGGGTTCATATACAATAAATAGTTTGAGTTAATGATCATATGGGACTCATTGTTATAAAATTTTGACATTATCGTGTTACCTGTGTCCTTTAAAGCTACTAAATAACGATATTTTCTTTTTTTATTCATTAAAAAAAACGTAGCCCCACACTAAGATTGATTTCTGTGTCGTGGGTGCGTTTACAAACAAGTAAATAATGAATCAGAAAAAAACAAATGATTGTGGGTCACACAAAGATTTTCCCGTGCGGGAATCGAACCTGTGACTATTAGACACTGGGTGGAGCAGCTTAAGCTCTTAAGCACTGCGCTAAATCGTCCGTCGTTTCACGAAGTTATTTTAACGCGCCGTGTTACGTGTATGGTCATGGCGAATAAGAGCTCTGGGCGCGTGCCACAATCTCCTTAACAAAGCTATTATAATCTTACATGCTGTAAGAAAGAGATGTGGATATTCACATTTTAAGATCTGTCTCTTTTAGACGGGAAAGTAAGATTGAAATAGTCTTCTTAAAGAGATTGTGGTAACCCACCAGATTTCTACAAAGTGACTAATTTTTTTTTCATCTTTCCTCAGCTGTCTGGAGACCATGTACTGGAACTGCTGCGAAGAGAGGTTCTGTTTCGACAAGAAGATCGCCACATACAAGTATGTCCGTTTTGTATTGACCTACTAGATTATAATCTATCTATTCTGACGGCATAGCAGTGATAGCCTAGTGGTTGGACCGTTGGATGCACCTCTGTCTTTTCGAAAGCATGTGCGTATTAAACATTAATTATCACTTGCTTTAACGGTGAAGGAAAATATCGTGAGGAAACCTGCATGCCTGGGAGTTTCTCGAAGGTATGTGAAGTCAGTTGGAATAGCTCCATCGTCCTGTCAAGTTCGTGTTTATTTAGTAAAGGACATTGTTCTGCGCCCATATATGAATTGCCCCAGAACCAAGAACAATGAAAAACTTGTATGCTTTCAAATCAATCAATATTGCACAAAAAGTATTAGATTTTGAGGGTATAATTCAGTTGCCATTAATACATATGAGATTATATTGTTTGTTGACATTCAGTAAAGATGTCGGCGACTTCGATATATGTACTTAAATACTTTGAAATATTTGTTTTAGATTGCAAATTGTCCGTTAGATACGTATATTTGCCACTATTTTAATAAAATAGATAAATTATGATGGCATGGGTCCAATGTTTGTTGGTTCTGATGAAATTTTCGACAATGTCCTTTGTAGTATGACAAGGATAACATATTAATTCGCAAGTGTCATGATAACATAAATCTTTTTGTGCTAAGCTCTCTTGTCGGGTTGGTTGGTTGGTGGTCGCGACGTGCACCTGTGTCATGTATCCACCTAAGTCATATCTCTAACGTGACTTCTTTGTGTATCGCTGACTCATCTTCTACAAAAACACTGGAAAATTCTAATAGGAATTTTAATACCAAAAGTCAGCAAAAGGCTGTCAATTTGAGTCAAATGCGCATTATTAGCGCAATGACACCTGACGTCAATCTACGACATTGCAAACACGATGCCTATTTACTTGAAAGAAAATATAAGGGTATCTACATACAATGGAAAATATTTATAAAACATACTAGAATGCAGTTTCTTTTTTTTTTGTTTTTCAAGTGCACCTATTATCATGGGAGGAACTGAGTCGTTTGGCATCTAAAATTCATTGTTATTACTTAGTAATTTAAGGGGAGAAATTAATTATTTAATTCTATATTATCACGCCAGATCCCTTGCGGGGTAGGTAGAGAGTACAGAGTTCCAACAGGTTCTTCTCTTACATACCTCTCTGACTTTCTCTACTCTCATAATTCGTCTCATACACGCTCGCTGGTTACGGAGACGCTTAGTTTGTCCTTCAGATAAGAGTCAGTCTGTTTGGTCATGATAAGATAGTCTAGGTCTTCCCCGGTACCTACATCCTTTCTCTAATAATTAATTAGTTAACTGCGATTGAAATTTCAATACAGATAAAATCCTTTTTTTTAAAAAAAGCCGTCTTCGAAAAGCAAAAAATAAATATTTGAAGTCGGTACCGGTTAGTGCAGTCGGTTACTTGGCACCAACTTCATTTTTTTTTTAAATAGATTTTTATTTTGTGTTTTAAGTGACAATTATTTACTAATATTTATATACCTATATTATATTATTTTGCTGAGTTGTACACCAAGGTACTTACAGGATTGATATAATAACCATAATAACGGAATCTATACATTCGTGCTGTTCGCCGTTAAGGAGAGCCTGATGAATCTTCAAAGTCCAAAGTTCAATACCGATTTCTAACCTAACCTAACCCAACGCAAGAAGAATCATCAAAATCAGTTCATAAATAAAGACGTTATAAACACACATACGAATTGTCGACCTCCTCCTTTTTTGAAGTCGGTTAATATTCTGATTAGTTCTATGGCAGGGTACCTATAGGATTGACGTGATACCCATAATATCTTAATCTACGCATTCGTATTTTTTGTCGCTAAGGAGTTCCCTGGTGTATCTTCCAAGTCCAAAGTCCAATATCGATGAAATTAAAATGGGACCATCTTGGAGCTATACTGAACCCAATGCAAAAAGAAACATCAAAATCGATTCATAATTGGCGTTATGATCGCGTAACATACATACAAAAAAAACATACAGTCGAATTGATAACCTCTTCCTTTTTAGAAGGCGGTTAAAAATCATTAAATAAAACCTAATACTGTCAGAATGTAGGTTTACGAGGGTGAAGGAAGCTACAGGGGTCTGTAAGGAAAGAACCTGTTGGCACTCTGTACTCACTGCCTACTCTGCAAGAAATCTGACCTCTGATTATCTGTAATGAATTCTCTATCTATTTCATCACGCTATGTCCCTTGCAAAGTAGGCCGAAAGTGCAAAGTTCCAAAAGAAAAAGAATACCCTTGGTTTCATTGGCTCAAAATGTGCCTACAAACAAATCCGCACCATTTCCTTCTGCATACAATTATGTGACTGTCATGTCATCCTACTACTATTATAAATGTGTATGTTTGGATGTTTAGATTTTTGTTACTCAATTACCCAAAAAACACTGAACGGATTTGAATGAAATTTGGCGCACAGATAGTTTATTACCTGGATTAACACACTTTTTATCCCGGACAAAATTCCTGTCTAAAGTCAACGCGGACGAATCGCGGGCAAAACCTAGTTGCTAATAAAAGTCACGTGTCACCATCTGTGGTGAGCCTAAATTAAAATAGCTTACGTGACAAATTGGCTGTGCGTGTCAGCACTGACCCTGTCTTCAGAACTCAATAACTTTGCACTTAAAGTGTAAATTGAATAGCAAACACCAAACAATAACAGTTCATCATTACTTCTATTGTCCGAGATAAAATATATTCTATTCAATGCAGACAGAGTCCAAAATGTTTTGATAGATTTATGTTAGGTTGACGTAAGATTCCATCACCATGATTTTGACCTTTCAGTCATGATATAGTACCGTGGATGGTATTCGTGTTCTCTCGATTAGATTGTAATCGATAAGTGTTATCTATATTCGTGTTTATTCAGCTTATCTTTATCTCCTTGTCCAGAATCGATAAACCTCCAAAACATATTGAAGTGCTACATTCTTTCTCTTTTAATAAACCAGCCTATTCAGTTCCACTGCGAGGCAAATGCCTTCTCTTACAAACCGAGGTGAGAGAGATTAGGTCATACTCTACCACGAGGACCCAGTGCGGGTTGATGGAGGCAGGTTTGTGGCCACCTGCTGTTGGAACTTATCAAGCCACCTATAAGGATTTTAACTTGGCTTAACGTTTACCATACAAGCCGACTATAAGGCGTCCAACTTGGCTTACAGTTTCGCCACATAGCCAACGCAGCCCGACGGGAGCGCGACGATGGTGCGGCTTCGGGAGTTGTAATGTACTGGAATGTACGGGAGACGCCAAACAGCGCAGCTCCGCTCGGCGCGACGGCATATTTTACGACCCAAAGTGGACGAGCGCTTCTGTCACGCTCCCATCACGCTCCGTCGTAACCAAACCTTGAACGTAACCGGTTCGCTGGAATATGAAAATTCAACAAACGGGCATCCATCTCAGACTGGCCGAGCCGAACGCTGCTTAAACTTGGTGATCCCTAAGAACACCGCGGTCGCTAACTGCTGAGAGCGAAAGATGCTCTTTTATTGTTTTTTTAAGTGTGCTGTGTAACCCAAATTGCCCTGACGATCACATCACGGCAGATTCCTTGCGAAGATTTGATTAAAATCTCCACGACCTACGATTCACACCTAAGTCCTTGCAATTGCCAGCCATGTCAGTAGACAAACAATGCAGCCTATATTTAGTCCTACAAATATTTATTTATTAAAACAATAATAACAGTGGTAAAATACAGGAAAATAACAACGTTCTTTTGTCACAAGGAAAACGGCGAACCTTCGTAAAAATGTTATTTACGTTTATTTTATATTACAGAACATAATAATATTATTCACTTTAACCACAGCGAGATATCTGCAAGTTCGATACGGAAATGAGAAGATCCGTAAGAGAATCAAAGTTTACGATATTGCTCAGAATAACTAAACCTTATTGTCTCTCTAGATGTCAGCATCATAGATGAAGTTGAACCAAAGTAAAAATTAGTTGAAACTGCCAAGCTGTTCGGTTCTTTTAATGCTAAAATTTGAAATCAAATGAAACTTGAAATGAAAGCGCTCGTAGCGCTGTACGACCGCGGTGTTCTTACCGATCACTAAGGTGAAGCAGCGTTCGACTTGGTCGGCCTGAAATGGGTGAACGTTTCGGCATTTTCATATCCGAGCGTCTCCGTGCTTCGGAAGGCACGTTTAGCCGTTGGTCCCGGCTACCACTTGGCGGCTTGATAAGTTCCAACAGCAGGTGACCTCGAACCTGCCTCCACCAATCCGCACTGGGTCCGCGTGGTAGAGTATGACCTGATCTCTCTTTGCCCAGCAGTTGGCAGTTTAGGCTAATAGTGTGGTCTATTCTTAATGCTATAAAATAATCATAAGTAACAGTGTACACATTGTTCCTAGGATTGACGGCCATTAGGGCAGAAAGGTTCTCAAGTAGCGACTATGCACTAAAAGATGTGAAGTGTGCCCACTTCACGTTGATTGGTGGTATTTTGGTGACCCCAACAAGATAGACCGATGACCTAGTAAAGTTCGTGGGACCTAGCTGGATGTGTATAGAACAAAGTTGATCATCGTGGCGATCCAAAAGAATGTTTCTGTAGAAAAAACCCCAATAACAATTTGTCTAATCTACAATTGGAACTCAAGACCTCATAACCATTAGCTGCACCATATGCCACTAGACTAACAAAGCAGTCTTGATAAATAACTAAACATTCTTGAGAATTAAAAAAAAAGTGTCCCGCCCAGATTCTCCAATATTATATTAAACGGGGATGACAGAGGTATGCTGTGTACGCCTTTACCGACGACTCGTATATCCCAAGTAAATTATAACGGGTACAATTCCAGAGTCCGGACTGGTACTTGGCAGTTTTCCGACCACTTATTGTGACCCAGACATCGTGGTGGCATGCATTGCATTTTAACGCGTCCTCATATTGCCTAGGGTTTGATCGAGTTATATATATATATATATCCATATCATGACGCCAGATCCCTTGCGGGGTAGGCAGAGTTCTAACAGGTTACCTCTCTGGCTTCCTCCACTCTCAAAGTTCGTCTCATACCCGCTCGCTGGTTACGAAGACTCTTGACCTGCCCTTCAGATAAGACACGGTCTATTTGCTCATACTAAGATAGTCTAAGGCCCGTTACAGAACGTAAATCAATCGTGATTCTAGGTTTAAAAACTGATTTTGTAATAAAACGTTAGTTTTAAAACTAAATTTACGACCAATGTTCGTTCTGTAATACGCCTTAGTTTTCCCCGGTTTTCCTACGGCTTTCGCATTGTATATATGTTTTATCATTCTTTCTTCCGTCATTCGTTTTATATGCCCGAACCAGCGGAGCATACTGTTTCTCATCTTTCACAGCGCCACCTTTCATAAGCTTGACTTCGCACATCTTCCGCAGCGCTCGCATTTCGACCTCATTTATCCTGCTTTCATTCTCGTTCTTACATACCCAGCTCTTACTGCCATATAACAGCGTTGGGACAAGCATTACGTCATTTATGGCCAGCTGCTCCTTTTGGTTTAAGGGCCGACTCCCAAGTAGGTTTCCCCTCGCACCATTTACTGGATTGAGCTAATTCGATATATAACTACACCCATAGTTATGCTCTTAATTTTCGGTCTGTTTGTCGGTCTGTTACCTTTAAGGTCTCGGGTAGTTGTAATGTACTGAAATGTACGGAAGACGTCACAGCGCAGCCCCGCTCGGAGCAACGGCAAACGTCACAGCCGAAAGTAGCCGAGCGCTTCTATCACGCTCCCGTCGCGCTCCGTTGGCTGTTTGAGCAAACCTTTAATCTGGATGCCACGCGCATTACACGCCACTAGAGCAACGATGCAGTCAGTTTTTCAGAATAGTTAATCATAAATTATCATACAACGGGTGCAATCTCCATAAAAACAATGAAGTCTCTTTAGAAAGGAATCCTTTATGAATCGTGAAAAAATCTCCGAGAAATAGAATATCTTTGGTTTCATTGGATCAAAATGTCACGACCCAACGTTAACGAGTGCTTCGGCTTTTGTTTTTTGCCGTAATGGCGACAAGAAGCCAATTCTTATAATTTACTGTTATACTCTATTACTACTTGACATTGGCGAAATACACTGTTAAAGTGTGCGGCCATTAATTTAAATAAGAAGAAGAAGAGTGCTTCTGTCACGCTCCCGTCGCGGTCCGTCGGCTATTTGACCAAACCTTTAATGTAGTCGGGACGCTCGAATATGAAAATTCAACAAACGGTCATCCATCTCAGACCGACCGAGCCGAACGCTGCTTAAACTTGGTGATCACTAAGACCACCGCGATCGCTAACTACTCCGAGAATCTTTCTTCTTTTATTATTTTTTGAAGTATACGCTGTGTATCCCTTAATGCTCTGATGATCACATCACACCAAATCTCTTGAAATCTCCACGATTCGCGCCTAAGACCTCACTAGAGCAACGACGCAGTCAGTTATTCAGAATTATTCATCATAAATTATCATACAACGGGTGCAATCTCCATAAAAAACAATCAAGTCTCTTTATAATAAGGAATCCTTCATGAACCGTAAACACATCCTATTATTTGCTATATACTTCGCCGATAAACAATCTTTTCAAACACTATCTCTTGTTTAAATACTCACGATTGTTGGTCTGAGGATGTATTCTCACGACTTTAAGTGACAATTAAATAGAATATCAGCTCAATGTGTTTATTGTTCTCTCGGGTTTTGAACTGAATAATATAAAGTAATAAAATAAGCCTTCACACACAAATCGAGGTGAGAAAAATGTGCTGCTACACCACGGGACACAGTGCGGATTGGTGGAGGCAGGTTTGTGGCCACCTGCTGTTGGAACTTATCATGTCGCCTATAAGGCTTCCAAAGGTGGCTTGACTACCACATAGGTGGTACGCGTCTTCCAAAGTATATGACATTTCCATAAACGGTCACCCATCTCAGACCGACGGAGCCGAACGCTGTTTATTGATCGCTAAGAAAACCGTGGTAATACAGCGGTATATTGCGCTGCGAGCGCCTTTGAACAGGATATGTTAGATTTAATATAAAGTCTTTGTTGTATTTTAGTTTCTTAATTATATGTTAATCACATGCGATCTAAGTATCAGCAGACATATAAAAATAAAAAATAAAAACTACATTTTGTTAACAGCAGTCAGATTCGAAACGATCGTCGCAAAATTTATTTTAATTGTAGATATTATTCAAGTAAATACTATAGCGATGGTAATAATTATAATTCATTTTCCAGAAACTGGGTATTCTGAGGTTTTCCTAATGCGCACTCAACCATATCTTAAATTTGGGACAAAAAAAATACAAATAGATCGCTTTATGGCCGTCGTAACAAACTTTTTTGAGAATGTCTAAAACTTTGAAGTCTTCTTTAGTTTTAAATTTAACTATAATTTAAAAAGATCTGTTCCTGGGTTCAAATCGTAGGTCGGACATATGAAGTTTTTCTAACGAAATCTTCCCAGTATGAGTCCTGAGTCTAGAATTGTGCCCGATATATGTCAATAGGCTCGCCCCCTATTACATGGGACCTAACATCGTCGGCGAAAAGTGGGTGTACACAGTACACCTTTGCCGCTTGCGAAATATAGGCGTTCCAATGTAAATGATCTTTTTAAAAACAAGCTTTTATACCGAAAACATAATGCTTAGTTCGGAGTCTCTATGGCCACCTGCTGGCTCCATCACTGATGATGGAGTCTGTACCATGAACCCAGATGGCGTCCAGGGTCTGATCCCCTTGACACCATGGACCCAGATGGTTCATTCATATCATTAGATTATAGTGCTTGTCAAGGAAAATAGAACGAGCCCAAATACTAATGACCAGTACAATTTACCTATCTCATTTTCTGCCACAGGTTAGAAGAAGATGGCGGCTATTCGAACAGTTACACGAATCAAGCGGCGAGTCTGGAGAGCGTTGTAACGGAACAGCCGAACAACAACAACCATCTACCGTCTCATGCTATCACGGGCAGAGTGATGAATGAGATGCCGTTGCATGCTGACAAGCTTTACGAAGTAAGTCTTCGTCTTCTTGATTTTAACTGAAATTCTGTCACGTCTTCGTCTTCACTGCAGCCTACGGGAGATGGGGCTTAGCGAAGTCATCGCCCCACTTGCAAATTGTTTCCATGCGGACCACACGCGCGCCTCGCACATTTTTTATACCCTTTAATAATATAATCATTTTAACTTCCTACTTAGTTTTCATTTCATTTAGACTTAACTACTTGATAAACTTAAAATACAGTCCTCTTAGTCGAAGACCCAACAAATTCCATATCATTTGAGTTGAATTTCTAAGAAATAAAAAGGTTTCACATACACACTTTATATTCTGTTTGATGTTAAATTAATAAATCACGTCTCGTCACGTAATAGCAAAACAAATATTTGAAATACTTACTCTGAGAGTCTATAGTAAACAGCGAATTGTTCAAGTGATGGCTGTAATATATAGTATGATTTATTTATGGAAACAAACAACCATATTATTAATATATACTATTGGTTTTCAGGTATTCTCAAAATCACTAATATTCAGAGACGATTATGAACTCAAAGCCAAATCGAGCTCCGACTCACTCGATGAACTAGAAACCAAATCAGAACCCGACTACTTGTCCGACAAACCGAACAGAACTAAAGTATACTTTGAGGACGAGGTCAATTCCCCAGTGACTGACTTCGAAATTATGTTTAAAGATGAACTCATAGCTAATCATGATATGTTCAAAATTGACGAAGAAGAAGAAAGTGATAGACGAAGCCAAGATACAGAAGAAGGACTAATTATGAACGTAGCTGTTAAAAAGCAAGACGTTATCAAACCTAGTACAGTAACTATTAAAGATGAAACTAAAATGACTACACCACATCCAATCTATGAATACGACCCAGTTTCTGTAGTAGCATTACCTTCTACTCTTTCCTTGCCGCGAGTTGAAAGTGTAAAAGGTATTCTAAGGCAGAAAGGGGACATGACTAGAAGTGCTAGTGCTAAGAACCTACAAAGAGTCGATAGTGGAAGCAAGCTATCAAAACCTTTGTTGAGCAGAGTAGAAAGCCTTAAAAGCATCGATCCTAATAAGCTTAACAAAGTACTAGCAAGAGTGCCGCATAGAAGCGCATCATTCCTAAATATTCCAGAGCATTTAGTTCCGCCTAAACCTCCTTTAGTCAAAAGCAAATCGATGGTAGGAGTAATGTTTGCAACTGACACGTTGAAACTAAGCCAGTTGCCCGATACTCCTATTATTAAGAGTACTAATCTGCCAAGATTCTTTGCTGATAGTCCATCTCTGCCTGAGTACAGAGGCGAGACGAGTTTGCAAAGCATAAGGCAGAAATCAATGATGCTTCAACAAGATTTTAGCATGCCGCGGTATTATGGCGCTGTGACGAAGACAACAGATCAATTGCCAGTACACGAGAGTAAATCGATGCCTGATTTAAGAAACCCTACTTCTAACTCTACTGGTAGAGTTAGCAAGCGTTTGGTCAAATTAAGGAGTAGATTAAAGCCTCTCGTTATAAAAAAGAATTCAAATGAAAGATTGTGAAATAAAAGTATTAATAGTCATATTATTTTATTGTAATCTAATTGTATTTTGTTGATTTGTGGATAAGTTTGGATGTGTGTGTTTATTCAATTATTTTTAATTTTAGATTATGTGTTGGTTAGTTTCTGGATGCAATATTTCATATACCTTTGCTACATTTAGTAACATATTATTGTGAAGTTCTCAATTTGCTTTTCACATACAATTTGTTTTGTCCTTTAATTTTGCATGTCTTAGCGATTTGAAAAATCGGTTAGAATCTGAAGAATATATAAATATGTCTATATGAATATATGAATAATCTATATGTCTAGACATTCATTTCTTTTTCCAATTTTTCTGGCAAGATTAAAAGGTAAAAAGAAACATGTTATTTTTTTCATATAAAGTATAAAAAAAGAAAATGTCCAAATTTAATCAGATAACTATCATTTAATGGTAGCCACAATTTACTCATGTTTTTTTATCATCTTGTGATTTGCACGAATATATAACTACAGTATTTATATTTTTTTAAATTGGCTTTTAAGCTAACCTTTGTAGAAGCTTAAAGCTTTAAGCTTCTACAAAGGTTGAAGCTGAAAGAAGTATTCAGACTCAGTGATTTATTACCAGTAATATTATTTTCTTTTTTAACCATATCATAGTAAATAATAACTGAAATAAATGTTAGTTGCTCAAAATAGTATAGTTTAGCCCAGTAAAACAAGGAAAATTCTTAAGGATGTGTATTATCATGTCATTTTAGTAAATAACTAAGTAATTTAATTTTGCCTAATAATTTCGTTATGTACTTAAGTTTCTAAAAATATTCTCTAGTCATCGTTATATGAATTAACAATAAAAGTATATACAAAATAAATTATTCGCCACGACATTATTGTACGAGAACATTATCGCAATTCCGACACTTATTCGGTTATCAAGACTGAATTCAAGTGGCAATATTTTTATACTTCGATCGTGGCATGCTAATACATCTTAAATGGCATTATTATCACAGTCAACTGTATATTTAATCGAGATTGAAATAAAATTGATTTTTGCTTAATCATGTTCATGCACTTAAGATGTGTTAGCATGTCACAAGCAAGTTGTAAAATTCAAGATCATAGAGGCGTTTTATTGATTTGGTATATACAATACGCACACAACACCGAACAAAGCAAAAGATATTATGTAAAAAAACATGAGATCTGCATAAGCCCTTGTTATGTGTAATAAATCAATAGTTGTACTTTATTTATAATTGTACATAATTATTCCTAAGTTAAACTGAAAGTTGAAAAATAAAATGAATTTCAATGTTGTAAGTGGATTTTATTATATTAGAATACTCTTTTCATTTATTTCCATAAATTCTGGGGTACTTACAAATTTTACATTTGTATTTCACCTACAATCGAACGAGAAACTATTAACTTGACATTTTATTTGAATTATCTATTTGTGCCTTTAACATACTTTTATATCATCGTTGATAGTGCTAAATTGCGTAACTAACAACAAACAATTTGGCATAAAGTAGGTAGTAAAGGTATGGCAGTAGGTAGGTAGGTAAGGGCAAACTTTACAGGAGAGCCAAAAAACTATATTTTTTCTCTCGTTGTTTGGCTTTCCTGTAGATTTTACCATACCTAATTTACGCCGTAGTGTTTGTTGTTAGTTATGCAGTTTCTTAGTATCACCGACGATATATACAGTGTAATATATCTTGTAAATTTACGATCTATCTATAGTTTACAATTTATCAATACTTTAGGACCGAAAATTATAAGCTGGTGTAAATTATTTTAAGAGACAGCCTCCTTAAGCAACACCCAAGCAACAGCTTTCACTCGCCTCGACCATATTAGAGAAAGAGAACCGACCTGCATCACATAGCCACCGCAAGTAGCCACTTTAGTGAGAATGACCAAATCAAGGCCCTAGAAACACAGCTAGAAAGTACATGCAAAATAGCAACAACGGAAATAAATAAAAACCTAAGAAAAAGTACTAATGTTTTTTTTTCTTACTGCGCTTATTTTATGAACTATAATTGCGTGGCAAATAAAAACAATAAAATTAAAACGGTTAGGAAATCAATAAATTAACAAAATGAATGAATTCTGTTAATTCATTGGGTTCATTTATTGATTTCTCACGCGATATTAGTTCATAAAATTTACCACGTAAGAAAATACGGACTAGAGATTTTAGATAACTTCTGTCAGAAAGTTAAACAGCAATATCAGGAAACCAAACTATCTTTTACAACATGATCGGGAAACATATTTGATGATTATTATAATTTGATTTGTCACAAAACTCACCCTGGTATTCGTAGGCAAAATCTCTATCAAAACAAAATTACACATTTGCCAATAATGGCCACGTTTGACTCAACCCCAAGATTTTTCCTGTTTGACGAGATGGATCCAAAAAGTCCTGTCGATATCCTTACGCTAGATCCCTTGCGGGGTGGGCAGAGAGTACAGAGTTCTGATCTGTTCTTTCCTCACAGACCTCTGTGGCTTCCTCTACTCTCATAGTTCGTCTCATATACGCTTGCCAGTTACGGAGACTCTTGACTTGTCCAAAAAATAGAAGAAATAAAACATATAGTATAAAAAAGCGCACAATTTTATTACAGATTCACTATTTTCATACAATATTCGACAGTGTACATATTCATTAGGTATATTCTCAATAAGATCCAACAGTAAAATTTATAAGAAAATTTACTTCAGAAATGGCTACGCTTATTTTCATCTAGTAAAAATTGAAATCTAGTTTTACTACTAATTTTATAAATTACACTAGCAATAATAGAACTATTATAACAAGGCTTCAACATAGACAACAATATACGGTATATCGTACTGTTGTCGTCCGAATATTTTAAGTACGAGAAATTGTTTCGATATTAATATTTAATAATTTACAAATTTAATGAAGAGACACTAAAATGATGATCACAAATTACTACCTATATCTATAATGTGTACTATTTTTTATTATTTAATAAATAGAAACTATTATTATTATTATCGTACGTATGTTTCTATTCGATTTCATATAATTTTAGATGCTAAAAAAATACATCGCATCTTTTTCATCAGAACTAAAAAGTGTCACCTACACAGTTTAGTCCAAAGGAATTTCGACCGGTTTCTGGTTTAAAATATCAAGGTGACCGTCGATTAAACTGCATTTTTTTATTTAAGCGACATAAACGAAATTCTGGATTTTCTAATAAAATGACTCT
This sequence comes from Phalera bucephala, assembly GCA_905147815.2. Classification (NCBI taxonomy): domain Eukaryota; kingdom Metazoa; phylum Arthropoda; class Insecta; order Lepidoptera; family Notodontidae; genus Phalera; species Phalera bucephala. The sequence goes on along the minus strand of LR990632.1, from coordinate 3,273,056 downwards.
TAACTTGAGATTTTTATATCAAGAACTAGTCATAGGGACATAGAAGTATTATTTTTACTGATTTTTTTTTTGGATTTAAATCATTTTTTAAATTAGGTATAAAGGTTAAACATACAATGAAAAATATACATACAATGAAAGGTAGCATTTATATGTTTAAAACTCGAAACAATCATATCTATTTAACTTATGTTTCATAAAGGGTCAGGCTCATATTATCTCAAATTATTTTGGCATTCATGTTTATTTTTGATCATATTTAAGTTAATCTTAAATTAAGATTTAACTTACATGGCACAAAATTTGTTCTTGAAAACATTACAATACAAATAATTTCGAAAACGCTACATACACAGATTTAGTTAAAATTCAGGCCATAGGTTTTAATTTCCAGTTTTGTTAATAAGACGTTTGACGTTTATAAAAATTGTTAATAAAGTTGTTACATAAGTATAAAACATAAATTTTGAAGAAAAGGTTAGCATGTACTTAAAGAACAACCGTGTTAGATTAGCTACTTATTCGTTTTGATAATTTGCTATAAGGTAAAATAATGACTTTAAATTAAGTCTGAAATGTTTACTAGTATAGATATTAAGGATTTTGGGGGTTTATTTTTTATAATTAATATCTAATTATTAATAAAATATTTTTATTTCAACAAGACGATGTACTTAATTAGAAAGAAAAAATACATCAATTTATTTACCGTTCTAGTCATACCTTAGTATAGCGCTAAGTGGCAAAGACTCACATTTTATACACTTTACAATGATTTAGAATTATGCTACGCAATCCATTTATTTATTAAATGCATTATAATAATATAATTTAATTTAAATGTAAAAAACCGCAAGTTCGCTTTTACATCTCAGCTATCAGCGAGTAAATTTACTTTATTCGTTTTTTTTTCATATACTAGACTAAAATGTTTACAAAGTTTAATGGACCGTTTTTCAAAAAAATATTTCCACAAAGCTTGCACAAAGTTTGAAGTTTTTGATTAATGATTAAATTTTTGATTGATTTTATTGTAAATGATAATTGAATTAAGGTGAGTATTAAATAAAAAAACATAACTATTTACTTTGATCTGAATTTTGATGGTATTCGTTTTGTAGTAAATGCTTATGCAAGATAAACTAACATATATTCTTGCATAGCTAAAACAAACATATTTTGTCATTTCAAGCTTTTAAACATTTATGAAATTACAGATAGCCATTTATTTTGGCTTCGAAATTCAGTTTCATTTAGTTATAAAATATTTAACATCAATTTTAACCGATTCTTGTTTGAACATTTAAATTCATGCCGAATATTCTAGATATAAGTAGAGTAAAGTATACTTTTTTTGAAAATAATTTTAAAAGCTTAATTTTCAATGTTCAACAATAAATAAAAATATTAAAAAAAATCCAAAAAAAATATATTCAAACATAAATACCAGAACGATATTTTAGTTTATATGTAAAACAATCTTATAATGTTTATACAGTTATTACTTAAATCTCACAAAATTATAACAGAACCAAAATCCGTTCACAAAACGGCCATTTATGGCAATTATTTTGTCTATATTTACTATATTTATATAGTTTAATCCACTGGGAACTAGCTTTCTAGTATTCGGGAGTATGAAGCCTAGACTAAAAGGCAAAGTATTGTGAAACATTGACCATATTTCTATACAATGTTACGACTAGATTCTGTATTTTTATTTGCTAAATTACTGTGTTTATTCTCTATTATTACAGATCTATGTTTAAAAAAAAAAACCTAAAGAGCAAACTATACAATAGTAACAATACGAGTATCAGAGAAGTAAGATCATTATAAATATGTAACGTATGCATTGACCCAATTAAAAAAGATTTAATAAAACATAAACCAATAAAATAGCATTTACAAAGTGAGACTCATTTTATAAGTCGGTAATAAAGGCATAAAAAAAACATATAATAAGAAACAGCTCCATTAAATCCATTGCCACTATTTTTATAGTTCACCCTATAAAAATAATTATCGGTGATAAAAATTGTAATATTAAAATACTGAGATAATAGCGTAGGCTATGTACTACAAACCCAGGGTTATTTCGGCCTGAAACGTATTACACAAGCTTAATCCAAAACCAACAGATCTTACAATAATCAATACTGCAACTTTATATTTTAGTGTCAAAAATGTGTTATTTTCGTCGATTTGAGAAATTCAAACACACTGATTTTACCTGTGTGCAGTAGGGATACTATCGAACCTCTCAATAATTCGACTAACCCATTGATTAAATGCTGAGTTCACTAATAAATGTCACTTCTTCATAAGAGATTCAAATCAAAACCATTTGTAATTCTTTAAGTAGTTGCATGGCCAAATAAATTATTTAAACTCCCTATTTAATTATATGAGGGTAAAAAATAGACGAATAAAATACCCAAATCGACTGTAAGTCTAGTTTGATATTCAATTTCCATAGCAAATACTTCTACCATTATAGATAGTTTCACAAATCATGGCCATTATGGCCATTACCGGTGCAAATAATGATAAAAATGGAATCTGTATACATTTGATCATTCATAAATTTTGTTACAAATACGTTTCTTTTTTTCTTCTCGAATTTCTTTTCGGAATCGATTGTATAATAAAAAAAAACGATTTTGCTAGTAGCAAATCTGATGCGTTAATTTTATTGTCTAGTCACATCGACGACCGAATGTGTAACATTTTAGTTATTCACTATATTATGTTGTCTATATTTAATTTGGCCTAGATTATAGTCTAGAAGTCCATTGACTAGTTTGCAGAATAGATAATTAAGGACTTAAATAGGAACACCAATCATTACAGTAGCGTCAGTCCTTCATTCTAGGAAGATAATTTGAAGGAAGACACTTGTGAAAATTACTTCCATGACATTATAGTTTCCAAAGAAAATATTGAATGACGTGTGGATAGTTATTTCTTCTGCAAACTTAATCGTTATAAGAACAATACTTTTGGTGTCACAAAGTCTTTAGAAAACTTAATAATTATATCATCATATCCTTCCGTCTTTATTAATTCTGTACTTAGTATGAATGAGACGACAAGAGCTCTAAATCAAATCATGAAACTGCTTTTTAAAATAGGTGATCTGATCAATGGGGTTAAGGAATGCTCGCTGCCAAACCGTATTGCGTGAATAGAATTAATTTCTCGTACTGACAGACAGAAACACCTTTCCCAGTGGTTTAAAAACCTCAACCTTCAACGCAGTGATCTGTCGCTCTGACAAATAAAATATTCAGCTGTTGAATCGTGACACCAAAACTACCAATTTTTTCTGCTATCTCTTATCTAACACACTTGAATCTCTTCACTTTAATGCTCGCCCTAGTCCCACACAACTTTAACGCAGTAGCTGCAGTGATAAGGTCTGCTGATGACACGTCCTTGCCGTCAACTGCTACTAAAAAGTCCCCTTTCTGAAGGCGGCCGTCCAACTCAGCTGGGGAACCAGTTAGCTGGAAGAAATAAAGGGCAATAGTCGAGTTGATTACAGTTACACAAGTTTCTGCTAATGAAATTGAACAAATAAAATTATTAGTCTGATTCCCGTAAAAATCATTCAAAACTAATATTGACGCCTAAATTAGTGTGTCAGTTTACCAGTTAGTAGATCAGACTGTCAGTCATCATAAACCCATTAGTGGGTCAGTTTGTTAGTTGGTCAGACTGTCAGTCGATTACCATGTTAGTTGGTCAGGCTGTCAGTGGATTAGCCTGTTAGAAAGTTAGACTGTATGCCGATCGCTTAGTTTGTCCATCGATTAGCCTGTATGTTGATAGTCTATGAGACTTACAGCGTCGAACAATCAACCTATTTTTTATTCAGTTAAACTGTCATTCTCTTATGGCCGGTTTTAATATCAAACTTGACGATAGATTGGCCTGCTACCATTAGAATTTTGAAATATTTCAAATGGAAAATCTGTAAAAATGCTACTGACAGTAAGCAAATCTATCGTTGAGTTCTTTGTTAGTTGGTCAGTTAGAAATTTGGTCAGTCAGTAACTTGATCAATCTTTGGCCCTAATCTAGGATAATAACTCACCAATTCGGCTATATAGACCCCAGTGCCGCTAACAGACGCGACGCATGTAACACCTAGGGCCTTTCCCTGCTTTCTTACAAGTTCTACTTCCACTTCATCATATTTTAGCGGATCGGGACGATGGACTGTCAGTTTTAACTGTAATAATAAAAATCGACATTAAACTGTAGGTTATGGAAATATGCGAAATTTCCTCAAAACGCTGTGACAAAGCAGCCGTAAGGTTTATATTTAATTCACTCAAAGAACATCTGGGTGTTGGATCCATATCCTCGTGTAACTATCTAAAGAATCTAGGAAATCAGTGACTCTTGAGATACGAAAATACGCAGATATCTAAAATATGCTTGTTAATGAGTTTCAAAAAGCTACCAAAGGGGATTATCTCAATAATAAAATAAATTAGATTTAAGCAGCTCCTATATCGAAAATTCCCAAATTAAATACGTGCTTTTGCTATGTATTTTTAAAACACATTTTACAACAATTATAGTTGTAAAAAACAGTCCAATTAAATTTATTTCAGTTTAGATAGGTTGTAAGTTACTAGAATTTTTTTACAGCAGATAATGTATCGATCCTGTCGTTTTGGAAGTGATATTTTGGTCTATACATATTTTGCATTTGATTTGATGATGACATCTATAAAGTTTGAAATAAAATGATAATTTTACCTTAGCAGCTTTCTGCTTGATACTGAGACAGCGTCTCTCATGCGCCATTTCCTTAGTGATAGTTATACCGTTACACTCACAGATCTGGTCTCCAACCTTTAGTCTACCGTCTTTGGCGATTACACCGTTCTTATAGATATCTAGAATTACCGCTGTCGCACCCTGAATAAGGTAAAAAGGAATAAGGTCAGTGTTTTATTTGTTAGGGAGCAATAAATAATTAAAAAAAGTTACGAATATATTCTTCAATTGGACTCCGAACTGCGACTGAGAAATTTTAAATTGGTGAGTAGAGAGCGAATTCCGATCGAATAATTTTCTCACTTTAATCATCAGAAGGCTAAGCACGAAAATATTTACGTCAGCATGACGCTAGCGAGTAAGCGTGCTGTCACGTTCATGTTCATGTAATAAATTTATATTGTGACAAGGATGGTACAACTCGCTAATGTTAGGCTATCGTCAATCTTTTCGTGCTAAGCCCTCTGGACTCTAATCGCCGTTTGTTAATCAACTGTGTATAGTATTTTTCACATAGGATGAGTAGTGACAGTGATCTTAAATAATGAAAGTAGTAACTCTGCAATCAGAGGGGTTGACATGAAAACTATGACCTTAGCGTGCCGTTAGCGAGTAATTGCGCTATCTCATTCCTGTTTATTTAGTAACTTTGTAGGGTGACCAGGACGGCATATAAACTCGACAGTGTTACACTAGCGTCAATCTTTTCGTGCTAAGCCCTCTTATATTAAAGTAAGACAATTTTTCGATAGAATCTCTCTCTCTGTACTCGCCAATATAAAAATTCTCAGTCGCAATCCGGAGTCAGAAATTGTGTCCGGTTCGTGCTTGCACCTACATAGAGATTTGTCATGACTGGGGATATTTTTAAGTGCAATGCACAGCTGACCAATTGAGGAGTATATACATGACATTATTTTAAAATTAATAACTATCCCCTTACGAATATGTTCGTGCTAAGCTCTCAGGTGAATAAACTTACATTTATAAGTGTATCACTGCCTCCCAACAGGACAAAACCAAGCACATCTTTGTTCGAGTTGACTTCTATGACGGTGTCTTGGTTGGGGACGATCGGTGCAGTTGATGGATCTGCTGGTGGTTCCGCTGTGAATAAAAATATACATCTTTTATTTACCCAGCGGCGCTCGTAGCGCTAGATAACCGCGGTGTTCTTACCGATCACCAAGGTTAAGTATCGTTCGACTCGGTCGACCTCAGATGGGTGACCGTTTGTGGCAATTTCATATTCGAGCGTCTCCGTGCTTCGGAAGGCACGTTTAGCCGTTGGTCCCGGTTACCGCTTAATGTGGTAGTCGTTTAGCAGAGTTGGTGGCCTTATAGGCGGTTGATAAGTTCCAACAGCACCTGGCCGCAAACCTGCCTCCGCTGCACCGCACTGGATCCGCGTGGTGGAGTATGGCCTAATCTCTCTCACCTCGATTTATAAGAGAAGGCTTTTGCCCAGTAGTGAGCAGTATAGCTGACTCTAGGTATTATTATCTATAGACAGATAATTTATAATAATAATATTAGCCCTGTTAAGAAACTATCCCAACGTTGGGCACGGGCTTCTTCACAAACTGAGAGGGTTTAGCTATAGTCCACCACGCTGGTCTAGTGCAGGTTGGCGAACTTCACATACCTTCGAAAAACACTTAGGCATGCAGGTTTACCCACGTTGTTTTTCTTCACGGTAAAGCAAGTGATAGTTAATTTTTAACACGCACATGCTTTCGAAAGAAATACAAAATTTGTAGAGTGAGATAATTTAACTTATCTATAATAATACCTATGCTGGTCACATGCTCGGGTGATACGAGGGCTGGCTCATTCTTCGCTCAAAAGATTGGTCTGTCTATTCAGCGAGGAAACGCAGCCAGCATTCTTGCTACCCTTCCAAGCGGATGTGGTCTTTTTGATTAAGGTTTTTTTTTGTGTTTTATTCTCTATTTTAGTTTAAAGATAGAGTTTCTATGTTAGATAGCCTTGTAAATGCGTATTCTCCTACTAATATTGAAATTAAAATTCTAATAATTCTTCACATTAAAAAAAAACTTATCTACTATTCATCTCAACATCATCACCAGCCTGTAGAGCCACACTACTGAGCATATGCCTCTCCAATTGCACGCTACTATTATTTTAAAAGTTGTATGTATGATTGTAGAAGTATTTTTTTTGAGAAGACGTATATTAACTTTTTATATTTTTTAAGTTCGTGATCTAGATTCCTTGTGGGTAGGCAGAGAATAGGTACAGAGTTCCAACAGGATCTTTCTTTACAGATCTCTCATTGTCGAATAAAAAGGTATTATTTAGGAGACTCAAAAATATATTCTACTTTATAAGTCCGTAAACTTTTTTAAATATTATAACGGCTAAATCTAAATTTTATTTGAACTAACAGCAAAATCTTGGCATTATCTATCTATCTTTATCATCAGGCCAGATCCCTTGCAGGGTAGGCAGAGAGTACAGAGTTCCAACAGGTTCTTTCCTTACATACCTCTCTGGCTTCCTCCACTCTCATAGTTCGTCTCATGCACGCTCGCCAGTTACGGAGACTCTTGACTTGTCCTTCAGATAAGACTATTTGGTCGTGGTAAGATAGTCTAGGTTTTCCCTTCTTTCTTCCTAGGATCTGTTTCGTCATTCTTTCTTCTGACATTCTTTCTATATGCCCAAACCAACGGATCATACCCTTTCTCATCTTTACACCGATACTAGCTTTCATACTCGTTTTCTTACTACGCTGTTGCGAATACCGTCAGTAGGCTTCACTCAGCACATCTTCCGCAGACTTGCATTTCCACGGCATTTATCCTACTTTTATTCTCCTTCTTACATACCCAGCTCTCGGTACCATATAACAGCGTTGGGACAAGCACTCCGTTAAATATGGCCAGCTGCCCGTTTTAGCTTAAATGCCGGCTCCCAAGTAGGTTTTCCATCGCACCATTTACTCTGTTCTTTGCACTCACTCTTCTCTCTATGTCCTGATATTATATCAAATTAAAATTCTTGCAAAAACAACTTAAAAAAAAAAGATATTCGTGTCTCTTGATAAATCCCCTCTTTTAATCAACAGTGGACATCATTGGTAATGGCGGATAGGTATAGGATATTCCCAACTGACTTATTGAGAAGACACAAAATGAAATCGATGATGTAATATCAGTGGAAATTTCTAATGAAGAAGAAAATCTAGGTTAGCATGAGGTTCTTACTAAGAAAACGAATCATGCAAACAACCAATTTATTGAAATTAGTACAGGGCATCGTCTATTGTGTCTAAAATGAAGAAAGGTAGTCAATGATGTAACTCTGTTCATACAATATCTAAATAGTTACCTTTGACGGGTGAGGGCACAGGTCTAGGCGTCTGCGGTCGACTAGCGGCAAGCACCGGGTCAGGCGTTTGATTCCGGCTCGCGGGGCGAGACGCTGCCGCTGCCACTGTTGGGGTCGTAGCTGCAAGACATGACATGGGAAAGTATAGAACAGAAACATACATATAAATAAATTCAGAAGTTTTTACACTTTAATTTCAGCCAAAATGTACGGTAGAGTGTAAGAACGTAGCTATAACAAAATGAGCTGTCGGAGTATGTAAATTACAAGATTACTCATTGACAATTTATATTGCATCTTCTGTCAGTAGACCATGTCTCCATAGATCTAAAAGCTGGGTTATGATACGCCCCTTACTGTTTCTTAGGCATTCGTATTCTTCAGTATAAATATGTCCATCGTGAAACATAGGTTTCGCCTTAAAATAGCCATGACAATCAGCTTTATCAGGTGCAAATTTGCCAAATCATCCTTTTCAACTAGAAAGGTCACTTGGAGCGTGGTTGATTTCAAAAATAAATTAATCAGATGAAATCTTACCAGCAGGCGTGCCGGGTGTGGCAGCTGCGGAGGAGTCATCTGTCTTGTCTCCAGGCTCCTTGAGGTTGGGTGTACAGACTGTTAGCACCACCACACCTTCAGTTTGTTTTAGTTTTGCTGCCGCCTTGAATATAATAATAATAAATTATTCATTTCAGGCAACCGAAATTTTACAAAAATAATTTTGTGCAATTTACAGACCCATAGAATATAGACCTTCTGACATACATATAATATACAACAACTTATAAACTAAGTGACGAATATGGTAAGGGTAAATTTGTAGTAACTGTGTAGGGATAAATGCTATACATTTTTTTGAATCGGGCAGACCTTGAGAAATTACATCTTAACTGTTTCCGGACTTTAGAGAAGACTGACAACAGATTTCACATTGTAGGTAGTCGACGGCAGTTGCTAAACTGAGTAGAATGCATTCATGTGGATTGAAACGATCAGGGGAGTTAACACAATCTCTTCAGCAGTACTACTTTGACCTTACATGGTTGAAAGAAAAAGAAAAAGCGCTAGAAACTGCGTACATTCGCGTCTCTTTATCACAACTAAATAAGATTTATCAGTTGCTTTTGTGTCAACTAACGTGGATGATTTTATCATAGAATCAAATTTGTATTTTGATAAGATTAAAAGCTTTACTGTCTTCTTTAGAGAATCTTGTATGATCAAAATATCTTATCACTATTACACAGTTTATGAGTTTTGTTACGATAAGAACGATATTTTTATAGAGCGTCTAGGAAGAATATCGCAAGTGACACATTGTGGTCTTACAATATATCATCGACTTAGTTCAAAAATTCAGTAACATCAATAAATTACTAAGTACAGTTTCTATCACCTATGATCTCGATCGGAAATAAGTCACAAATTTATAGGTTTTCATTTTTGGACGTTATGACTTAGCGGTATAATAAATACCGTATAATATATAAATAGAGAACTATTTTCCTTGAACGGGTACGATGTTCCTCTTATAAACGTTCCTTATCTGTTTTTAATTCAGGTGGCTTCAACATCTGAGAATTTTCTAAAGGGCCTTTTAGGCTACGACTAATTCGACGGTCCTATAAAACAAAGTTACTTATGACAAACAAAATAAATGGCATTTTCAACTTTCGTGCCCGTCGATAAGGTTATTTATGCCAAATACTAATGCTGGATTATAGGACTTTGATCGTTGGACACGTCGAATTAAACACGTAATGCAACGTATCCGATAGCTTCGTAAAAGGAACTTTAATGATACTACAGTGGCAGGAACAGTGGCAGGTATAGAATACTATTACACAATCATTTAACGAAGTTATGTATACGTTTGGTCATAAGAATAAGGACCCAGAATAGAAAAATCGGTAAAAGTCATCACTAGATCAGATTTTACCTATGTTGTTAGGAATATTTATACCTTAAAGCAGGATACTTACTGCATCATAACTGCAGTTTAGTAAAGAGTCCCTGTTGACTGCTAGAAGCATGTCACCAATCTGCAGACCGCCCTGCGGATAAAGAAATAATTTATTATTAAACAAGATGGCTAGACTAGAACGAGAACTTATCTATTTATATTATCACGCCAGATCCTGTCTGGGGTAGGCAGAGAGAACCAGGAATTATATGTCTCAAGAGCCTTCCTTCAGAAAGAGACATATTTATTTTACAAAATATCAAGCTGGGCCAATGCTAGTAGGCGGATTTAATAAATTTTTCGAAAATTGGTTATTATGCCTTAGACATAGATGTTTCTTCATCTCATTCCCGAAAGGGCATGCATATGCATATAAAAATCACAATGGAACTGGTGATCAGAACGCATTTCAAAAAAAGCTAGTTATGAAGAACAAGATTGATAAATAGAAGTCGCGAGCGAAAATATAAGTAATGTAATTAATAAGTGTCTGCAAGACAAGTTCAACCAAGTTAGTCGATCTGTTGCCTAATGGGTTTGTTCATCCTTTGTGGCACAAGTGATTTGCACAACTAATAGTGCGGCAGGAGCATTTCCTTTCTGTACTGTTTACAGTGGAATATGTCGGCAAAATTGCTTAGGTTCTCTTATGATCTCTATCTATATCATTACGGCAGATCCAAAGAGAATACAGAGTTCCAACAGGTTCTTTCCTTAGGGACTTCTTAGGCCTCGTCCACTCTCATAGTTGGTCGTCGTCGTAGTTTTGCTGGGTGATTATAATATAATTAGTTACCTGCTCAGCAGCACTGCCCTCCTGTAAGTCTGACACGAAGATTCCCCGCCCCGCCTCCAGGTGCCGACCCTCGATGATCATGATGCCCAGACCTGAAGGACCCTAGAAAAAACAAAACCGTTTTAATAAATATATGGGTTTTCCTACAAAAAAATGGGAAAGCTGCATTTTTGTCGAATTTTCCTACGAGATCAAATAAGAAACGACCTTCTCTGTGCGTCTGCATTAGAACCATAGGCCGGTGCCAGGTATATATATAGCGCTCAGATTTGCCAGACTTTAAGTGACAATGGACGGGGCTCATCGCGCGACGGCCGGCGGGGCAGAAAGGTTCTCGAATGGTGACTATGTACTGAAAGACATGAAGTGGATAGGGCTCCCCACAATAAAGGTCAATGACCTGATGAAAGTCACGGGTAAAGGTTTGGTCAGATAGCTGACGGAGCGCGGCGTGAGCGCGACGGAAGCGCTCGGCTACGTTCGGTTGTGACGTTTGCCGTCGTGTCGAGCGGGGCTGCGATATGTGGCGTCTCCCGTAGATTTCAGTACATTACAACTCCCCAAGCCACGACACCGTCACGCCCCCGTCGCGCTGCGTCTGCTATGTGGCGAAACCTTAAAGGATTGGTCAAATAGCTGACGAAGCGCGACGGGATAGCGACGGAAGCGCTTGGTCAGCGGTCGGCAACGCGGCGCATGCGTCACACTACGGGGGCGACGTTCGCGCCGGCCGGGCGGCCGTCCGACACTAGCGACCCGCTCGCATATGTATTGGCGTCTCGCTCCCCCTGTGCTTCGTTTGTAACCGCGTCGAGCGCGACGGCGGCGGGTCGTGACATATACCGTCGCGCCGAGCGGGACTGTGCTGTGTGGTGTCTCCTGTACATTACAACTCCCCAAGCTGCGCCACCATCGCGCTCCCGTCGCGCTGTATCGGCTATGTGGCGAAACCTTAAATGTTGAATGCGTACAACACAAAGCCGGTCGTCGTCGATCTTTGAGGACATCTTTATTTTACCAGTAGACGTCGTTTGGCTGATAATAAAGTTATTAATTGTATCATACTAGCGACCCGCTTCGGGTGAATTATACATATAAAACTTCCTCTTGAATTACTCCGTCCATTGACCGTACCGTAACCGTATGAAAATACGTTTCGTCGTTATCGAGTTTATCGCGTTTAGACAGACAGTTCAGACTTTGTTTCATTATATGTAGTGATAGTGAAGCTGTATTGGGTAGCTCGGTAGTTAGAACGGACCCCAACAACATCGCATTACGAGGGTTTGATTGACACTCGCATAAGTTTTTATTGCTCTCCGGAATCACTATTGATTCTCTTTTTAATAAAACGTAGCCCCAAACTAGGATTTATTCTTGTGTCGTGAGTATGTTTACAAACATGAAAATTCACATACAAATACCTGGGTATCTGTGTATAAACCAAATAATTGTGTGTCACACGAAAATTTGTCCCGCGCGGGAACATCACATACAAATACCTGGGTATCTGTGTATGAACCAAATAATTGTGGGTCACACAAAGATTTGTCCCGTGCTTTAATATCACATACAAATACCTGGGTATCTGTGTATGAACCAAATAATTGTGGGTCACACAAAGATATGTCCCGTGCGGGAATATCACATACAAATACCTGGGTATCTGTGTATGAACCAAATAATTGTGGGTCACACAAAGATATGTCCCGTGCGGGAATATCACATACAAATACCTGAGTATTTGTGTATGAACCAAATAATTGTGGGACACACAAAGATTTGTCCCGTGCTTTAATATCACATACAAATACCTGAGTATTTGTGTATGAACCAAATAATTGTGTGTCACACGAAGATTTGTCCCGTGCGGGAATATCACATACAAATACCTGGGTATTTGTGTATGAATCAAATAATTGTGGGTCACACAAATATTTGTCCCGTGCGGGAATCGAACCGTGACTACTCGACCTAGTGGGCGGAACGGCTTAAGCTCTTTACCACTGCGCCAAATTGCTTTAATATAAAGATACACGAACAAAATACTAAGTAGTAGAAATAATGTTTTCTTGGTTCAGTGTAGGATGACTTTACAGGTGTATACAGCATTGAATTACACCGTCACGCTTATATTTCCCAAGCGCAGATGGCAGAGGTGTACCGAGTACACCTACTTTTCATTGATGAATTTAGGTCCCATGTAACAGGGGGCGAGACTATTGCCATATACAGACACAATTCCAGACTCCGAACTCTCGATCCCAGGATCTCGTGATCACTAAGTAATACTTGCCACTAGACCAACGAGGCAGTCAGCATTGAATTAAGACGTAGATATACAATAACTACTATTTACTAAACGCAAATGTGAACGTTACTCATCAAATATAATAATATCAAACATTACTCTAAAGTCTAATATTATGTCCATGCCAACATACCTTCTTGATGGTAATATCTCTGACACCTTTATAGCCTGCGAACCGGTCTTCCGTCTGGAACAAAAAATATTATAATGTATTAGAATAAATTAAATACATTGAAATGCATCATTGGTCGAACACTATGACCATTAGACGACGATTTTAGGACGTAAATCAATTGAGAATGTTGTTTTAAAAACTGGTTTTTATGCTAAAATATTAGTTTTATAACTAGATTCACAACGGATTTTCGTTCTTTTATACGGGCCTTAGACCCATTAGTATAATTCAAGTGAGAGTTAAGTCCTTATAGAGACAAAATGAAGATTTTAAGATGACATTACCTCGGACAAAGGTTTCTTTATTATGGCAGGCCGTATTTGAACATATAATACGTTATTTATCTGTCCTTTACTAAACATTGTTGTTATTTTGCTAATTTAATGAACACGTGGCGTTCATTTTTATAAATTAATATCTTCTTAGAATCCGAAGCGCAAAAAATCAAGCTACGATTTTTTAATTACATTACAAATTAGCCTATACTGTCCACTGCTAATAAGCAGTGATAGCCTAGTGGTTGGACCGTTGGATTGCAAAGTCAGAGGTCTCGGGTTCAAACCCAGGCACGCACCTCTGTCTTTTCGAAAGCTTGTGCGTATTAAAAATTAACTATCACTTGCTTTAAGGCAACCTGCATGCCTAAGAGTTTCTTTAAGTTGTGTGAAGTTCGCAAACCCGCACTGGGCCAACGGGGTGGACTATAGCATATCTGTCCACTGTTAAGTAAAAACCTCTCACAAATTGATCAGTCACTGTCCCACTGCTGGGTAAATGCTTCCCTCCAATTTTTCCACTCTCCTCTGTTAACTGTTATGTCAGATTAGTCCCTCAAGAAGTCTAGTTTATTCCATTATCTCTGTTTTTTCTATTAAGGTATGGTCAAACGTCCTTTGTTAGTTGTTACTTCAGACCAGTTACCTAAGAAGATGTCTAGTTCGGCCCGGCATCTCTATTTTTCTTCTATCTGCGATAGACCCCTTCTCATAATTCCATGCGTTCTCTGATTTCCGTGCATTCCAGCGTTTTTGCCATACCTATTACTGGAATCAAAGATGAGGCTAACAAATAGGCCCTGTTAATATTTTTTCGTATCTGTGTTATTTTACAACTGGGCTTATCCTAGTTGTAGTCTGCTTCTCTATGGCTGATCTGCTATTTTTTTGTCTCTCCCGCTTTGCAAAGGAGAGAAGTGGAATTTAATTTTTCCTACTCCTCCTGTTTTTCTTTTTAATTAAATTTGCTGTGGGTTCCAAGACTATTAAAGCGCTTCCCGGGACACGCCAAGGTTCAATCGGTGTCACCGTCGTTCACCTCGGTGTCATCTAAGGACACCATTGTGAATACTGGCTTACAGGAGTTACAATGGTGGGAATGTGTGGCGGGCTTAGTCCCAAAAAAAAGGAAAAAGGACCCTTATCTCACCTGATGAAAAGTAATGATGGGGCTGAAATGAGTCTCGCTGACTCAGTAATAACCTATTCACTATAAAATAGGCTATGGATATGTAAGTTAGAGTTCTGAATCCGCCTCCTCATATGGCATCTCCGACCGATATGTCGAATTTAGAGCTACTTCGATGCTTTTTCGTATTTATTAAGGAGCGAAAAAAAACGTGCTTTTTTACTCCATATACTTCAAGAAGTATATGGATTAGAGACCTAATATTTCAAAATATGATTTCTGACTGTGTATTTTCGAATCTGGTGAAACGAATTCACGGTTAAACGAAATATCCTCGATAGAAAAAAATCTATAGTCTCCATTGCTTTAAATTTGCGGATTCCTAAGCGAAATTCTTAAGAACTAATCAATAGAATTTACTTAATAATATAAATCAGTTTTAATATCATAGTTTAGTTTCTTTATGTACATACTTCATTTATTTCCGAGCGCGCTCAATAATTCCGTCCCTTATTATTCTTTTGTAAAATAATTGCATCACTGTCACTCTCCCGGTCGATAAATGGTCGCTCACGGCAGACCCCTAACGTTTTACTAATCCAGGAAATAAAATGTCGTACCCACCGCACTCACCGTTGGGAGCTCTACTCTTGAAGTTGTCGACGAATACATTTACCTGGGACAGGTAGTCCGGTTAGGAAGGTCCAACTTTGAGAGAGAGGTCAATCGACGAAGTCAACTCGGCAAACGCTACCCGTTTGGGAAACTGCGCAACATCTTCTCATCCAAAATACCTCAGTGCCTCAAGACTAAAGCTTTTAGTCAATGTGTGTTACCAGTGATGATATATGAATCAGAGACGTGGTCTCTTGCAATAGGTCTCATAAAAAAGCTCAGAGTTGCTCAGCGAGCTATGGAGAGAGCTATGCTCGGCGTTTCTCTACGTGATCGAATCAGGAATGAGGAGATTCGTAGAAGAACCAAGGTCACCGACATAGCCCTTAAGATTAGCAAGCTGAAGTGGTAATGGGTGGGCCACACAGTGCGAAGATCGGACGGGCGTTGGGGCAGGAAGATTCTAGAGTGGAGACCACGCATTGGCAAGCGCAGCGTGGGACGACAGCCTGCCAGATGGACCGACGATCTTGTGAAAATCGCAGGAAGTCTTTGGATGCAGGTGGCATCGGACCGGTTACGCTGGAAAGCGATTGGGGAGGCCTATGTTCAGCAGTGGACAAGTATAGGCGGAGATGATGATGATGAAAAGTTTCAAAGTTTATTATTTTATCATCAAGCAATGATGTTATGATGTGATTTGGGCACACTGTTAATATTAAGATATCTATTTAGTAACTCTCTCTTAATACTGAAATCTTATAATTTTATATGTAGGTTCGTCCTCTCCATGATTCGTTTGCGAGTAATTCTTTTCAGACACTATAACTTTATTTTTTTAAAACGAAGTCCCATTCTTGTAGTTATTCCTGTGTCGTGGGTGCGTTTACAAACATGAAAATTCACATACACAAATACCCAGACCAAAAAAATAATTGTGGATCACACAAACATTTGTCCCGTACGGGCACCGAACCCGCGACTATAAGACGCAGTGAGTGGAGCAGCTTAAGCTCATAACCACTGCGCTAAATCGTCCGTGGAAGTTATACTAACATTTATAAGCAATTTATTATATATTACAATTTAAAGATTTATTTCTGTAATATAATGACGTACTTATTTATGGCTTTGCTTACGGTAGACGTCGTTGTATAGTTTTTATACAAAATAATTATAATAATTATAATTCTTATCTAAAGGACAAGTCAAGAGTCTCCGTAACCGGCGAGCGTGTACGAGAGGAACTATGAGAGTGGAGGAAGCCAGACAGGCCGGGCAGGCTGGACAGATTCTTTCCTTACATAAACTGTTGGAAGTCTGTACTCTCTGCCTACCCCGCAAGGGATCTGGCGTGATGATAGAGATAATTATAATTAAATCTAGCACAATACTTATTCATGTATGCCTTATAATATAAGGCAGAACATGGAGAGACTATTAAAAATATAATATATTAATATTATGTATCCACCTAAATTCCACTTCTAACTTACTAAAGTATCTACAAAATAATCAAGATATCTCAATTCACAAGTTATCTTAGTAATTATGGTTTCCATTAATTATTAGAATTGACGAGTGGTTCGCCAATGAGTCATCCGCGTAGTTCCGGGATCTATTCCTGGGCTTGTTCAATAATTTGTTTGGATCTGTTTACCGGATTGCGGGAATTAGAGGATGTGGCGTATTTTTTAGCGTCAAAGTTTTAAAATTGTAATATCTTTGAGTAATATCTAAAAACTAAATTTTTGACTAGGATGTATTGCCAGGGATTACCTACGGTATCAAGATATGGTATACTCACGACGGGCCTCATCCGGTCAGGTCACCCAAAGGGCAATGGAAAAAGCTATGCTCGGAGTTTACCTGCGAGATTGAATCAGAAACGAGGAAATCTGCAGGAGGATCAAAGTCACTGATATAGCCACACAAATGCCAAATTCAACCGCAATAGGCGAGTTAGGAAAAACCTTTTTGGAAAGAAATTAAGTTGTAATTAAAATATTCCGGACATCGTCGCAGCTTATTGATGTGTAAAATCTTTCCTCTCGGTTGCTGAATATTTTTTGTGGGAGAGATTTTGGAAAAGGTACGGAAATGTGTTACAGGAAACCGGAGAGCGCGCGCTATTTGATTTGACCAATGAGTGCGCGCGGTGGCGGAGAGATGGCTGTGAGATGGTGCCAACAGGAAACCGGAGAAGCGGGCGTTATTTGATTTGAAATAAAATGAAATGAAAATTATTTATTCAACACAGCGCACATTTGAAAATCACAAAATGTAGGACAGGTTGCAATAAAAAAAATACGGAGAAAGAAAAAACAAAATAAAATTAAGCTACAATAGGCTGCTACTGCAGCATTCGCCTTTGACCAATGAGCGCGCGCTATTTGATTTGATGCGGATCATTTTCATACTTTTAGGTTAATTCCTGTCGCTGTCAATATAATAATTTTCATTGTGATTAAAAAAGTTTCCTTGATTAAAAAAAAACTAACTGATTAATCACACGGGCAATTTTGTTTTTCTCTAATATTTCTAATTTTTGAACATTTACCAAGCCTACTAAATTTACATTAAAGAAATAATTATTCGATAAAAAAATATTTCCAATCATACCCGATTAATTTTTTTCAGGATTTAAGTTACTATTGCGTTTTTGCCACGACTAGAATTAAGCTTGCGCGAGCATGCGCGCGCCTTAATATAGAATTACATATATGTCCATGCTTAGAAAATATTCGACCAATAATACGACGAATAAATTTACTTCAAATATATTTCATCACAATTTCATAGTAGGATAACATGTCATACGTTACATATCTGACCATATGCGACTACTATAAGGATCACTGCTTCTTTTTTTAATTTTTAATTTCCCGACGTTTCAATTGCTTAGTCACGGGAGGAACTGTGGCGTTTGACGTCTGTCATTGTTATTCCTCCGTGTCCTCCTTCGTTATTGGAGTACCTTAGGGGAATTAATTTAATTGCAATTGGAATTCATTGATCCAATATTTGAAAAGAGCCCAACACTGATAGGCGTGGCCCATTGCACGTAAAACTTTTGGGGCAGAATATACATACATATATAAATATATAATTCATGATGAAAGGAAATGCTCTTTAATTTTCCTCTTGAAGCATGATGATGTTGGGGAAAGTAAAACAGGTGAATATGTCCTAATGCTGGGCAAAGGCACAAACAGCTTCACTCACAAACAGCGAAAGAGAGAGAGGGAGAGAGAGAGATGAGATCATAAATCAGCACGCGGACCTAGAGCGGATTGGTGGAAGCAGGTTTATGGACACCTGATGATAGAATTTATTAAGATACCCATAAGACATTCAACTTGACTTAATGACTACCATATTCAGTGATTGCTGGGGTCAACAGCTTAATGTTTCATCTATTAATTTAACATAATCTTTTTTTTTAAATGAGGGAACCATGTAGCCATTCTCATAAGTAGTAATTTGCTTTTTTAACTTAGACTCACCTGATGGCCAACCTACATTGTTCTCCCATACCCCACAACAAAATGTAGATGAAAAAGTTTGTAAATTAAACGTAACCGTGGGGTTTCTTGCCCTTCTTCGCCAAAGGAATGACATTCCGAAGAGGCGGTAGAGTCTTTGTTACTTTTCTGACGATTCATAAATACTGTAATGGTTTACATGAATAAAAAATATTCTGATTCTGATTCTTGCGAAGCACCAAGACGCTTGATCCTGGAATAGACACAAACCATCCCCCATTTAGGACCGACTGCTTAACCCTAGTGATCAGGTGAGGAAACGGGTTAAAAGATGTTTCCTAATTATCGCATAGTATAAACTTATTCAGTTTAAAATAAAGTTTAAAAAACTATAACATTCATCATCATTTGACATTCCACTTGATGTTATAGCAAAAAAAAAACAGAGACCTGCATTTTTTTAGGTGTAACATCTGTCATATTATTGTTTTCATATGAAATGTAGCCTATGTCACCTGGACCTTAATAATGAATCGATTGACACCTTTTTCATTAAAATCGGATAAGTAGAGTAGGTAAGGTGGAACATACGTAGACTAACATAAACATATCCCTTCCTTCCCTTGCCGTAGTCAGGTAAAAAGAATTATCTTTTTTTCATGTGCCATTTGTCTGCTGTGTATAGGCTTAAAACTACACAGCATTAGGTATCAGTACTTCGAAGGGACTCTAAAATCTCCATAACATATGGCACCAGAACTCCGAATACGCAACGTTTGTTACAGCACACTTTAGGCATAACAGGAACCCACCACATCTACCCCTACCTATTCGTTGCCAGATCTTGTACTATAAACAATTGTGGAAATATTGGCACGATGATCTGTTTACACGAGAACGTGAAACAATCGTTAAAATATGAATTAAATTCCACCTGGATGTTGATTTGTGGATGTTTACGGTTGCGTTGTTTAGTCAAAAATATATTTTTAGGTTGAGGGGCTAACCAAAATCTTTATATACAGGATTATCGTAACTTTGCGGAAATTTTATGACATTTATACAGTTTATAGCTCTGTCTCATTCTCACGGCAAATTAAGAATACAATAATAATCCTAATGAGATTATGGTATGGTAAATCCCTTGATCTGGAGAAAAATATTCTAGAAAAGCTCATCAAAGATAATAATACACTTTATTGCACATAAAATATTATGACAAGAAACAAGATCGAACATAGTTATGTTGGTACAGTAAGGCGGCCTTATCGCTTCAAGCGATTTCTTCCAGGCAACCTTTAGGTAGAGGACAGAGATGTTAAAAATAAAATGGAAATGGGTAAGGTGCAACAATGAATAAAATAACATAAAAATTAAAAAATGAAAAGAATTAAAATGAAACAAAAAGAACCTATTAAACATTACGCAGATGAATGACGAAATAAATAAATATAAAGGAAAGGAGAAACGAAAGAGATAAAAGAGATACGAGCAAGGGTTTGGCGAGAAATTAAAAGGGAACTTGCTAAAGGTGTTAGGTCTGCAGGAAAAGATATTGATTATATTGTACTATCTGCCCTTAAATGTGCTTTAATTGGGTTGAAAATGGAACTGACACGACATCCATTGCAATATCATGCCCGAATCTGCGAAGAATCGCAAGCAAGCTATCAGGCAACACCTGCCTATCCATATCGTCACATCAGATCCCTAGCGGGGCAGGCCAAAACTAGATACAGAGTTCCAACAGGCTTCCTCCACTCTCATAATTTATGTCACACGTTCGCCGGTTACGGAGACTCTTGATTTGCCCTTCAGATAAGACGATCTATTTGGCCAAGGTAATAAAAATAGGTTTCGAAATTTTTCGATCCAACTTAAATAGACGGACGATTTAACGCAGTGGTTAAGAGCTTAAGCCGCTCCGTCCACGGTGTCTAATAGTCGCGGGTTCGATTCCCGCACGGAATAAATCTTTGCGTGATCCACAATTATTTGTTCCGGTCTGGGTATTTGTGTATATGAATTTTCATGTTTGTAGATGCACCCACGACACAGAAATAAATTCTACGTTTTTAAAAAGAAAACAAAATCATATAAATGTCATAAGTTAGATTCAGATTCCTATCATGCGGAATAGGATTTGACCAAAATATAATTTGGTAAAAGAAAATATTAACATCTACTGGAAGCTTATTTTGCCATTTGTTTCAAACAAACTTCTCGTGCTTATAAGATCCGATAATAAAATTACAATAATCATAAAATCCAATGCATAATCTTATATTATAATTTTTAAATGTAGGTTGTTGAAAAAAAACCTTGTCTGTTTAACATAAATTTGCATTGAGACCGAGCGGTGCGAAGCGAAAATTGGTATTTTGTGTGATACCTACCGACTGCTAGTATCTGTTTCCATTTGCATTTTACAGTATAAATCATATTATCTTTATTCAAACGTGTATATTTAAAATGTTAATAATATTTGAGAGCAACAAAATAGGCACTTGTCTTCGAATTGAATTTTATTGTCATGTTAATTTGGGTAGCTATGATATTTCATCTAATATTTTATAAGCATAGTTTTAAACCTATTTGGCAACTCTTTGCATTACTAACATGATTAATCAGCTGCGAATATCGCTCGCGAAATTATGGTATCGTACTAAAAAAGTAGGGTGGTTCTATTTGCTTTATCATCAGACCCTGAACACTATCTTGCTGTATAGTACTTGTCAATACCAATCTTACAAGCTTAAACACGAGGGGGTTACGTTGTATAGTTGACATGTTCCTATGCCCACCTTCCGACTCTATAATCAGACCAGCTCCATGGTACCATATTATTGCACTGTCATGGACTTTACATATTTATGCCAAATTTCATTCGGATACCCCTAGGTGCTTGAAGAATGAATCAGATTTGAACCGGAAAGGCAGACAGACAGACATGCGAACATTGCAAGTTAAATGAAAGCTTGTAAAAAATTATTACTGTAACAATATCTTCTAGAAGCCCGAAATATGTAATAATTGAACCTTCATTACGATATATATATATATATATATATAGCATAACATTGTGCTTAGTTCTATAGTAGGGTACCTATAGGATTGACGTAATACCCATAATATCTGAATCTACGTATTCGTATTGTTTGTCGTTAAGGTGTTCCCTGGTGTATCTTCAAAGTTCAAGGTTTAATACCGATGAAATGAAAATGGGACCACGTTGAAACTATATTGAATCCAGCGGAGAAAGAATCATCCAAATCGGTTTATAAGCAAATAAGTTATAAAAAACACAGACGAATTATGAACCTCCTCCTTTTTTGAAGTCGGTTAACATTCTGCTTAGTTCTATAGTAGGGTACCTATAGGATTGACGTAACACCCATATTGTCTCAATTTGCACATTCCTATTGTTTGTCGTTAAGGAGTTCGCTGGTGTATCTTCAAAGTCCAAGGTCCAATACCAATGAAATTAAAATGGAACCACCTTTAGTATACTGAACCCAATGCAAAAAGAATCATCAAAATCGGTCCACAACTGACGGAAATATCGGTGAACATACATAAAAAAACATACATACAACCGAACATAGAACCTCCTCCTTTTTGAAGTCGGTTAAAAAGGAAGAGGTTCACAATTCATCTGTGGATTTTTTATAACTTCTTTGTTTATGAACCGATTTTCATGATTATTTTTTGCGTTGGATTCAACATAGCTCTGAGATAGTCCCATTTTAATGACTTTGGTATTGGACCTTGGATTTTAAAGATACACAAGATTACCGACTGCACCGAACGTCCGGTATCGACTTCAAATATATATTTTTTTCTTTTTAGTTAGCTAAGGTATCTAAGTTTTGGGCTTTTTGAAGTCGGTTTACCTATTTTTTGAACAAATTATTTATTAAACATATATTATTGGAACATTTTTAAAGTAATTTGCATCATCTCATTCTCCTGGTCGATCGTGTATTTGCCTCTCCCGCGAGTTTAGTCACTTCCAACAAACCTTGACTTTTTCGAAGTTACACCTTAAAGTAACGCTTTAATTCCCGGTCCGTACATTTAAAGATTATTCCATATATGTCAAAATTCTACTGATAGAAATCTAACCTTGAGTTAAATATGCAAACAGGCTATTATATTTTGCAATACAATACTAGGCATTTTAAGTTCTGTCGTTTCCATATTTCCCGGCAATTTTGAATTTGGAACTGTTCTATATTCGAATGTGTATAAATCTTAAAACAGTTGAAATTATTAGGATTAATGCTATTGTTTAGTCACAGGGTCGATTGGAATCTGTCAGGTTACGTACGAAAATGAATCTTTCTAAGGAAAATGTTCGTGCAATAATTTTCTACAACTTTAGAGGAGGCCTGACACGGCTTCAGTGTTTTAAAGAGCTAACATCTGTGTTCAATGATGAAGCCCCATGTCTGTGGACTGTCGAACGCTGGTATTTAGAATTCCAGTGTGGACATACTAGTGTTAGTGACAAATCTCGCGAAGGACGCCCAAAATCCGCCTTCACTGAAGATAACATCATTGCTGTGAGACAACTAATTTTCGAATATCGTCATGTGACGTATCGAGAGATAGAGGCTCTATTAGGCATCTCAGGGACAACCATTCAGAAGATCTTGCATGAAGCGCTTGGTGTGAGATAGCTAGTTTGTCGTTGGATACCGCATCTGCTTTCCGACGATCACAAGGCGGCCCGCGTCAGATGGTGTAAGAAAACTCTGCAAAGGTTCAACCGAGGAGAGTCAAATCACGTCTACGACATCATCAGTGGTGACGAATCTTGGATCTATGCCTACGATCCTGATTCCAAACAACAATCTACAATCTGGGTCTTTCAAGACGAGCCAAAGCCGACTAAAGTTGTTCGTTCTCGAAGCACTTCAAAGAAGATGGTGGCCACGTTCCTTGGAAAAACCGGCCATATTGCGACTATTGCACTCGAAGATCGTAGAACGATTAACGCAAGTGGTATACCACAGTTTGTTTACCACAAGTCATCGCCGAACTTCGAAAATCTAACTCAAAGCGACGCATCATCCTGCACCACGACAACGCAAGTTCACACAACGCTCGTCAAACGATTGAGTATTTGAAGCAGGAAAAAGTAGAAATTATGGACCATCCTCCATACAGTCCTGACCTAAGCCCTAACGATTTCTTAACATTTCCTAAAATAAAGAAAAGTCTTCGTATTTTTACCCCCACTTTAGAGTGGAATAAATGTTATAATAACTGGTTTGAGCGAATGGAAAAGTGTATTAAGCTACGTGGTGAATACCTTGAAAAACAATAAAAAGTACTATAAGGTTCTAATAGTGTTTTTTTCTTCAAACGACAAAACTTAAAAGGCATGCCTCGTATGCATACAATGGAATTTGATCAAATGTCAACGTACCCATCGCTCGTGAAAAAGACTATAAAGTCTTCGTTTCTAAAAGAAGTTTAATCAGTAGTTTATTGCACTCACCTTGCTTTTCGTTATCGATAGTGTCCTCCGCCATATTGTCCTCAGAAGCACCGTTGGTTTGTAATATTGTTCCGACAACCGGCGCGTGCGCACCTCCGTCATCACAGTCATCACTTATAATAATATATCATCATCATTTTACAGTTCATCACTTTTGCTTCGTATTTCCTTTGTTAATCCCTTTCGTTTGAATGTTTTTTTTTTTAAATAAAGTGTTTAGTCACTTTTGAGTGTTGTTAATTTTGGACACTAAATAATCGTACCTTTAATTACTTTTTACCACTTTTGGTTTTAGTTCAAAGTCTTATCACTATGAACAGTTGTCACTTTTAATAATAAACGGTGGGGCCATTGCTCCTTTTTAGAGCAAACGTTGCTTTAAAATTAAATAGAATAGAGATTTACCAATTATTACATAACCTAATACCAAGCAAAATATAAAAGTTGTTAAGGAATCGTTTGAGGATATGCCAGCTATTTTCGTAAGTAACTTCTCACATCAGTACCTGTTTTAGTCTGTCTTTAACTCTTCTGGTGGATTTGTGTGCAGCAATTTATAGAAAAGTAAAAGTAAGCTCTTGGCTTCTACTTACACTGTTATTAATTTTCAAGAATTCTTATAGTTCCTTATAATAAATCAACTTATTCTGACCCATAGATGAGCAGTCCTTCTCTGACAAATGATGAGATAGAGTAGGTCATCCTCCACTATGTATACCTAGTATCCAGTGTTTATTGGTGGAGGCGGGTTTGTGGCAACCTGCTGTTGGAACTTATTAAGCTGCTTACCCATAAGGCTTCCAATTTATGTTAACGATTTTTGGTTTTGATTACCGGAAGTGGTGACCGGAATCAATGAATCAAGAAGACGCTCGAATATAGAAATATCATAAACGATCACCCATCTCAGAATGACCGATCGCTAAGAACACCAAGTCCCGCAATGCTGCGAGCGCCTCAAGCTGTCGTAATGTATGCTTTTTAAATTAAAATATTTTTAAGTCAGCCGAATACAATAATATTATTTTATAATCCATAAAAAATCTTGTCGAAATTAATTTACGGTTTTAGAACAGTATTAAATTAGCTTATATTGTTCCATAACTGTACGAAGTCTTCTCTCACAACTCATGGTCAGAACGAACATTCCCCTCTCGAAAAGCTAAATGGCTCTCTCTAAAAGCTTAGTACTGGATAGATAAAGCAGGGAGAATCAGTAAACAATAAACTCACACATCAATGTAACGTTATCAATCAAAACATAACATTCAACTAAGGCATTTTCCAAAGGATGCGTTTATCTCCACACCAACGCATGGTCGCTAAGCGAGGATCGCTCGATAACACTGGCCTGATACCGATAAAGTACCGAACAAATAAAATAAAAACCCACATAATCTGGAGGATAATATTACAAGGGCATTCGGCCTTTGATGTGGGTTAACTATTACAAATATAGTATCAGTGGGGAACAAACACAAACATTTAGCCAAACGACGTCTATTGCGAATCAAAGGCGTCCCTAAAGACCGCCACAACGACCGCCTTTATACTGTACGCATCCCCCTTTTACTCAAGACCTTCACCAGGTTGACCTTCAACTAGTAGAGGACTATATTTTTATGTAATTACAACGACCCGTTTCCTTTTTCGGGTCCCTAAAAATCTCTGACATAGCTTCCAATATTGTCACCCAATCTCTGCATATAGAAAATTCAACGGATGCTTACACAACACTAATACATTGTGTGGCTTTACCAAGCTTTTCGACTTTAACCTTGGAGCCACCAAGGCATGGCATAACCTTTGAAAAAAAGAAGTATCCCTACCAATTTGTTAGCTATCTGTTGGGTCTCCAGCCTGGATATAAATTTCCATGGCCGCTCTAGCCAATCTTTAAATAGACTTTGTACTCAAGTCAAATAGAGAAAATAAAATAATCAGGTCTGTGTCTCAATGTGAGTCTCCTCACAGACAGTAGTATTCTGTGATGTTTGTCCCGAGTAACACAAACAATGCCCCATTGTATATCGTGGTCTTCGTAACACCTGCACGCGGCAGGACTTGATGGCTGCCACTGACAATGCAGTGAATTGGGCCGCATCCTGGGACGTACAATTATAGCATATCTGACTTAGAAATTTTGAGAAGAATACACTATAAGTAAGGATATTTCAAGTGCAATTGATAAATATCAATAAAATACCCATACTTTATTAGTCTAAACCTTTCTCATGAATCCATCGATTTATTAGAGAAGACTGAAAGCAAATTCTATGTGAGTAGCACTTTCTTAGATATATAGGTGAAAAGAAAAGATGCGACGGGTAATTTCAATAGTATTAATATATACTAAGTTCTTAGATTCGAGTGCTTTGCAGCACCTATGGTCACGGGAATGACTGAGGTGTTAGACCGTCCAAAAGGCATAGTTGTACCGGGGTACCCTCAAATTTCTTAATTATTTTTGTTGGTCCCATCTACGCAGAATGAGCTCACGGTGTCTTGAGGTTTTGCAGTGTTATGCTTGGTTTTGGATTTGATTATATTAATTACTGGATCCCAAGTCGATGGAAGCACCCAGCCATCTTCTCTATTGAAATTAAGATGTTTTTTAATTTCAATAGCCTCGCGAACCATCCTTGGTAGGAATCGGTGTTCTTTCACGAGGATTTGTGGTCTATCAAATCTGATGTTATGGCGGGTGCGGTCAAGGACATGTTCACAGACTGCAGACTTCACACCGTCGCTCAAAGAAGGCTGAAAATAAACCGCGATAAAATCCGAAAATTATACTATATAATATAATAGTTTTACTCCAAGTATTGATATAAATAGATGTCTTTAAAAAACCTGCTAAGCCTTCTCAAACAGATATCCTCACGATATTTTTCTTTACTTCAGCAAGTGATAATCAACGCGGAGTGTGATCCGGACGTACATATGCATTAACTTGTTGTTAGGTATTGAATGATAATGGATACAATACGCATTATCGTATTAGGTGTCGTGATATCGCGTGTCAGAATAACGTGGGAATTATTTGTAATACTAACATAACTTGGATATAAATAATTACGAATTGGGTTCCACTGAACATAATGGCGGGGTAAGCTAATCTCTTTCTTTAAGGACTGTTTTTATAAGCCAAAAATGGGATAGAATGGATGCAGTAGAGCTCAGCAGCCTTTGCAAAAAGTGCGGTAGTCAATCTATAAACTCTATAGCATTGTAAATATAAGATATAAAGACTTCGACAGCGAGTAAGACCTAGCCAAGTAGATCTTGATATTGATATGATTCTCTTGCCGCAATCAAAAACATTGTTTCTTTACGTGACTTTTCCTTGTAAAATATCATTCCCGTACATTTTTTTGTTTTTTTACTAGCGTAAATCACTGTATTAAGTCCAATTGGCTGCATGCATTTGTCTCAATCTTTCTGGGTTTAAGGAAAACGCTTAGAAGCACAACATTATACTGCTTCAGGTCTAGTTAAACTCGATAAATCTCGTAGAAATTGCGTGCGAGATCGATCTAGCAAAATAGGCCCGAAATCTCTCATGTATTTCGTAAGACCTCGGCTATTTTTACGAGTTTGCATTGCATACAGGTGAAGATATTGTCATGACAGGGTGATCTATACCAGCCTGCTACCTAAAGCTTCAAAGAAAGGGCTTCTCAAAAATTTGCAGACGTCTAAGTTTGCTGCCCCTGGCGTTCACATATCGAAGCAATCCTGAGGGGAACGACAGTGGGAGTGGCTCCACTGTCATACTGGTCTGATGTGTCATAATTAGACCCTATAGCCAGGTGAATGGCTACAGGGAGTGGACTTTCTACAGCCGTTAATGCTTACAGTAGACCAAAAAATGTATGATATGTAACAACCAAAAATTATGTGATTGGAATAATGCGCTATCAATCAATCAATCAATCAATCAGCCTATCGTAGTCCACTGCTGGACATAGGCCTCTCCTAACACGCGCCATTGCACACGGTCCCCCGCCTTCCGCATCCAGTCCGTCCCAGCGACCTTCTTGAGGTCGTCGGTCCATCTAGCTGGGGGCCGTCCTACCTTACGCTTACCAAGTCGCGGTCTCCACTCTAGGACACGCTTGCTCCATCGGCCGTCGGTCCTTCTGCAGATGTGACCAGCCCATTGCCACTTTAGCTTACTGAGTCTGCGAGCTATGTCGGTAACTTTGGTTCTTTGTCGATTGCAACAAAATCTTGTGACTAGTCAAATGACTTGGTTATGAAAATTGGTTATGGAGCCATTTTTTTATAGGATATCGTGCCTTAATATGTAAAAAGGGAACCCTCGTAGGATCACTATGTTATCTATCAGTCTGTCCATTTTTCTCAAAATTGTTGAAAAATTAAAATAACGCCATCTAGTGACGCTTATACGGAACCCTCAAAGCGCGAGTAGTTAATCTTTTTATTCTATTCACAATTATTATCCGACTGCGTAATAAAAACTTGGTGGGAATCCCACCATAATTTACATACTTATTACAGGACTAAAAAGTATAAAGAGTTGTTTACGACGTCTGCCAATTTGCAGTATGGCTGACGTTTGGGAATTACATAGATTTTGATAAAATCAGAACAGTTGCTTTTTGATATGATTTTTAGGGATTGTACCTCAGTTGGTAAAAACGGAACCTTTATACGATTATTTTATTGTGTCTGTCTGTCTGATATTGAAGATCCTTTTTCTCAGGGATGAGTAGAAGTATCAAGTTTATATATATGTCTAATACTAAAATCTACGGTTCCTTGGTGGTAAAAAAATTGAAGCTTTTAAGTCAATGCAATCAAATGATATGGCCATTACAATAATAGTAAATAATATTAGCCTACGCGGACTCAGTGCGGATTGGAGGAGGCAGGTTTGCGGCCACCTGCAGTTCGAACTTATCAAGCCGCGTATAAAGATTCCAATTAAGCTTAACATCTACCACATCAAGTGGCGATCACGACGACGTGCCTTCCAAAGTACGAAGCCGCTGGTATATGAAAATACCTTAAACCGTCACCAATCTCATACAGACCGAGCAAAACGCTGCTTTACCTTAGTGATCGCAACGATCACCGCGGTTACAGTGATACTACGAGCACTTCATATTACAATAACCTGATTAAAAGGAGCAGCGTCAAAGCGAGCAGAATCCTATGTAAAACTGATTTCCCTTTTGATCAAAAGTGCGGAGTAAGTATAGTTTCCTTATTATCGAAATAGCCTCCTTGAACAGACGCTCTTCAAATAGAACTACTATATTACCACGTACAATTCCTCTAAGGGTAGCCAGAGACCGCAGAGTTTGTTGTCATTATTCGGTTAACACACACACAGATTGGGGACATCATACTTCCCCCAAAATAATGATTTCTATCTATCTATCTATATCATCACGCCAGCTCCCTTGCGGGGTAGGCAGAGAGTATAGAGTTCCAACAGGTTCTTTCCTTACAGACCTCTCTGGCTTCGTCCACTCTCATAGGTCGTCTCATACACGTTCGCCGTTTACAGAGACTCTTGACTTGCCCTTCAGATAAGACACGGTCTATTTGGTCATGGTAAGATCGTCTAGGTTTTCCCCGGTACCTACATCCTTCTACTTCTGCATTGTATATCTGTTTTGTCATTCCTTCTTCCGTCCTTCTTTCTATATGCCCGAATCAGCGGAGCCTACCCTTACTCATCTTTACACCGATACTATCTTTCATACCTACACGCTTTCTTACTACGCTGTTGCGTATTAATGTCTTCATTATGATTTTCCTGATGACCACGTAGTGGCAAGCGCAGCGTGGGACGACCGCCTGCCAGATGGACCTATGATCATGTGAGGATCGAAGGAAGTCGTTGGATGCAGTTGGCATCGGACCGGTTACGCAGGAGAGCAATTCGGGAGGCCTATATTACGCAGTGGACAAGTTTCTTCTTGGGTCGGAACAATATCTCCAATGTAACATGCATGTATTTATTGAATCTATTGCAAAATAAGT
The DNA here is from genome assembly GCA_905147815.2 of Phalera bucephala. NCBI lineage: Eukaryota > Metazoa > Arthropoda > Insecta > Lepidoptera > Notodontidae > Phalera > Phalera bucephala. The sequence goes on along the minus strand of LR990632.1, from coordinate 3,242,632 downwards.
GTTTTGACATTATTTTCAACATCGTCAACCCCACTTGTGATAGCAGTATTTAAACTAACTAGGGCTGCGAATGCCATACAGGCATTCTAAAGAGTAATTTCCTACTCCTGACAACACCCAGCCTAAACGGTTAAGACAACTTGGTCCGGTGGTTTACTGTGTAAGCCGCTCTACACACTGGATTGAGTAGCCACGTGTTCGATCGCCGCACGGGACAAATCTTTGTGTGCCCTACAAATATGCTTCGGTCTGGATGCTTGTGCATATGATTTTCATGTTTGTGAACGCACGCAAACGCAAATAATTCGTAGAGTTTTAAATAAATTAAACAAAAAAGTGTAGTCATTTGTAAGATTAACGAGTTTCTTGTACCTACCTACTTAGAAAATAATAATCGATGGGCGACTTCTATTTATACAAGGTGTAACATAATAAACTCAAGACCTAAAAGTAGATTGTTCCAAATCGGCAACTGAATCATGTCCATGTATTTTTAATTTGTTTCAAACAAAAATATCTGTTACTCATTAGGTCTGCTTTATTAAACAAAATTTTTATAATAGTTCAAAGCAATACGCCGATTCCAAATGCATTTCTAAAACGAAATGTGCTCACAAAAGCTACATTCCGATCTCGGACTCGAACCTATTCGCGCCTTTATTAAAAAGGCGAAATCCCAATATTTCGCGAACGCGTCCAATCATAGGAGCCTCCTAATCGTAGCCGCCACCGACTACGAACCTAACTCCCCTCCTATTAGCCACTACCGCCGTCCGCGGCATGCTCTTTCCGACCCTCCCGATGCCCTTACTTCTTTTTCGGATACACATACCGCACACAGGATCAGACACCGACATCGCCGGCGCGGTCGAAGAATTCCTTGCTCGCCGGCCGGTACAGAACACCACGGCGAGACATCTAGTATACGCCCTCCCCCATAAGAAATGCCTAAGTTTCTCCTTGAAGCGCCCTTGAGCTAGCTGCCCCCTTTTCCCTTCTGGCTCGAACGTAGTGGTTGCATCCTCGCCCTCTTATTCGGTGAAGCTGTTAAGACCCCGCGGCCAACAGTGTAGGTCATTCACACACACCACAACTTACAAAAGTACAGGTTTCGTGGTTAATTTGTGTATCAGTGTCTAAAAAATTGGTAGATAGCTTCTTAAAACTGGACGTTGGATTTTCGTGAAGTAATAAGGGTGTCTGAGGGAGGTGTGTTACACCTTGTATATAGTTTAGATTCATTTCACTTCGTTTTTATACAATTTCTTTGCTTAATTCAGGGCATTGATCTTAAATCGAAGAAACAGGATTTGGTCTGTAAGAAGTCCCTGAAGACAGCCGGTCATAACCTCAATACATAAAAATCCCACACAAAAACCAACTCTATTGTATCCTAATTATAAAACTTCGATTTATTTGACACGATCCGAAAAAATCACCATGTATTTGCGCACACACACTTTAGTAAACTTTACCTTTTAATTAACGCGTTATGTGTTAAATTAAATGTGAAAATGATCTCATTGTTTTAAAATCACTATTGTTTTTATAATTAGCACTGCAGTATGAATAATTATTGGTAGTTTTAAATTATTTTATCGATCATACAACGCGGTACTCCGGCACCGAAATCTCACTAACCACTAAACAAAATGTTTGCAATATGACATTGCTAAAATGTGAGATAACATGTTTCGTATATATATAATGTATTTACTATATAAACCATATAAAAATACACAAAAACCAACTTCAAGTTACACATATAAAGTTTGATTTCCTTTGAGCATTGATGGTAGATACATCATTGTCGACCGCGGCAGAAAGATAAACACTGAAAAATGTAGCATTCAATCAATAATATATTTTATTGCGTAAAGTAATAAAGTCTAATGTTAAATGTGAGTGGCACTTAGGAAAACACTTCGGAAATCTTTTTACATTGTACATCGGCGGGTGCGAGAGGGACAGAGCACAGAATCAACAAGGTCAACTTATAGTAAACATAATAATGAAATACAATAAACCGAGTAATATTCTTCATGGTATAAAATACCCGTTTTATATTCGTGACTATTTTTAATATACAATACTAATCAATGTCTAGTGGTGCATGATGCGGCAGGCGATTATAAGGGCTCTGGTTCGAATCCTCGTCTTAACAAAGAGAGGCGTTTCATAAAATTATCACTAGAAAACCGGAGTCTGGAATTCTGTTCGGTGCATTGGAAATAATACGGACGACGGACGATTTAGCGCAGTGGTTAAGAGCTTAAGCCGCTTCGCCCATTGTGTCTAATAGTCGCGGAATCGATTCCCGCACGGGACAAATCTTTGTGTGATCCACAATTATTTGTTTCGGTCTGGGTATTTGTGTATGTGAATTTTCATGTTTGTAAACGCACCCACGACACAGGAATAAATCCTAGTGTTGGCCACGTTTTAAAAAACAAAAAAAAGAAATAGAAAAAAAGGAAAGAAAGAGAATACAGTACAATATTAGCCCTGTTAAAAAACTGTCCCACTGTTGGGCACGGGCCTCCTCTCAAACTAATAGGGTTTAGGCCATAGTCCACCACGCTGGCCACCACCTTCGCGAAACTCTCATGCAGGTTTCCTTTCATCATTCATAATCAGTTATTTATAGTTAGTTAGACTGCCTCGTTGGTCTAGTGGCAAAGCGCATCGCTTTGTGATCACGAGGTCCTGGGTTCAAATCCTAGGTCGGACAAGTGTAGCTTTTCTAACGAAAACTTCCCAGTACGAGTCTGGAGTCTGGAATTGTGCCCGGTATATGGCAATAGGCTCGCCCCCTATTACATGGGACCTTATATCATCGGCGAAACGTGGGTGACCACCTCTGCCACCCTCGCTTTGGGAATTTAGGCGTGACGGTGTTTTTTTTTTATAGTTAGTTATTTACTTGGGAATCTTATCATGTTTTAACTTATTAACAATTCTCTGAAACTTGCGATTATTTACGAGTTTAACAACCCTTGAGTTAAGTTCTGGTTAGTAACTTCTCGATTAGGACTGTCTAATTTATCTGTCGGACAGGGCTACTCAGAGATGCTCTAATTCGCACATAGACTTACTTGCAACTTTAATTGTAGATTAGCCAACTTCAGACATAACTTTAGGGTGGTAAAAGAGGTCTGCCATCCCCGTAATTGTCAACACAAGATTGCCAAAACCCGGATATTTGAATAAAATCTATTTTTGTACAGGATCTCTTTTCATTTAAGGTTTTTTATTTATTTATTTAAAAAGAAACCTAGCTCCACACTATGATTTATTCCTGGGTCGTGGGTGCGTTTACAAACATGAAAATTCACATACACAAATACCCAGACCGAAACAAATAATTGTCACACAAAGATTTGTCCCGTGCGGGAATCCAACCCGTGACTATCCGACACAGTGGGCGGAGCGGCTTAAGCTCTTAACCATTGCGCTGTGTAACCAAATATAATTTAGTATATTACATAAATAAATATTCTTTGTGCTCCTCTTCATCCTTCCAGTCGCTATGATAGGTCTTTCACTGGTCTCGGAGTGCGTCTTTGGAACTCACTCGCACACGCCCTCCGCGCAAGCTCTTCTCTGGATATTTTCAAGAGAAGAATCAGAGAACGTTTCCTATCTGATTGTTGATACATATTTATAATATAATATATTATGTGTATTTATATGTAGGGCAAGTCAAGAGTCTCCGTAACCGGCGTGTGTGTATGAGTGGAGGAAGCCAGAGAGGTATGTAAGGAAAGAACCTGTTGGAACTCTGTACTCTCTGCCTACCCCGCGAGGGAGCTGGCGTGATGATATAGATAGATAGATAGATATATGTATATTTATTTTATAATTTATATGAATTTAGTATTTGTATAATATGTATAATAATAATATTAGCCCTGCTAAGAAACTGTCCCACTGTTGGGCACGGGCCTCCTCTCAAACTGCGGGGGCTTAGGCCAGTCCACCACGCTGGCCCAGTGCGGGTTGGTGAGCTTAACACACCTCCGAGTAACTCTTAGGCATGCAGGTTTCCTCACGACGTTTTCCTTTACCTTTAAAGCAAGTGATAATATTTTTTTTGTATAGTACGTATTTCATATATATTTATGTTTATTTTATATTTTATTAGGAATGAACCTGTTGGAACTCTGTACTCTCCGCCTACCCCGCAAGGGATCCGGCGTGATGATATAGATAGATAGATAGATTTTATTGTATGTTTGAATGTGGGGTTGTATAACTGCCCTCTTATTGACCATCTCATCTCTCAACACTTAAAGGTCCGCAGGAAGAGAACTCACATTTTGACTGAAGGTCGCCTTTGTATATTACCTGTATAATTACAATGTCTTTTGTGCTGTATAAATTACACGATTAAAAAATTAACCTAAACAAAAATATGATTTATCGATATTTTTTTATAAACGTAGTCTCACCCTAGAAATTATTCCTGTATCGTGTGTTTACAAATATGAAACTCGCATACACAAACACCCAGATCGAAAAAATATTTGAGGGTCACACAAAGATTTGTCCTGTACGGGCATCGAACCTGCGACTACTCGATGCACTAAACTACTGAGCTAAGCCGTCCGTTAAAGAAATCTTGGAAGGAAAATTAAAATTACGACATCTGGTCGCATTTATACGGAATCTTCAGAGCACAAGTTTTACTCGCACTTGTCTGGTTTTGTTTTTTCTATACAGAAACCATAGCAGTAGCTTTGAATTCGTTGAATCCATGGCAGTACTGCCGTGTACTCAGGTTTATTAATAATCATATTCCGTAACCATTAAGCAATCAAATTCAATTTATAAATGTATAATTAAGTATATTTTATCTAGAATGACCACGTTTCACAGCACGAGACGGCAAAAGGTCAATCAATATTGTGAGTGAAGTGTATCGAACTGTTATTACTTGTTTTTCAAGAAATCCGCATACATTTTAAAATGCTAATTCAATATCAGCATACCTCAATTTATTGGGGTGTCATGTCGCGAAGTGTTTTTTTTTGTGGTAATTTTATGTTACCTACGTCATTGGTCGTTTTAGATAAATATAAAGAGTGATGTAGGACACCATTTACAGTAGAATGAATTTTAAAAGATTAATTTATATGTTGATAGTCCAGCTTTCAATATTTCGTATATTTTAGTAGTTTATGATTGACTAGCTATGTTACGCGGCTGCGCACGCGTTTAGTTTGCAATATCTTTATTATTATAAACACCGTCACGCCTATATTCCCCAAGCAGGAATGGCAGAGGTGTACCTACTGTCTTAACCCACTTTTCGCCAACGATGTTAGATTTCATGTAATAAGGGGCGAGCGTATGGCCATATACTAGGCACAATTCCAGACTCCGGACTTGTACTGGGAAGTTTTCGTTAGAAAATCTTCATTTGTTCGACCTAGGATTTGAACTGCCTCGTGATCACCAAACGACGCGCTTTGCCACCAGGCCTACGAGGTAATCTTTATTATTTTTGAAATGTATTAATACTGAAACAAAATATACCCTACATTACTTCTAGATAATGTAGCTGTCTAAAAGTGAAAGAATTATTAAATTACAAACAAAAATATCTTTCCTTTTTTATTAGTCTAGACTAGTTTCTGCCCACGACTTCGTTCGCGTGGACTTTAGACCGGCCCCGGACATTTTTCTAGGACAAAAAGTACCACAAAAATAAACACCGTCACGCCTATATTCCCCAAGCGGGGGTGGCAGTGTGTACTGAGTACACCCACGTTTCGCATATTGCACAACAATCTAAGAGTTACTTAAGAACTGACGAAATTACTACATATATACATTATACTAATAACATCCTACTACTCGTCTTCTATACTATACTACATATAATAAAACTGTAAGGAAGTCGTGTCTGTACACGGAATATTTTTAGGAAATAACAACCCAGCGGTATCCTTCTATCGACGTAGAAGCCAATTCTACATTTTTAGCTCTCGTGTCTGTTTTTCTGTCTGCCTGTCTGTCGGTCTGTCGGAGGGTATGAACCGTCATCACGCAAAAACTACTAGGCGGATTTTGATAAAACTTTCCACGCGGATACCTTAAAATGTTGGCTAACATATTGTATAGTATTTATCTCGGAAAATCAAAAGGTTTTTCCAGAAAAGACGAAAATAAGCGAAATGTTGTATTTCTAAAAATACACTTTACTCCAAACGTGTTTGATGGATTTTAATGAAATTTTGTGTAATTGTAAACTGTACAAAAGATTACAAATCTGTGTACTTTTATTTTTGACAAACTTAACAGTTTTTGAGGAAAAAGAAAAAAGTCGATTTTGATTTATCATTCATTGTTCCAAAACTACTTTTCAGATGTCAGTGAAACTTAGCATGGAGATATTTCATATGACAGACAACATATTTAATATTTACGTTTCCAGGAAATCTAACAGTTTGTGGGAAAAAGTAAAGCATCTATATCTCTACATACTACATATAATAAAACTGTAAGGAAGTCATGTCTGTGTATATTTTTTGGAAATAACGACCCATGGAAATCATTCTATTGATGTAGAAGCCAACTTGACATTTTTTGGCTTTCGTGTCTGTTTGTCTATCTGTCCAAGGGTATAAACCATCATAACGCAAAAACTAACAAACGGATTTTGATGAAACTTTGCACGTGGATATCCTAAAATGTTGGATAACATATTGAATAGTATTTATATCGAAAAATCAGAATGTTTTTTCAGAAAATACAAAAATAAGCGAAACATTGTATTTCTAAAAAACATTTTACCCCATACAGGTATGTATTTAATGAATTTCAATAAAAATTTGGTATAGTTGTAGCCTGTACTAAGGATCACAACTCTGTGTACTTATATTTTCGAGAAATGTAACAGTATCTGAGGGAAAAAAGAGTCGATTTTGATAAATCATTAATTGTTCCAAAACAACTTAAGCTACTCCATTGTCGTCGGATATTCCGCAAAACATTATTACTGTTTGTCCCGAACTGCAATGTTACGACGTAAACTATTTGATTTTGCCTCCACATAAATTCCTCCATGAATTGATATTGGACTCAGGTTCGTCTCCTCACGAAAAACTATGCAGTAGTTAGAATCACTCACTGGAAATTGTTCATACACGTTTGATTTAAACACTCAATCATGATTTCGTGCATAAACCGACGATGCATTCAGGATTGTTTCTTCCGGAGAGAACTCTAACGATAAATGGGCCGTATACGAAACTTTAACGACGATTAATATTTTACGAGAAGACTAACCCTTTTTGAGACGGCGTTAGTGGTGTGTGTTAAATAAGATCGCGCTATAGTTTAGTTTATATTGTACAAAGACCACCTGTGCGGGCTAAGTAGGGCTAAGACTGAACGCGGTGATAGAGATAGTTGATACAGATATAAGTCTGGTGGAAGTTAACAAAACATAGAATATATTCACACACAGTTCTTTCGTAATAGCCGTTATTTCTTAATACTAATATGGCAGAATGGATCTTACTAACACTTTCTAAGTGTTTTAGGTTTCGAAAAAATATTAGAGATCCCGGAAAGAATCACGGTTCTTGCGACATAGCTGGCTAAATGAATTTAATTGTAACTTTATCTGAAGGTGTCTTACACTTTAAAATAAAACTTTTTATTACGAAAAGTATATAACTTAGCAAAATATACAATAACATGACTTCTACGGAATATCTATTATTTCTACATACTAAAATGGCTAAACGGATTATAAAGAAACTTAATATGAAAGAAACCCAGTGATATAAAATGAGCAATTGGAAGAACGTTGATATTGGGGAAGACTTAAACTATCTTACTATAACCAAATAGAACGTGTATTATCAGAAGGGCAAGTCAAGAGTCTCCGTAACCGGCGAGCGTATATAAGATGGACTATGAGAGTGGAGAAACCAGAAGGTCTGTAAGAGAAGAACCTGTTGGAAGTCTGAAATCTCTGCCTACCCTGCAAGCGATCTGACGTGATGATATAGATTGATAGATAGTATTCAAGTATCTTAAGTCGTGAAATAGCAATATGAAATAGGTAACTTTGTTCACACACCTTATCATGCCGATACTATCCACATATATATACCACTTGGTATATAAAATCACTCCAATGTGCATTTTGTGAATTTTACCGGCCTGCATGAAGGCTCAAAGATATTAATTATATTTAGGCTAAAAAAGCCTGGCAATTCTTCGATTTCCCTCTTCTTCTTCACAGCTGACTAGAAGCCTGGGGACCTGTTGAAATTGTTGTACAACAAAAATTTACTCACTTTTAAGTTGACTTTAAAATATTTTTGCATAAGAAAGATGACTTGGTTTAACCGATAAAACGTAGAGAGCTTAACTTACTTTGTCGAATAGTTCCCCAGGTACGATCCCCGCACAGCGTACAAGAATATTGATTTGAGATTGGCACAATAAAAAAAATGTTTGTTTGTCCGTATTAATATGACGGACGATTTAGCGCAGTGGTTAAGGGCTTAGTCCGCCCCGCCCACTGTGTCTAATAGTCGCGGGTTCGATTCCCGCACGGGACAAATCTTTGTGTGATCCACAATTATTTGTTCCGGTCTGGGTATTTGTGTATGTGAATTTTTATGTTTGTAAAGGCACCCACGACACAGGAATTAATCCTAGTGTGGGGCAACGTTTTTTAAAAAAGAAAAAAAAAAAAAAAAAAATCCAGAACGGTGGAACCGATTTTAAAAAGACTATTGCCTGAAAATGTAGGAAGTTTCAGAGATTATTCAAGACTATCTGGGAGATAGTTGATTTTATTTCTCCATATTAACACGGCTGAACGGATTTAAAAGAAACTGAATATGGAGGTGTGTCTTCAATCTTGGAATAATGCTTATACAATATATTCACTACAAGATTCTCCCTGGATATCTAGCTGTTATTTCTTCTTACTAAAATGACAGAATGAATATTAGTAACACTTTCGAGGTGTTTTAGGTCTCGAAATAATAATCGAGATACTTTTTATCTCGGAAAGAATCACGGTTATTGCGACATAGCTGGTATTTATTCATATTAAAATGGCTAAACGAATTTAACTGAAACGTTATATGAAGGTGTCTTACATCGGAAAATAAAACAGAACACTTTTTATCTCGAAAAATAGCACGACTTCTGTGGAATATCTATTATTTCTTCATACCTAACGGATTATAAGAAAACTTAATGTAACCACACAGATATGCAAATTAAAAAGTTAAAGGACGTAGAACAACAACCATTTATAGTTTCACAAATTATATACAATATGTACAATCACATAAAAAAAACAGCAAAGAAATATCAATAAAAACAGAAGTAAAAAAAGAAATAAACGTATTTACAACGTGGTTGTCAAATGGTTCCACGCCGCTGTCAGTTGGTAGTGTACCTAGAACAGGACGCAGATATCGGGGAAGACCTAGACTAACTTCAATCAATCAATCAATCAGCCTATCGCAGTCCACTGCTGGACATAGGCCTCTCCTAACACGCGCCATTGCACACGGTCCTCCGCCTTCCGCATCCAGTCTGTCCCAGCGACCTTTTTGAGGTCGTCGGTCCATCTAGCTAGGGGCCGTCCTACCTTACGCTTACCAAGTCGCGGTCTCCACTCTAGGACACGCTTGCTCCATCGGCCGTCAGTCCTTCTGCAGATGTGACCAGCCCATTGCCATTTTAGCTTACTGAGTCTGCGAGCTATGTCGGAAACTTTGGTTCTATGTCGGTAACTTTGGTTCTTTGTCGGATTACCTCGTTACGAATTTTATCCTTCAAAGAGACGCCGAGCATAGCTCGCTCCATAGCCCGCTGTGCGACTTTGAATTTGTGGACTAGTCCCACTGTGAGTGGCCACGTCTCAGCCCCGTAAGTCATAACAGGTAGGACGCATTGGTTATAGGCTTTAGACTAACTTACCATGACTTAATAGACCATGCCTTATCCGAAGAGCCAGTCAATAGTCTCCGTAACCGGCGAGCGTGTATAAGACGAACTATGAGAGTGGAGAAAACCAGAAAGGTCTATAAGATAAGAACCTGTTCGAATTCTGTACACTCTGCCTACTCCGCAAGGGATCTGCCGTGCTGATATTGATTGGTAGATAGTATTAAAGTATCTTAAGTTGTGAAATAATAATATGAAATATGTTACTTTTTTTACACACTAGATCATGCCGATATTATCCTGCACTATATGCATTTGGTGGGTTTTAACCAGCCTGCATGAAGGTCCAAAGATATTAATCTTATTTTGTCGAAAGAAAAGCCTGGCAATCCGTCGATTTCCCTCTTGCTTTTCATCGGCGACTGGAAGCCGGGGGACCTGCTGAAATTGTTCTACAGCGAAAATTTACTCATATTTAAGTCGACTTTATAAATACTTTTGGAAAACAATGACGACTTGGTTTAAGTGATAAAACGTAAACCGCCTTACTTACTTTGTCAAATAGTCGCAGGTACGAGCCCCGCACAACACACGGGAATATTGATTTGGGATTTGGGATTTTGAAATAAAGAATATATTTCATGCACATACAGGCACAATAAAATAAAGTGTGTCCGTGTTAATATCCAGAACGGTAGAACCGATTTTAAATACACTATCATTGGAAAATGTAGGATTTCTCAGAGACTGTTGACTACTTTTTACCTTGGAAATGCAAGATTTCAGGGATAGTTGCTTTTATTTCTCCATATTAACACGGCTTAATGGATTGAAAAGAAATTTAATACACATACATAACACCTCCATGTTTCTTAAGTCTTGGAAAATTATTATTCCAAAAAGGCCTACCTATCTATTTCAAATTACAAAATAAACGCGTACGAAGCCGCGGGAAACAGCTAGTAACATAATAAATGTGAAAGTTTGTATGTTCAGATGTTTGTTGCTCAATCACGCAAAAACGGGTGCACGAATTTGGATAAAATTTGGCACACAGATAATTTTTATTACCTAGATTAAACCACTTTTTTTCTACTGCCTCGTTGGTCTAGTGGCAAAGGGCATCGTTTTGTGATCACGAGGTCCTGGATTCAAATCCTAGGTCGGACAAGGGACAAGTGTAGTTTTTCTAACGAAAACTTCCCAGTACAAGTCCGGAGTCTGGAATTGTGCCCGGTATATGGCAATGATTCGCCTCCTATTACATGGGACCTAACATCGTTGGCGAAAAGTGGGTGTACACAGTACACCGCTGCCACCCCCCGCTTGGGAAATATAGGCGTGACGGTGTTTATTTGTTTATTTATTTTTACCTCAGACTTTGCTGTCCAACGGTGTAACCCAGGCTATCACTGGTGCACAAAACTAAAGTATGATTTATCTGTATACTAGCGACCAGCCCCGACTTCGCACTAGAATTATACACACAAACCTTCCTATTGAATCTGTCCTTCCATTGGTGAAAACCGTATGAAAATCCGTTCGGTAGTTATTGAGTTTATCGCTTTCAGACAGACAGACGGAGGGGGTTTGTTTTATAATATGTATGATACGTTACCCTACTCTAGAAATTATTATTATATCTCAGGTACGTTTTGCAAATATTAATTACACATGCAAAAATAACAACACCGACACAAATAACAAAATATGGACGGACCGCTTGGTCCAGTATTTAATAGCTAAGCAGCTCCGCCCACGGAATCTAGTAGTCGTGGTTTCGTTTCGCGCACGGGACAAATCTTTGTGTAAGTGAAATATAACTATTTTTCGGATTTTCTGTCTATCTATATCGTCACGCCAGATCCCTTGCGGGGTAGGCAGAAAGTGCAGAGTTCCAACAGATACTTTCCTTACATACCTCTCTGGCTTCCTCCACTCTCATAGTTCGTCTCATACACGCTCGCCGGTTACGGAGACTCTTGACTTGTTCTTCAGATAAGACTCGGTCTATTTGGTCGTGGTAAGATAGTCTAGGTCTTCCCCGGTACCTACATCCTTCCACTTTCGCATTGTATATCTGTTTTGTTAAATATACAATATCTTGCTTATTTGAGGATTTGTCATAGCTTTCTTCCGCCTCCATCATCAGACCGTAAACACAATCCTGGTCGAAAGTACTCATCGAGACAATTCCAACGAGCCCAAACACGGTGGGTTTATATTGAGTAGTTAGGTGCTTCCATAGGCTACCTTTCGGTTTCATCATCAGACCCTGAACACAATCTGGTTTTTTTTTTTTTTAAAAAAACGTAGCCCCACACTAGGATTTATTCCTGTATCGTGGGTGCGTTTACAAACATGAAAATTCACAAACAAATCCCAGACCGGAACAAATAATTGTGGATCACACAAAGATTTGTCCCGTGCGGGAATCGAACCCGCGACTATTAGACACAGTGGGCGGAGCGGCTTAAGCTCTTAACCACTGCGCTAAATCGTCCGTCTTGTCTAGTTCTTGTCAATACAAATCTTACCAGCCTAAATACGAGAGGGTTTCCTGTATAGATCACATGTTCCTACGGCCACCGTCTGACACCATCATCAGACCAGCTTCATGGTACCATATTATTACGTAGTCACCAAACTTAAATACATATACTAAATTTTGACTCAAAAAGACATTTCAAACTCAAATCGTTTATTTTGCATAAACCCTGCGGGGGTGTTTACAAAGTGTCATATTTACAAATTTTTTTTAACTTACTTATCTACCCCCGGTTCGGAACGCGGCCTTCACCGAGAAGATCCGGCGAGAAACTCAGCGGGCTTGTCGTTTTTGTTTAATTCTCCATTCATTATTTTTCATCATTTTTTGTATAGATACTTACATTTTTATATTATACAAAATCATTAATGCGATCCAGCTCCAGTGTGATGTCTTACGACTGAGATATAAGACAATTTTTAAATATATGCTATAATAAAAAGCTAGAGGATTTTGGGTGGACCAGTCTCCACAAGCAACACCCGTTCACGAGTACGACTACTTCAGCAGCCATTACCTCCCTCGAACATATTAGAGGGAAAGAAGTGACCCGCACCAAATAGCCACTGCAAGTATAGACTTTTCACAGGGTGCAGTCAGAAAAAGTCTACAAAAGGAGCAGTACTTCGAGCTCGTTTGCCACGACACGCTAGGCTTTGACATTATTGTTTACATTATAGACGTGCTTGATGACCAATAATCGTCAATAAAATAAATAGACACTCGAGCGGAGAAGGGCAAGAAACTCCACAGCCACTCCTTTAAAACAAAAGCTGTTCTATATACACTGTCAATTGTGGGGTGTAGGAGACAAGGTACATTAAACTAGGTAGGACTAAAAATTAGACACATTGAGATTGGGAATATGACTGCATACTTAATTTGCATTAGCAGGGACTTAATTGTTAATAGTACTAGTTAAATAGAAGGAAGAGAACATGAAAACAACATTTAAACAAGGTTGAACGAGTCATCTGTATTACAGCGGAGCCGAAGCAGCACCTATCCAAGCATTTGAACCGGACAACCGGAAAACAACATACGAATATTGCCAATAAAATAAAACGTTGTGAAAAAACTGTGGATCACACTAATATAGACTTTTTTTCCTTAAACTAAATAAGAGTCGTTTAATTATAACACTGAAGTTATTAATATATCAAAATCGTGCGTTATCATTGAGATATTTTCCTGTTTCCTAGATCATTGTATATTAAAATATTTCTATAATTAGATACAAATTTATAATGAAGTATTTATATAAATATATTCAAGTATGTAAATGTTGATTCGAATTTGGATTTTTAATAAATATTTCTGTCTCATGGCGAAACAGAGTAGGTACAGTTACAAGCAATAAATATAAGCACTTCGGTACTTTTCCATAGTAACTTCATGTTTAAAAACTCCTACATTATCAAACACAGACGTTACTGCGACAAAGTACTTTAACGTGTATAACGAATCAGCCTATACTGTCTTAGGAGGGGCAAAGACCTTCTCTCACAAATCGAGCCGAGAAAGATTAAGTCATACTCCACCACGCGGACCCAGTACGGATTGGAAGAGGCAGGTTTTTGGCTACCGCCTGTAAGGCTTTCGGCTTGGTTCAACGACTACCACATTAAGTGGTAACCGGGGCCAATGATAACGTGTCTTTCGAAGTAATTAGGGATTTGCCGTAGCAAAGGAACTTAACGGCCAAAAGCAAAGACACAATTCTCTATACACATTTATTTTTAACGGTTGTTTTAAATTGCACCATTATCCGGCTGCATATAAGCTTATTCCTTAAAATGTTGTTTTTTACGGTTAATTTATTTTCCAGACCGATCAGTTATCAGCCATCCCCGGCCTATCCTTCTGAAACACATCTTAGTCATGACGCCAATGTTTTATGAGCCTTTTTTTTGATGGGGGAAATCCTTCATAGCATACCCGCCATTGGGGGAAGCGAGGAGTTATGCGGAGACTCCTACCGGCTAAAACCCCCACCGTGCTCCAATTCGTCGCTGTGGCTGGGGCGGGTTACGGGAACGCGTAAGCAACCATCCGCAAAACGTTTCCTGATTCTACCCTGACGTCGATACCCATCTGCAGGCACCTATTGCATGACATCTTTGGGGCAGACCGATTCCCAGCAGAGGGATAATATATGTTAGTATATTATTTAGTATTGAAAATAGACTTATTAGTTGCTAGTTAAGATTATAGCTAAGATGCTAAATAGTAAACTAATTAAGACTTACCTCCTCTTCGTAAGCGATAGGAAACTGCGTTAAAGGCTTCACGGCGACATCTTCCAAAGCTGATTTTCGCCTGAAATAAACATGAAACATAAGTTTGCTGTAAAGTTTTCAAAGAACCTCACTATAATTATGTAATAAATAACTGCTTGATACAATGGTTAGAGATAGGCCGCTTAGCTCACTAACCCGAGTAATCACGGGTGCGCTTTGTTAAAACAAATGAAATTCATTTGACTTTGATTTGATTTATGTCCCACCAATTTTTATTGCGATTTGAGTATTTATTTATATGAATTTCAAATTTGTGAACGCATCCACGACACAGGAATAATTCGTAGTGCGGGGCAACATTTTTTGAACACAAAACTGATACACTCTAGATGTGTGTCGACATTTACTGATATGATACAGTTGTATAATCCAAAGTTCGGAGCTTTAAAGCTCGACGGTGCACTGACCTTGACGTAAAGCGTGATCAATTGAAAGCCCGACCATTCGTGGCGATCAATTATGCACACCGTTAGTATATGAATAATTATTTATGTGCTCACATGCCCGCAATGTGCGAGTGCTTTACCAAGAAGATTGGCTACATAAGCCACGTGCGAGCGCACGATCGTTAACAATAACGGAGTTCATGCAGTCGCCATGGTCAAAATCGGTCTGGATCACATCATCATCATCATCATAAAACATGAACGACAACTACAAGATTCAAAACAGTTGTACAGAAAAAAATGTCACATTTGTATTTGAATCTCGATCATACATTCACCAGTCAGTATACAAAGGCACTAATCTTACAGAACAAACAAAATGCTTCATAGTTCATTCCAATCTGAAACTGAATCTCGATCTTACATTCACTAAACTTGCCGTCTCACAGAACGAACGAATACGCGACTCAATATCGGTCGGTGAGCCGACTGTGCTTGAACTTAGCTGATTCAAATGTTCCAAATGAGACATATTGGGATTCGAATCTTTGCACTGTTTCAGATACAAATGATCGAATCTGAACAGTGAGACAATTTTTCCATGTCAAATACACTCCAGTAAAATGTGTTAAAACCTTTTAATACAAGTATCGCAAAATGTATTTGATGTTTTATTGCTATAATGCAATTTTCAGGCGTCACTTTGTAACAAAATATTTTAGTCATGTAAACCATTACAAGAAAAAAGTAGTTATAGCCGTTGTACTGCAAAGTCAGAAGTCTCGGGTTCAAACCCAGGCACGCACCTCTGCTTTTTAAAAGCATGCGCCTATTAAAAATTGACTATAACTTGCGTTAACGGTGAAGGAAAACATCGTGAGGAAACCTGCACGCCTAAGAGTTTCTCTAAGGTGTGTGAAGTTCGCCAACCCGCACTGGGCCAGAGTGGTGGACTATGGCCTAACCCTCTTAGTTTTAGAGGAGGCCCGTGCCCAACGGTGGGACAGATTCTTAACAGGGCTGATATTATAGTAATATTATGTAAACCATTAAAGTATTTATGGATCATCAGAAAAATAACAAAGACTAACACTCCACCACTTCGGAATGTCATTCCTGTGGAGAAGAAGGGCAATAAACTCCACAGTTATTTTTTTAAAATAAAAGAGTGACCGTTGAGTTTCTTGCACGTATTCTCCACATCGTTACTATATCAAAGTGTTATTCAAATGTGGTATAGAAGTTAGCTATTATGTTGTTCATACACTTCAAAACGGAACGTTAATATGGGTTATCCATCTAATACCATATTTATAGTATGCCACTGCTGTCACTCCTCGCATACTTATATATAGCACTTGCGCAACAGCGTCAAATAGATAGATACATTCCTGGTTCACTTTTGGTTCACTATCAAATGGCGATCGTAGAATTTTAACCCCTCGAGAGTCGGGCCTAAATTTAACTGGGCAACTTTTTTCTAAGATTGCGAAAAAAATGTATTTATAATAAAACTATGATCACATAAGTTGCATATCATTGGCTTTGTTAGAAAATTTATTTCACTTACGTATATTATTTATATAAAATAATAATCTTCAATCTGAATTTTCTAAATTTTATAACTTTGTGTAGTGTATTTAAATATGCCTGAAATAAAAGGCTTTTTTATAATTTTTTATTTTCTCCTGGAAGTTGACAAACGCATTAAAAATTCGAACAGGAAAAACAGATCGACAGACATATGAACAGTGTAAGTTAAATATAATCTTGTAAAAAATAGAATACCTGAGCAATATAATCTTGAAGACTGGTCCGACCAGGCCTTTGATGATCGCTGACGCGTTGAGGTGACACCTTCCGTGCAAAACTATCCCGTTCACCTGAAAACAAAATTCACTGTTACTTAAGGTATCAAGGCTATCGTAGCGCTGTGCGTCCGCGGTGTTCTTACCGATCATCAAGGTTAAGCAGTGTTCGACTCGGTCGGCCTGAGATGGGTGACCGTTTGTGGCATGTTCATAGCCGTTGGTCCCGGTTACCACTTAATGCGGTAGTCGTTAAGCCGAGTTAGAAGCCTTAAAGGCGGCTTGATAAGTTCCAACAGCAGGTGGCCACAAACCTGCCTCCACCAATCCGCACTGGGTCCGCGTGGTGGAGTATGACCTAATCTCTCTCACCTCGATTTGTGAGAGAAGGCCTTTGCCCAG
Organism: Phalera bucephala; assembly: GCA_905147815.2. Taxonomy (NCBI): domain Eukaryota; kingdom Metazoa; phylum Arthropoda; class Insecta; order Lepidoptera; family Notodontidae; genus Phalera; species Phalera bucephala. The sequence goes on along the minus strand of LR990632.1, from coordinate 3,225,258 downwards.
CAGTGGGCAGTATAGGCTGATATTATAAGCTATCAAGAGACAAGGAATATTAGCCCTGTTAAGAAACTGTCCCACCGTTAGACATGGGCCTCCTCTCAAACTGAGAGGGCTTAGGCTATAGTCCACCACGCTAGCCTAGTGCGGGTTGGCGAACTTCACACACCTTCGAGAAACTCTTAGGCATGCAGATTTCCTCACGATGTTTCCTTCACCATTAAAGCAAGTGGTAGATAATTTATAATACGCACATGCTTTCGAAAAGATATAGGTGTGTGCCTGGGTTTGAACCCTAGACCTCTGACTTTGAAGTCCAACGGTCTAACCACTAGACTATCACTGCATATTTTGTGATACACGTATATTAAAAAAATGGCCTTGTGACCCACATGTGTGGTAACCAACTCACGCAGTTAAACCGAGCAAAGTACTCCATACTATCTAGATATCTACCACGTGGTAAGTTCAACTCTCTAAACCCAATGCAGGTTATAAGCCCTCCTTTTATACCATGCTTCAATCAACCAACGATCTTCACTAGACCAACAAGGCAGATAAAGTGACGACGTCTCTTATTTTGAACCGATTTAAAAAAGGAGGAGGTACTATGTTCGTCTGTATGTATGATTTTTTTTTATGTAAGTTCACTAATATTTCTGTCAGTTGCGGACCGATTTTGATGCTTCTTTTGCATTAGGTTCAGTATAGTTCCAAGGTGGTCCCAGTTTAATTTCATCGGTATTGGACCTTGGACTTAGAAGATACACCAGGGAACTCGTTAACGTCCTTATATCAAACCTGTAGGTACCTTACTATAGAACTAAGTAAAAAAGGTTTATAAATATTAATAATTAAATCACTCATAATTTAAAAAGTAAAATAAAATCATAAAAAATGGAAACCGACTTCAATAAGCAAAAAATTAATATTAATACTAATAGACAGCTGATCGAACGTACCCGTTACATTCTATGAACTGGCGATGTGCCAAATAGTATTGCGAGCTCAGGGTAGCGGAGCGGGTGAAAAAAGCGAACAGCAAAAGTCAGAAAATACGAAAGGCGTCGTAGCGTACTAATGTTTATTTTGGTAATAAGTCTAAAGCTCCCCACAAGGGTTGCTAGGCACTTGGTTTCACCACGACACTAAATCTATCGGACCCATTTTTAATTACCCCTAAGATACCGATTTAATTTGCTGATAATGTCACAAATTCGGTCAACACTATCGTCGCTTACACTCTATATTGTTGGGACCTAAAATCAACGGTGATATGAGAGTATAATAAACGATTGTTTGAGAAGTCAGAGAAGCTTGCGTTATTTTTCTTTGCAATATCCGAAAAACTGATTGCGGAGACAAAATATGGATTGCAAATTAAAACCTGAGTCAATGTAATAGTGAAAAAGATTTGTGAACTTGAGAACGGATCTACTCGTTTAGTGATTCGTTGTAGACACTTGCATTGCATTCAAGTGAGTGTAATATTTAATTACTTTCCTGAAAAAATAATATTTAAACTATAACTTTTATTAATTGTACTCTGTGTCAAAACTGTGTGTACTTAATAAAGATGAACATGACATTATACTTTTTTGACAACGTTACGATAACGGCAAATGATTTGTGCTTAGCCCTCTGACACCCGCTCCACCTCTCGCGTGAGAAATGTAGATCCGTAAATTTTTTTGTATTAATTACGCCACCGCTCCGCTAGCTAGCGTGTTCGCAACCTTCTCCAAAAGGCGAATGAAACTATTCCAAGTTATTGTTAGTTCAGAAACAACGCCTTCGGGCAGCTGCGCACACCGCAGCCAATAGCTTCCATAAGCTGTTGCAGATTGTGCCAACACACAGACTTGCTTAATACTTAAACTAAAACACCTAGAGTTTTTAGTACTGATGATTTAAACACTTTACTTAAAAGCGTTGCTTTGACTTTCCAAAGCGGGCTCTTATTCACTATGATTAACTTGTGTAATAGAATTCTGTATACCACTGGAGTAGCATTAAAGGCCGTAGCCAAAGCAACGCGTTCAGCCGCGGCCGCGGTGGCGTCCCTATGGCGTATCTCCCTATGATTGCGCGTGCAGACGCCGCCCAGATAGCGCGTGCAAGATGCAGAAAGCGTTGTTAATATTTCCATACAAATATTACTGCAGAAGCTTATCACCACCGAGCACATGCACCGCGGCCGCGGCTGAACGTGTTGGTTTGGCCGTACCCTAAATGATCAGTGTACGAAGTTATCATTCGCTAACTTATTTGTTTTATTTTTTGATCAGAGCAAACAAGGACCCAGATCGGTACCATATAAGATTGCGAGTATACTTCTGACATACCTACTAGAATGCTAACACACTATACAAGGATTGCCCTTGCTATGGAGAGGAACCTTCTAAACAAATTACCTATTAAGTCTTATATTTATATAATAGATCTTAACATCATTTTAAAGTGGAAGGATGTAGATACCGTGGAAGACCTAGACTATCTTACACGCAATCAAAAAAATCAAATAGACCATGTCTTATCTGAAGGACAGGTCAAGAGTCTCCAAAACCGGCGAGCGTGTATGAGACGAACTATAAGAGTAGAGGAAGCCAGAGAGGTCTGTAAGGAAAGAACCTGTTGAAACTCTGTATTCTCTGACTATCCCGGAAGAGAACTGGCGTGATAATATAGATAGATAATTTTAACATAGGAGAGAAATTTCCAATTTTGGGCAATAGTCTCATTACCATTAAAACTACACACAATTTCTGCACAAAAGATCAGATAAACCTTGCCGGCGAGATCGAGGTTACTTATCAGTCGGTGCACAGCACCACAGCGAGACCTAGTTTATGCTCTGTCTATAGTGACTGTCTTAGTTGAAGCCTTTCTCTCCTTAAGAGGTCCTAAAGTTAATTAGCTTCAGCCAAAAGGGCAAAAAGGCAACTGCTTTTTTGCCCTCTTAGCTGAAGCATATTTGCTACATAATCGACCTCTTATTTGGTGAAGCAGTCCCTCGGCTAAGAGCATACTCATTTATACACAAAACATCATAACCAAAACTAAACCAAGATATATATCGCGACTTGCACATGTCGGACTCCTACATACTAAAACCCCATGGTGACCGACATCGACACTTCGGGGAGAGGCTCCGGGATCTTCGTTAGAACACACCGGCGAAGACACAGATGGCTTGTGACAAATCATCCACAAATTCATTTTGCTAGTCACATTTTGGGCGCCATATCGTTCACCGCAGTATTGGACGGCGTCCAACCTTTAGGATACAAACACAGTAACTGACATGTAAAGCAGTAGATGTTCATTCATTTTACGAACCATCTGGCTTAATATATGTGTAGATAGACACATCTCATGTGTGGCATGAGTTAAAACATTTTTGCGCCTTGCTCTGGGTTTTAAAAGTATGGTGGTTGATGGTATCTTAAAAGAAAGGATATAAATCATTTATTTTATGATATGAATCAGTATTTCCCTGTATTAAAAGAAAGAAAGAAAACTGATTCATGTTGATCAACAATACAAGCAAACTAGCAAGAAAAATGTTACAACATACAATGTTATATCTATCTATATCATCACTCCAGATCCCTTGCGGGGTAGGCAGAGAGTACAGAGTTCCAACAGGTTCTTTCCTTACATACCTCTCTGGCTTCCTCAACTCTCATAGTTCGTCTCATACACGCTAACTGGTTACGGAGACTCTTGACTTGCCCTTCAGATAAGACTCGGTGTGTTTGGTCGTGGTAAGATAGTCTAGGTCTTCCCAGGTACCTAAATCCTTCCAATTTCGCATTGTATATCTGTTTTGTCATTCTTTCTTCCAACATTCTATCTATATGCCATGTTGCCTTACTATTATAATAATACTTTTTATTATATACGTTTACAAAATCTCTATTTTGTAAATGAGAGGATTATGTAGACCATGACCATGAATCTAATTACACTTATGTTTAATGTATACTTAAGCATATCTATTTAGATCGTTAAACACTGTTCTCCCATAACCCTCGAATGCAATGTAGACAAAAAGTATTGCAAAACTCTAATTTTTAAAAAGGATAGCCGTGGAGTTTCTTGCCCTTCTTCTCCAAGGGAATGACTTTCGAACTGGTGGTAGAGTCTTAAATAATCAATAATTTTCTCTTTTCGACTATTCATAAGTGCTTTTTGTTCTGCATGAATAAAATCTTTTGATTTTGATACGATCACTGCTTATCTTTCGTAATCACTAGAAATGGTCTTGCAAGGCTTTGAGAGCCTCAAAGTCTGTTTCTTCTTCTGATGCTTTTCCAACTAGTGAAGGTTGACTATCAAAGTTTATAGCCAAATTTAAACTTTCGTTGCTTGCCTCGTTAATTGGCGAAAAATGCGCGTAGCGATCAAAAGGTTGTTTTTCTATTGAAAAATTCCTAGTATCAGTTACATGGGACCCAACATCGTCGGTAAAAAAGTGTGTACTCTGCCGCCTCTCTTTCGGTAATATAGGCGTATAATAAATATAATAATAATATCAACCTATACTGCCCACTGCTGGGCAAAGGCATTCTCTCACAAATCGATGTGAGAGAGATTAGGTCATACACCACCACGCGGACCCAGAGCGGATTGGCGGAGGCAGGTTTGCGGCCACCAGCTGTTGAAACTTATCAAGCAGACTATAAGGCTTTCAACTCGGCTTAATGACTACCATCTTCTTCTTCTTCTTCTTCAGCCGAAAGACGTCCACTGCAGGACAAAGGCCTCCCCTAAAGACCGCCACAACGACCGGCTTTGTGCTGTACGCATCCAACTTCTACCCGCGACCTTCACCAGGTCATCGGTCCATCTTGTAGGGGGCCTACCCACTCCACGTCTTCCGGTACGTGGTCGCCATTCGAGAACCTTTCTGCCCCAACGGCCGTCAGTTCTACGAGCGATGTGCCCCGCCCACTGCCACTTAAGTTTAGCAATTCTGAGTGCTATGTCTAGGTAATGACTACCATATCAAGTTGTAACCGGGACCAACAGCTTAAGCTTGCCAAAGCATGGAGACGCTAAAATATGAAAATGCCACAAACGGTCACCCATCTCAGGCCGACAGAGTCGAACGCTGCTTTACCTTGGTGATCAGTAAGAACATCGCCGTCGCACAGAGCTATGAACACGTCTAACAAACGAGTAGGCGTGACGGTGTAATATTTCCGTTTTTCACCCTACAACTTTATTATCTAACGGAACGTAGCTCGAACTGGATTTTACGCGGTGTTTTACGCACTGCATGTTTGGAACATCTCCAAACAACGCAGTTTGCGTGTAACAAGACGTGTTCATATGTTTTACGACATGACCGGACTATCGCTGCGCGAATGCAATAGCGGCACAACTGACTGATTTGGTTAATTGATTAAGCACTCTAATTTCAAACACAGAAAGCTTATTTTCTCCTATTCCTGGTTATTTACTTGTATCATTATTCTACTCAGCCAGTGATATGGAGTAGGATATGTCTAATAAATCCATGTTATCGAAGTCTGGGAGATGAATATCATGTCTTTATCATCACGTCAGATCTCTTGCGGGGAGGCAGAAAGTACAGGGTTTCAACAAGTTCTTTTATTACAGAGCTCTCTTGCTTCCTCCACTCTCATAGTTCGTGTTATTCACACTCGCCGGTTACAGAGACTCTTGACTTGCCTTCAGATGAGACAAATATATTTGATCATGATAAGGAAAATCGTGTCTTAGAGATAACAAACTTTCCCAAAAACATATACCATTTCTCGTCCGGTCACTGAAGTAAAGCAACGGCTACTTAGATGGATGACCGCTCGGGAGAAACCGATGATGTTGGCTATTAGCTTTTTTAAATAATTTAATTTCAGATATTGCAGAATTAATGGCGAAATGTCGATGTGCAATCGACAAGTTTTAGGAATGTTCAATTTTAAAACCTTTTCGCCTGCAAGCAGTAATCATAATACCCCGCCCAGGTTATTGTCCAATGAGACGAAAACCATTCGTTTAGGCAAAAGCCCATTCTTGTAAAAGCATTTGTTTTAAGTGCTTTTATGACTGTAATGCATTGCAATAATTTGAACCGAAAAAATCAGAAGAAAAGTAACCCAAGTCATATTCGACAACCCGATGCTAGGTCGGAATGCGTTAATTTGTCGTACTATGCGTAGCATAAAGTAGCTAGCGCGCGCGTGTGCGTGTGTGTGATCTACGCTGTTGGCCGCGGGGCCTTTACAACTTCACCGGATAAGAGGGCGAGCGTGCAACCACCACGCTCGAACCAGAAGGGCAAGGGGGCAATTAGCTCAGGAGCTCCTCAAGAAGGAACGGCATCGGCTTGGGCAGTCGCTATGGGAGAAGGCATATACTAGGTGTCTCGCCGTGGTGCAAGGGCAAGGGATTCTCCGACCTCGCCGGCGAAGTCGGTGTCTGATCCTGTGTGCTGTATCTGTATCCGAAAGGAGGGATGTAAGGGCATCGGGAGGGTCGGTGACAACATGCCACGGACGGAGGGAGGGGGCGCATAGCGTCGTTCGTCCCTCGAGTGTTGTTTATCATAAAGTTTTTAGTAGTTTGTGCGTTTAAGCGCACTGTGAGACCTACTAGTAATCTTTATGAATACGGGTGTACATATTGCTGATTACTCAGTTCTTCTGTCTGGCGTATTATCCGCGACGTTGGTGCCGCAGGTAAATGCACACAAAATGCAGCCTTATGGTGGTGATCTTCCAAGTTTTGCTGCTACACAGCTTACCTCTGCCACCCACGCTGGGAAAGTGGGCGTGTCCTACTACAAAGAAACTCGTATAGTTGGCATAGATCGCTTCCCGCAAGCAATACATCTATTGTTATCTCCGCTGATTCACCATAGAATTCGCCGAACTATGTATTAAAATGTGTTATTTTGAATGCATCTATCGCCGACCCATTACCGATGTTATAAATGTTTCATTTTTGTAAACGTTGTGGTTTCAAAGAAGATTTTTAGTAGGTTTAGAGTGTAAATAGTACTTAGTGGGGGCCTTTAAAAGAACTCTAAGGCCTGCATCAGAGTAAATGGGCAGTACACAGACTGGTTTAACGTATCTAAAGGTGTTAGGCAGGGATGCGTTGCGTCGCCATTGTTCTTCAACCTCTGTATGGGCAGTTGTTTAAAAGATTTCAAAGAGATGGAATGTGTGAAATAAAACTATTTTACGGATTTTATTTTATGTGTAATATTCGCGTAAATCTAAGAACTCAATAGATGGAATGTGGTTTAAGTATGGATGATTTACGTGGCAAGTGTCTTTAGTACGCTGACGACTAAGTGTTACTTTTGTCATCGATGGCAGAGTTTCAAGACATGGTGAATGTAGTGAATGAGGCATTTAAGAAGAAAGGAATAAAATAAATGTAAGTTAGAGTCTCCGTAACCGGCGAGCGTGTATGAGACGAACTATGAGAGTCGAGGAAGCCAGAGAGGTATGTAAGGAAAGAACCTGTTGGAACTCTGTACTCTCTGCCTACCCCGCAAGGGATCTGGCGTGAGGTTATAGATAGATAGATAGACTAAAGTCATGGTGATTCAAAGTGAGGAAGATGTGAGAGAGTGTAATATTAATGTAGATGGTGCAAGGGTGGAACAGGTGAATGAATTTGTTTATATGAGAAGTATGTTAACAAGAAATGGAAAATGTAAAGGCGATATTGAAAGGTGAGTGGTAGCGGGTAAGTGAATGAGTAAGTGAATGGTGCTTCGCGCACCGTGGTGAGTAGCTATTCACAATGGTGTTTTGGTACCGACGCCTATATATGCCAGTTAATGTTGGGTATGCCAAAAGAAGCATGAAAGTAGAGTAAATGCTGTGGAAATGCCCTCTTTACGGAGTATAGATATGTGGAGTCACCCTTGCTGGCGGAATGAAGAATAGTGTGATTAGAAACCGATGTAAGGTGAAGGATGAGGTGGTGACTAGAATTGAAAGAGGTATGTTGAATTAGTATGGGCATGTGGAGAGGATGTGTGACAGGTGGCTAACAAATGGGATATATCGAGCAAATGTGAGTGGAAGCGTCGGAAAAGGTCGCCCAAGGAAAACTTATCACGACCAAATTAAATGTATGAACGTAGATAAAGCGAAAGAGGTGTGTCAGAATCGTAGTATGTGGCAAACTATAGTCTCTGCCTACCCCAGTTGGATAAAGGTGTGAGTGTATGTATGTAGTGTGTAAATCGAGGCAATTTACACTTTTTCCTAGGCTTAAACGTACTATTTATAAGAATAGAAATATCCCGCATTATGTGTCTAGCAAATACGGGCGACATTTGGAGATGTCATTCGGCAACATTTTGTCCTGCGACTTATTTTGTCCACTACTCAAGTAAATAGACACTTTTTGTTTACGCTTTTAGCAAGTTTGATAAGTGCGTCTTTTTTTCCTCCCACTTCGATAATATATAAGCAAAGGCTTCTGCCCAACAATAGGACCGAGCAGGCTGATTTATCTTTAGATATGTGTATCTGTGCATACGAAAGGCCTCGGGCGAATCACATTCTAGACATACAACGCTGCAAAGCTTTAAGTCAACTCAAAACGACCTCACCCCAAGAAGTTCATTTCTAACTTTAACAGGCGGATTGGCTATCGCAACTGCTCCAGCAAGGCGTAGCCCACAGACAAACTTGGCTATGTGGTTTTGATCTCTACAGCCTATGCGGTTTTGATCGCTATAGCCTATAAAGCTGAGACCCAAGCGCCAGGAGTTCGCTCAAGGCACAGAACGGCTTAAATCAACTCCAAAATAATCTTACATAAATCTCATATCTGACTTTAACAGGCGGGTTTGTTCTTGCAGCTGCTTCAGCAGGATTCAGGCTACTGACGAAGACCGCCATGCGGCTCCGTCCCCTATATCCTGCGACGCTGAGGTCAGCGCGAGGAGTTCCCTCGAAGCACAAAATACTTTAAAACACCTTAAATTGACCTCACCTCGAGAATCTCATCTCCAACTTTAACAGGCGGGCTGGCTCTCGCAGCTGCTCCAGCTGGGTGCAGGCCACATATGAAGACTGCCATGCGGCTTCGATCCCTGTGGCCTGCCAGGCTAAGGCCGAGACCAGCGCGAGGAGTTCGCTCGAGGCGTACCGCGAGCACGCTGTCTCCGAGGCCAGCATATTTCTTGCGGATTTTATCTGTGAAAAGATATTTACTGGTCATTATTTCGATCTTTTGAGGCCCGTATTGCAGATCATAATTCAGTTGTGAATCTAGTTTTTAATACTGATTTTTGTTACTTGATTTTCGTTCTGTAATACGGGCCTTAGTGTCGAAGTATCTGGCTTTATTGCAGAATGAGTTATTACCGTCTGAGCAAGAAAAATCGTCTTCAGTTTGATTTAATAAATCTACGAACACGAGGAATATAGGAATAGTCCCTTAAGGAATAGTCGAAATAGTGAAGAAAATTATAGGCGATTCTCAGATTTTTGTTGGAAAGATTGAGTAACTGGTATGTGGGAATTTTCCACACTGAAAAATACTACAGTGGTTTCCTTTGACACGGCACGGGGCTCAGGGATCCACAAATAGTATGTTCAGATGCCTTGTTATAGGTTCCTCTAGTCTGAGAGTATCTTAGGGATCATTAATAAAAAACACTTGGGACATATGCCAAAAGGAATAGTTTGGATACTATTTTGAAATGTTCTCAAACAGCATAAGAGCTATAGCTATTATGCTGAAGCCTATTTGATCGATATTAAACGGCTCTTTTCTTATAATCGACTATTTTGAAATTCCCTATACGACTCCTGCAATTAAAAACATACAACGATACCTCATATAATTCTAAAATAAATGAAGCCTTTTAGGCTACAAAACATGCCAAGAGTTATACATTCGTCTCGCAAAAGAGAGAAGTCGAGAAAAAAACATAATTTATTTTATATTTCCAGTGAGCAAAAAATGCAGCAAACATTCACCACGCCTATTTCGTCCACTGTCTCACATAACTACATATCTATCGTTACACAAAGCGAATGTGCTTCTGCAACTAAATGCCTTGCCCGTAAATCCCTCTGGATGTGTGTGCCAAGCGGCCCTGTTCCCCAAATCGCTCAATCTCCGGATATACGGCAACATTATACTCTTTGGTACATATATACACTTCGGCTTTGGCACATATCCGACGGGGCGGGACGACGCGATGCCGGACTTGACGTAAATAGTTGTATTGTACTATAGATTTAGCATAGGCAGTGCGAGAGTTCATATAATGGCACGGAATTTTATCGTATTATGCGTGAAATGGCTATTTTGCTTTACATGAAAGCATAGTTGAATACCTCGTTGGTCTAGCGGCAAAGCACATCGCTTTGTAATTACAAGATCGTAGGTTCAAATCCTAGGTCGGAAAGATGTAGTTTTTCTAACGAGAAATTCCCAGTATGAGTTCGGAGTCTGGAATTGTGCCCGGTATATGGCAACAGGCTTGCTCTCTATTAAATGGGACCTAACATTGTTGGCGAAAAGTGGGTGTATTCAGTGACGGTGTATATATATGAAAACATAGTGTTACACGATTATTATTTATATATTCAATTATAACTACAAAGTATAGATAATATAGTCCAATTTTGTTAGTCATCATACGCGATCATTACTCTATATTCGTAATGGCAGCATCAGAACATAAATGTCAAAGTTACTGTCATTTGAGTTTGAAAGATGTCACTTCGGTTGGTCATTCTAACGAACATCAGTGTATCGGCAGTTGGGAACGAGATACCGTCGTGAACACATTAAGGTTGGCACTGTGATTTATTTATTTATAAAGGATCTCCAACAAGAGATAAACACAATGCGTACATAGTTCAGCGATTAACTGTTTATAGCGTAAGTACTCCCTCAATTATAGGAAATCTCAGCATGCACGTTATAAAACAACTAAACAAACTTAATTAAAATTATGAATTAGATACAAATAAAGATAACAATGTGAATTAAAAATGTCAGCAAAAATGGAAATTAGCCTCTAAACACAATTGTGATTTCAATAATGGTGATTCTGGTGAATGTGATTATATTTTGTTAAATTGATGGCAAAATCGTTTTATTTTGCTCCCCTTCTGAGGCGTTTCGTTACAAAAGTATAGACAAAAGTTTGACACTAGGAAGACGTCTTGCCGCCCGTGACGCCGTACTATACCGGAGATGATACACAGGACTCTTATTCGCATGACCAAACGTGACGAGTTACGATAATTTCGTGATATCGCGTTATGGTATTCTGTATGCCCTTAGTTTACCTGTAAACAATCATTTCACGAAGTTATCGTAACGCGCTGAGTTACGTGTTTGAGTGATGGCAATTTAGGGCTCAGGTAGGTGCGGCTGCATTTGTCGCGCCCTGTCGAGTTATGTGTCATCTGCAGCTGTGTTCGGATGGTTGCAACTACCCACGTCCCGTTGAACGTCGTGTTGCCATCCCGTCACGTCCGATGAGTCCTAGCCCTATCTTGGCTTGGGGCATAAACTCGATTTATTTAAGGGAAAAGCGACCGCAATGGTACAACGTACGACTGTTCGGAGGAAATTGTTATGTTAGTTACCCTTGTCTTATATTTGTTGACAAAATTAGATAGAGCCTTATTGGTAGCGTCTCTAATATTTTTTACATAAGATGAGTAGTGAGAGTTCTAATTGCCAAACGAAATTAACATTTAATTCGATGGTATTAAGGTATAAAACCACAATTATTAAGTATAGAAACGGGTCATGCATCTTATTGCCATAAAATAAAGCATAATTTTCTTTGACACTTACAACGCGTCACAGTACCCACCTAACATAAAAAATACTATAGTGACAGATGTGCGAGTAGCAATCACAATGTCCTGGGTTCAAATCCTGGGTCGGACAAATGTAGTTTTTCTATCGAAAAATTCCTAGTATCAGTCCGGAGTCTGGAATCGTGCTCGGTAAATGGCAATAGGCTCGCTCCCTATTACATGAAACTTAACATCGTCGGCGAAAAGTGGGTGTACACAGTACGCTTCTGCCACCCCGGGGTGGGGAATATAGTCGTGATGGTGGCTATCTTCTTATTATAAAATTAATTATTGCCTCCTTGGTCTAGTGGTCGAGGATCACGAGATCCTGGTAAAAAATCCTACTTAACTTCAAAAAAAGCACGAACAATTTGCGTTCAGATTACTCCCTAGTAATCTGGGTCCCTACCCATACACAGAAAGACGCTCGTAGCGCTGTGAGACCGCGGTATTCTTACCGATCACCTATGTTAAGCACCGTTCGACTCGGTTGGCCTGAGATGGATGACCGTTTGTGGCATTTACATATTCGAGCGTCTCCGTGCTTCGAAAGGCACGTTAAGCCGTTGGTCCGGTTACCACTTGATGTGGTAGTCGTTAGGCTGATTTGGAAGCCTTATAGGGATTTATAAGTTTCAACAGCAGGTGGCCACGAACCTGCCTCCACCAATCTGCACTGGGTCCGCGTGGCGGAGTATGACCTAATCTCTCTCACCTTGATTTGTGAGAGGCGGCTTTTGCCCACTAAGCTACACAGCCGCGTGACATTCTTGCCACACATGTAAAAAAGTAATTACAAATGCGCATTATGTGATTGCATGTCATATAGTGGATGAAATTGATAAGTTTCATCATATCCAACTATGGATTCTATTAGACTCTATTCCATTCAATTCAAGGCATTTTTTGAGGAGAAAGGTAGCGTATGTCCTTCCTGTGGATAAAATCTATTTCCTTGCCGAATTTCATTACAATTTGTTTAACGGTTTGAGCGTGAAAGGTAACAGACAGACAGATTTACGTTCGAATTAATAATATTAGTAAGTATGGATTACAATTCATCAGAAAGAATTTTTAAAGCAATAATATGAGTGTATATGAGACTGTGTCTGTTTACGTCCAGATATATCATAATTTTTATGGCCTGTTTACTCTGGAATATTAATTACGTAACTGCCCGACACTTTAACACTGTAATACTCAAAATTACTACATTTTACTAGGTAAAGTTTGGGTCTGGGCCCATAACCTAAAATAAAACAACTAGCTACAGAGCTAGCGACAAAAACCGCAGAGCTTGACTAGACCGTTGGACTGCAATATCAGATGTCTCGGGTTCAAACCCAGGCATGCACATCTTTCTTTTCGAAAGCATGTGCGTATTAAAATTAATTATTATTTGCTTTATCGGTGAAGGAAAAACTTGTGAGGAATTGAATTGTGAGGAAAGCTGCGTGCATAAGAGTTTCTCGAAGGTGTGTGAAGTTCGCCCACCCACACTGGGGCAGTGTGGTGGACTATGGCCTAAACACATCGTCACGCCTATATTCCCCAGAGGGGGTGGCAGAGGTGTACTGAGTACACCCACGTTTCGCCGACAATGTTAGGTCCCATGTAATAGGGGGCGAGCCTATTGCCATATACCGGGCACAATTCCAGACTCCGGACTCATACTGGCCTAAACCCTTTGAGTTTGAGAGGAGGCCCGTGCCCAACGGTGGGACAGTTTCTTAACAGGGCTAATATTATTATCATTATATATTTAATAGTTTCCAACTGTGGATGTGTGACGAAGCGGCGACAGTGATGTCGGACCAAATCGTGTGCTATTTCTTTTCTAGTATTTTATTATGATTTCTGTGGATTCATATTAAGACCACCTACTTAAATACTGTAGTAATATAAAATAATCACTGCTTTCTACCATTCCGCTGAATTCCATCTCCTATCGCATACTCTTGTGACCTCTGATCAGCTCACAAACTTAATTTACTTCACGAAGTAGCGTCGTGCCCTTCTCGACATCATAATATGTGTTTAATACAGGATGTTAAGAATAGTTGGGCAAAAACGAAAACACGTTATAGTACTTATCAATACAAACAGCTTCTATCATGACGACACTTAAGAGAAACGAAATAAATCAGCACATTATTTTGGAACACGTATCAGCCGCCGATGCAACCGATTTTAGCAAAAGCGAAGACACATGTGACGACTAAACATGTGCGACTAAACAGTCTGACTGGAGAGCTTATTAAAAGGTAGACCAAATGGTTTACCCTTTACTCTTTCGTGTGCTGTCCAGTCTGACGACCGTATCCAATTTTGGCCATAAAAGTGCGAGCGGAATGTAGACATGTAAACTTTTATAATTGCAAATGTGTTACTGGTTTAAAAAACTAAATCGTCAGGAACGAATAATCAGACAATGTAACTCGCCGTTAATATAAATGTTAGTCATTGAAAAACGATTTTATTTAACGGAAGTTTCCTCTGACCATCGATCACATTTAACTGACGGCCGGTTTCAATATTTTACTCAAGGATAGATTTGCCTATTACGGATAGAACTTTGACATATTTTGTACGGTAAATCTGTCAAAATTCTACTGCCAGTAAGCAAATCTATCCTTGAGTTGGAATATTGAAACCAGCCATAACACGTGATGTAAACAAGTATGGTGGCCAGCGCTTACGATAACATTCGAACTACGCTGGATGGAACCGAAGTCTCCTAACGTTTTTTGTTATGGTACGATTTCAACCTGTTAATTCCTACCGCAAGCCGCGTTCAGGAACTTCGTTCCAAAAATAGAGTTATAATATCGCTCTACGTAGGTGCCTATATAGATAAAGCCTCCTAATTTGGCCCTTAAGGCCAAATATGGTCCGTTTCGAAATACCGATTCGAAATTGTTAAAGCAACAAATCCATACAAAAATACTTAATAAGGTTCTAGACCTTAACGCACACATATAGTACGAAATAACGAACGCAAAGCTACTGGACGCATGTGATAAGGTCCTTGATTTATACAGTTTTTGTGTCTACAAAATTCCTGTAAATGCATGTGGTTACGGAAAAATAATATTTAAGGGCTATTACGAAGGCAAACGCTATTAGAACGCGTGACAGCTCTCTATCTAACTAGGGTAGATGGGTAGGGGACAGTCGCCACTATGCAAGTAATAGGGTAGAAGTTCAACTTATTTATGTTTATTTTATATATTTATTTAATGTTAAAATTCTTTTGTGATATTGAGTCTCTAAGGCTAACTTGCACGAACCAGAGTCAGCGTAACTAATGCAGAGTTATTGACTAACACAAGGTTATTATATTAAATTGTCTTCAAGTTAATGTTATAACTTCGAGTTAGGCAATAGGTACGCTAACCCTAGTTCGTTCAAGTGGGCCTAAGATATTACTATTATCTTAGAGAAATATCAAATGGGTAGTAAACATAAAGGTTTCGCCATATAGCCGACGCAGCGGGACGGGAGTGCGTCGTTGACGCGATTTGTAAAGATGTTATATACTGAAATATACGGAAGACGCCACACAGCGCAGCCCCGCTCGGCGCGACGGTAAACGTAACAACCGAACGTAGCTGAGCGCTTTCGTCGTGCTCTTGGCCATTTGACCAAACCTTGTAAGCATACGATTTCATGAAAAAATAAAAACATAGATTATGAAAATGCTATCAAAAAGTGCTGCTATTGAAAGAATCGTCATAATCAAAAAAATCGTCGAAAACGGTCCTCTGCATGTCAAAGGCCTTCCCCGAAGATCACTACAATGACCGGTTTTGTGCAGTATGCATCCACCTTTAACCTGCGACCTTCACCAGGTCATAGGCCAATCAGAGTCAACATGATATGGCAGATATTATTTTCTAAATAAAAGTATATTGTTTAATGACTTAACATTACAACCGTTATCTCCAGTATGATATCGAATGATGCACGTAAACCTATTCCTATGTCAAATCACTCTATCGATGCTAAAAAAAATTTACTCCTTTTCTCGGATTTTTTGAGTGGCCCTATCTAATCTTGGTAACAAACCCTTTTTATAAAATTAATAATACCTTAACGCACACCGTCTTTGAAGAGATACGAAGAGGCGTCCACAATACACCCCGATTCGCCGAGGTATTTTCTGCGTCTGATATGATTCATAACTGACCATACTTCTATTTAAAAAAAAATTACCATAAAACAATTGTGTATTGCTATAAATTATTGAGTTTTTGGATATAACGGTCGTCGCAATCCTTCAAGCATATTTGTAACATTTTAAAAACTATATAATATACATTATAAAGTAGAACTTCTATCTTTTCTTTGCACAGTAGTGTGATACGAGGTTAGGCCAGGCACACACTTGACCTGCCTATTGTCTACTAACAAGGAGCCAACTCTAAGTGAGCACGCATAGAGGCACCTCTTGATGCGGCATAGAAAGAAGATGGGTTTACGCATCTTCTCTACAAACATTTTTATCCATTATGTTTAAAAAACTTTTGATATTATCGAGACTGATGTTTTGTATAATGTTGTTTAAATAAAAAATATTTTTTTTTGTATAAATTTGTATTGTGGAATTTGCAAGAATAGCTGTCATATGCATATACTGAACATACAGTTACAAAATATATTTTGGCCCGCGGCCATAATCGGAACTAACGCTGTCATCAAGAAAAATGTCACTTCATGACAGTAGCAGAGTTGCCGTTTGCTATGAAATTTACCCAAATTCTTTTTTTAATAAGAAAGTAAGAAAAGAAAGAAAGAAAAGACATTTATTCAACCACACTCACATAGTAATTGGGATACTAAAATTAATAATGAAAATAATAACTAAAACTAATAACAAAAAATAATAACATAGAGAAAAAAAACATAAAGAGCTAGCAAAAACATTTACAGACACCAGAGGTTGTGCGCCGGGCAAGGGCAACCGGTCTCCCGAACAGTGACAGGCCCGTGAAGGAAGAGCGCTGCGTCCTGCGCGCCCTCACACAGAAGAGCACAGGATGTAGACGAGGTCTGTGCGAAACAGACCAGGCCCGCCCGCGCCGCAGATGTTATGCCACTGGCGATTCCTGCGGCGGGGCACTCGGGCAAGGGACGGACGCCGGGGGGTTTTAGTGGGTCCGAGCCCTACATAACTGCCACTTTATCAAAACCCGCCATGTGGCAGTATGCGCTTGGCATTTCCCCCCGAGGAAAAAAAAGAAAAAAAAAGTATACTGCCTCAGCATATTGGTCCACCATAACGATGGATCATGGTGCAGCGCTGCTATTCTGGCAGCACCAATAAGGTAAAGTATAATAAGTATCTGTGCAGACCCACCTGTTGAAATATTACCCTTAAAGTAGGATAATGTTACTAAATAATCTATATATTAATAGGTGATGCAAAAACTATGTACACCTTTTTACGAAAATTGAGTATGAAATTTCCCACATTTATAGTTTATATAGAGAAGAAGTGCAGACTGCTTATATTTTTTTTTAAATTATGCATAAAACATACATTAAATCAATGAAAAAAAAATTACACACACTACCATGTATTTGACACAATACACGTCAAATTGATGTTTGGCTTTAATATTATTTGTCTATAGTCTTACTGAATGTCAAACATAACCAGCAAACGATGAAAGAGTAGGTCGAATATCGACCTATGGGCGACCACTAGTAACTATAACTTCATACCAACGCCCTGTCAATGTCATCCAGGGGACAAAATATCCTTGTAGCTCTATAAATTCAAAATGAATCAATATTAAAAAAAATATATTTAAAAAACAAGTTTTATGCAGCTAGGTAATGCTGCCATTTAAAACGGCCACTGAAAATTAAAGGGGAATGCAAAATTTTGAGCCTATGCTGATGACAGTTGAGAGATCCGAATTAGGGTATGCTTATCATAAAAATGCATTGCCATCGGAACTGAACCATAATGTCAAATTTCATGAACGATTTTAATTTCTACCCCCAAGACTACCTACTACCTTTTTTTTTTTTTTTTAATCGTTGCCCCACACTAGGATTAATTCCTGTGTCGGTGCGTTTACAAACATGAAAATTTACATACACAAATACCCTTCCTCACCATCCCATCCTCAGCAGCCTACAGCATAAACACGAAATTTATATACACATTTAATTTTGGTTGACCGTTTCAAATTGCTTCATTACCTAGCTGCATATAAGCTTATTTTAAATTTTTTTTTTACTATTATTATTATTGATTTTTTTAATTAGCCCTGTTAAGAAACTGTCCCACTGTTGGGCATGGGCCTCCTCCCAAACTGAGACGGCTTAGGAGATAGTCCACCACGCAGGCCCAGTGCGGGTGGGCGAACTTCACACACCTTCGAGTAACTCTTAGGCACGCAGGTTTCCTCACGATGTTGTTGAAGTAGATGTATTAATTAATTTAAAAAAAAAACTAAGCGTATGATTACCATAAGCAGAAAAGAAAAAGCTTTCTAGCTTTCCTGTGTATAATAATATAATTCCTAGTAGTCACTGTAATGCCTACGCGTTATAGCAACAAATATGTATAGTAGAGGCCGTGAGGAATTCTTATAAAGGAGCAGATTAACGTTGTCCTATTGTCGTTTGTCCGAGAAATTGCCGAGAGCTTCTTATTTATTACTAGGTTCTATTGTACCGGTATACGAGGAGAGCAGAGGAGGTCGAGACAGTCCTATGAGAATGGAAAACGCGAGAGAAGTCTATAAGAAAAGGATCTGTTGGAGTTTTATACTTTCTGCCTACTTCTCTGGCTCTGGCGTGACGTTCGCGTTAGAGCTTGATGAATTTTATATGATAAATTCTATAGACCACGATGCTGACTAGGATATGATGATGAAGTCTGATAAAGGCCATAGGGACTCCAATTAAGCAAGACATCTCATCGTCTTTTTGTTACAAAAGCTTGTTTTTAAAAAGATATTTTGAAATAATTTTGCAAAACAGTACCCGTTTAGATTCTTGCCCTTTCTCTCCATAAGAAAAACATGAACGGGTGGAGTCTTAAGTAATGCTTTTCTTTCTTGATTATTCAAAAGTACTTTTTGGTCTATATAAATTAAAAATGCGCGTTCAGTAAGGATGGGAAATACACCGCTGACATAGAGAGAAAGAGTAAGTGCAGGGAACCGAGTAAATGGTGCGATGGGAAAGCTACTTGGGAGCCGACACTTAAGCCAAAAGGCGCAGCTGGCCATAAATAACGAAGTTCTAGTCCCAACGCTGTTATATGGTAGTGAGAACTAGTTAAGTAAAAAGGAGAATGAAAGTAAGATAAATGGGGTGGAAATGCGACCTCTGTGGAAGATGTTCCGAGTGAGGCTAACCGACCGTATTCACAACAGTGTAGTAAGAAAGCGAGTAGGTAGGAAAGATAGTACAGTGTAAAGATGAGAAAGGGTTCTTGGTTGGTTTGGGCATATAGAAAGAATTACAAAACAGATATACAATGCGAAAGTGGAAGGATGTAGGTACCGGGAAAGACCTAGACTATTTTACCATGACCAAATAGACCGTGTCTTATCTGAAGGACAAGTCAAGAGTCTCCGTAACCGGCGAGCGTTTATGAGAACAACTATGAGAGTGGAAGAAGCCAGAAAGGCATGTAAGGAAAGAACCTGTTGGATCTCTGTACTCTCTGCCTACCCTACTGCCTATAATAAACACCTTGATCTGGCGTGATGATATAGATAGATAGATAAATTAAACTTGAAAAGCTAAGAATGTTCAGATGCTGACGGTACCTACATGTGAGTTTCGAAGTGTGTGCAAAGTGTGACAAGTTCGATATCGTATTGTAGGTCAAGTGTCGCCGCGAGTGGGTTTCAGCGAGCACAAGATTGTGATAGAACAGGGAGTGTTCAATAAAGACGCTTTTACTATAAGTAGTGGCCTTTTGTCCATGTTTCGCGGGGGAAAAATCTAGGATAGTTTTTTTGTCGTAGGTTATAATATAATACAAAAACCAGATAAAACACTGGGTGGAAATGAATCTTCAATATTTTTATTTGTTATCATAGTGATAGTATAAGTGGTTAGTTAAATGAGAATAATTTTGACGATGGATATACTGTAATTATATCAAAATATGTAAAAATGTAGCTGTAATAGTTTAAAAATATATATTATAATTGAAATAAAACTAGTTTTCGCATTGTATCGGGGTTTATTTTCGATTTTGAAGTTTCCGACGTTTCGAGTGCTTGCAGCACCCATGGTCATGGAAAGAACTAAGGTGTTAGACATCCAAAGTACATAGTTGTTCCGGGGTACCCTCAAACTTCTTAATTATTTTTGTTGGTCCGATCTGCGCAGAATAAGCTCACGGTGTCATGAAGTCTTGCAGTGTTATGCTTGGTTATGGATTTCATTAAATTAATTACCGGATTCCAAGTCGATGGAAGCACTCAGCTGTCTTCTATATTGAAATAAGGATGATTTTTTAATTTTAATAGCCTCGCGAATCAGCTTTGGTAGGAATCGGTATTCTTTCATGAGGATTTTAGGTTTATCAAATCTGATCTTATGGCGGGTGCGGTCAAAGATACTCGTATGTTCACAGACTGCAGACTTTAAGCCAAGCCAGCTGTATGTTCTTTTACCCGAGTTTTTACCAGTAAATCAATCTTGTATACTCCTGCTTAACCTGCGAACTCAATATGTATATTATAGTGGTAAATATACGCACCATTGCAATACTACTGTAACCATCCCGGAATGTTACACTCGAAGGGTTATATTATTATTAATATAAGGTTCTCTCGAATATATTATGTAGCGAATTTCTTTCAAAGTTAGTTATAAATACGGGAAAATATTGACGCTAGAGCTGGGTTTGAAGTATAAGGTTGATATTTGTCGTCCTCAACAAGTGAAATCGGCTGATCACCCTGAGACGCTACTTTTTCTGAATTTCAATACATACATCAAAACGTTATTAAATATGAGTACTTTAATAAAGGACAAGACGGAGAAGGCCCCGAAGGTGCTTCAGGCCAAAATAAAGGGCCAAAACGATGAAGAAGGTTACATCAAGGTAGAAAGGAAGAAGAAGCCGCCTCGACAAAACCGGTGTGGGACGGCGCTGGTCGATGATGGCTCGCTCCTCCGTTCAGCAGTACCAACGACGCTGCTGTATGTGTCACGGCTACATTATACCACCAAAGCCGATGACGTTGTGGAGTATGCCCGTAAGAAGACCATGTGCACTCTGAGGGCCAAGAGGCTAAACTATAAACAAGACGGTGTTTAATTTGTTTGTGGTGCAAGTTCCCACTGTCAAGCTGGATACCTTTATGAGCGAGGAGTTCTGGTCAAAGGGTGTCGTCTTCAGAAGATTTCGTGGGAGATTGCGAGATGCCCCTACACAGCCCAACATGTCGTCGAAATTACATGTTATTTAGGTTTTAAGTTTAATATATTATAAGCATGTTAGTCTGTAAGGTATATATTATATGGGCATGTAAATTGTACAATTTCTGATGCCTGTGACAAATAAATTATTAACATTTATACCCTTTTTTCTTCATATTTCTTTTCAAAACTGTTTGTACACGTGTTACAAATAAAAAGTACTAACACAGTACATATACACTGGGTATCTATAGTAATTCACTTTGACAGTTTTCACGAAAGAATTCTAAACGGGTGCCGAGATCAGTTCGAAACGAATAAAAACTTTCCGAACTTCGAAGACGTGTCCAAGTTGCCAAGTTTGGCATGCACGTGAAAATTCAAGGAGATCGCTAAATAGAAACAAAAATGTACTTCAAAAGCTGTCATGGTCTACTTAACTTCTTGTGAGTATTATTACTTAATAATATTATTCATACTTAATAATACCATATCGGAATAAATCAAATAATGTTGACGGACGATTTAGCGCAGTGGTTAAGTGTTTAAGCCGCTCCGGCCACTGTGTCTAATAGCCGCGGGTTCGATTCCCGCACGGGTCAAATCTTTGGGATGCACAGTTATTTGTTCCGGTCTGGGTATTTGTGTATGTGAACTTTCATGTTTGTAAACGCACCCACGACACAGGAATAAATCTTACTATGGGGCTACGTTACGCTAAAAGAAACAAAAATTAAAAAATATATTTTTAATCTCAAGCATTCATAGCAAGATAACAACGAAGATATTTAGTTGCGGAGAGGCGCCAGAAGCAAGCTATAGGTGCTTCATTCTGGCTCCATCATCAGACCTTGGACACAATCCGGGTCTAAAATACTCGTCATTACAAATCCAACGAGCCCAAATAAGGCAGGGTTATATTGTGTAGTTGGGTAGTTCCCCTGGCCACTCTTCGGCTTCATCATCGGACCTTGAATACTATCTGGTTGTACAGTACTTGTCAATACCAATATAACAAGCCTAAACACGAGGGGGTTACGTTGTACTCATATAATTTACATGTTTCTATGGCTACCTTCCGACTCCATCATCAGACAAGCTCAGTGGTACCATATTATTGCAGCTCAATCGGATGCCCACAAGTGCTTGAAAAATGCTCACAAGATTTGAACCGGAAAGACGGACAGATATAGGAACATTGCAAGTTAAATAAAAGCTTGAAATTATAAATTGAGGCGCTCGTAGCGATGTGCAACCGCGGTGTTCCTAGCAATAACCAAGGCTAAGCTAAGCATCATTTGACTCGGTCGGCCTATACTATTCCTCTGCTATGCAAAGGCCTTCCTCTCACAAATCGGAGCGAGAGAATAGGTCATACATATTCCTCTACGCAAGCCCAGTGCGGATTAGTGAAAGCAAGTTTATGGCCATCTGCTGTTAGAACTTGCCAAGTAAAATTGAACGCCTTATGGATGATGTAAAGGCGTTTAATATGGCTTAACGACTACCAAATTAAGTGGTTACTAGGATAGTTAACTAAACGTGCCTTCTGGAGCACAGAGACCCTTGACTATGAAAATGTCTCAAAAGGTCACCCATCTTAGCTCGCCCGAGTTAAGCGCCGCTTAACCTTGGTGATCACTAAGAATTGTCATCAACAACCAATCACGAATCCAGTACTGATCTCTGTACTTCCTGACTTAAAGCCCGGATTTTGTCACTTAAGCCGATAGCCATATAATAGTCAGTTAAGCCACTATATAGTCCTAGTATCATAAAACGCTATCCAGACTAATTATATTTTTATTTAATTTTATTAGATCTAACAACTCTTCAATAGTAACCCATTACAAGACTAGCCAAGATCGTTCATCCTTAGGGCGCCCTTGAGCTAGTTGCCCCCTTGCCCTTCTGGCTCGAGCGTAGTGGTTGCACGCTCGCCCTCTTGTCCGGGGAACCTGAAAAGGCCCCGCGGCCAACAGCGTAGATCACTCACGCACACACACATAGCTTTCCAGAAATTATTACTGGCGGACTTTACTTATCTCCGTACTTTCGGACTTGTCGCTAAGTAAGCCAATAGCCATAGGCAGCCGCTATATAAGAATCATAAAACTATCTTATAATGATAGTTGCATTTACTTCTATTAAATCTCCCATCTGTTCAGTGGATCACGAGATTTTTCCAAGTATAGTTTTTAGTGGGATTCACTTATCTCCGTACTTCCGGTCTTAGAGCCCGGATCTTGTCGCTAAGTAGGCCGATAACCGTGTAATGGGCAGTTAAGCCGCCGTATCCGAACGCAAGCGACCCTTAACCTTGGGTGCGTCGTCTTGTAAATACGATAGGCGATTAGTACGGTAAGGTTGGGAAAAGATTGCTTGCCTAAATTGCCTGATGAAGGCTAGTGGAACAAATCTGTACCTCAAAGGCATACAATATTAAATACAATACCAAATCACAAATTTTACAGGAGAAACAGAAACTCAAATAATTTATTTTGTATAAACCCTGGGGGGGGGGGGGGGGCACTTACAAATAGTCAATTTACATTTTTGTAATCTAATTTAAGTACTAATCTACCACTGGATCAAAACGCAGCCTCCACTGAGAAGATCCGGCGAAGAAACTCAGCGGGCTTGTCTTTTTTACGAGCTCTTATTTGCTTTGCAATGTTCGTTTGTCTGTATGTCTGTGTATCTATATGCCTGTCTCTGTGTGTCTGTATGTCTTTCCGGTTCAAATCTTGTGATCCTTTTTTCAAGCACTTGTGGGTATCCGATTGAGCTAAAAGGACATTGTCGAAAATTGCTCCAGAACCAACAAACATTTGACCCATGCCATCATTATTTATCTATTTTATTAAAATAATGGCAAATATCCGTATCTTACGGACAATTTGCAATCTAAAACGAATATTTCAAAATATTGTAAGTATTTATATCGGGAGTTTTGACGGGAAATCAAAGAGGGAGATCGTCAATTTGTTTTAATTTCCAAAGCTTGTGTTATTTTGAATACTAATGTGTAATGTTGATGGAATATTAACCATTATATATTCTTATTTGTGCATGAGTGAAGGTGATAGTAACAAAGTGATAAAACGTGCCTTTTCGATATCCCTCAAAACAGCCATCGCAATTGGTATGTAAAGTATCCATCGCTTTACTATCCAGGGTGGGGCATTTCATCAATTTCATATTCATCGTTGTCATCAAGTTCATCGGGGAGTTAAATTAATTTAGAAATGAATAAGATGAGTTAATTTAGAAATACGCGCAGTCGTGATGCCATAAACAACAAAAAAGAAGTTCTTATATCGAAGTTGCCGACATCTTTACTGAATGTAAACACACAAAATATTGCCTCATATGTATTAATGGCAAATAGGAACATGTAAAATATACAACGTAACCCCCTCGTCTTTAGGTTTGTAAGATAGGTATTTACAAGTACTATACAATCGGACAGTGTTCAGGGTCTGATAATGAAGCCAAAAGGAGGCCAATGGAACCATCCAACTACTCAATATAACCCCTTGGATTTGTCGTGACGAATACTTTATTCTCGGATAGTATCCAGAGTATGATGATGGAGCCGAAAACAAGCCATCGGAACTCCTCGACTAAGCAAGATATCTTCGTTTTGTTTTTGCTATAAAAGCTTGTTTTTAAAAAGGTTTGTTTGAATTAAAATTATTGCAACGTATTCATACAACGTCATTTTTTTTAAAAGGTAGCCGCACTAGGATTTGTTCCTGTGTCGTGGGTGCGTTTACAAACATGAAAATTCACACACACAAATTCCCAGACCGGAACAAATAATTGTGGATCACACAAAGATTTGTCCCGTGCGGGAATCGAACCCGCAACTATTAGACACAGTGGGCGGAGAGGCTTAAGCTCTTAACCACTGCAAATCGTCCAATCAAGTCGTCATTGTCTACAAGACGCACCGTCTGCAGCAATTTTATTGCTCATTCACTTTTATCTCCCCCAAAAGGGATAGGGTACAGTGGTAATATAAATACCGTCACGCCTATATTCCAAATGCGCAGTGGCAGAGGTGTATTGGGTACACTCACATTTCGCCCATGATGTTATAGAGGGTGAGCTATTACATGGCGCACAATTCCAAACTCCAACTGAAAGCCGATA
This sequence comes from Phalera bucephala, assembly GCA_905147815.2. Lineage (NCBI taxonomy): Eukaryota > Metazoa > Arthropoda > Insecta > Lepidoptera > Notodontidae > Phalera > Phalera bucephala. The sequence continues at coordinate 3,199,867 of LR990632.1, read as the reverse complement.
ATTTTTTTATAAGGGCTGACCACATGGTTTACCCTTTACCCTTTGGTGTGCTGTCCAGTCAGATCACCTATTCAATTTTGGCCATAAAAGTGGCAAATGTGTAACTGGTTTAGAAATAAAACTAATATTTGCGAAGCATCAAGAACGAAGTGTAATTTTATGTTTTTAAAATTGTTCAATCAATCAATCAATCAATCAGCCTATCGCAGTCCACTGCTGGACATAGGCCTCTCCTAACACGCGCCATTGCACACGGTCCTCCGCCTTCCGCATCCAGTCTGTCCCAGCGACCTTTTTGAGGTCGTCGGTCCATCTAGCTGGGGGCTGTCCTACCTTACGCTTACCAAGTCGCGGTCTCCACTCTAGGACACGTTTGCTCCATCGGCCGTCGGTCCTTCTGCAGATTTGACTGGCCCATTGCCACTTTAGCTTACTGAGTTTGCGAGCTATGTTGGTAACTTTGGTTAAACTTGTTAGTTATTGAAAAACGAATTTTATGTAAACAAGTATGGCGGCCAACGCTTACTACAATACCCGCCGCCGGACGCCGGGCGGAACTAAACATTATGTTTCGATTTCTAACTGTCGATTTCTACCGCAAGCAGCATTAAGGAACTTCGTTCCAAAGAAAAAACCAATACCTCATTGTTTAACCTAGATATTCGAACCCAGAATCCCTCGTAATCGCTAATCACATCATGCGCCATTCCACCAAGGCCATCTCAATATTACCTGCGGTCAATTAATACGGAAATATACGTCAATAGTATAAATTTAACGGTACTGTGTTTACACATTGCCCTCAACCGCGCAAGAGTTATTATAAATATTTACACAGTTTGATTGAAATATTGTTGCGTCGAATTGTTGTTTGGAAATAAGACGCATTGAAATTTAGTGAACTTATTTCACTGACCCAAATGTTTGAGATTTTTAAAGAATGGAATGCATTATCGGGTGGGGTGTGTGAATGGTCGCGGGGCCTTTACACGTTCACCGGACAAGAGGGCGAGCGTGCAACCACTACGCTCGAGCCAGAAGGGCAGGGGGGCAACTAGCTCAAGGGCGCCTCAAGGAGGAACGGCCTCGGCTCGGGCAGTTGCTATGGGGGAGGGCGTATACTAGGTGTCTCGCCGGGGTGCTCTGCACCGGCCGGAGGGCAAGGGATTCTTCGACCTCGCCGGCGAGGTCAGTGTCTGATCCTGTGTGCGGTATCTGTATCCAAAAGAAGGGATGTAAGGGCATCGGGAGGGTCGATGAGAACATGCCGCGGACGGCGGTAGCGGCTGGTAGGAGCGGAGTTAGGTTCGTAATCAGCCGTGCCTACGATTAGCGGATTTCTATGATTGGACGCGTTCGCGAAATATCGGGTTGTCGCCTTTTTAATAAAGGCGCGAATAGGTTCAAGACCGAGATCAGAATAGGCATTATCGGGTGTTACTATCAGAAGAGCATACATTTAAAACTGGCATGGCGGACGATTTGGCGCAGTGGCTAAGAGCTTAAGCCGCTCCGCCCTCCGCCTACTGGGTCGAATAGTCGCCGGTTCGATTCTCGCATGGGACAAATCTTTGTGTGATCCACAAATATTTGCTTCAGGCTGGGTATTTATGTTAATGTTGTTAATTTTCATGTTTGTAAACGCAGCCACGACACAGGACTAAATCCAAGTGTGGGGATATGTTTAAAAGAACATATTACGAATTTAATAAACTATAGTTTAAAAACACTAAAAGAAAACAAGCCGAGCTAAAAAGGAGAAATTAATGATATGTGAAATAATTCATTTTATGTGTTTTTTGTGTGTATGAGACGAACTATAAGAGTGGAGGAAGCCTGAGAGTTATGTAGGGAAAGAACCTGTTGGAACTCTGTACTCTCTGCCTACCCCGCGAGGGATCTGGCGTGATGACATAGATAGATAGAATGAATTTTATTGTGAAAAAGTGTGGGCTGCTTGACAGTAAATGAAGAACTTGGAAAAAACTTACAAATAAGAGGTTACTCAGGGGCGCTCGTAGCGCTGTGCGACCGAGGTGTTCTTACCGATCACTAAGGTTAAGCAGCGTTCGACTCGGTCGGCCTGAGATGGGTGACCTTTGTGGCAATTTTATATTCGAGCGTCTCCGTGCTTCGGAAGGCAAGGGAAGCCGTTGGTCCCGGTTACCACTTAATGTGGTAGTCGTCAGGCCAAGTTGGAGGCCTTAGGCTTGATAAGTTCCAACAGCAGGTGGCCACAAACCTGCCTCCACCAATCTGCACTGGGGCCGCGTGTTGGAGTATGACCTAATCTTACTCATCTCGATTTGTAAGAGAAGGCCTTTGCCCAGCAGTATAGGCTGATATTGTAAGAGGTTACTACTAACTATGCATTAATGTGATTTGCCCAAAATATTGAGAGCTAACATCGTCGGCGATGTGAAAGAAAAGATGTGAAGAGAATGGCGTGAGTGTTTTAATACACAATGAAGGAAAACGTCATGAAAGTACTATCGCGTCCATAAAGCTGAATGCCGGGATAAGTCAATAGTCCGAGGTTTATCGAGATCCCATTACGATGTAACTCTGTACACTCGCGCTCAAAACTGCTATCTTTATTATCCTACTTATACTATAAATGTGAAAGTTATTATCGTTAGATGTTTGGATGTTTGTTGCTCAATTACGCAAAAACGGTTGAATGGATTTGGATAAAGTTTGGCACACAGATAGTTTATTGTTGTAGTGTTTTAGTTATCTGTAGTTTGGTTTATGGTTGAGTATTCTGGTGTTATTAGGGAGTCACCAGATGTGCAGGTTCAGACCTCCATTGCTTATTCATATGGAAAAATTGAGGCCTCAGCGGAATAATTCTGAGAATTACGTGAAAATTGTTCGGTATAAAGTGAGAAGCAAATTATATTATGACATGGAATTCTCTTACAAATAGATATGGTAAGCTAGTAAGACGCAATAGGAGGCATTTGCGCAGATCGGAACAACGTTATGATAAGCAGGAGGAAGTCACATCCTATGCTTCCTGGGAGAGGAAGGAGGATGATGTCGATGATATGAACTCAGGTCACAACTGACCTGAGTTCATACAGGTCACAGAATCGCCAGTTGACGATTCTCAGGGTATGAGTCGTTTAGGGCGGGTTCAGAGGAAAGCGGCACGAAAAGCTCGCGATCTTATAGGATATATATACAAGTGTATAATGTATTAAGTTTTCTAGAGATTGTTACGATTTGTTATATTTTATTTATGTTACATGTTACACAAACTTTATTTGTTTTTGTTGAAGAGAAAGATGTTGTAGTGTTTTAGTTATCTGTGGTTTGGTTTATGGTTGATTGTCTTTGGTTGTCATTCTTGATTCTGGGAATAAATTTAATATAAAAGAATAACCGTTAATATATTACATTTATTTCCTGAATTAACACATAGGATACTTTTCATCCCAGATAAATGTTAGGTTCCTATCTAAAACTAACGCGGACGAAGCCTTGGGCAGAATCTAGTTATTATATAAAAAGACTTTTTAACTGAGTTAATAAACCACTGCCTCGTTGGTCGAGTGGCAAAGCGCATCGCTTTGTGATCACGAGGTCCTGGGTTCAAATTCTAGGTCGGACAAGTTTTTTTTTTATATGCTTTTTTTTTATTTTTTTTTAAACGTAGCCCCACACTAGGATTTTTTCCTGTGCGGGACTCGAACCCGCGACTATTAAACGCAGTGGGCTTAAGCTCTTAACCACTGCGCTAAATCGTCCGTCCGTTAAGTGTAGTTTTTCTAACAAAAACTTCCCAGTACGAGTCCGGAGTCTGGAATTGTGCCCGATATATGGGCAATAGGCTCGCCCCCTATTACATGGGACCTAACATCGTCGGCGAAACGTGGGTGTACTCATTGCACCTCTGCCACCCCCGCTTGGGGAATATAGGTGTGACGGTGTACTAAACCACTGCCTCGTTGAACGCATTATTTTATACTAGATCAACGAGGTAGTCGATTATTTATGTTTGCGAAATACATACTAATAAAAGTACCCACGTACACGTACCCAAGTAGAGTACTACAAGGTTAATAGCACTGTCTGACCTGGGATTCGAACACATGACCTCGTAATCGGCAGCTGCCCTATACGCCACGAGACCAACAAGGCAGTCCATGATTAAAACATAATGTGTAATTATAGAGAATATTTCAGCCTATTAACACAGCTAAGAGTAGGAGCAGAGACCAGTATAAACGAATAGACTGACAATGAAAATAAAATAAAATGAAAAATTTATTTTATTGTCATGCGTCGTGGCCCATAGCGTGTTAGTACTTAAACTTATTTTATAATAGAATATTAGCCCTGTTGAGAAACGGTCCCATCGTTGGCTTTTCTCAAACTGAGAGGGTTTAGGCCATAGTCCACCACGCTGGCCCAGTGTGAGTTGGCGAACTTCACACACCTTCGAGAAACTCTTAGGAATGCAGGTTAAAGCAAGTAATAGTTAATTTTTAATACGCACATGCTTTCGAGAAGACAGGCGTGCCTGGGTTTGGACCCGAGACCTCTGACTTTACAGTCCAACGGTCTAACTACTAACCACTAGGGGCTATCACTGCTCCTTAGTACAACTTATTTTATGTTAGTAAAATATAACATTGAGAGACAATGTTCCACAAAATATCCTAACCTGTTTTCATCACGCCATCTGTTGATAAACACATTAAGTTAGATTATCAGCATTTAAATTAAATGAACTCCATAAACCTAATTTTATATTTATAGTTAATTTTTAGGACTGAGTATTAACAGCCAAGTATATTTTCTTTTATTTAGTTTTGTTTTGTTTTCAGGTATTTTGTTTATATTGGTTTATTGTATAGGTTACATTTTTAGGTAGATACACAGAAGAAGGGCAAGAAACTCCAGGGTTATTCTTTTTAAAAATGAGAGCTAAATAGATGTGCTTAAGTATAGACTAATCTATGTTAGTTAAGCAGTTTCGGCGCTGCGGTGGATTTGTGTGTGTGTGTGAATGATGTACGCTGTTGGCCGCGAGGCCTTTACAGCTTCACCGGACTTAAAGGCGAGCGTGCAACCACTACGCTCTAGCCAGCTTAGGTACGTTAATACAAAAACGAATACATACTGCTAAAAACATAACCCTACCTTTTGGCTTTGCTGTAGTCAAGTAAAAAGTTTCAAATGCTGTTATGAAAGTGTTTAGGCTACGAGTCGTATACAAGGTGTAACATAATTAACGCAATACCTGAAAGTTCTAAATGGGTAACTGAATTGATTCCAACTATTTTAAGTATCTTACATTTTATTTAATTCTGCAAAAATGCTGTTACCTTCAGTACGCTATAACAAAGTAATTTTATTTTTAATCCAGAGCAATACGGAGATTACAAATGCATTTCTAAAACGTATTTCTCGATACGCACAAATAGACGTACAAGTTTCATTTAAAATTGGGTATAAAAGTACTTAAAAAACTTTAAAAAAAAAGGAATGCGACTTCAAAAAGGAAAAAATAAATATTTGAAGTTGGTGCTGGTTGGTGCAGTCGATTACTTGGCATCGACTTCTAATATTTATTTTTTGCTTTTAGAAAGTCGGTTTCCTATTTTTTTGAAAAGATTTTTATTTTTCAATTTTAAGTGATGAGGAATTAGTTATGTATATTTATAAACCTATATTATATTATTATACAATAATGTACTTACAGGATTGATATAATGCTCATAGTAACTGATTTTACACATTCTTGCTGTTTACGGTCAAGGAGTCCTGTGGTGTATCTTTAAAGTCCAAGGTCCAATACTAATTCAATTAAAATGGGACTACCCCGGAGCTATACTGAACCCAATGCAGAAAAAATCATAACATTCGGTTTATTAGCAAAGAAGTTATAATAAGCATAAACGAATGATTAACCTCCTCCTTTTTTGAAGTCTGTTAATATTCTGCTTAGTTTTATAGTAGGGTACCTATAGGATTGACGTTATACCCATAATATCTCAATCTACACATCTGTATTGCTGGTCGTTAAGGAGTTTCCTAGTGTATCTTCAAAGTCCAAGGTTCAATACAGCTGAAATTAAAATAGGACCACTTTAAAGCTATACTGAACCCAATGCAAAATAATCAATAAAATCAATTCATAATTGACAAAATGATCGCGTAACATGAATACAATAAAACATACAGTCCAATTGAGAACCTACTCTTTTTTAGAAGTCGGTTAAAAAGCAAACATTCAAATTTGAAAATTTGGTTTTTCATTAAATTTGTGAACCAATTATCTAATTGGGGTGTCTAAGGTCTTGCGATACATCTTGTATACTCGTATTTGCGGGTCATGATTTTGATGACAGGCTATTTATTTAAAATGGTCTGTAGTAGGGGTTACAGTTCCAACAAACACGTGCCTTTGAGGTATTTCTCTAAATTGAATCAAAGAACATCTCAGATCAAAGTTCAGTAACAATTTTCTAGGTTAGCTCCCTAGGGTTTCCATTAAAAATAAATTACCTTAAGACTTGGTAAACGTCAATTAAATTCTGAGCTTCGTTTGAGATTTTGAGATCCATACTAATATTATAAATTTTAAAGTAACCCTGTCTGTCTGTTTATCTGTTACCCATTCACGTCAAAACCGCTAAAAAGATTTTGATCAAATTCGGACGGAAATAGGCTACCTTTTGTCTTAAAAACGCGAACGAAGTTGCAGGTCTAGCTAGTATAACATAAACTCGTTAAGGATATTACACTTAGCCTACATAGCAGTGATAGCCTAGTGGTTAGACCGTTGGACAGCAAAGTCAGAAGTCTCCGGTTCAAACCTAGGCACGCACCTCTGTCTTTTCGAAAGCGTTTGCGTATTTAAAATTAACTATAACTTGTATCGGTAAAGGAGAACATTGTGAGGAAACCTGCATGCCTAAGAGTTTCTTGAAGGTGTGTGAAGTTCGTTAATCCGCACTGGGCCAGCGTGGTGGACTATAGCCTAAACCCTCTCAGTTTAAGAGGAAGCTCTTGCCCAACGATGGGACAATTTCTTAACAGGGCTAATATTGTTCTATCGAGAAAATGTCAGTCGGTTTTCAGTCTGGAAATACGCCCAATATAACAATAGCAACAGGCTCACGCCCTGTTAAGCTGGGACCTAAAATCGCCGACCCAATGTGGGTATACACTGTATACATGTGCTTACCTTGATCGGCGGGTGGTAGCACGACGGTGTTTTTTCTCTCTTTCAGTGCATTAAAAAAGAACTTCCCTAAACTGAAGGTTGAAACAGGATAACCCTGGGCGTCCAGCGCGCGGGGCGATAGCCTTGTCGGTTGTGCCCTCATTATAAAGTTGTGATGGCACCGCGCGCCCGCCGGAGTTGCACAACACGAGTCCTTTGTTAGCAATGCCCCTGTCACCTTAGTGTGTTTGTGGGTTTATATGAAATTAATGTGGGACAAGACTGTTTCGTCTAAATTTTATTGTTACACTGATTTATAATTAAGACTGACATTGACTGCCCCCTATTACATAGACAGTCTGGTTGATTTAGTGGCGTACAGTGCGGATGGCGGTGACGAGCTCCTGAGTTTGAACCGTAGATCGCAACATGCACTTTCTATTCAATAAAAATCTCCGTCGCTCTCCGGAATATCAAATTGCGGTTGTCATTATAAAGTTGTAATGGCTTTCAAGCAGCACCGCGCGCCGCCGGAATTGCACAGCGCGCGTCGTTTGTTTCCAACGCCCTTGTTGCCTAGGTGTGTTTATATGAAATTTTAATTAATAATTTGTCTATATTTTTATAAACCTAAAGTTTGAGAGGAGGCCCAACGTTGGGACAGTTTCTTAACACGGCTAATATTATATTTTTTTAATACGCTAATTTCTAATTTGGTTTGACTTCGACTGCCCCCCAATTACATAGACTGTCTGGTTGATTTAGTAGCGTACAGTGCGGATGACTGTGACGAGCTCCTGAGTTCAAATCCCAAATCGGACATTGTGCTTTTTCTATTAAAAACACATGAGTCGCTGTCCGGAGTCCGGAATTGCACCCGGCATAATGATAATAACCTCCCCCCTCTGTAACATTGGGGCCTAACATCATTCATAAGTACAGTCCTTATCTGCCACCGCTACTTGGCTATAATAGCTGGAAATATAAGCGCGACGATGTTTATTTCCTTTTTTAATGTAATTAAAATAAAATCCCCAAAACTAAAAGTTGTAACAGGATACGCCTGGGCGTCCAGCGCGCGGGGCGACCGCCTTGTCGGTTGTGCCCTCATTATAAAGTTGTAATGGCTTTATCAAGCGGCACCGCGCGCCCCCGGAATTGCACAGCGCGCGTCGTTGGTTACCAACGCCCCTGTTACCGGATCCCAAGTCGATGGAAGCACCCAGCCATCTTCTCTATTAAAATTAGGATGTTTTTTTATTTCAATAGCCTCGCGAACCATCCTTCCACTCCACTTGAACCACTTCTTTGAGCGACGGTGTCGCTCAAAGAAGTCTGCAGTCTGTGAACATGTCCTTGACCGCACCCGCCATAACATCAGATTTGATAGACCACAAATCCTCGTAAAAGAACATCGATTCCTACCAAGGATGGTTCGCGAGGCTATTGAAATTAAAAAACATCCTAATTTTAATAGAGAAGATGGCTGGGTGCTTCCATCGACTTGGGATCCGGTAATTAATATAATCAAATCCAAAACCAAGCATAACACTGCAAGACATCAAGACACCGTGAGCTCATTCTGCGTAGATCGGACCAACAAAAATAATTAAGAAGTTTGAGGGTACCCCGGAACAACTATGCCTTTTGGACGTCTAACACCTCAGTCCCTCCCGTGACCATGGGTGTTGCAAAGCACTCGAAACGTCGGGAACTTAAAATTAAAAATTAAACCGCGATAAAATCCGAAAAATTAGTTTTACTACTTATTCATTTTTACAATATATTGTTTAACTTGCAAAGTTTATTTGTTGAGGCCAAATCTTGCAAGCGTCATAAGAACCACATTCTCTTATCCTACAGAGTTGAAATTTGACATGTTAGTTCAGTTTCGATGACAATACATTGTTATGATAAGCATGAACTGATTTTTCACCCAGAACTGGCTCTAGACGAAGGAATTCCCCAACGGCTAACAGCATAAGTATGGAATTTTGTATACAAATTGTAGTGTATGACCCCCCTACCTCACGGTAGCCCACATATAAAGGGCTACACAATGTAAAACGGAGCAGTTAAGCAAATACACGTAGAACGTCAACACGTTCTCTTTCATTTATTGATAAACCAACAGCCCACAGTGCACATTTAATTTTGATTGTCCGTTTTAAATTGCAACATTATCAAGCTGCATAAATTTGTATCTAAAATGATTATTATTAAGTTTAGAGTTTACCTAAATGATGAGGAGGGTCTGATAATGGAGCCGGAAGGAGGCCCTAGGAACTCCTCAACTGATCAAGATATTTCCGTAGTGTTTTTGCTATAAAATCTTTCTTAAAAAGAGCTTTTTTAAATTAGAATTATTATCTTTATATCATTTATCAGCAAATGCGTAAATAAACCTAATAAGCCTATTTATTTGCTCACAAAAAATCAGGTACTTAATAACAAACCCTTTAACATTATTCGTATAAAATAAATACACAACAATCGTCCTTATTTAACAAAGGAGTTTTCTATTGAAAATAATATTGTGTCCAAGGGAAACCATAGCCGAAAATAATAAAAACAATAATATCAGCTTATACTGCCCACTGCTGAGCAAAGGCCTTCTCTTACAAATCGAGGTGAGAGAGACTAGGTCATACTCCACCACGCGGACCCTTGCGGTTTGGTGGAGGCAGGTTTGTGACCACCTGCTATTGGAACTTATCAAGCCGCCTTTAAGGCCTCCAACTTGACTTGACTACCACATTAAGAGGAAGCCGGAACTAACGGCTAACGTGCTTTGGAAGGCCAACGTGCCTTATATGAAAATACTACAAGCACCCATCTCAGGCCGACCAAGTCGAACGCTGCTTAACCTTGGTAATCGGTAAGAACACCGCAGTTGCACAGCGCTACGAGCGCCTCCCTTTTCAACTTTCGCCCGCCTTTTTGTGTTCATGAAAATATTTGGAACTAACATTATAATATCGTGTGGGAGTTTTGTAATGTGACTTTGTAAATTGTTTTAAAGCATTAGGCACTCTAAGCCCTGTGAGACCGCGGTATTGTTAGGGTTCGCCAAGGTTAAACAGCGTTTGTCTCGGTCAGTCTGAGATGGGTGACTGTTTGGGAAATTCTATTTTAGAGAGTCTCCGAGCTTTGAAAGGCTCGCTAAGCCGTTGGCTTCGGCTGCCACTTAATGAGTTGTCGTTAAGTCTTGTTTTAAAAATTTCCTTCATGTTTTACCCTTCGTTATACTGGGTTATTGGTAAATTAATAACTTCTTGAGAGCAAGATCTGTACACGCTGAAAACAACGTTTGTTTTAAGATTTTTGATTTAAGCGGAATAAATCAGCTACTACCCTTAGGCATGCAGGTTTCCTCACGATGTTTTCCTTCACCGTTAAAGCAAGTGATAGTTATTTTTTTAATACGCACATGTTTTCTCAAAGGCGGAGGTGCGTGCCTAGGTTTGAACCCGAGACCTCTGACTTTGCAGTCCAACGGTCTAACCACTAGGCTATCACTGCTTGCTATGCCTAAGGGTTTCTCGAAGGTGTGTAAAGTTCGCCAACCCGCACTGAGGCAGCATGGCGGACTATGGCCTAAAACCCTCTCAGTTTGAGAAGAGGCCCGTGCCCAACAGTGGGACAGTTTCTTAACAGGGCTAATATTATTATTATTATAAATCAGCTATTACATACATTTTATCAAGTGTCATTAAAATGTTTGTATAAAAATTAATTGATTGCTGATTTTTTTTCGCTAAAATTAAGAAATCTCAGAATAAAGTTTTAAGTTTTAGTCTGGGTATTTGTGTATTTGAATTTTCATGTTTGTAAACGCACCCACGACACAAGAATAAATCATAGTGAGGGGTATTTCTAAAAAAAAAAACTTTTCCTCATGATGTACAGAAGTTGTCCTTAAGAGGTTATTACCAAAAATCCTGTAAAAGGAACGTTTGTGAAAATTTCATGATTCTAAGTCCACCGGTTTTAACTATGCTTATTTTGTTAGTCAGTCAAAATAACAGTCTTCATTAGTATTATTCAGCCGAAAAGGCATAGCATGGCGCTAACTAACCATTAAAGAAAATATAAGTATAATACAGGTACCGGGGAAGACCTAGACTATCTTACCACGACCAAATAAACCGAGTCTTATCTGATGGAAAAGTCAAGAGTCTCCGTAACCGGCGAGCGTGTATGAGACGAACTATGAGAGTCGAGGAAGCCAGAGAGGTATGTAAGGAAAGAACCTGTTGGAACTCTGTACTCTCTGCCTACCCCGCAAGGGATCTGGCGTGAGGTTATAGATAGATAGATAGATAAGTATAATAAAATTAGTAGTATAATACGAACTATATAATACGAACTATATATAATATATAATAATATATATATAATATATAATAATACGAACGGATGACCCGTTCGAGAGCTGAGACGCCACAGACAGAAAACGGCTTCAAACTTTTACCACCCCTTTTATTGTGAAAGTTAAAAAGTACTTACTAAAAGTACTCTTTTCTACAGCTCGACTTTTACTTCAGATTGGTTCTCATTCAATAAAAAACTCTATTACCAAAAACAAAAGGTTGTAATCGAGTCGTCTACACACCAGTACCCGCGCCCTCGCATCGATGAATCCTCCATTAAATTGCACAGAACTGCAGATGTGCATTAAAAGGATTTAAAACTGGATCAAATGCAACGAGCGCATTTTTATATAGCATTTTGAACCATATTCCTAAAGGCAAAAAGACCATCAGTAAGATACAGTACTCGTTGTTGAATAATTTATGATCTCATACAGGTGAAATAATAATTGGAAGGAGGAGCGAATGTATCAGTGATCTATACTATCATATCCATAAAGAAAGTACAGTGTGCGTACCTCAATCTCTTTACCAAAGCTTTTATTTTTTACTTAGTGGTCAGGAAAAGATGGATATACGCAGTTTATAGCTCTGTCTCGTTCTCACGGCAAAGTAAGATTAAAATAGTTTTGTTAAATATAACAACTTCCTTAACAAAACTGATTTATTTACTACTAAGAACCCTATAAGAATGTCCACCCGGAGTATTCTAACTAAATGCATTCCAATCGTCTAAATTCGTACGTTCAGTCGCATTGAACAAAAAATATTTAGATAAATGATGATGATAAGCCACCCGCTTAACAACGTCCCTAGGAAGAAGGACAAGAGGATTGTAAAAGACTAAGATTGAGAAAGATGGAAAAAGAGACACCGTTACGTTTGTATTCGGGTTCTCCCACATATCACACACGATGCTGCGTCCCAATTTAATAGGAGATGAGTATATTACCATTATACCAGACATAATTCCCAACTCAAAACTGCTAAGGAGAATTTTTTGGTGGGAAAATCACACTTATTTCGACCTAAGATTCGAATCCAGGATCTCATGATTGCCAGCCGAACTATGCGCTATTAGACCAACCAGGATGAGAAATAATGGACGAGGACGAGAAATACTGAAAAGGACGAGATTGAGACGACATCTATTACCATTATCTATCTATCTGTATCATCTCGCCAGATCTCTATTACCATTATCGGGGGCATAATTCTAGGCTCCGGACTGCCATTCAGAATTTTTCGATAGGCTAACCACACTTTGTTTGAACTTACTTTCGCACATGGGACCTCGTGATCACTAGTTACACTAGTTTACACTAGACCAACAACGCAGTCATGAAGTCATAACTGTAGTCATAAATTATGTTTTGCAATTTACTAAGCTATTATCTAATAGCTATTTAAGTCAAGAGTCTCCGTAACTGGCGAGTGTGTATGAGACGAACTATGAGAGTCGAGGAAGCCAGAGAGGTATGTAAGGAAAGAACCTGTTGGAACTCTGTACTCTCTGCCTACCCCGCAAGGGATCTGGCGTGAGGTTCTAGATAGATAGACTAAGCTATTATATTATACTATTGCACTACTTGTATTTACATCATCATCAACCAAAATCATCCTCTGCAGAACTAAGGCCTTACCAAATATCGACACGACGACGCGCTTTTTGTATTTACATAGTTAATCTGAATTATAAAATTGTAATTTTACATAGTAAAATGCATGAAAATTTCTCTCATCTGGTTAAAACCCATACTGCTTAAAGTACCTTGACCAGAATATTGTTATTCCGATTCTCCTCAGCCGCTTGATCTATTGAGCTAATCTAAATATACTTAAAATCACTAGACCAAGTGTATCCAAATTTCAACCACTAGCCAACCCGTCGCCGAGATGCGATAACTCTTTATACTTCATAGTGAAGATTCTGCAGAGCCCGAGCGATGACGTCAGCAAGTAATACTATAATAAATATATGAGCCCGTATTCATGAAGATTTTCTTTACATCGTGTCAGAGCGGCCTAAATGGCGAGCGTCGCATTGTAGGTCGCTGCTTGCGTTCTGCAGTAGAGATGGGAATGTTGTAGGTCAGATAATATATATTTTTTGGTTTAATATAGTGTAATATTATTATAAGTTAACCTACACTTTCTTATAGGAAGTGTCATACAGCTACCGCACGGCAAACACTAAAGGTACGACCAAACCAACGCATCCAGTCGCGTCCGCGTTGGCATCCCCGGCGCGGACGCGGCTGAACGCGTTGATTTGGTCATATCTTAATACGCGCTAATGAACATACACGCTGCTTAGTCAAGTGCAGCCACCCTTGATTACTAACTGACAATCGACCTCTTTGGGTACTTATAAAAGAATTAAACCATTAAGATACCATTGTTGTTTTTCTGTGGTCCCGCTTCTGGGCAAAGGCCTTCTCTCACAAATTGGGATTAGAGAAATCAGATCATGCTTCACCATGTGGGCTTAATGCTGATTGGTCGAGGCAGGTTTGTGGCTACCTTCTAGTGGAACTTATAAAGCCTCCGATAAGGCGAAAATTTTAACTCTCGTAATAATATAAATGATGTGAGGGTTACCTATTAGGCGAGCGAGCTGTGATACAATCTAGAGATCTAATAGACACGGTCCACGGGCGCATCTAATATATTTTTAACTCTTATTTTTTCACAAAAAGCTTCTATCGGCAGCCAAAAGACGTCCACTGCAGAATAGTAACATTTCCTAAAAATCCTTACAATGACCGGATTTACGCTGTACATATCCAGTTTAACTCGCAACCTTCACCAGTCATTAGTCAATCTTGTGGGGCTTCCAACTTCACATCTTCTGGTACGAGTTCGCCACTTGAAAACTTTCGTCAAATTACGAGTACCTATGTAGCAATATTGATTGCCATTTTATTGCATTAACAGTAAACATTTACTTCTACGACATCTGCGTAAAGTAGATATTGTACTATTTTATGATCTTCTAGGAATTATACAAGTAAGACTAAACGGGCATTTGGCTAAAAAATATTCTTTACATCGATAAAAATATCACAGACATTGACGCCCTAAAATTTCTCATCACTACTCAACATTTAGACACTGTTTTTCTAGGTGAGCCGTTCTTGAATATTTAGATCGTTTATACAACGCTAAGCAAAACATCTCGTGCTGGATCGGGTACGTTCCATGTTTTTCGCGTCTGGTGTTTAAATGTCAGAGTTCAATGTGGCATCGGTATTCTAATAACGATGATAGCGGGTTCCCATATTCCGGGAATTGAAAGGAAAACAGAATCTGTTTTCTTCTTCTATCTTTACATGAAAGAGATAGTTGATGTGAACGTGATGTCAGCAATCTTTTATTAATACCACCATACCAACATTGTATCGATGTATAAAACCAATGGAGATCTATATCTTTATTGACTGAAAAAGTTCAAATCACTATGTCTATAATTTCATTCAAATAACCTTGAACAGTTTATGTAATACAAAATGGGTATTTGTTGTGATAAACTTTTTGACTGATGGTAAATAATGTTCACTGATTTAATTAATCACTTTTTCTGTCACCCAACGATATTGGTGATCATTTGGCGATATTCTTCGACCATACATACATTAATTGATAGATAAAATCTATCTATCTATATCATCACGCCAGCTCCCTCGCGGGGTAGGCAGAGAGTACAGAGTTCCAACAGGTTCTTTCCTTACATACCTCTCTGGCTTCCTCCACTCTCATAGTTCGTCTCATACACGCTCGCCGGTTACGGAGACTCTTGACTTGCCCTTCTGCTAAGACACGGTCTATTTGGTCATGGTAAGATAGTCTAGGTCTTCCCCGGCACCTACATCCTTCCACTTTCGCATTGTATATCTGTTTTGTCATTCTTTCTTTTGGCATTCTTTCTATATGCCCGAACCAACGGAGCAAACCCTTTCTCATCTTTACACCGATACTATCTTTCATACCTACTCGCTTTCTTACTACGCTGTTGCGAATACAGTCGGTCAGCGTGACTCCGCACATCTTCCGCAGAGATCGCATTTCGACCGCATTTATCCTGCTTTCGTTCTCCTTCTTACATACCCAACTCTCACTGCCATATAACAGCGTTGGGACAAGCACTCCGTTATGCATGGCCAGCTGCGCCTTTTGGTTTAAGTGCCGGCTCCCAAGTAGCCTTCCCATCGCACCATTCACTCTATTACCTGCATTAACTTTTCTCTCTATATCAGCGGTGTATTTCCCATCCTTACTGAAGGCGCATCCAAGATATACAAACTCATTCACTTGCTCCAGCACATCGTTACCAACCACAACCCTTGCATTCGGTCTGGTTTCTTCCCGTTCAAAAACCATAATTTTGGTTTTCTTCACATTCAAATGTAAGCCATTGTTCATGCAGTCGTCTCTCATAACTGTGACTAGTGTTTGCAGATCAGTGGCTGTTGGCGCTATCAAAACCGCGTCATCTGCATACAATAGGTGGTTTATCACTAGATCACCCATTTTTACCCCTTCAGTCATCGCATTCAGTCTTTGAAGACTTTTATCCAGATACACTATAAACAGTCTAGCGGACAACACGCAACCCTGCTTGACGCCGAGTTTAACGTCAAACCAAGGTGACATGTTACCACCCACCCGTACGCATGCCTTGCTGTCCACGCAGGTGGACTGGACAGCTCGCAACAGGGTGCCGTTTATACCATACTCTGGCAAAATGTCCCAAAGTCTCTTTCGCACGACTCTATCAAACGCCTTCTCCATGTCCACAAAACCGCAGAAAACCTTCCGGCCTACTGCCAGATGCTTTTCTACGATGTTGCGGAGGGAGAAAACTTGATCCGAACATCCTCTTCCAGACCTGAAACCTCTCTGTGCCTCACACAACACTCCATCGGACTTCTCGCGCATTCTCCGTTCAATAGATAAAATCAATAAAGAAATTGTGTTCTGATTTGACACCGCGCTTAATGAATTTCTCAAATTGCCGCCGCCTGATAACCGACCGATCAGTCATCTAGATACAAACATTCAAAATTTCAAGAACATCTAAATACCATTGAAAACATCTTTATACAAAACTTGGTCATAATAGGTTACTAGAATAATTTGTTTGATAAATTTTGGCACGATATTCCAAAACAATGTTATCATAAACATTGCAAATTATCACTGCAACCAAAACATTGGAATTTGCTAATAAGCCGACGATGGTTCCATTCGTGAAACTTCGCGCAACAACTTCGCAGTTGTTCGCGAGCGCCGTGTATTATTAGATCTTCGGTACATTGTGCTCGCACCTGCTCAAAGCAAAAATAAAACTACCAAACAATATGAATGTGTTGATTCTGCGCTGATAAGGCTGCCTTCTTTGGTGAGCTGCTGACCGCGTAATAGAAATTATAATAGACAAGTGAGTTATCGACAGTCTAACGAAACTACTACATACAGATTAGAACAAATAAATCTTCTCAACAATGATGACTCTCATAAAGAGAGAGATACAATTAAGGAGTTCAAAGAAGTCCCATTTGACATAGATTAATGTAAAAGTAGTATCAATATGAGGTGCTCCAACAGATACTTTAACGTTTATGAGTTAGGTTTGTCCGCCTGTCGGTTGCGGAAATTTTTCCCTTACACGACAAATGATATAGCACATCCAAGTTTTTTTACAAGCTTTTATTTAAATTGCACTGTTTGTATGTCTATCTTTACGGTTCAAATCTTGTGATCCATTTTTGAATCACTTGCGGTTATCCGATTGTCTAAAATTTGGCGTACATATGTAAGTTTAGTGACAATATAATAATATACTATGGAGCTGATCTGATGATGGAATCGGAAGGCATAGGAACATGTCAACTACAAAACATAATCCCCTCGTGTTAAGACTTTTGGGATTGGTATTGACAAGAACTATACAACTAGATGGTATTTATAGTAATGATGAAGCCGAATGAAGGCCAATGGAACTACCCAACCATCTAACGTAATCCTGCCGTGTTTAGTTGGATTTGTCCTAATGAATACTATAGACCCAGATAGAGATCAGAGTCTCATGATCGAGCCGGAAGGACGCCATAGAAACTTTTCAACTAATCAAGATACCCATCTCCGTTTGTTTTGGCTATAAAAGCTAGTTTTTAAAAAGGTCTTTTAAATAAAAATTGTTTTAAAACATTGGTAATTGTTTTAGAAGACAACTTGGACATGGGCACTGTAAATTATTTCTGTATCAGGGATGAGTTTAAGAACATGAAATTTACATTCATATATCCACACAAAGATTTGTAGGTCACGCAAAGATTTGTCGAAATGACGCGCTCCACTCCCCACTCCACCCGAGCTGGAGTCCCGCAGGGCTCAGCTCTCTCGCTCCTCCTGTAGCCTTTACACGAACGACATTCCTCGTTCGAGTAAGGTGCATCTAGCCCTATTCGCGGATGACACCGCTCTCTACGTCTCGCATAGGAATGAGGGTTTCATTACCAGAAACCTTCAGGCAACCACCAATTCCCTAGGGAATTGGTTCAGGAAGTGGCGTATTGAGGTGAACCCGGACAAGAGCGCTGCGGTGTTCTTCTCCAGAGGTGCCACCCCGCGCCACTCCCTGCGCCGCCCTAGAAGTAATCTCGGTCAAGTGACCATGTTCGACCGACGCATTTCCTGGGTCAAAGAGGTCAAATAGCTAGGGGTCACCCTAAACAGTACCATGTCCTTCGGCTCGCACATCGAGCGGGTCCGTCACCGAGCATCCTTTGTGTCTCCATTCATTAATCTGCAAGCGGAGTAAAATGTCCCTTAGAAATAAGGTGACGCTTTACAAAACTTGCGTTTGACCCATCATGACTTATGCGTGTGTTGTATTCGGGCATTCGGCCCCCTCTCACATCGATAAACTCCAAGCGGTTCAAAACCGCTACCTCCGTAAAGCCGTAGGAGCCCCCTGGTTCGTACAGAATGTCGATCTCCACTCCGATCTAGGTCTCGAACCTATTCGCGCCTATATTAAAAAGGCGACAACACGACACTTCGCGAATGTATCTATCCATGCGAATCTGTTAATCGTAGCCGCCGCCGACTACGATCTCCCCCCGACCCCTGCCGCCACCGCCGGCCGCGACATGTTCTCACCGATCTCCCCGATGCTTTGTCATCCATTCTTTCCGCTCAGAATACGGGCGACGACGACGTAGTCGTAGAACCCCTCCCATAGCCGGCGGTTGACCGGTGCACTTAGTAGTGCACCCCGTCCCCCCACAGCGACTGTCCCAACCGAGGGCGCCTCTTCAAGGCGCCCTCGCGTATGTCGCCCCTTGCCCTTCTGGCTCGAGCGTAGTGGTTTCACGCTCGCCCTTAAGTCTGGTAAAGCTGTAAAGGCCTCGCGGCCAACAGCGTACATCACTCATACACACAAAGATTTATGCCATGCATAGATAAAATCCTTAAACTTATCGATTCAGTAAGTGGAGCTGACTACGCACGAATTACTACAAGTCTTCTACATATAACAGTTTTGAGAAAGCTATTATGATATGTAACAGTAATACCTGTTAACTTAACTAAGGTACTTAGGCTTCTGGAATAAGAAAGTTGTGACAATGGTACATCGACTCTTGAAGTAAATATGTGAGAACCTATTAGAAAGAGTCAATATTCTGTAGGACAACGATTGATAAAGTGCCGCTACAAGCAATCGATATGCTATATTTAGACGCTAAGTTGTTACTATTTTAGATTATGTGTTCAAGGGAATAGGGGAGAACAGGAAATTGGTAGTTGAATAATTAAAGGCGCGGATGCATGTACTTCACATTTTACTTTTGAAAACTGTTAACTGAATAAATTGGATTTCTTTTCATAGACACATTGCCTCATAAAAGCAACGTGGGTTTGATTTTTTATAATTTTCACATACACAAACAAACATATTGAAACTAATATTTGCGGGTTATACAAAGTTTTTCCTGTGCAGTATTCAAACTCACGAGCCAAGCGGCAAATGTTCGAAATGCTAGACCAAGAAAAGTACTGTTTATTTCGATGTCATTGTCATGAAATCCTCCGAATGGGGTATGCAGAAAACGTACCATACGGATCTTATAGGATTAAGAGAAAGTATTTAAGAAATTTCAAGGACTAACAAGTAATAGAATTATAACCCTAAATATAATAAAAATACAATATCTATGTATTCTATAATGCATCTAAAAAGCAAAAAGGAACCCCTGTGTCTCGAGGAGTCTGCGGACTCCAAAGTCAAACGTAAAGTAAATTATTTTGTTTAAAAACTGTTCCCACAAAATCCAAGCGAGATATACACGAAGATAGTATGGAAAGAATTCATCTCATGACAAATTGAACAACAACTGTCATAGTGATCGATGTTACGCCGTGTTCCATTTTGTGAAATAATTTCTTCTTCAGATATTTTGGTGAGAAAAATTCGATGAATAGAATAGGGTAAAGTATTCGCAACCTTGACAAAAGACTGAATATTGTCCCGTTCCTTTCACTCGTATATAAATAAAAATGCGTAAAGATGAAGGAAAACACTGTCCCATTCAACTTGTAGGCTCAGGTGTTTTAGATCACAAAGCAATAACAAATCAATACGGTTTTGTTGTGATACACTGTAATAATAATGCAAAGTTTGCTTCGACGATAGGTAATACCACACATGTTGCCATAATGAATATAAAGTATTATCAATGTGACCCCTCAAACACAGCATTAGAACATATTTAAGTTCACTTTTTTATGTAATTTTTCCAACATGGATCTAAAATTATTGTAGCCAGCAAAAAAATGTACACCAGGCATTGCAAGTCTTTAAATCTTAGAATCTACCATTTTTACTTGACAAATGTTAAGTGCCGCTATGCAAAACTGTCTTATAAAATGGGATATCTGACGTTTTTTTTTGATTCGCGGTTTATATTTGTCAATATTTTGGCATAAAATGTATTGAAAGATCATTGTTAAGTTTGGGTAGCACCACAGAATCATTATATTAATACGTGAAGCAAAAACTTTGAACCCCTTTTTACGAAAATTGTGCGGACGGAGGAGTCTGAAATTTTCCACACTTATAGTTTATATAGAGAAGGAGTGCAGAATGCAAATTTTTTTTTTTTAATTATGCTTAAAAAATACATAAATCTACAAAAAAGCATTACATACACTAAATGTATTTGACACACACACGCATATATACTCTTTTTTTTTATGGTAAAGGCTGTGGTCAAATTGAGAATATATTAATATTGTTTGTCTTTAATATTATTTGTCTATAGTCTTAGTGAATGTCAAACATAACCAGCAAGTGATGAAAGAGTAGGTCGAATTTAGACCAATGGGCGACCAGTAGTTCGTAACAAAAAGATCCTAGTGGTCGCATAGCCACGTGACCTTGTCCCTACACATGTGACAAAATTATCAGAAATGCGCATTGTGTATTCAGTACTGCGTAGACCATTGAATTGTTAACCATCATGAGCGATAAGTTCTGGTCGAAGGTCCTCTTCAGGAGATTTCGTGGAAGACTACGAGACACCTCTGTACAGCGCAACATGTCGCATAAATTAAACCTAAGTAGAAGTTAAATTGTATTGTAAAAATGAAATGAAAACTAAATAGAAGTTAAATTGTATGATATTGAAAGGTAGAAAAATGTAAGAGGCGCGCGTGCGGTCTGGAACTGAACTGAACTGTGGAAATTCTTCCGACAGTTGTAGCTATACTTTTGTATTTTAATTCATCGGAATTATTTTTTTACAGATATAATCTTCTTTTTTTACTTAAAAATACGTGGGTACGTTTACAAACATGAAATTCGCATACACAAGCACCCAGACCTAGCAAATATGAGTCATACAAATATTTAAATCAACCCCGCGAATACTCCACCCAATTGGTGGAGCTGCTTTAGCTCTTAAACACTGGACTAAGCAGTCGATAGAAATTGTAATTATAAGCATGTGAGACTCTCTCTATGTTTCAATGCAAGTATAACGAAGCAACGACAATGGTTTTGGACGAAATCCTGCTCTATTTATTTCTAGTATCTTATAATTGCGATATATGTAGGGGTAGCATCAATTTTTGCTACTGCTTTGTAGACACAATCTGACCACCATCTGGCGCGGGTCATTCCCTTGCCTCCAATATGGTCGAGGGGAGTGATGGCTGTTCCAGTAGTCATACTCGTGAACGGGTGCTGCTTGTGGGGGCTGGGCCATCTTGAATCCCTTAGACACTATAAATAACATGATGAGTCTCATATCTCGGTCATAAGACATCACACTATATGATACAATCACACAATATGATTGAAAAAAATAAAAAAAGAATCAAATAAAAATAGACAAGCCCGCTGAGTTTCTTCGCTGGATCTTCTCACTGGAGGCCGCATTCCCATCCGGTGGTAGATTAGTAGTTAAATTAGATTAAAAAAAAATGTAAATTGACTAGAAAATTTGAGTTTGAGTTTTTACCAAGTTCCAACTCCGCCTCAGCATCCTCGGAGATGGTCTCCATGACCCGGTCAGCGCATGTCTCGGGTTGGGCGAGCGACAGGCGCGCACGCCCCGCCCACCGAGCGCACTCGCTACACCCCCCGTGCAACTTCACGATGTCCAACACACTTTGTACACCACACTTCCGAGGACACACTTACACTTCGACACGTTTACACTTTGGTGTTGATCACACTTTATGTCACATTCACTTCAATTCCACATTTAGGTATCTTGTAACACTTTGACACTTTAATATTGTTTTATGATTATGAACGGTTTCAAATTAAGACTAGGTTTATCATATCATTGATTTGCCTTTGTTGTAAGATCTATACACAGCACATTTTGTTACAAATCGGGGCTAGAGAGAATAGGTCATACTCCACCACGCGGATCCAGTAAGGATTGTTGGAACCAATTTTTGGATACCTGCTATTGAAACTTCACAAGCCGCCTATAAAACATCCATCTCGGCTTAACGTCTACCTCATTAAGTGGAAAGCGGGACTAACGGCTTAACGTGACTTCCGAAGCATGAAGCTCAACAGTAGAATCGTCACAAACGACCACCCATCGCGGGTTGACCGAGCCGAACGCTGCGTAACCTTGGTGATCGCTAAAACCACCGCGGTCCCGTAGGGCTACAAGTACTTAATCTATCCTCCAAACAATATAACAACCATTATGCAAATAACTCCATTATTAGATCACTACTAACAATATATCGCATGTCTGACCGTGGTCCGTAATTGCTAAGCATACAACACATTTCGTCTGTATGTCACGTACGGGGTACTAGGGCCGCATCGTTTCAAGGAGATTACAACTGACTATTAGTGATACGAGGAGAAATAATGGCGCGGAAATATAGTGGAACTGTGCGGTAAATTAACACAATTTTTGAGTTGCAGACGATTTTGTAATATCTTGGTTGCGGAAGTAGTCAACTTTTTACAACTTTACGAATATTTTTGTGGACGATGTTCAAGAACACTATGAGATTTCGTGTAGTAGGCACCTACCTACAAAGAGATTGATTAATACAACGTACCAGGATTGCATAGTGTTAAAGAGATTTCACCTGGCTCTTGCTGGCACAAGAAAAAGTAAGGGTGTTTAAATAAAGCGGCAATGTGCCTTAAATTAACTAATTATTTAGGCTGCAGACAATTAATTTAGTAATATTATATTTGTTGTAAAATTGGTCAACTTATTACAGATTCTTAAAATTATTTAGATTGATTTTTAAAGACCGACATTAAGGTTCCTTATGGTAGGTACATAAAGATTCATCGATACAAAGTTCTAGGACCGCATAATTTTCAGGAGATCTCTATTATTGACTCAAGGAAACATTATTTGGGCTGTAGACTATTTAGTAATACTCGTATCTTACTTGAAAAATTAGTCAACTTATTATCATTTCATGAATATTTCTCAGCAGATTTTGAGATTTCTTGTAAAATATAAAAACCGTCACACCTACGTCCCCTAAGCGGTCCTACATTTTGCTGGTGATGTTAGGCCCTAATATAACAGAGAGAGTCAGATTGGTGCTTTCATACCAGGCACACTTTCAGACTTCGAACCGCTACTGAGAATATCTGGAAAGTAAAACCTCATTTATGCACTACCTTGGGAACGCCATATTTCTTCTATATCATCACGCTAGATCCCTTGCGGGGTAGGCAGAGAGTACAGAGTTCCAACAGATTCTTTCCTTACATACCTCTCTGGCTTCGTCCAATCTAATAGTTCGTCTCATACACACTCGCCGTGTACCATATTTCTTGACAGTATACAAAGACGTACAGTCAAACAAATATTTTTTGGTCCATGGCCAAAATCGGAAATCTGTCATCAAGTGAAATTCCACTTCATGACAACCGCAGAGTTGCCCTTTGCTATGAAATTTACCCAAGTTTTTTATTTTAAATAACGTAGCCCGACACTAGGATTTATTCCTGTGTCGTGGGTGCGTTTACAAAGATGAAAATTCACATTCACAAATACCCAGACCGGAACAAATAACTGTGGATCACACAAAGATTTGTCCCGTGCGGGAATCGAACCCGCGACTATTAGAAACAGTGGCCGGAGAGGCTTAAGCCCTTAACCATTGCGATACTTATTTTTTTAATTTGCAAAAAATGCTGTTACTCCTTTAGTCCGCTATAATAAACTATGTTTATTATTGATTCAATGCAATAGGGAGATTTTTAATCTATCTATCTATCTATATCATCACGCCAGCTCCCTCGCGGGGTAGGCAGAGAGTACAGAGTTCCAACAGGTTCTTTCCTTACATACCTCTCTGGCTTCCTCCACTCTCATAGTTCGTCTCATACACACTCGCCGGTTACGGAGACTCTTGATTTGCCCTTCAGATCGGTTCAAGTACACGGTCTATTAAAGATTTTTAATGCATTTCTGAAACTTAATTCTCAATACGCACACATAGACGTACAAGTTTCATTGTTAATTGGGGTATAAAAGTGCGTAAGAAAGGGGTAAAACAATTTAAATTTGCAAATTTGGTTTTCGTATCGAATTTGTGAAGCAATTATCTAATCGGGGAGTCTGAGGTCTCGCGTTATTTACGATACATCTTGTATACTAAGGAGACAAACTTTAAAGAATCATGAAAAGAGGTCAATCAATAAATATAATTAAAACAAACACTACGGATTATAAAATGGCGGTGTATGCACATAAAAAAATAGTAAAACATCCGTTAAACAAGTTGTTAAAATCGAACTCATGAGAAGCTGTAAAAAATTATCGACACATGTAAAGTTACTGGGTTAATTGATTTTTTCTCGAAATTCTATGAAATATAAAGCAGTTCGGTCACTTGTAACTGCGGTGTTCATAGTGATTTAGGTTAAGCAACGGTCGACTAGGTCAGTCTGAGATGGGTGACCTTTTGTGCCTTGCGGAGTGAGTATCTCTCGAAGCGATAGCTTAGATGCAGGGATACCCCAATTGGTGAAACAATCACCTTGTTATGACTTATCTGAGATTTAAATCCCAGCTCGCACAATTAGGTTTTAAAAAAATATTTGTTACAAACAAACCTCTATGCGGAATATAGGTGGGATGGTGTTTATTCTGTTTTTAATGATATTATGAACTCATAATATTGAATTTTGTGTACTTTAGGCCTATCTGGGTCAATCAGACTAAAGAAATATACGTTTTTGGAAACGTATATTTTTCGAACGTATATGGTCGCAAAAGTAAATGAAATAAAAAAAAATAACATAACCGAATCTCTATTCCAATTTGATCTGGGAAAACTGTCGTGGCATGAGATAGAAAATGCAAATTGAATACATTACCCCACATTCCGTTTAAGCTTAAATACATATCCTGAGAATGCATTGAGATGTTTTAAAACTGCATAATATATTTTATGTTCATTTCAAAAATATGCGCATTCATTATCATACTCATGGGATTTATTAACTTACTGTTTTCTTAGAGATTGGTTTGCTAACAATTCGATTCAGAACGTCGACAATGTTAGTTTTGCATATATCTAGAATTTAATTAGGGTTAAGACGTTTTCAGATTGCTACGCATGGACCCAACTTCGTCCGGATATACTACGCATGGTCACATTTCACATGGACCCACTTTACACGAAAACATTACATTAACTACTTCGAACGAATACATTACGCATGTACGCGCATATTTTCCACGGATACACTATGCAAGGACCCACTTAGCATGAATACACTTACGATCATACTTCGCATGAAATCACGTCACACAAACTCATTCGTACGGACATACTACACGTGGATTGACCTCGCATGGACCCACTTCGGAAACACACACACACCCACAGCAAGCTATTAAAAGAACTATCCTCGGCGTTTCTCTACGTGATCGAATCAGGAGTGAGGAGATTTGTAGAAGAACCAAGGTCACCGACAGAGCCCGTAGAATTAGTAAGCTGAAGTGGCAATATGCGGGCCACGTAGCGCGAAGATCGGGCAGGCGTTGAAGAAGAAAGATTGCAGCGTGCAAACTAATAAATAAAATACCCGAAGTGCTTCAAAATGGATTACAAGATTTGAACCAGACAGACAGATAGACATACGAACACAAAAGCTTCTAAATAGTAACCTATACCTCGTTAGCCTATTGGAGAATAATGCGCGTGGCGATCACGAGGTCCTGAGTTCGAATCCCAGGTCAGAACAAATGTAATTTTTCGACAGAAATATTTCCAGTGTCAACTGGCATTGTGCCTAACATCTGACCTTGGGGAATACAGGTGTGATGATCTTTATTTTTATATATATATTACAATTTAAATGAACAACGTTGATATTCAATTATTTCTGTATAAAAAATTCATAAACCGGGACGCCTACATTCCCCAAGCGGGAGTGGCTAAGGGGTGTACTATGTGCGCACACGTACTTATTGCTGAGAATGTTAGGTGCCAATGTAATAGGGGCGAGGCTATTTCTATTATACCGGGCCCAACTTCGGACTCCGGACTGATACTGGGAAATTTTCTATAGAAAAACTACATTTTTCTCGCCCTACAATTTGTACGAGCTCCTTCGCGATCTCTAAACGCATTATGGTACCTACTTGTTCAACGAGGTAGTCCATAAAAATACCTTTTAAAAAAGTGCTCTTTCTTTATAAAATTTATTCAAACTATATAAAAATAAAAGAATAAATCGACAATCTGATCCAATTTACGTTTGTGTACAGTACACAAATGGCGCCATAGATGTGAGAGGTCTGTGGCGCCATCTCGGTGTGTGTGTGTGAATAAATATTTATTCACCACAAATCAAAATAGTTCCACGAAATGTCACTGATAGTACATAGACAAAGAAGTATTATTGTAGTGTGTAAGGTAGTCACTAGACAGCGCTATTTAAATTTTTCATCAGATTTGAGGGAAAATAATAACTTTTTTATATGTTATAGTTATAAATGGACAAATATCGGATTTCTTCCTTTACTTGTACTTTAAAACCTTGCTTCTTGCCAAATTCCACGATTCTAGGTCAACGGGAAGTGCTATATAATTTCTAATGAGTTACTTTAAATGGCCATATCTTTTGTTTGGGTTAATTTAGAACCTTAATTTTTTTATATTGGTAGGGGACTGTAAACCTTCGTATTTAGTATAAATTTCAACTTAATACCTTAAGTCATTCCTGAGAAAAAAAATCCTAAAAAAGATGATAACCGTCGGACAGACGGACAACGAAGTGATCCTATAAGGGTTTCGTTTTAGGTACGAAACCCTAAAAAAGAAACATTTTTATGACATATTCAAGATCAAGGATTAGCGTGGTTATATCATGGTCGACCATATAGACCCTGATTACCACTCAGACTTATCGGTAATTCCAGATCACATTTAAATGTATACACACACAACCGTCATGCCTATATTCCCCAAGCGCGGGAAGCAGAAATATACTGTGGTAATACTCGACGATCTTAGGTCTCAATATAATAGGGACACCATTTTTTGCCATTACACCAGGCACACTTCCAGATCGAAATTGGTTTTGAGGATTTTTTAAACCCATCTAAGAGAAGGAGGATGTAGGTACCGTACCGGGGAAGACCTAGACTATCTTATCATGACCAAATAGATCGCGTCTTATCCTCTATTATCCTCCATAACCAGCAAGCGTGTATGTGAGGAACTATGAGAGTGGAGGAAGCCAGAGAGGTAGATAAATAAAGAACCTGTTGACACCCGGTACTCTCTGCCTACCCCGCAAGGGATCTGGCGCGATGATATAGATGGATAGATTCAATCTTACCTAAGTTTAAAAGTCAGGATTTTCTTATGATTTATGATTGAGCTTATTCTGACGTTCAAAACCATTTTGCCGTTTGATCGACAAGCACTCGAAGTGATCGTCGGTCAGACACCCACACCGTCTTGATGGGCAGCGTTCTATAAATACGATCTGATCCAATGCACTTTCAAGTGATGATATGCAACCCACGGGCATTCGTGGCAATGTTACGTGCTTGCAATGTATTATTATATGGGATTTCTTTTGTTATGTAACCTGTTTCTATTGCAGAGTTAGGTTATCTTCGAAAGCATATTTTACTGTGGAAAACTTTTAGGTTTTAAATATTTATAAACCGAAATAAAAAAGAACTACAAGTTTTAGTAGAATTCTTCCAGCTCTACCATCAGATCCTAAATGCCCTCTACGTCTTTTGAATTTGTCAAGACAAATCCAACGACCACCTCTAATACGACGAAGTTACGTTACGTAGTTGAGTAGATCTTGTGGCCACCTTCCAGTTTCACCATCAAACGAGCCCCATATTACCATCTTACTGTATTGTCACCGAAGTAACATACGTGAATTGGAAAGACAGACGTACAACGAGGTGAGTTAAACAAAAGCCTGTCATCACCTGAGTGAAAACCTTGGATCTGTAAAAGGGGTAACTATCACTCCCTTTACCTTTATTGTTTTTTTTTATTTATTGCCACGCACCTCTATCTTTACGGAAGCATGTGCGTATTAAAAAATTAACCATCATTGCTTTAACGTTGAAGAAAAAGATCGTGAGGAAACCTGCATGCCTATAAGTTTCTCGAAGGTGTGTGAAGTTTTCCAACCCGCACTGGGCCAGGATGGTGGACTATGGCCTAAACCCCTTAAGAGGAGGGCCGTGCCCAACAAAGGCACAGTTAGATATTATTATTATATGTATTTGGTAGGGAAAACCAACAGCTACTCTCATGAGAATATAAAAGTAATGTAAGCAAAATAAAGCCAATTACAGATTTTCACGAACAGCACTAAATTTGTGACAGAAACTTAGCAACCACAAATTCACGTTAAAAAAGTACATTTGAAATAACTTGAGGTTCAGCAGCTCTCTTACCTAATTATTCCTACGCCCGGATTCAATATTCAACTCTTCAAGGATAGATTTGCCTACTACGTATAGAATGTTGACATATTCTTTATTGAAAATCTGTCAAAATCCTACCGCGAATAAGCAAATCTATCCTAAGTTGAATATTGAAACCGAACCTTAATAGTAAATGGATCAGGACAGAACTCCTTGCATAAATTATTGAAATCATCACTTGCTCACTCCATATAATAATTTTGTCTGTAATTTAAAGAGGCTAACGGAACAGAAAGAGGGCGGTTAAACCTTGTGGACCTTTGTGGAACATTAAAACATAATTTTTGGAAAAAAGTGTGGCAGTCAATTTCAATTCAGTTCAGTTTCAAATGTTGATTAATACAGCTAATTCAATATTCTGTCTTTTAGTGTGCATTTAAGTTGCATTTTTCAATGCATACGGCATACATTTCATTATATTATAATATTAGCCCTGTTAAGAAAATCTCCCACCGTTCGGCACGGGCCTCCGCTCAAACTAAGAGGGTTTAGGCCATAGTCCACCACGCTGGCCCAGTGCGAATTGGCGAATTTCACACACCTTTGACAAAATTCTTAGGCATGCAGGTTTCCTCACGAAGTTTTCCGTCACCGTTAAAGCAAGTTCAAGCAACAAAGAAGCCTTAATTCTTTAAAATCCAGATACAAAATGATGAATCTGTTCTGCTACCTAGAATTTTGTTAACATAACACACTACTGGTCTAGAAATGTGTTTGATATACTAATACCGAATATATATTTTTGGATTAGTAGTGTATTTAGTATTTGGTATATTTAGTATAGTTAGTATTTAGTAAGTCAATCATATTTTTGTGCATGCGGTGTTAGCCTGTAAGAAATTGTGACACTTAATAATGTTCTTGTATAATCAAAATGCTTTGAATGTACTTGTGTAAACAATTGTTGGCTGACCTAAATAAATAAATAAATAAAAGTGATAGGTAATTTTTAATAGGCGCATGCTTACGAAAAGACAAAGGTGCGTGCCTGGGTTTGAACCTGAGACCTCTGACTTTGCAGTCTAACGGTCTAAACACTAGCCTATCACTCCTTTTTTTGTAAATAAATTTTATTAATGGGGCAAATTTAATGTATCATAAATAGAACAGGATGAGAATTTCCAAAATTCCAGAGCATTAACTATTAAGCGACGTTCTACAGATTAGTATTATTCTCTGTTCAACGAAGTTCCTAATAGTCTCATCTTATCTGTGTCTCTCGGACGGCGACGCCATAACGCCTTTGTTAATTGACCTCAATTTACTTAGCAACTCTAATCGTTTTGATGAGAACAAGATCAGATGAAGTGTGCTTTGGATTAGCGAGATGAACGACTTTGGAGTTGATAGACGGTAAACAAAGAGAACTGTTTTGCTTACCAGATTGTAAAATAATAATAAAAATTATTATTATGAGTCATTAGTGTCCCACTGCTGGACAAAGGACTCCCTCTACTTTTTCCCCTCCTCTCTGTTAATTGCTTTGTCAAGCCAGCCTTTTGTATAATAATATACAAGCTACATTACTGTGAAGTTTAATCTATGTATCTATATCATCACGCCAGATCCTTGCGGGTACAGAGAGTACAGACTTGAAGTTTAATCAAAATATATTTAATCGTTTTAGCATAAAAGAGTGCAAATACCCATACATCCATTCTCACAAACTTTCGCATTAATAATAATAGTGAGATTATTTACTATTATACGATAAAGATGATCATTCATCTTCAGAGAAACTTAGTTGGAATTATTAACAACTAGTTTCTGCGCATTACTTCTTCCGCGCTGACTTTAGACAAGATCCTTACATTTTTCCAGGATGAAAAGTATCCTATGTGTCAATCCAGGTAATAAACTACCTGTGTGCCAAATTTCATCCAAATCCGTTCAGCCGTTTTTGCGTGATTGAGTAACAAACATATAAACATCCAAAGTTCACATTAACAATATTTGTACGATGTTGGAAGCGTGTCCGATGATTCATATTCTGGTACTACCGTACACATAAGTTCGTAATTCGCAGAAAATTCAATACCATCCATCAAGTTATTTCCTACAATATGACATTATAAGCATGGAAAATTGTAAGTAATTACTTAAACTACGTTAAAGAGGGGTGATAGATATCTATAACGTATGTGGATCTAACGCGTGACTTAAACAACACAAGATGTCAAACAACCCCAATTAGATTTTGCTTTACAAATTCAGAACGAAATTCCTTGTAAACTTATAAAATTCAAAGGTTTTTTTGTACTTTTAAAGTAATAATCTAATCAGCAGTAGTAGCCTAGTGGTTAGACAGTTGGACTGCAAAGTCAGAGGTCTCGGATTCAAACCGACGGACGGACGATTTAGCGCAGTGGTTAAGAGCTTGAGCTGCTCCGCCCACTGTGTCGAATAGTCGCGGGTTCGATTCCCGCACGGGACAAATCTTTGTGTGATCCACAATTATTTGTTCCGGTCTGGGTATTTGTTTGTGAATTTTCATGTTTGTAAACGCACCCACGACACAGGAATAAATCCTAGTGTGGGGCTACGTTTTTAAAAAAAAAAAAAACCCAGGCACGCACCTTTGCCTTTTCAAAAGCATGTGTGTATTAAAAATTAATTATTATTTGCTTTAACGGTGAAGGAAAACTTCTTAAGGAAACCTGCATGCCTAAGAGTTTCTCGAAGGTATGTGAAGTGGGCCAGCGTGGTGTACCATGGCCTAAACGCTATCAGTTTGAGAGGAGGTCCGTGCCCAACGGTGGGATAGTTTTTTAACAGGGCTAATATTATTATTATTTTAATCTAATGGATGTCCTAAGAGCCTAGCCAGCCCCATATCCTAAGACGGATAATGAAAATGTAATTTTTCGAACGAAAAACTACTCTGAGACCGGAGTCTGGAATTGTGCCCGGTATATGGCAATGTGCCCCTTCTATTACATGGGACCTAACATCGTCGGCGAAACGTGGGTGTACTCAGTACACCTCTGCCACCCACGCTTGGGGAATATAGGGTTGACGGTGCCCTCTTGTCCTAAGGAGTTTGGCATGTTTGTTCAGATCCGATAACAATTTTACTTTTATTTTTCTGTCTCATCTCTCAACACTCAAAGGTTCGCTGGAAGACAACTCATATATGAGTTAAGCTCGCCTTTGTATATGACTTGGGAAAATTACAATTACCTCTGTACTGTATACAATAAGGAATAATAAAAAATGCATTTTTATGGTAAAACGACACGCAGGATTAACTCCAGACAAAGGAACTCTTCAATTTTCAAAGGAAATTTTAATTTTGATTGACTGTTTTAAATTGCACCCTTACGTGTCTGCATTAAGGCTTGTTTATAGAAATGACTTTTTTACTATTATAATTATAATATAATAATATTAGCCCTGTTAAGAAACTGTCCTACCATTTGGCACGGGCCTCCTCTCAAACTGAGAAGGTTAAGACGATAGTCCACAACGCTGGCCCAGTGCGGGTTGGCGAAGACTATACAAGGTGTAACATAAATAACGCAATACCTCAGACACCCCAATTAGATTATTTCTCTACGAATTCAATACAAAAATCAAACTTCTAATTTTAGGGAGTTGTCTACCATTTTTTTAAGCTCTTTGGTACCAAAATTAACCATAAAATTTAATAAATAATTAATTTTTGTATGGGTATTGAGGTGTAAGTAATAGAAATACATTTAAAATAGCCGTAATGCTTGGAATAATTATTAAATTTTGTTTAATACAGCAAACAGAACGAGTAACAGGATTATTTGATAATTAAAAAATAAATTATATCTGTTTTAAAAAG
Organism: Phalera bucephala; assembly: GCA_905147815.2. Lineage (NCBI taxonomy): Eukaryota > Metazoa > Arthropoda > Insecta > Lepidoptera > Notodontidae > Phalera > Phalera bucephala. The sequence continues at coordinate 3,167,014 of LR990632.1, read as the reverse complement.
AGTTGGAATCGATTCAGTTACCGATTTAGAACAAACTACTTTCAGGTCTTGCGTTTATTATGTTACAGCTTGTGTAGAGCCCACTTGGCTACAAACACTAAGGTCTTGCGTTATTAAACAAGTTGTATACAACAAAAACTTTTTTGAAAATAACTCGATAGTGATGCGTCAAAACATTTTTTTTCTTGTCGTCCATAAATTTAACGATAATTACATCCTGAAATCGTTTTCATGTAACGTCACTATTAATAAAATATTGGTAAACTGCCAATATCAGATTAAAAGTATATTTACACTTTTTTTTTACAGTTTTTACAGTTAAATAATACCTCGTTGGTCTAGTGCCACGTGGTAGCCAGCATGAGGTCTTGAATTTGAATTCTAGGGCCGGAAAAAGTGTTATTTAGGTTTTTCTGTCGAAAAATTCTCCGGGGCCTGAAATGTTGGCCAGTCTAGTGGCAATATGCGGGCTCCCTATTATACTGGGACCTAACATCGTCAGCGAAACGTGGGCGTACATAGGTACACCTCTGCCACTCCCACTTGAGAATACGGACATGACTCTCGTTCAGTCAGAAGCCCTAGGGCGACTTAAAAATCCTGCACAATTGACTAAACGAGGCGCACGTAGTGCAGTGGTATCGTAGTGTAGCGATCATCAAGGTTCAGTAGGCAGCGTTCGATTCGGTAAGTCTGAGATGGGTGACCTTTTGTACCATTTCCATTTTGAAGCGTCTCCATGCTGCGGAAGGCATGCTAAGCCGTTGGTTCCAGTTATCACTTCATGTGGTAGCCGGTAGCCACAGCCGAGTTGAAGCTTGATAAGTTCCAACAGCAGGTGGCCACAAACTTGCCTTCAATACTCTGCACTGGGTCAGCGTGGTGGAGTATGACCTAATCTCTCTAACCTCAATGTGTGTGAAGGCCTTTGCCCAGCAGTGGGACAATAAAGGCTGATTTATATTATGCATTTTATATAATTAAAGACACGATACGTAAAATATAAAATATTATACAAAGTGTAACGCAAATACCGCAAGACCTCAGTCACTAATTAAATTAATGCTTTACAAATTCAATGAAATTTTACTTACTATTAAAGAGTTAATTTCTATTTTCTTAACAACTTTGATGTCTAAATTAACTAAAATAAAACCTGTACTTATACTTATACTTATACTTATACTTATATATGCAAAGTAAGGACTATATTTTAGTGCAACTGAATCGCCGTATTTCTTTGAATTATGGTAAAATTTTATTCAATACGTGGATTGAAAAATCATTTAAATATTGGTAATAATTTTAGCCAAGTAAAAGAATGTCTGAAGAAAGAATGACAAAACAGATATACAATACGAAAGTGGAAGGATGTAGGTACCGGGGAAGACCTGGACTATCTTACCATGACCAAATAGACCGATTCTTATCTAAAGGATAAGTCAAGAGTCTCCGTAAGCCAGAGAGGTATGTAAGGAAAGAACCTGTTGGAACTCTGTACTCTCTGCCTACCCCGCAAGGGATCTGGCGTGATAATATAGTGGCAGTAGTAGAAGCTAAAAAAATAACCTAATGTCTAGGACCTTACATGGTCTCAGTGGTATGTAAACCACGCTTGAGGGATATAGGCATATTTGTTTTTTGTTTTAATATTAGTATTGGATCGGATGATTAAAAAGTAGAAAAAAAAGATAATTATATAAAAAAGTCAAGCCCGCTGAGTTTATCTGGTGGAGAAAAAAATTGACAATTTGTAAATAGAGTATATACAAAATAAATTATTGAGTTTACCTAATTGATGTTTTTGTTTAATAGTTGGATTCAATTTAGATATCAATTTAAAACAAATTACTTCCAGGTCTGGCGTTAATTAAATTACACCTTGTATAATAAACCAATCTATTTGTATACGAACTTTTAAACCCGCACCACAATTTCTATCGAAAAATATTACGAAAGGAAAATTTCGCGGAAAAGCGCACGAAAATCATCTACGGACGACTGACCTCGCGCATCGCTGACGCGGCACTGAAGGAAAACTGAACACGTGGTCACGTAACTAACGAACTGCAAACAATATTAAACTCTTAACTCACACAAATTAAGTCTAAACTCTAAACGACGACGCCCACCATAACTGGAGGAAAATAATAAAAGAATGAATTTTATTTTTCATACGACATTCAACCGTATTATGATCAACAGAGTGTTTATTATTACTTAAGGCTTTGTACTCAAGAACTTTACAAATTTATGGAAAAGTTGTCATGAAAATTTGTCAACGTTCGGAAATTTACGCCCTTGTTTTGTATGGTTGGTTATGGAAACGCATATAAACAATAACTTACACCGTCACGCCCTTATTCCCCAAGCGGGAGTGGCAAAGGTGTACTGAGTACACCCACTTTTCACCGACGATGTTAGGTCCCATGTAATAGAGGGCGAGCACAATGCCATATACCAGGCACAATTCCAGACTCCCGGACTCATACTGGGAAGTTTTCGTTAGCAAAACTACATTTGTCCGACCTGGGATTTGAATCCAGGACCTCGTGATCACAAACCGAGGCCTTTTTTGATCACTTTTACTTAATTACGCTTAAGCTTAACGGGGAAATTAGGTTGAAAATATTGTTGTTTACAAATTTCCAACAGCAAAATAATATTTGTAATAAAATATTGCTTATACATGATTCCTGTTTTACCTGACTTCCATAAAAAGGGTAGTGTTTTTTGAATGTAAGTATGTATGTAGTTATATTTCTTTGTCATCCTCTGTCGCCTAAGCTGCAGTGTTGGGCATTTTTCAATCGTAGGATTTGAAATTAAATTTGCAATTAAATTTATTTCCCTGGCATACTCCGGATTAACAATGATTTTTGGGCATCAAATGCCTCAGTCCCTTCCGCTATCATGGGTACTGTAGCACTAAAAACGTTGGGCACTTATAATAATAATAATATTAGCCCTGTTAAGAAACTGTCCCACTGTTGGGCACGGGCCTCCTCTCAAACTTAGTGGGTTTAGGCCATAGTCCACCACGCTGGCCCAGTGCGGGTTGGCGAACTTCACACACCTTCGAGAAACTCTTAGGCATGCAGGTTTCCTCACGATGTTTTCCTTCACCGTTAAAGCAAGTGATAGTTAAATTTTAACCTTCGAAAAGACAGAGGTGCTGGCCTGGGTTTGAACCCGAGACCTCTGACTTTGCAGTCCAACGGTCTAACCACTAGGCTATCACTGCTTACCTTGGGCACTTGACAACCATAAATAAGCCGCGATGAAATCCGAAATATTTTAATTGCAACTTAATTGTTTCACGATTAATTTTTGCCCAACTCTGAAGCGGCTTGGTGGATTTTAACATAATAAGGTGCCATTAGATTCTTAGACGTCTTAGAAGCATGAGTGATGCAGAGTAACTATAATACATAATAAACATGGCGTGTGTGAATCAATAAGAATAGGGGAATAAGAAACGGTACTATGACAACTTCATTTCATAAAAAATAACTGTTTAATTTTGTTAAAAGTCAGTAAAACGATGTATACAATTATTCATGAAAGATCTATATAGAAGACATAAATGAAAATAAAAAAGAATAACAACAACCATAAATAATGACTGACGATTTAGCGCAGTGGTTAAGAGCTTAAGCTGCACCGCCCACTGTGTCTAATAGTCGCGGGTTCGATTGCCGCACGGCACGTGTTTGCACAACTTTGTGTGATTCACAATTGTTTGTTCCGGTCTGGATGTTTGTGTATGTGAATTTTCATGTTTGTGGTGTGTTTACACCCACGATACAGAAATAAATCCTAGTGTGGTGCTACGTTTTTTAAAAGAAAAAACTGAGACCATATTAACCAATCGACACCGACTATTCTAACCAAACCTCTATAGCTTTTATTTAATATGTTCTGAATACATCTACCTACCCTATGGCAGTACAGTCGTGAATACACGAGTAGAAAAGCTACAAAATTAACATACAGAAGAATGCAGTTCAGGTGTTATTTATCTCTATCAGTTGCCCGTGACACACTGGCGCTGTGGTTGATACACCGAACGGCGAACATTTTCGGTACCGGCAAACGCGGATCTTCATTATTCTCCGAAGTCAAAAATGTCTTACCAGTCAATATTTATGGTTTAATGCCTCGATCTAGTGTAATGTCTCAAACACGTGAAATCTAAAAATGACACTGAACAAACGTGGGTATTTTTTGATTCGTCAGAAAAATGTTTTTTGATTTTTTTTATACATATACAGAAGTGTCGATAATGGTAACAGTGTCCCGAGTTCAATGGTTTTTTCCCATGTCAAAAAATGCCAACGTGCATGTGTATTTATGTACGTATATACACAATATATGTATTTTTGGTTTCGTGCCTCTATCTAGTGTAATTTTAGGTGTAATGTCCCGAACACGTGAAATCTAAAAATGACACTGAACATGGGCATGAGTCTTTGCATTCTAATTGAGGGACGATCCCGAAAGGGATGACAATGTGAGTAGCTCAGCGTTGCCGTGAGCACAGCGAAGGTGCGAAAGACGATCCAAAGACGAGAAATTGTTCAAGCAATATCCATGGAGCAAATTCCAATGCAATAAGAACTATTAATTTAATTAGATATTCATTTGCTTTAGTGGATAGTAGCGTGAGCTATTTGTTTTAACTGAAATCGACGTTCTTTTTTGAAAGCGACCTGAAGCTATGTAAAATATAATTACATCTTCATATGAGGTTTATATTTAATACATATAACGCCTTCTTACTCCGTATATCTGATAAAACATTTAAGAGCGTAAACATCATTAATTAATACCAAATAAGAACTATATTATTGTCTGTTGTGACTTTCAAACGATGCCAGTAATGCTGCGATTCCAGCATAAAATTGCTCGACACATAGCGTGTTGATAAGTATCCTAATACTAAAATAGAAAGCATACGTACATTCGTAGCCGTTGATTTTATGATGTAATGAAATATTTCTATTTATTGACGTTTGCGCATTCATACTTTCAGCGGCTGTCAAAACTCAAATACCGTACGTAAACTATGACGTATTCAATCGATGTGTTGCGCTTGCGATCAAAGACTAGTCTACCAGAGGGATTAACAGGCAAATCGCTGGAAAGTCAGTTCTTAAGAAAGGTCTGTGGTTGATAGCAATTATATTATAGTATATCTCTTTAAAGCTTCGATTAACAGACGACTCATAAATAATAAATATTAAAAAAAAATCAAAAACAAGCTTTTATGAAACCAGGTAGCGGAGGAATTTAAAACGAACAATCTCAATTAAATATGTATACGAATTTCGTGTCTATGCTGTTGGCCGTTGAGGAATTTCATCGTCTGAAACCTATCCTGGGTTATGCTTCAGAATTAGGGCATGCTTACTATAAAAGTACATTCCCATTAGCATTGAACCAAGATGTAAAATTTCAGCTCCGTAAGATAAAAGTCAAATTCTGCTTGCAAGATTTAGACTTAAACTAACAAACATTGCAAGTTAAATAAACGCTTGAAAATAAATAATTTTATTGGTTGTAATTTCATTTAGCCCGCAAGGAATCTGACGTAATGGTAGATAGATAATTTCATTTATTTATTGAATAACATTTGATGAGCTCCTGTAACTAAGTTGACTTCCGACAGTCGTTGACGTTAATCGAAAAAAAATACGGGAATGACATATAACCGAAAATTCACGGGGTCAAAAGTAAGCGCTATCGAATTCAGAATGAGAGGAGATACTAAATTTTTGCACCCTGGATAGACCCGAAGGGCTTACCTATAAATTCTGAAAGAGTAAATAAATAATATCTACACTTTCTTATTGTTGGGCAAAGGCATTCTCTCACAAATTGGTGGAGGCAGCTTTGTGACCACCCACTGTTGGAACTTATCAAGCTGCCTATAAGGCAACTTGGCCTAACTACTACCACATTATGTGGTAACCGGGACCAATTACTTAACGTACCTTTCCAAGCACGAAGACGCCCGAATATGAAATTTGATAATGCCACAAACAGTCACCCATCTCAGGCCGATCAAACGCTGCTTAAACTTGGTGATCGATATGAACACCGCGGTCGCACAGCGCTACGAGCGCCTGTAAGATTAGCTTGACATTTACACTCTTGTAATCGTCCATATTTCACGATAAATGATTTTCAACAGCCCAAGTAGAAGCTTTTCGTTAATAAAACTTGTTTGAAGGATCCCTTAATCACTTAAACGGTGTACTCACATGCCCGCTATGTGCAAGGATGTTAACCAAGAAGATTGGCTACATAAGCAACATGCGAGCGCACGATCGTCAACAATAATGGAATTGATGCAGCCGCCGTGGCCGAAATCGGTGTGGATCTCATCATCATCATCAATCCCTTTAACCTTTCAAGTTTTATAAAAATATAGAACCAAGAAGTACCACTATTTTTAAGTGTATCTATGTACATGCACTGCCCCATAGAGGGCATATGGTACGACTGTCAATCGAGAGATCCTGGGCGAACCCTAGTTTGGGAAACATGTTATTGGAATTTTTCTACTATACTATACATTCGCAGTCGCTGTTTAGAATTGTGCCCGACATAATGATAAATAGGCTCGTCCCCTACTACATATCTCATTATAAACCTATACTTTCCTTGTGAATCAGTCTATCTATTAATAAAAACTAAAAATACGTATAATGATTTCTGAGATTAGCATGTGCATATATAAATCAGAGGCAGCGGATTAATCGAATTAAATAAATAGTATGAACAGACACATATATAGAAAATATAGATATCGGATACATTCTTAAAGCGTTTACACTAACGTCAGCATCAATGAAAACATATCATTCACATGAATCAAATTATTCGATCGTAATTTTTAAAGTTTCCGCCGTTCATGCGAGATTCATGGTTGTAAATATAAAATTACCGTGTGTATTATCTATATTGGATAGGAATTTCTGTAAATCTATTTGTTTTTCAACCTGTTCCATCCTTCTGGCGAAATTCTCCCACGTTACCTTTCTCTGTATATAGTTGTTTAATAATGCAAGTGTTGTTCTGTGTTCTCGCTAAATGTGGACTGTCTAGTTGGTCTACTAGCAAATAGTGTGGGTGGCTAAATTCTGAAGTAGACTTATCTACAATTAAAGTTAAACTAGCCAGTTTTAATTGGCGAGTAACGCTTATTTAGTAGTAACTAATCAGCATTTTACTCAAGAGTGGTGTGTGTATGTGTGAATGATCTACGCTGCTGGCCGCGGGGTCTTTACGGCTTCACGGGACAAGCTCAAGATTGATAAGACAGGCCCCTTCAGTGAATTGCTGCTTTGTAGACACAACCTGACCACTGTCTTTGAGGTTCTGGTTTGGTCATGGTCACTTAATGTCTTTGCCTGCGGTGGCTGTCTGGCGCGAGTCACTCCCTTCTCTTAAATATAGTCGAGAGAAGTGATGGCTGTTCCGGTAGGCATACTCGTGAACGGGTGCTACTTGTGAGGACTGGTCCATCTGGAACCTTTAGACACTCTTTATAAATAATATCATTATGCTCAAATCTCGGTCGTAAGGCATCTCACTGGAGCTGGATCGTAAACTATTTGATTGTAACCTAAACAATGTAACTATACAACATGATTTAAAAAAAGAAATAATAAGAGTGCTTGTCCCAACGCTGTTATATGGCAGTGAGAGTTGGGTATGTAAGAAGGAGAACGAAAGCAGGATAAATGCGGTCGAAATGCGATCTCTGCGGAAGATGTGCGGAGTCACGCTGACCGACCGTATTCGCAACAGCGTAGTAAGAAAGCGAGTAGGTATGAAAGATAGTATCGGTGTAAAGATGAGAAAGGGTATGCTCCGTTGGTTCGGGCATATAGAAAGAATGCCAGAAGAAAGAATGACAAAACAGATATACAATGCGAAAGTGGAAGGATGTAGGTGCCGGCTAGACTATCTTACCATGACCAAATAGACCGTGTCTTAGCTGAAGGGCAAGTCAAGAGTCTCCGTAACCGGCGAGTGTGTATGAGACGAACTATGAGAGTGGAGGAAGCCAGAGAGGTATGTAAGGAAAGAACCTGTTGGAACTCTGTACTCTCTGCCTACCCCGCAAGGGAGCTGGCATGATGATATAGATAGATAGAAATAAAAAAGAAAAGGAGAATTAAATAAAAAATGTCTTTTTTATTTAATTCCCCGCTAACTTTCTTCGCCGGATCATCTCAGTGGAGGCCGCGTCCAGTGGTAGATTAGTAATTAATATAGAAAAAAATGTAAATTGACTATTCGTAAGCACCCCCGCAAGGCTTATATAAGCATTTCACTTTACAACACGGGACAAATGCAAACTAAAAACGCACGATTTAGCGCAGTGGTTAAGGGCTTTGCCCGCCCCGCCCACTGTGTCTAATAGTCGCGGGTTCGATTCCCGCACAGGACAAATCTTTGTGTGATCCACAATTATTTGCTCTGGTCTGGGTATTTGTGTATGTGAATTTTCATGTTTGTAAACGCACCCACGACACAGGAATTAATCCTAGTGTGGGGCAACGTATTTAAAAAAAAAAACGAAAAAAAAAAAAAAAAAAAAAAAGGTTTATAACACTAAATTTTCAGACCTTTATTTATATTTTAGTATTAATTGATACTGGATTTACATTTGTAAAGACAGGAGGGTCCAGATGAAAATCAGCGCATATCGCTTGTGCCTGGCGTTAAGCTGATCTGGATACCTATTTGGCTCAGCCGTGAGACAATGGGCCGTGGGCACAATTCCAGTGGGATGCGCTTTGCCACTATACCGACGAGGCAGTCAGTATTTATTTTTTAGACAATGTTAATTATTCGAAGTATGCAATAATGTTTGAATGATTATTGATGATAATGATATCTATGTGGATGTAGGTACCGGGGAAGACCTATACTATCTTACCATGACCAAATATACTGAGTCATATCTGAAGGGCAAGTCAAGAGCCTCCATAACCGGCGAGCGTGTATGAGACGAACTATGAGTGGAGGAAGCCAGAGAGGTATGTAAGGAAAGAACCTGTTGGAACTCTGTAGTCTCTGCCTACCCCGCGAGGGAGCTGGCGTGATGATATAGATAGATACATAGATATATATGTATTATATCACCTGAATATTGTGTCTCTTGCTGTGACAAGTACAATTTGTCTTTCTTTTACATCAAATCAGTATTCAAAAACTTTTTGTTCTAAACCTTTCCCGAATGATTTCTATTCGGGTCGGAAACACGAAAGTATCGAATCGTTTATAATCGATTCATACGGCTAGTCTCGATCTATTTCTGTCGCGCCAAGGCCCTCCTCAATAAACAATACACGAACAGGTGCGAGCCGGTATAGTTGATATAATAGCTTGATTTAAAAAATCTATCCATATACAAGGTGTATCGTAAATAACACAAGACCTCAGACACCCCGATTAGATAATTTTCAAAATTTAATTTTTTTTTTATTTTTTTTAACACCGTCACGCCTATATTCCCCAAGCGGGGATGGCAGAGGTGTACTGAGTACACCCACTTTTCGCCGACGATATTAGGTCTCATGTAATAGGGGGCGAACCTATTGACATATACCGGGCACAATTCCAGACTCCGGACTCATACTAGGAAGTTTTTTGTTACAGAAACTTCATTTGTCCAACCTGGGATTTAAACCCAGGACCTCATTAACAATGAAACTTGTACGTGTATGTGTGCGTATTGAGAAATACGTTTTAGAAATGGATTTGAAATCTCCGTATTCCTTTAAATCAATAATAAATTCAGTTTATTATAGCGTGCTAAGGGAGTAACATAGCATTTTTTGCAAATTTTTAATTCAATTTTCGATTTAGAACAAACTACTTTCAGGTCTTGCGTTTATTATGTTACACTTCGTATATTATCACACAAGAGAGTACGGAGTTCCAACAGGTTCTTTCCTTACATACCTCTCTGGCTCCGCCACTCACACAGTTTTTTTCAGCCTCGCATGTTACGAATACTCTTGATTTGCCCTACAGTTAAAACAGATTTTAAAAAATCTATGATAATCTCTACCGAGTATTACATCAAATAAATATTAAAAAAAACAGAAGAAGATGTTCCAAAGAGTCAAGTTTTCGATTTAAGACATAAAAAAATTTGCTTTCAGAGATTTAAAAAGAACTCAACTGATATGTTGTTTGATAACGGTGTTTTTGAAAAAATAACGCTGTATTTTATTCTGATACTGATAATATAAGGTAAATACAGTTTTTTTATTATTATTCGGGCTGCTTTAACTGTTTACAACATTAACTGTTTACAACCTTCACAATTAATATCGCATCAATAACTTAAATTTAAATAACAGTCCAATATTTAAAATTGTTACCGTTACTTAATATCGTCGGCGAGAAGTGGGTATTTACAGTACATCTCTGCCACCCCCGCTACGGGAATATAGGTGTGACGATCATTGTTTTCTTTCTTTCTTTTCTTTACAATTTTGCATTAGTAACAATATAAAATACTAAGAAGAGTGAGTGCAGGGAACAGAGTGAATGGTGCGATGGGAAAGCTACTCGGGAGCCGGCACTTAAGCCATAAGGCGCAGCTGGCCATACATAACGGAGTTCTTGTCCCAACGCTGTTATATGGTAGCGAGAGCTGGGTATGTAAGAAGGAGAATGAAAGTAGGATAAATGCGGTAGAAATGCGAGCTCTGCGGAAGATGTGCGGAGTGAAGCTGACCGACCGCATTAGCAACAGCATAGTAAGACAGCGAGTAGGTATGAAAGATAGTATCGGTGTAAAGATGAGAAAGGGCATGCTCCGTTGGTTCGGGCATATAGAAAGAATGCCAGAGGAAAGAATGACAAAACAGATATACAATGTGAAAGTGGAAGGATGCAGGTACCGGGGAAGACCTAGACTATCTTACCACGACCAAATAAACCGAGTCTTATCTGATGGAAAAGTCAAGAGTCTCCGTAACCGGCGAGCGTGTATGAGACGAACTATGAGAGTCGAGGAAGCCAGAGAGGTATGTAAGGAAAGAACCTGTTGGAACTCTGTACTCTCTGCCTACCCCGCAAGGGATCTGGCGTGAGGTTATAGATAGATAGATAGATAGATAAAATACTAAAATAGCTAGTAAATTTTAAAGACAGCGGATTCTATTTCAAGGTATTTCAAAGCGCATTCCGAAAAAGAATTTTGAATTAACACCCTTTTTGAATGAAATGGTACAAGAATTTAATTTCTTTGGATAAGTAGTACTTTATTGAAAGGAATAACTGAAGGATTGGGACTGGTATCCTTTAAATTTAAATTATTTGTTAAAATTTACGTCTAGTGGCATGTAGTGCGGCTGGTTATCATGAGGCTCTGGTTACCATTACTAGCCCGGAAAAGTGAGCGTTTTCTATCGAAAAACTCTCTATAGCGATCCGGAGTATGAAATCGAGTCCGACATAATGACAGCCAAGGTCACCGACATAGCCCATAGGATTAGTAACCTGAAGTGGCAGTGGACGGGCCACATAGCGCGAAGATCGGACGGGCGTTGGGGCAAAAAGATTCTAGAGTGGACCGATCTGCCAGATGGACCGACGGTCTTATAAAGATCGCAAGAAGTCGTCGCATCGGACCGGTTGCGTTGGAGAGCGATCGGGGAGGCCTATGTTCAGCAATGGACAAGTGTAGGCTGAGATGACGATAGTAATGACAATGAGACCTAAAATCTTTGGCGAAATGTGGCCAATTGTTACCAATCCATAGCACAAGAAACCGGTTATGAATCTTATAATACAAGTAACAATGTTTTCCTATACTGAGCATGTATGAGACGAATTATGAGAGTGGAGAAAGTCAGAGAGGTATGTAAGAAAAGAACCTGTTGGAACTCTGTTCCTTCTGCCTACCCCGCATCTGGCGGGATCTGGCGTGATGATATACTGCATAGAAATTATATTAATGTGTCTGTGGCTATACTATCGATTAGAAGGTAAAATTAACATTTTATCTGATAACGCTAAAAGCACTGATAAATGTTTTAGGTTCACTATGAATAAGCATATTACGTAAACAAAGTGTAGGTAGTATAAAGCAAAATATATTTAGTTATATTCATCCATAGCATCATATAAATAGCCCAAAGTACAGAGTCCCAACAGGATCTTTCCTCACAGACATATCTGGCATCCTCCACTCTCATAGTTCGCCTTATACATTCTCGCCGTACAGTTCAGGAGACTTACCACACCCTCTTTAGAAATATTATGGTTATCTTACTTTACTGTGAAAGGGACATGAGTATAGCTACGCAGCTTGTAGCTTCATTTTATCTTACGGCAAAGAATCCATACTAATTTTATAAATTCAAAAGTGACTCAGTCTGTTTGTATGTTAACTTTCACAGATAGAATTGATTGATTCATGGTTAAATTTGTCAAGATAGATTGCATCCTGAGGACATATACTACCTTCTATCTCAAGAAAAAAACAAATATAGCCGCAGATATTGTTTGAGTCGTATTTGTAATGACATTTGAACACCGATGATCTACACTAATATAATAAAGAGGAAAGATTAGTATTTTTGTATGTTTGTTACGAATAAACTCAGAAACTAGTAGACCGATTTTAATGATTCTTTCACCATTAGAAAGCTACATTGTCCAAAAGTAACATAGGCTATAAAACATAGACTGGCGAAGTCGCGGGAAACTGCTAGTGTTATAAAAATAGCTAAGTTATCGGTATTAAACTAAACACAAATGAACAAAAACAAAATATATTGTATTACAACATACTCTTAAAGATAATTACAAAGCAAAATTAAGCACAAGCTGTGAAAAGATACATCATTTTTGAAATGAAAAGTCAGTAAGATCATAGGAAAAATAAAATCTTATTGATATTACAATTCGTAAGGACAACCCTAGCTAAAACTATTATATAGAATGGTCTCAAATATTTGGCACTGGGTACAAGAGGTGGAGAATGACTAATTCTCTCTCACCTAGATATGTGAGAAGCCCTAAGGTTTAGTAAGACTGTAGGATGACGGTTAGAAAACCGATATGTTATAGAAACTATAAATTTGAAAGCCTTTTTTCAAAAACCTAAAGGTTTGGTCACATAGCCGATTGAGGGCGACGGGAACGCTTGGCTAACGCTCGGCTACGGTCGGTCGTGACGTTTGCCGTCGCCGTCGCACCGAGCGGAGCTACGCTGTCCCTTACATTTCAGTACAACTTCCCAGGCCGCGCCACCGTCGCGCTCCCGTCGCGCTGCATTGGCTACGAGGTGAAATCTCAAATGTTGTAGAATATCTTGTAATTACAGGTATATTTTAGAATCGTCAGTCTTAATAATACTACCTTTGATCATTCAATATCCCTAGTCTAGAGAAACATAGATGGGTACTTGTAAAACTGAATCACTTTTCGAAACGCCTTCAACAGCTTGGATTTTTTTAAGTTTTCTCTCTAGTAGACATATGCATGTAGTAAAATAGTTATTAACAATGCAATGGACAGGCCTCTCACTTAGAATAAATATAATCGAGAAGCCGCGGGTGCACATCAATTGAAGCAACAATTACTACCTGCGAAATAACGTTCTCTGCGCGGGTCAAATTAAATTGAATTATGGCGTCTTGTGTTGTTCCTGCCTGTAAAAATACTGTTGAGCTCAAAAAGAAACATGATGGGATCTCATTTTATACCTAACTAGCGCATTCAGATGCCGTATTATTTAAACGAGTGGTCGCCCATAGGTCGATATTCGACCTACTCTTTCATCGTTTGCTGGTTATATTTGCCATTCAGTAAGACTATAGACAAATAATATTAAAGACAAACATCAATTTGACGTGTATTGTGTCAAATACATGGTAGTGTGTGTAATGTTTTTTTTTCATTGATTTAATATATGTTTTATGCATAATTTTGAAAAATATTAGCATTCTGCACTCCTTCCCTATATAAACTATAAGTGTGGGAAATTTCATACTCCTCCGTCCGCTCAATTTTCGTAAAAAGGGATACAAAGTTTTTGCTTCACATATTAATATATAGATATCAACTTAATTCTTCCGTCCACCCGCCGCATCCATTTTGTGTGTAGTAGTGCTAGTATAACAGTTTTATTTTTACCTACTTTTATTTGCTAACTTTTTAGTATCAAAAGGTTTTAATTTAGTTAACTACTACCTACTTGTGGTTTTAATATTTAGTTAAGATGACGAAATTATATTTTGCCTACATAAAACTACTACAAACTTTAATAGTTCTATTTCTTGAATTTAGTATGCATTAAAATACACATTACCGCAATAATGATTGTATTATCATCTACGCCAATGCAATAAACATGTACCCCAAAAAGTGGTAATATTTCCAGGCTGCCAACATTACGCGTGTGGGAAGTGCGTAGAGTGCGGGATGTTTATACAATTTTTGGTTTCACCGCGCAGCGTGCAATCACAACTGGACGCGGCTTCTGGATTATTTTTATTCTAAGGCGTATAAAGTGGACCAATGTCCTGGCGAAGGTTGCAGTTATAATGCAGGCGCACAACACAAGGCCAGTTGTCGTAGGACTCTTTGTCTAGCAACGGACGTCTTTCATTGATAATGAAAATTAATTATGCCAAATGACTCAATAATCAACCACCGGTATCGATTCGCTATCAGGTACTTGTATAAATTTTAATCCAAAACAGTCACCACAGAATCCATAATTAAACTATCTATCTATATTATCACGAGAGATCTCTTGCGGGAAATTATTAAACAAAACATTACAAATTATGAGAGGAATGCCTCGTTTATCTAGTGGCAAAGCGCATCGCTTTGTGATAGCGAGGTCCTGAGTTCAAATCCTAGGTCGGACAAGTGTAGTTTTTCTAACGAAAACTTCCCAGTACGAGTCCGGAGTATGGAATTGTGCCCGGTATATTGAAATAGGCTCGCCCCCTATTACATGGGACCTAAGCTCGTCGGCGAAACGTGGGTGTACTCAGTACATCTCTGCCACCCCCGCTTTGGGAATATAGGCGTGACGGTGTAATAAGAAAAAAAAAATAAGACCGATGAACATAAATTCCTACGTTGTGCAAAAACTTAAAACACTCTTCGGCCACATCAAAAATTCTGAAACAAAAACAGTCCAAGAACGCTCAACGAAGAAATATTCTATCAAAGTTGCGGAAACTTGTGAATACTTTCGAAAGAGGCACAGCGTGAGATAGAGAGCGAGCTCTGTACTAACTACACACTTCACCATTATCAGAATTTTTAGACAGGCACAGACATATTTAGTACATTTACTCAGTAAAGGCGCTTGAAATGCCGTGCGATTGCGATGTCCTTAACAATCACCAAGGTTAAGCAGCGTTCAGCTCGGTCGACCTAAGATGGGTGACAGTTTGTGGCATTTTGATATTCGAGTGTCTCAGTGCTTCGGAAGGCACGCTAAGCCATTAGTTCCGATTACCACGTAACATCGTTAAGCCGAGATGGAAGCCTTATGGGCGGCGAGACAAGTTTCAACATCAGGTGGCCACCAACCTACCTGGGTCCGCGTAGTGGAGTATGACCTAATCTCTCTCACCAAACAATACAAATCAATACTCAGGTATGTAAATAAGAAAACAGCAAATAAATATTTATGAAAACGCATAATTGACGTTAAACGGTATTCGTTATTAAGTCTGAATATGCGTACGAATCGAATAATTTTGACAAATACATATAAATATTCATTGCTATACTATAATAACTTTATCGTCACGTATGTAGCTAGCCCAAGAGCGGGGTTAGAACTACGCTGAACGATAGAGACATATTTACGTCAGTGTACATTCGAAATTTAACCATTACTCAACCTGGCTGATGACGCTCATTGAGCACTCGACCGACACGTGTTATAACGTAGTTATGTATACATATATCACGGGCACGCCCGTTAAGTGAACGCGCTGTTTTAATAAGCTGTGATAAATAGGGCGTAGCCGGAGAAAATGGTATAAGTCAAACTTTTGCATTCTGTGGAAAACAAGAGTTCTCTTTGTTGATAAGTTTTTCAAAGATTTATCAAGGCAAATAGATAGGTTTGTCTATGGTTTTAGTATTTGTTTTTATTACGACTGGTAGGTATATACGTGCTAGTGTCATATCGAGGTCCACTAAAATATTAGTTGAAAGTAGGTATGTCACTTACACCATACAGGTGTGAAATTCTCTCTGTCTGTCTTTCCGTTTCAAATCTTGTGATCCATTTTTCAAGCCCTTGCGGATACCCGATTGAGCGAAAATTCGGCATGCGTATGTACACAGGTGACAATGTAATAATATGGAGCTAATCTGATGATGGAGTCGAAAGGTGGCCATAGGAACAAGAACTATACAACGTGACACCCCCTGGTTTAGGTTTGTAAGATTGGTATTGACAATACTATACAACCAGATAGTGTTCAGGATCTGATGATGAAAGCGAGCGATTTGAGTGATTCCATTAGCCAATGGAACGACCCAACTACTCAATATAACCCCGCCGTGTTTGAGCTCTTCGGATTTGTCTTGACGAATACCTTCGACCCGTATGGTGCCCGGGGCTGATGATGGAGCCGGAAAAGCCATAGGCACCTCAACCTCCTCAACTAAGCAAGATATCTTCCTCGTATTTTTGGCTACAAAAGCTTGTTTTCTAAAAGGTTTTTTTAACTTAAATAATTTGTAAAAGCATATGATTTCTCTCAGCTAAGCAGATCTTTTTTGTCAATTAAGCAAATATTGCGCATGACCAAGATTGTTGGATCTGGAGTATTATCCGCGACGTTTAGGCCGCAGGTAGCCACTGGTCACTGCATACAAAAGGCACCCTTATCGTGGCCATCCTTCAAATTTTTCGATGGTACAACACTAGGCTGGTTGAAGCGATCTTAGGCCTTTATCCATTTCTATGTGATGACTAAAGTATGTATAATATAATAAAATCAGCCTATATTGCCCACCTCCGGGCAAATGCCTCCTCTCACAAATCAAGGTGAGAGAGATTAGGACTTCTCAAGCCACCTTTACGGCTTTCAACTCGGCTTAACGATTAACACATTAAGCAGTAGCCGGGACCAGCGGCTTAACGTGCGTTTTAAAGTACTATGATGCTCGAATATGAAAATGCCACAAACAGTGCCGACCGAGTCGAACGCCGCTTAACCTTGGTAATGGGTAAGAACACCGCGGTCGCACATCATTACGAGCGCCTCACTAGAGTATGCATCTAATTTTTGGAAAAAAAAACGAAATATGATGTTGTTTGTATTCGTGAACATTGGCTTAAATCACATGAAATATTATTCAATAATGCCAATTATTCGGTTTTAAGTCACTATAGCCTTAAGTTCAGGCTTCATGGGGGTATATTAATTTTGGTAAAGAAAACTATGAAGTCAAGAGAACGTAGTGATATAGTTGGGCTTTTAGTTGAAGAGTGTGTTGAAATTTCTTGTGTTGAGCTGGATAAGCATATTATTGTGTGTGTATACAGACCCCCAAACAGTCAAAATTTTACAAAACTTGAATCTGTAATGGAAGATGTGCTGAATAAAACTTTCACGAGTAAGAAATCAAGCGTACTTTGCAGTGACTTCAACATATATATTTTAGAACAAACATGGTACAGTGAGATTCGGCTACCACCAAAACCGAAAATTGGCCCTGGTGACATACAACGCACGCACATTGAGGACAGATGAGAAGCTAGTTGAGCTGGAAGAAGAGTTAAACAAGTTGCGGTGGAGTATTGTTGGTTTATCGGAGGTCCGAAGAGAGGGCGAGGACACGATAACCTTAAAATCCGGCAACTTGTTTTACTACCGGGAGGGCGAACAGCAGTCCCAAGGTGGTGTCGGATTTATCGTCCACAAGTCACTCATAAACAACGTTGTGTCCATCACTAGTGTGTCGAGCAGGGTAGCGTACCTGATACTCAGAATATCCAAAAGATATTCGCTGAAGGTCATACAGGTCTACGCACCGACCTCGGCATACTCAGATGATGAGGTCGAAGTTATGTATGAGGACATTAGTAGAGCCATACATACTTCCAAAGCACATTTTACAGTAGTTATGGGTGACTTCAATGCGCGGCTGGGCCAACGGGGCGATGATGAGCTGAGAGTGGGGCAATTTGGATATGGGCAGCGCAACCCCAGGGGTCAGAGGCTGGCCGAATTTCTGGAGAAAGAGGGACTCTTTATGATGAACTCTTTCTTCCAGAAGCCGCCTCATAGGAAATGGACCTGGATGAGCCCTGATGGTTCCACAAAAAATGAGATAGACTTCATCATGAGCACCAAGCGACAAATATTTAATGATGTCTCCGTGATTCATAGGGTAAAAACGGGCAGTGATCACCGAATGGTCAGAGGCACATTAAATATTAATGTCAAAATAGAAAGATCGCGTCTGATGAAGTCTACGCTCCGACCTACTCATGCATATATCCAAAACCCCGAGAACTTTCAACTCGAATTGGCAAACCGCTTCGAATTGCTAGACAGCAGCGCATCAGTGGACGAAATCAACAACAGGCTGGTGGAGACTGTCCATGCGGTCGGGTCCAAGTATTTTAAGCCCCACCGTAAAAATAGACCTCAAAAACTATCCAACTACACCCGAAACCTCATGGCTGAGCGACGTTCCATGACGCTCCAAACCTCCGATGATGCTAAGTCCTATAGGCAGCTCAATGGACAGATACTGAAGTCCTTACGACACGATTTACGGTCCTTCAATACAAGGCGTATTGAGGAGACCATAGAGCAGAACAAGGGCTCTAAAGTGTTCGCAAGAGACGCGTCTATTGGGCAGAGCCAGTTGACGAAGCTGAAGACGGAGGACGGAAACGTAACGTCAAATAGGTCAGAGGTGCTCAGGGAGATAGAGAGGTTCTATGGACAGTTATATACCTCAGTAGCTAAACCTGTTGTTGACTTGGTAAAAGACCCAAGAGCCAAGCTAACCCAACACTGCACTGAAGATATCCCGGACATCAGCCTGTGCGAAATTAGGATGGCTCTCAAACAACTAAAAAACAACAAAGCGCCGGGTGAAGACGGAATTACTGCAGAACTTCTGAAGGCGGGCGGATCGCCAGTACTTAAAGTCCTTCAGAGGCTATTTAATTCCGTCTTGCTTGAAGGGAAAACGCCGGTAGCATGGAACAGGGGTGTGGTGGTGCTGTTTTTCAAGAAAGGTGATAATTCTTTATTGAAGAACTATAGGCCCATCACACTGCTGAGCCATGTTTATAAGTTGTTTTCGAGAGTCATTACGAATCGTCTCGAACGAAGGCTTGATGACTTCCAGCCTCCCGAACAAGCCGGTTTCCGGAAAGGTTTTAGTACCATAGACCACATACATACGCTGCGGCAGGTTATACAGAAGACTGAGGAGTATAATCGGCCACTATGCTTGGCGTTTGTGGACTATGAGAAAGCCTTCGATTCGATCGAGACTTGGGCGGTTCTTAGATCTCTCCAGCGATGCCGCATTGACTATAGGTACATCGAAGTGTTGAAGTGCTTGTATAATAACGCCACCATGTCAGTCCGAGTACAGGGGCAGTGCACGAAGGTGATCCCCATAAAAAGAGGAGTAAGACAGGGAGACGTCATTTCTCCGAAACTGTTTACGGCCACCTTAGAGGACGCCTTCAAGCTCTTGGAATGGCAAGGACTTGGCATCAACATCAATGGCGAATACATCACTCACCTTCGATTTGCCGACGACATTGTGATCACGGCGGAGTCGCTGGAAGATCTAGGACGAATGCTCGGTGACCTCAATAGAGTATCCCAACAAGTGGGTCTTAAAATGAATATGGACAAAACAAAAATAATGTTTAATGTCCATGTCGTACCCACCGCACTCACCGTTGGGAACTCTACTCTTGAAGTTGTCGACGAATACATTTACCTGGGACAGGCAGTCCGGTTAGGTAGGTCCAACTTTGAGAGAGAGGTCAATCGACGAATCCAACTCGGCTGGGCAGCGTTCGGGAAACTGCGCAACATCTTCTCATCCAAAATACCTCAGTGCCTAAAGACTAAAGTTTTTAGTCAATGTGTGTTACCAGTGATGACATATGGATCAGAGACGTGGTCTCTTACAATAGGTCTCATAAAAAAGCTCAAAGTTGCTCAGCGAGCTATGGAAAGAGCTATGCTCGGCGTTTCTCTACGTGATCGAATCAGGAATGAGGAGATTCGTAGAAGAACCATGGTCACCGACATAGCCCTCAGGATTAGCATGCTGAAGTGGCAATGGGCTGGCCACATAGCGCGAAGATCGGACGGGCGTTGGGGCAGAAAGATTCTAGAGTGGAGACCACGTATTGGCAAGCGCAGCGTAGGACGACCGCCTGCCAGATGGACCGACGATCTTGTGAAAGTCGCAGGAAATCGTTGGATGCAGGTGGCATCGGACCGGTTACGCTGGAAAGCGATTGGGGAGGCCTATGTTCAGCAGTGGACAAGTATAGGCTGAAATGATGATGGTACAGTGACAGACTCTTAAGTTTATTTAATTATTTTAAATTGACTAACGTTTTTCTCGAGCCGACTCGAATAACTTTAAGTTCTGCTACATGCCTTGACAATATTTTTTGTAATTGCGATTATTTAGATCAAGCAGTAGTTAACTATCTCCCATCGGATCACACAGGACATTCAGTTACCTTTAGTTATATCTATCTATCTATCTATCTATAACCTCACGCCAGATCCCTTGCGGGGTAGGCAGAGAGTACAGAGACCTACCTTTAGTTATATTACACCAGAAAAAGGTATCACCATTAAATGTAGACATATAACACCTATGAGTTTGCAAAAAATTAATAGTGTTTTAAAGAATATATTAGGTATTCCCGTATGTAGTTCAAACGACCCTGGTAGATTCTATGGGCTTTTTTTCAATATTACAATGAGAGTTTACTAATAAATTTCCCGTTAAAGTAAGAAATATTAAACCCAAGTTTACCTTCTGTGATTGGGCTACCACTGGAATTCGTAGAAGTAGGGAAAGGTTATTTAAATTGCATGATTTCAAATCCCAAACTAATAATGAAAGTTTCGCAAGGTACGTTACAAATTACTCTAAAACGTTAAGAAGAATGTGTAAGGCAGCTAAAGCGCTTCATATAAGTAAAATAAAGGCTACCTGAAAAATTATTAATAATGAAACTGGGAGGTTTAAATAACGCAGTACAGACTTGACTCTTGAGACTCCGCGCGGTCTCTTTAACACAGATAGAGAAGTAGCTCAAGAATTTGAATGAGTTTTTACTAATATTCCACTAGAGACGACTATATCTTTGAATTCCTCTTCAACCCTTGCAATATCATTTGTTAAAAAGAACATTGGTGCTTGTCCTGTAGAGTTTAGGTTCAAAGTTATTAAAGTCTTTAATGATTTATAAATAAAATTAACTGAAGACCTATGGGATATGTCTGTAAAAGTGTGTAAATCTATTATTCATACAATCGCGACTCACTTAGCCTCAATTTTAATATGTGTGTAGATCAGGGAGTATTCCCGTATTTAATGAAGTTTAATAAAGTAATACCACTGTTTAAATCTGGCGATAGTAACGATCCGAATAACTATAGGCCAATATCTGTCTTTCCAGTGCTTAGCAAGGTGTTTGAAAAGGTAATGTTTATTCAAATGTTAGATCATTTTAACACTAATAACATCCTCCACGATCAGCAATATGGCTTCACCAAAGGACGTTGTACCACCGACGCCGGTGTTACCCTAATAAAGCATATCTTTGATGCGTGGGAGAACTCACAGAACGCCATTGGAATCTTTTGCAACCTGTCTAAGGCGAAATTAAATCTCTAGGAGCTCTAGTTAAAATGGGCGTTCCTCAGAGATCGATACTAGGTCCGTTTTTATATTTTTGGTATATATTAACGACCTACCTCAAGTAGTTGAAAAACAAGCGAAGGTAGTGTTATTTGCTAATGATACCTCTTTAATTTTTAAAGTATATAGATAGATAGATAGATAAATCATTTATTGCTTGAAACATGGTTTTATACAAGGTGTTTGTTATAATAATATTATTATTTCAGTGCTACATGTTTCGCCGAGAGCTTAGCATGCAAATTTGTCATATTCATAAAATCTCTAACATTAATCATAACAATTATAATATCATTATTATTATTACATTATCACTATTATTATGTATATATTTATAAAGTATAATTTCTTATAAAATATATATAAAAATATAAAATACAAATATTCTTATATATATTGTATAAAAAAAAAAATGTGCTCCACCGACAGCAAGGTCTACGACCCAAGCTACCGGTGGTCAGGGCTCCAAAGAGAGGAACCTCCTCACAATGCGTGCCGTGTCCAACATTACTGCCTTCTGTATCAGGCCCTTCACCCAACTGCCTAGCGAGAGCTTCTCAAGGTGTTTATCGAAGCTCTTCGCTCATTATTATTATTATTACATTATCAATATTAAATTATAATTATTATGAATGTCATACAATAATTTTGAGTTTAATAATAACAGTTACATCATCGATAATTGGCATTTTAAAATAAAACAATACACACAATGTCCATAATAAAATGTCAGGACTGGATGCAATGATTAATACGTCATAATTAATGAAGTATATCTGAGATTGTCGAGCTCCAAGATTACTTATTTTCTAAAAATTCTTTCATATTATAAAAACACTTTTCGATGAGCCACTTAGTCAATGTGTTTTTAAATTGATTCATTGTCATTTCTCTTATGGATTTTGGTACATTATTAAATATTTTTACACACATATAATAGGAGTTCTTTTGGTGAAGTGAGGTTCTAGAACTTGGTAATAATAGTTTTGTTTTATCTCTAGATAGATGAATCTTATATTCACTGGCTTTTTGAAATAAACGCGGATGCTTTCTTACAAATATTCCAACTTCCAAAATATAAAGTGAAGTTAACGTTAAAATTTTTAGTTTTCTAAATATTTGTCTGCATGAATCTAATGGTCCTATGTTGGCAATCGATCTAATACACTTTTTTGTGACACGAACACCTTATGAACATTCCTCGCGTTTCCCCACAACAATAACCCTTACCTTAACACTGACTGTACATACCCGTAATAAGCTGTTATTGCAGCCCTTTCGCTTACTGTTCTTCGTATCCTTCTCAGTGCATATACGAATCTAATTATCTTTTTACTAACAATTTGTGTATGTGATTTCCAACTGCAGTGCCTATCTAGAATAATGCCCAAAAATTTAAAGTCAGTAGCGTTTTCAATTTTTATGCCTTCATATGATATGTTTAAATGTTGGTTGTTTGCTTTATAATTCTCCAATTCTACAACTTTTGTCTTTGATAAGTTTACACTTAAGTTGTTACTACTTAACCAGTTTGTTAGAGATTCTATAACCGTATATAAGTAACTATCATATTGGGAGTCCTCTTTCTTGCCAGCTATAACAACAGATAAGTCATCCGCAAACAACGTGCACTGATGAGCGGTTACTTTTGGTATATCATTAATATAGAGCAAGAAGAGTAAGGGCCCCATAACACTTCCTTGGGGAACTCCTGTTACGTTCATTTCATAATCCGATTTGAATGTGGCTAGTGAACGTTTGTCATCAATTCGGTCGATTTCTACACATTGTATTCGATTTTTGAGGTAGCTACTTATCCATTCCAGTGCTTATCCGCGGAGTCCGTACCGACCACATTTATTTAATAAAATTTCATGCTTTACAAAATCAAATGCTCGGGTCATATCAAAAAATACAGCGGTAACACGATTTTTCTTGTCAATATTTTCAGTAATATATTTATTTAAATTAAATGCAGCGAGAGTGGTAGATTTATTCTTTTGGAACCCATTTTGTTCCGGAACTATAACATTGAATTTATCTAAATATTGTATAATACGTAGATACATAGCCCTTTCAAAAATTTTGGAAAAAAACTGGAACAAGTGTGATTGGTCGGTAATTATTTAAATCTTGTTTGGAGTTCTTTTTGTGGAGAGGTCTCACAATAGAAGTTTTAAGTTTTTCAGGAAATATCCCTTGAACAAACAAAAGCTTTATTAAATGGGATAGTACTATTGCAATTTCGTTTACACAGTTTTTAACAATATATGTACATACAGAGTCATAACCCACAGCGTTGGTATTCCTAAGACCTTTTATTATTTTTATTACTTCCTCCTCAGAAGTTGGTTTTAGAAATATTGTAAAATCTAAACAGTCAATTTGTGAATATTGGGGATTAGTTTCACTTTCTGTATTAGACGCTGTAATATAGTGCTTATTAAAGGCATTAGCTATTTGTGTCGCATCATAGATTATTGCCCCATTGTATTCTATGCTGTCTATGATGTTACTATTACAGTTTTCGTCCAGTTTATTTTTAATAATCGTCCAAGTTGCCTTGCACTTGTTTTTTGACCTACTTATAAAGTTATTACATACAATCTTTTTTGAGGTTCTTATACAATCGTTTAGTAATTTATTATATCTTGTGTAATTAAGTTTATTTTCTTCAGAATTATTTTTATAATATAAGTATCTATATTTCCGGTTAGTTATTGTCGATGTTCTGATACCTTTAGTTAACCATCTAGGTCCTGTATTGTTATATGTCATTTTTATTCTATTTACGGGAAAACTTAAATTATACAGCAATGTAAATATTTCATGAAATTGATTAAAAGCTTTGTCACAATTTGTTTCATTGTAAACGTCAGCCTATGTTAGAGATGATAGATATTTTCTGAATTTCAATATATGTTCTTTGTTAAAATCCCTTTTGTGAGTGTACCAAAACGAAGAATTCAATTTTTGTTTTAAAATTGGAACAGTTATATATATATAGTAACTTAGAATATAAGTGAATTCACTTGAATGTGAAGAAAACCAAGATTATGGCTTTTGAAAGGGAAGAAACCAGAACGAATGTAAGGATTTTGGTTGGTAACGATGTGCTGGAGCAAGTGAATGAGTTTGTATATCTTGGATGCGCCTTCAGTAAGGATGGGAAATACACCGCTGACATAGAGAGAAGAGTGAGTGCAGGGAACAGAGTGAATGGTGCGATGGGAAAGCTACTCGGGAGCCGGCACTTAAGCCATAAGGCGCAGCTGGCCATACATAACGGAGTTCTTGTCCCTACGCTGTTATATGGTAGCGAGAGCTGGGTATGTAAGAAGGAGAATGAAAGTAGGATAAATGCGGTAGAAATGCGAGCTCTGCGGAAGATGTGCGGAGTGAAGCTGACCGACCGCATTAGCAACAGCATAGTAAGACAGCGAGTAGGTATGAAAGATAGTATCGGTGTAAAGATGAGAAAGGGCATGCTCCGTTGGTTCGGGCATATAGAAAGAATGCCAGAGGAAAGAATGACAAAACAGATATACAATGTGAAAGTGGAAGGATGCAGGTACCGGGGAAGACCTAGACTATCTTGCCACGACCAAATAAACCGAGTCTTATCTGATGGAAAAGTCAAAAGTCTCCGTAACCGGCGAGCGTGTATGAGACGAACTATGAGAGTCGAGGAAGCCAGAGAGGTATGTAAGGAAAGAACCTGTTGGAACTCTGTACTCTCTGCCTACCCTGCAAGGGATCTGGCGTGAGGTTATAGATAGATAGATATATAGTTACAGTACAATTAACATAATTTGACTTACTGTATAGAATATTTATTTTAATCGTGAATTGCCTTTACCAAATTCTGAATTATAAAGTCTAAAATCTTAATGTCAAGTCTCTAATCCATATAATTCTTGAAGCGCATGGAATAAAAAACATATTTTTTTTGTAAAATAAATATTCTCAACAGTAAAACATCTAAATTCATCTACCGCTTTACATTTTCTGGTTCCAACGTCGTTTATTTCCGAGCGCGCGTTCAATTTATCCGTCCCTTATTATTCTTATGTATAGTAACAGCATCACTGTTACTCTTCCGGTCGATAAATGGTCGCTTGCGATAGGCTCTTAACAATAAGCTGATCGCAGGTAAATCACTGACCACGATTTATGTTTGGCCAACCTTGGCCAACCGATATTGGCAATGGAACCGCGCTTCCGTTACAATTTTAATGGGCTATTTATATTGGTATATTTACGCACTAAATGACTCACTGATGGCAATTTATCATTTACATTTTTTTTAAATATGCTGTTTTGATATTCTGTAGCGTAGAGCTATAGACGATTAGACGTACCTTATAGTTTAACGCCTTATAAATAACTAATTTGTGTATTTACTGGTATGTAACCATTAACATCAGCTAGGTCTAGTGGTTTAGGGGTAGGACCGAAGGCAAGAACAAGCCGGTTTTATAGAGTGGTAGCACACTCGGATCACTAGATTGATCCGTGGGCTTATCATGTGACCCACAATTATTTATTTGGATGTTACATATAAAATTCATGTTTGCTTTTTGGTTATATCCTTCGTTATGATATTTTCGCTTCGACATTTTTTTTTTCCAAGAAGTATGTATCGAAGTGAGTGAAAATAACGATTTATACAAATTGTGATTCAATCTTGTATTTTAGAGGTCAGTATCAAATTATTACTTTAAATAATTTAATAATATTGTTTCTGGTGTTTATGCTATTTGAAATAAGCACAAAGCCACATATTGTCACAACGTACAGCCCACGAATTGATTTATGGAATTATATTTTAAGCCACGCACTAAAGTTCATTTGTAGGTATACAATTCATCATCATCTCATTAGTGCACATAATGTACATTTTAGTAGAATAATGTATCTTATACTACAATAATGTATCTAAATACAAAATTTACTACATCGACTCACGCAATTAATCCTAAATAATACTACTAATGTAAAAATATAATAATATCAGAATATTTTAATCACGCAAAATAATTAAATATAGAATATACAACAAATAGAGTCGAACATTTAGCGTGAATACTGTATCATTAAAAGGAATACTGTATCTAAGCGTAAATAACGTATCTTTGGAATACCGTATCTTTGTCAGCTATCTATTATGTTCGATGAGGCACGCGTAGAAATACACGTGTATAAAGTATAGAGAAAAGTTGAGAAGAGTGAACAATGTATCTTTCCACTCACTTGTTGTGTATCCGAAGTCATCTTCTTCCTCGGGGTCTGCGTCTTTCTCTTCTTTGGTACGTTTCACCGCGCCAGCCGAAGCACGGTCGATCTAAGATGGAAACAAGAACAAATTATTCAATAAACAATCACAAGAAACCGGCTATAGTAGGTATTTAACTAAAGGTGAATAATGAAAGCTATTTTTTTTATTAACCTAATGGGACACACACTGCTGGGCAAAGGTCTCCCCCTCTTTCCCCCAACGATCTATATCCCCTGTCAATAACAGCTATTCTGTTTGATACGCGTCGAGGTCATCGCGTAATGAAAGCTATTAAAATATTAAATATGTACCGTGTTATTAGGTTTTTATCGTGGTTTATTTTTGTTTTTAAATTCCTTTAGTTTAAAAGCACAAGTAAACCGCGATAATATCCGATAAATAGTTTTATTTCATGTTTAATATTCGCGTGAATCGAAGAACGCAATATTAATATATCATATCTAATTATTATCATTTTAACGTGTGAAATAGTATCATTATAGGCGCATACAACACTTTTTAATGCGGGTATTAATTTTTTTACACTTTTCCATTAAACTCAAAATCAAATAGTTTATTTTGTGTAAGCCCTGCGGGGGCGTTTACAAATAGTCAATTAACACTTTTATTTAAACGATTTGAACTACTAATCTACTACCGGATCGGAACGCGGCCTCCATTGAGAAGATTCGGCGAAGAAACTCAGCGGGCTTGTGTTTGTTAGTTACTTCTCTTTCTCTTTTTTCTTTTATTTTTTTATAATCATGTTGTGTGGATACAATATTTAGGTGACGATTAAATAGTTTACGATCTAGCTCCAGTGTGATGCCTTACAATCGAGATATGAATATAATAATGTTATCTGTTAAGAATGTCTAAAGGATCCCAGATGCCCACAATCTGCACCCGTTCACGAGTTTGACTGCTGGAACAGCCATCACTCCCCTCATCCATATTGAGTTCACCCGCGCCAGACAGCCACCGCAAACAAAGACATTATAGTGAGCATGACCAAACCAGAACCCCAAAGACGGTAGTCAGATTGTGTCTACAAAGAAGCATTACTAACCTCAACTCCCTTATCGGAATAAGTCCTTCCCTGCAGCTCTCTCTCGTCTTCTTCATCGCTACTCTCAGAGTCAGAATACTCCGGTTTCGACGGCTCTTGCTTAGTAGATGACTCTTTCTCATCTCCTTCTCCTTCCTTCTCTGTTTCATCTGACTCTTTCTCTACGTCAGGCTCTGATGTTACTGTTATCTATAAGAAAAGAGGTGAGTTATTTTTTTTTCTTTAAAAAAAACCTAGCCCCACACTAGGCATTATTCCTGTGTCGTGGGTACGTTTACAAACATGAATTCACATGTACAAACTCTCAGACGGAAACAAATATTTGTGGGTCACACAAAGATTTGTCCCGTGCGGGAATCGAACCCGCGTCTGCTCAATTCAGTGGGCGGAGGGACTCAAGCTTTAGCTACTGGACCAAGCCATCCGTCGCATATATCATCGTACATTTCCTCATTTTGTTTCACAATTCGAATATTTTTTATTCATGTAAACCATTACAGTATTTATGAATCGTCAGAAAAGTAACAAAGACTCTACCACCACTTCGGAATATCATTTCTGTGGAGGAGAATGGCAAGAACCTCCACGGTTACTCTTTTAAAATAGTATTTTTACATTTTCTTTTTCCTTCTACATTTTGTAGTGGGATATGGGAGGAGGATGTGAGGCACAGGGAGGTTTCAGGTCTGGAAGAGGATGTTCGGATCAAGTTTTCTCCCTCCGCAACATCGTAAAAAAGCATCTGGTAGTAGGCCGGAAGGTTTTCTGCGGTTTTGTGGACCTGGAGAAGGCGTTTGATAGAGTCGTGCGAAAGAGACTTTGGGACATTTTGCCAGAGTATGGTATAAACGGCACCCTGTTGCGAGCCGTCCAGTCCACCTACGTGGACAGCAAGGCATACGTACGGGTGGGTGGTAACATGTCACCTTGGTTTGACGTTAAAATCGGCGTCAAGCAGGGTTGCGTGTTGTCCGCTAGACTGTTTATAGTGTATCTGGACAAAAGTCTTCAAAGACTGAATGCGATGACTGAAGGGGTAAAAATGGGTGATCTAGTGATAAACCACCTATTGTATGCAGATGACGCGGTTTTGATAGCGCCAACAGCCCCTGATCTGCAAACACTAGTCACAGTTATGAGAGACGACTGCATGAACAATGGCTTACATTTGAATGTGAAGAAAACCAAAATTATGGTTTTTGAACGGGAAGAAACCAGAACGAATGCAAGGATTGTGGTTGGTAAGTGAATGAGTTTGTATATCTTGGATGCGCCTTCAGTACGGATGGGAAATACACCGCTGATATAGAGAGAAGAGTGAATGCAGGTAATAGAGTGAATGGTGCGATGGGAAGGCTACTTGGGAGCCGGCACTTAAGCCGAAAGGCGCAGCTGGCCATGCATAACGGAGTGCTTGTCCCAACGCTGTTATATGGCAGTGAGAGTTGGGTATGTAAGAAGGAGAACGAAAGCAGGATAAATGCGGTCGAAATGCGATCTCTGCGGAAGATGTGCGGAGTCACGCTGACCGACCGTATTCGCAACAGCGTAGTAAGAAAGCGAGTAGGTATGAAAGATAGTATCGGTGTAAAGATGAGAAAGGGTATGCTCCGTTGGTTCGGGCATATAGAAAGAATGCCAGAAGAAAAAATGACAAAACAGATATACAATGCGAAAGTGGAAGGATGTAGGTGCCGGGTAAGACCTAGACTATCTTACCATGACCAAATAGACCGTGTCTTAGCTGAAGGGCAAGTCAAGAATCTCCGTAACCGGCGAGTGTGTATGAGACGAACTATGAGAGTGGAGGAAGCCAGAGAGGTATGTAAGGAAAGAACCTGTTGGAACTCTGTACTCTCTGCCTACCCCGCGAGGGAGCTGGCGTGATGATATAGATAGATAGATAGATATGGGAGAACAATGTAAGCTATCAGGTGGGTTTAAGTTAATTTAAACAAATTATATTATTCATGTGAATGGCTACATAGTTCCCTAATTTACAGGGAAAAAATGAGAAAAAAAAAGATAAATTTACCTAAAATAATAGAAGGAAGATAGAGAACATTAAATAATAATAGCTGAACAAGTTATCCATATTCAATCAAGTGGAGCTGGAACAGCCCCTATCCAAGTGTTTTTGTCTTTTATATAATCATCTAGTGTAAAATAAGCTCGCTTACCAATCGTAAATTCAAAGCTTGTATTAAATACAAGCTTTGAATTTATTTTCGCTAAGTTTAGTGACGTCAAGAGGAATTTTATTATGAAATTTTTGACAGACGAAATTGCAGTTGATCTAATTTATTTCTATGTCGCGTATTATAGAAATGCCTATCGCCTAGCTGATTAAACAGATCTATATTTTTTCTTGTATACATTATGTTTTCATAAATATACTGACACGGTTAATTATACAACGTGTAACTTTAATAACGCAAGACCTCAGACACCCCTATTACATGTTTTACAAAATTCATATGATTACCAAATATTCATTTATAAAGAGTAAATTACCATTTTTATGAGAACTTTGATATGCAAACTAATTACGAAACCTAGCGGACACACCTCTGCAACCCCCGCTTGGGATTACCCAAGCCCAAATACCCGTCACGCCTACATAGGCGTGACTTTGTATCGATCTATCTATAACCTTACGCCAGATCCCTTGCGGGGTAGGCAGAGAGTACAGAGTTCCAGCAGGTTCTTTCCTTACATACCTCTCTGGCTTCCTCGACTCTCATAGTTCGTCTCATACACGCTCGCCGGTTACGGAGACTCTTGACTTTTCCATCAGATAAGACTCGGTTTATTTGGTCGTGGTAGGATAGTCTAGGTCTTCCCCGGTACCTGCATCCTTTTACTTTCACATTGTATATCTGTCTTGTCATTCTTTCCTCTGGCATTCTTTCTATATGCCCGAACTAACGGAGCATGCCCTTTCTCATCTTTACACCGATACTATCTTTCATACCTACTCGCTGTCTTACTATGCTATTGCTAATCCGGTCGGCCAGCTTCACTCCGCACATCTTCCGCAGAGCTCGCATTTCTACCGCATTTATCCTACTTTCATTCTCCTTCTTACATACCCAGCTCTCGCTACCATATAACAGCGTTGGGACAAGAACTCCGTTATGTATGGCCAGCTGTGCCTTATGGCTTAAGTGCCGGCTCCCGAGTAGCTTTCCCATCGCACCATTCACTCTGTTCCCTGCACTCACTCTTCTCTCTATGTCAGCGGTGTATTTCCCATCCTTACTGAAGGCGCATCCAAGATATACAAATTCATTCACTTGCTCCAGCACATCGTTACCAACCACAATCCTTATTATTATTATGTATTTTTTTATAACAGTTGGAATCCATTCATGGTCCTTATTTGCTATAGCCGTTCGGCTATAGTAAATAAGGATTATGAATCGATCGTAAGAGTCCAGCGTTTGGTGGACGTAAATATAACTTAGAAAATGCAGGATAATTTCATTGTGTATGCTACAACCATATGGAATACCATTAATTGATTATTTTACCTTATTACCGTAATGCGTCTTGTTACGTTGTTAATTGGTCATAGCGAATAAGGGTCCTGTTGCCGATTTAATTAGAGGCACTCGTAGCGCTGTGTGACCGCGGTTCTTACCGATCTTTAAGCAGCGTTCGACTCGGTCGACCTGAGATGGGAGACCGTTGTGGCGTTTTCATATATACAAGATGTAACATAATAAAGCAAAACATGAAAGTAGTTTATTCTAAATCGATAACAGAATTTATTCCAACTATTTTAAATGTATCTTACATTTTTTTTAAATTTGCAAAAAATGCTTTTACTCCTTCAGTGCGCCATAAAAAACTAAGTTTATTCTTGATTCATAGCAATAAGAAGATTAAAAATGCATCCCTAACCCGTATTTCACAAAATGCACACATACACATACAAGTTTCATTGTTAATTGGGCTATAAAAGTGCTTAAAAAAGGGGTAAAAACCTTTAAATTTGGAAATTTGGTTGTCGTTTTGAATTTATGAAGCAATTTTCTAATTGGGGTGTCTGAGGTCTTTCGTGTATTATGTTACAGCTTGTATATGTCTCCGTGCTTCAGAAGGCACGTTAAGCCATTGGTCCCGGTCACCACTTAATTTGGTAGTCGTTAAGCCGAGTTGGAAGCCTAATAGGTGGCTTGATCATTCTAACGGCAGGGGGCCACAAACCTGTCTCCACCAATCCGAACTGGATCCGCGTGGTGAAGTAGGACCTAATCTCTCTCACCTCGATTTGTGAGAGAAGGTCTTTGCCCAGCAGTGGGCAGTATAGGCTGATATAGGCTTATACAATGGTTCCTTTACTAGCATGAAGACCATCAAGTTGCTTTACTGTGCGTATGTTCGGAATCATCTCGATTATGCAAGTCAGATATGGAATCCCAACTACGCAATCCACTTTGACAGACTCGAACAAATACAAAAGGAATTCACGAAACATTTAAATTACAAATTTAAAATTTCAGCCTTGAGATATGAAGACCGCTGCACTCGCTTCCATTTACTCTCCTTATACATTCGCAGAAAAATTTCCGATGTTTGCTACCTAACAAAAATTGCGCAGTCCAAAGTCGACTGCCCTCAACAACAGCGAAAATATATTTAAACATTCCCCCGCGACATTGCCGCCCTAGACACTTGTTCCATACTCGATTCTCACATACCTGGTCCCGTCGTAATTCATTCTTCCTGCGCACATGTAATATGTTTAACGACTTAATGAAGTCCAAGCACCTTACATTAGATCTATATACAATAGAGGTGGGGCAACTAGTAAAGTTGCCCCACCTCTATTAATGCTGTTCTCACCAAACACTTCACCACCTCCTAACTATTATATCTTTTTTTTGTTTGTTTATTTACTGTTTCCTTAAACTTTTTCATTTGTTTCATTTGCATCATTTTGTTTGTTATTAGCGATTAAGCAAATTATCTATATCTTAAGTCTATATGTGGAGGCTTGTAAATGGCTAATTGTAACTATTTTATACTATTAACTCTGTTATGCTAGCTGTAAGCCCCTCAAATAATTAAAAATAAATAAAATATATAAATATTATTATATTATAGGTATATATAATATAGGGCATAGGTTACTTTACACGTTGTATAAGAGTATTTTCATTGCTTTGGTCTGTGGCGTTTCAAGTATAGTAAATGAAATCATTTTGTTTAAAAAGGCTACGCACTTAGCAGCCATACCGCTTGTAGCCGCATTTATTATTTATTAAAGTAGCTATACCATCAACTTAACACTAAAGATGGAATGAGACAAAGAAATCTCTACATGTATATACAACATTGTTGTTAGCACATCAGCTCCTTGTCATAATGACGTCTCTACAATAATGCAGGTTTCTTTGTAAGTATGACGACAGACCAATCTTAATGAATAGACTTTATATAATCATATAATAATTTAAACCTACAAATCCTGTATTACGCATAAATGGCGCAGGCTGGAAACATTCGTAACAGCCATTGAAACCAAAAAAAAATACTTCTTCAGGAAAAACTATATGTGTGTGTGAATGATGTACGCTGTTGGCCGCGAGGCCTTTACAGCTTCACCGGACTTAAAGGCGAGCGTGCCTATATTACTAAAAACTATATTATCACGCCAGTTCCCTTGCATGGTAGGCAGAGAGTACAGAGTTCCAACAAGTTCTTTCCATGCAGACCTCTCTAGCTTCCTCTAGTCTCACAGTTCGTCTCATACACGCTCGCTGGTTACAGAGACTCTTGACTTGCCCTTCAGATAAGACACGGTCTATTCCTAACCTAGGTTCTTTTAATACATAATATTACATTGTTTAAATATTAAATTAAATTTATCAATAAAATAAACACTGTCACGCCTACATTCCCCAAGTAGGGGTGGCAGAGGTGGACTGAGTGCACCCACTTTCCGCCGACGATGTTAGGTCCCATGTAATAAGGGGCGAGCCTATTGCCATATGCCGGGCACTATTCCACACCCCGAACTCAAACTGGGAAGTTTTCGTTAGAAAAACTGCATTTGTCAGACTTGAACTCGGGACCTCGGGATCACAAAGCGATGCGCTTTGCCACTAGACAACGAAGTAGATAGAAATTGATGTATTGTATTTTATAATTTATCACCTTTAAACATTTATCATCAGATGACGTGATGAAAACGAGTAGTTTGTAGGGCTTTGAAAGTGTAGAGTGCTTAGCACGAACCATTTGACGTTAAAGTAACGTTATGTATGAATCGTGACGTTTACTTTTATTTAGTAAATTTGTGTGAAAAGGACGGCATATCAACTCGACAGCGTCATGCTAACGTTAATCTCTTTTTACAAGTTTTTATTTAACTTGCAATGTCTGTCTGAAACTCTCTGTCTTTCCGGTTCAAATCTTGCCATCCATTTTCCAAGCACTTGTGGGTATCCGATTGAGCTGAAATTTGTCACACGTATCTAAGTCCAATCCAATAATCTGGTACTATGTAGCTGGTCTGCTGATGGAAGCGGAAGGTGGCCATACAAACATGTGAACTATACAACATAACCCCCTCGTGTTTAGGCTTTTTAGATTGCTATTGACAAGAACTATACAACCAGTATTCAGGGTCTGATGATTAAAGGTGGCCAATGGAACCACATAAGTACTGAAAATAAATCCGCCGTGTTTGGGCTCATTGGAAATCTAAAGAGAAATGTTTTGACGAGTACCTTAGACCCGGATGGTGCCCAGGGTCTGATGATGGAGCCGGAAGGACACCCTAGGAAGGCCTTAACTAAGCAAAATATATTCGTTGGGCTTTTTTACTATAAAAGCTTGTTTATTAAAAGGTTTTTTAAATTAAAATTATTACAAACAAAACAATAAGTAACCCTACACTAGGTGTTATTCCTGTATCGTGGTTGCGTTTACAAACATGAAAATTTACATACACAAATACCCAGATCGAAATAAATATTTGTCGGTTACACAAAGATTTGTCACGTGCGGGAATTGAACCCACGACTATTTGACCCAGTTGGCTGAGCGGCCTAAGCTCTTAACCTCTATTTTTCTCTGTTTTATTAAATCTGTTGTTTATATATTTTATCTGTTTGTGCTAAGTACATAAAGGGCTTAAGACAAAAACCTTGTTATTAGAGTGACGAGCGGGTAATCGTGCTGTGATGTTCATGTATATTTAGTAAATTTTTAGTTTGGTAAGGACGGCATATCAATTCGAAAGCATCTCGTTAACGTTAATTTGTTTGTGCTAAGCCCCCTGTCATGACTTTACTATGACAAAGTACTAAAATTTTAACATATTAATCATTATATATTAATACGTGAAGCAAAAACTTTGCACCCCTTTTACGAAAATTGCGCGGAAGGAGAAGTATGAAATTTCCCACACTTATAGTTTATATAGAGGAGTGCAGAATGCTAATATTTTTTTAAAATTATGCGTAAAAAATACATTAAATCAATAAAAAAACATTAAACATACTCTTTTGTTTATTGTAAAGGTCAAATTGAGAATAGATTAATACTGTTTGTCTTTAATATTACTTGTCTATAGTCTTACTGAATGTCAAACATAACCAGCAAATGATGAAAGAGTAGGTCGAATTTCGACCAATGGGCGACCACTAGTACACTGAATTGTTCGTAAGGGTAGAGACAAACATTTTATCTTTAATAACTGTAACACGCCGTATCTAAAGTTAATAATATTAACACAGCTGGTCTCGGAGACGTCGCATAAATTTAAATATTTTCGCGAATCATGACTTCTGTTTGACAAACGGTAGATTTACGATTGCTCGTAATTTATCGGTGAAGTCGAAATGACAGTAACGACTACATTTATCAGCATATTATTTGTATGTTAACTGAATTATTGCTTTACACGTGTCTGTTATTAAGAACAATTAATTTGATTATTTTTTTTCGAAATAAATCTAACGTTATTTTTTTTTTGTATTTGATTTATTGCCAAATTGCTAAAATTTAGATTTATATATTAAACTCGCTGTACTATTTCACACCCTTAAAATTTTTTTGGAGACAAAAGAAGGCCAATCAAAAATCTATTCAGCCGTCTGAACGTAAATAGGTAACAGATAAACAGGCAGACAGACAGAAATACTTTCGAATGTGGCTCTTGTGTGTGTGTATTATTTTTTATAACAATAATAATATTTTTATTTTGCCCGGATGGCAGCTTGTGGCGAGCTGTTGGTGAGTAACGACACCACGGACCCGAGTGCTTCAGGGAGTCGGTCAGGGCCCCTAACTCGGCGTGTCTTCGTCGGTCGAGTGGAAACCGAAGGGTGCCCGCAGAACTCTCGGCTCTGGCTAGCCTTAATTGGCCGGAGAGGAGCCGTGAGAGCTATATCGACGTAGGAAGATAATACGTTCCTACGTCGATGTACTCAAGGGGTGGAAGTGTTAAAGGGCATAACGCCGCGAGTAACTTCGGAGAAAGCGCAGCACACCTCTCTACACCCCTGAGCCGCTCACACCGGTGTTGGCCTCAGTTGTCCTAGGACGACCGTTTGAGGGCACATCTAGTAAGCGGCGAGTCACCGCCACCACGGGTACTTAGGTATCACTATTTATGGCCGGTGGCCGTCCACTTTGAAATAGTTTAGTTTTTGTCCATCAAACCTCATTTATATAGCCCTTGTTTTCTTTCCATAGTTTACAATAGTCGTTGCACCTGCCGGGGTCAGTTCTCTAGTTGTTTCTTCATTTTCAGCAAGTGATCTCAGCAGGTGGCTTACATAACATTTACTTCTCGCAAAGGGCCTCTACGTGTTGGACCCATGTCCCCATGCAAGCCTTTCAAAGGTCCGGGTAAAGCCCGTGAATCTCAGCGAGATACATATATAATAATTTAAGAAGTTTTTTTTTTAAACCAATAGCGCGCCTTTATGTTCTCTTAATAAATCCATCGTCAAACGTGGAACGCAATCTAGATGAAAAGTACTTGTGAAGACTAATCTAACGAGGCTAAACACTAGGGGGTGATGCTGTGTAGTTGACATGTTCCTATGATACACCTTCCGACTCCATTATCGGATCAGGGCCATGGTACCATATTTTTACGTTGTCACTAAACTATTTAAAAAATGGATCATAAAATTTGAACCAGTAAGACAAACAGACATAAGAACAGCACTGTTCTCTCGTTAAATAAAAGCTTGTAAAAAGAAAACTCTATCACGCATAGACTTTGAAGAATATAAATTCTTCAATTATTGGCACGTGGTCCAGACTGCGAGTCTTATTTATGTCCATGCAAAAACCGACCTTCGCTAAGTAATCGGTCGGCCATGTCACTGCATATACTAGGTCTTTTACTGACCTTGATCTCATGCTGCGGCGTCTTCTCAACAAAAGTCGGTGCTGGTGACTTCCTGGCTGCGAGTGACGGAGACAAAGGAGGTGATGAAGCTTCCACGTCCGATGAGTCTGTGTTCTGCAAAGAAAAAAAATATATAGTCTGCCTAGTAAGGCAGTACACATCTTGCTGTATTCATCTTGAGTACAAGATGTATACAGCAAGATGTGTACTTAAAATGATTTTGATGAAATTTGTCTAGGAGCGTTCTGCATTCATTGTATCCTAGAGATGAGGATCTTCTTCCTTACTCTGATCGTGTACGTAGTTATGTGGTTAAAGCAACCCTCTAGAAGTAAAATATCTAAGTACAGCTCGCACCAATCTATATGGCCAATCTGAATGTAGTCGATGTAGCCGCGTACCAATGCGCAGAACGAAAAGTTCTGCGCATCTTTGCTTACTGCGCATCGGTACTCTGCTACATGCAGAGCAGTCATAAATATTGGCATGAGCTATACTTAAGGAACACTTACCCATGCAAGTAAACTCTGCACGGTGAGCGTGACAGTGTCCCCTGCTGCTTTGATGAGCTGCACAGCGTGATCATGCTGAGCTGATCTTACGCACACTCCGTCCACCTCCAAAATCCTGTCCCCTGTCTACAAAATACGTGGCTTTAAATATAGACTTATATCAAGAAGCTTTTGAACTGGATCCTTGCTTTCTCTTTCAACAAAGCACATTGCCAAATCCAAAAAATTATTCTCATTGCGGTGCGTCAAAAGACATGAATTTACCTACAACTATATCATCAAGTGATCCGACCAAACTAAGCTTAAGCCACTGGGCCAAGCGTTTGCCGTTGTCTTGAAGCCTTCATGGATGAATAATTAATAGTACAATTCTTCAGATTCTATTCGAAGATATGAAATAGTAGTAACTACTAGTTCGACTGGTGACCACGAGGCCCTCTAAGTTTGAATGCTAAGTCGGACAAAATATAGTAGGTAATCTTAAAAATCTCAATAGGTGTCCAGAGTCTAGAATAGTGCCTAAGGAATAAATTAGTCACGCGTCTTTTATATTAGGGCCTAAAACCCTTGCCAATATTTGAATATACAGTCTTTACTATTGTCTTCTTCACCTTATGAAACAAAGTTTAAAAACTTACTTGGAGCTGTTTGCTGTTTCCTGCAGGACTATCAGGAACCACATTTTTGATGAAGATGCCAAATATCGCCTTCTCTTCCCCGTCGTCGCTATCTCGATTTGAGATTATGTCCACCTGGTGAATAATGATGTTTTTCAGGCTTTTTATCGTGTCTTATCTAAAGGGCAAGTCAAGAGTCTCCGTAACCGGCGAGCGTGTGTGAGACGAACTATGAGAGTGGAGGAAGCCAGATAGGCATGTAAGGAAAGAACCTTTTGGAACTCTGTACTCTCTGCCTTCCCCGTAAAGGATCTGGCGTGATGATATAGATAATAAAGATCGAATTCTGAAATCGTGCCCAAATTTCCGTGACTGACGAGCGTATAAAAAGAATTATAAGAGCAGAGGAAGCGAGAAATGTCTGTAAAGAAATAATCTGTTAAAACTGTGTAGTTTCTAACTAAACTGCGAGAGATCTGGCTTTCTGATGTGGTTAGATAGACAGAGTATGAGATTTTATTTTGCAGCAACATGCTGAGTTCTTAACCCCAACATAACCTCTTATGTTCGTAGCTGTGTAAATTTTTATTTCCTCGTTTTTGTGTGGGGTATTATTTATTATTATAATCCAAAACTGTGCCACAGCAAAACAAGGGATCCTTTTTTTTATTTATCTTGATGTTCGATCTCGATATCTGCAATCTTATTGCAAGTTAGATGCAGCACATAGCCAGTCGTCGTGGTGACATTTGAGGAGGCCTTCATTCTGCAGCGGAAGTCTTTTGCAAGAGCTGATTCCACTTTTCCTGGGCTTGCCGCAATATCGTTTTCTGCTAGAAATTGGTTACATTGGTTAGGTGCTTGTTACCTTGCCTCCAACGATGCTGACACCTAACGGTGATCCTGGGGCGCGTTTAAGCGTGACCTTACGGGGCGGACCCCAGCGCTGGGCCGCTAGCGCCTCAGCGCGCCTCTCCGCTGATACCGTCACCGTCATTATGGGTAGGGGGGCGTAGCTGTAGGGCAAATAGTTATCAGGTGAAATGAACTCTATATATATATGACCATAGGGTTCTATTTGTAGCTACCTAGAATTAAACCGTCAATT
The DNA here is from genome assembly GCA_905147815.2 of Phalera bucephala. Classification (NCBI taxonomy): domain Eukaryota; kingdom Metazoa; phylum Arthropoda; class Insecta; order Lepidoptera; family Notodontidae; genus Phalera; species Phalera bucephala. Next base: position 3,127,094 of record LR990632.1, on the reverse strand, counting down.
AACTCGATGCACGTTGAACGTGACAGAGTTGGGTTCATCATGGCGCTCTCTGAAGGAAAGGTATTTGTCCTACTGTGGAGTTTTCGGCTGATAATGTGTGTTGTGATAGTTTATTGGTTTATGTTATGTATTGACTAGACTTTGCTTCCTAAACAGTGCTGAATAATGAAATATTGTCTTGGCCAACCATTAACTCACCCCTGATCTGATTGAAATTGTTTTAATTAAAACGCAATTTTCAGCCATCGTCCCGAGATAATATGCATGTGTCTTTATATAAAAAAGGATGCTCACTTTTCCCTCACGAAGATTTAAATCATGTATACAAGTTGAAACCGGTAGTCACTTCAATTGAATAAGTGCGAAATTGCATCTTAAGCACCTAACTCGCCAGAGTTTTCCCCACTATTCTTTGGAAACCTTTTTTTAGTGTTTATGGTGCTGTAATTCTGTATGATTTTATTAATTAATAATATTGAGACTGTTAAGAAACTGTCCCACTGCTGGGCACGGGCCTCCTCTCCAACTGAGAGGGTTTAGGCCATAGTCCACCATGCTGGCCCAGTGCGGGTTGGCGAACTTCACACACCTTCGAGAAACTCTTAGGCATGCAGGTTTCCTTACGATGTTTTCCTTCACCGTTAAAGCAAGTGATAATTAATTTTAAATACGCACATGCTTTCGAAAAGACAGAGGTGCGTGCCTGGGTTTGAACCCGAGACCTCTGACTATGCAGTCTAACGGTCTAACCACTAGGCTATCACTGCTTATTAATTGTTAGGTTTTAATTTCCTATTTTTTACAAAGTATTCTTTTTCGTTTTCGTACCGATTTCTGTACTGATGTAGTATGTTTCCTATTTTAACAGGTATTTCTTTAAATTTTCTCTAATTCCTTTATTAATATTTATATTCCTATTTCTTGTTTGGCTGGACTAATACTACTGTGTTAATTTATTTTATTCTTTTCTTTGTTCTGTTCCCTTTCAATGTTCCGTTTCCTTTACGAACTATTCTAGGTACTGAGGTCGGTTTGTTTCTTCTACTGTGTATTCTGTTACACATACTTTTGATTCAGTATCTCTTTCTTTTAAACACGGCCTCGAGCCCCTATTTGCTGGCATCGTCATGATGTCGTTGTGTCAACTCTATGTTGGCTAGCGGCTCGAGGTCGTGCCTGTTTGTTAACGTGTAGGATCGTGGGTTTGTTCCTCGTTTCGCACCCCCTTCCCTTTAATCTTGCTATACTTGAGTGTATAGCAAGTGCAAGTGGGTGGGTTATACCGGCTCGTATGTTTGCTCGTATGTTTGCGTGGTAACCAATAACATTGGTTGGTGCGGGTATTAGGAAGGGGTCAAACTTTTAGTGAACCTGATTAAAGGTATCGTCACATAGCGGACGCGGCGCGACGGGAGCGCGACGGTAGCGCAGCTTGGGGAGTTGTAATGTACGGGAGACGCCACACAGCGCAGCCCTGCTCGGCGCGACGGGAAATGTCCCGACGCGATCACAAACAAAGCTCGGAACGGTTTAACCACTAGGCTATCACTGAGAGATATACAAGATTTAAATTCCGAAAACATATGTATACGCCATTATATTCTATTTAAAGTATAAGTAAATATAAACTTTGTGTAGCTTTTCCATTAGCCGTTCCCACTGTTATAAAATAGGGTGGTATACCCAAGGATACATAGTAAACGCGTCAATGAACCAAGGGACATAAAAAAAGTTCAATGTAACAATCAAAAAGAGCGAATGAATAACTCAATGTATGACCAATCAACACCAACAGCCAACATATACACCGAGTAACATCGAGAACATAAGTCACACAATTTTGTTTTTTAAATTTTACGTAGCCCTACACTAGGACTTATTCATGTGTCGTGGGTGCGTTTACAATACATGAAAATTCACATACACAAATACTCAGACCGGAACAAATAATTATAGATCACACAAAGATTTGTACCGTGCGGGAATCAAGCCGGCGACTATTAGACACGGTGGTTGGAGCGGCTTAAGCTCTTAACCACTGCGCTAAATCGTCCGTCTTATATAAATAATAGACTCGCCGGACGCCGTCGATGCGGTGCTTAAGACTGTCCTACCATATCAAATAGGCCGCGTCTTATCTGATGGACAAGTCAAAATTCGTCGAAACATCTTTGGGGTTCTGGTTTGGTCATGCTCACTATAATGTCTTTGCTTGCGGTGGCTGACACACAGACACAATAGGCGGAGCGGTCCGTCCGTAAATAGGCCTAAATTTATCCGAATAGGTCTCAAAAATTCATCAATAAAATGTTGTTAGTGACATCTGAATATTAAAGAATATTTAACTTTTTTATTTTACAAAACCCATAACATTTTAAATTTATTATATTTTATTTAAAACATCTAAATGATAAGCCTTAAAAAACTCGACTACCGAGCAACTCATTCGAATTTCTAATCTAATCCATCAAGGAATATCTAAAATATGGCAAGTTGATTAAAATCCCCCTTTAACCAAGGTCAAAAATATCAACTAAGTTTAGAATTATCAATTTAATGCATGTTGCATCTGCTTATAATATGCTAAAAAATGTTTCTATTTAGAATCACTTCTGTATTATGAGCGGACTCATTATTGTCGCTTTAGCGTAAAAACTTCGGGAAGACAATTTTCTATTTCATTTATGGTACCTAATCTTTGCAGTTTTTATAAAAATTGTCCGGTATCCATTTGTTAATACAGACTGCGCCTTAAAAAACAATTAATCGAATAAACTGTAGCAATAATCATTTTAGAGGCGCTCGTAGAGCTGTGCCACCGCAGTGTTCTTACCGATGACCAAGGTTGAGCAGCCTTCGACTCGGTAGGCCTGAGATGAGTAACCGAATGTCGCATTTTCTTATTCGAGCATCTCCGTGCTTCGGAAGGAAAGTTAAGCCGTTAGTTCCGGTTGCCACTTAATGTGGTAGTCGTTAAGCCTAGTTGGAAGCCTTATAGGCTTGATAAGTTCCAACACCAGGTGGCCACAAACCTACCTCCACCAATCCGCACTGGCCCGCGTGGTGGAATATGACCTAATCTTTATTTTAAAGGGTGCAGGTTGCACATTTTTATACTGCTTCTTGCAAAGTTACTTCTTTCGCACATATAAGATTTTCACTCTAAAGCTAAGTTTTAAAAATTAAATAAATAAGATATAGGTGTGAAGGAGGAAGGTGTAGTATGCAGCAGTACAGGATGCACATAACGAATCAATCAGCGCACGACACGGGCCGGCGACTGCCAGTTCGCGCCTTGTATTGTGCTACACTTTGTGTCACTTGGTGTATAGTGTAAGTCATATCTTGAGAAATAAATAACTGTCAGAATCAAGACACGATTTTATGCTCTTATAAACCGTCAAGGGGCTGTGTGTGCTAAATATATTTTATTCGTTGTACAAATCTGTAGCTTTTCGAATCTCACCGATGACTTAGATAACTTTTAAAACTAAAACATCAATAATTAATATATTAGGTCCTCGCCTATGTAATTGCCATTTTACATGTAAAAATCGAAATTACTTTTTCAAAAAAAACTATTTATTTAATTAATCGAAGTATTGGTTTTTATTTGTCATTTTAAGAGAAGTTCGTTGATGCCTCTAGTATAGAAATCCTGGGGACGGGAATAGATGAACATATGACCGCACCCTATAGAGACTGTTTGTGCGTGGTCGCGATCCTCAGCGGTGAGGAAACGAGAATGAAGAAGATGAAAATGGAGAAATCTAAAGAGTAAGGAAAGAGCCTATGGGAACTCTGTACTCTCTACCTCTCTAAAAGGAATCGCAAGGAATCTGACGTGATGATATAGATAGATTTAATCAAAATTGACTAACAACATCTAACAATATTGATGAAAATGTAGAGTAGAGGGTAGCATCACCCTTTGGGGAATGTAGTCGTCAACGTATTTTGAATCGATTATTGATAATTTATAATTCAAGCCCAAGGGAACAAACATGAAGATTAATTAACTGAAGATACAAGAGTCAAAATCATTTGCATATAAGTATCTTTCAAACTTAATTTGTTCAAAATACTGCATCGTCCAATGCATATGGATGCAGGCTAATATAATTTTGCGCTCGGCCGAGCGGAATAACCGAGCTGATGGTTATCTACCGCATTAGCCCTCACTACCAAAGGGCACGTAAATTAGCAGGCTACGGTTACATGTATTATCTAACTTAGGTGTTAGGTTTTGCTATTTACCTACGTATATACCTCTGCCTCGTTGGTGTGCTTGCAAATAATGTTCGTAGCTACCACTAGGATATGTCTTCTAATCCTGGCTTTTGTTTTTCGACTGAAGAATTTCCAGGCATTCGTAGTCTGGGATTGTGCCCGGTATAATAGCTATAGGGACGTTACAGCGTCGGCAAAAAGTGGGGCTTCACAGTCCACTGCTGCTTGACGAATATAGGCTTGCTACCGAAGGGCGATTGTTACGAAAACAAGCCTTACAGTAGTCGCATATGATTTATAACATCTGACATGTTATCCTTCTACGAAAAAGATCCGCATTAAATCAAATAGCGCGCGCTTCCCCGCTTTCCTGTTGACACCATGTCACAGCCATTTCTCCGCCACCACGCGCGCTCATTGTACAAATCAAATAGCGCGTGCTTCCCCGGTTTCCTGTAACACATTTCCGTCCCTTTTCCAAAATCACTCCCACGAAAAATATCCAGCAACCGAGAGGAAAGATGTTACACATCAAAAACTATCGAATGAATCGACAATTGTAGTTACACACATTCGATTGTCAATTCATTCGTCCTCACAGAAATACAATCGAATCACAATCGACGAACGAACGGAAATCGTCGGTGCATTGCTAATGCGCAGGGCACATTCGATACTTAACGTTTCGATTGTTAGCAATGATTTTTAGATGATTAGTTATTTCTGTCGGCGAAGGTCATTTAGGTAAATAGCATAAGCTGCAAAGTAAGTTGGGAATATCGATTGAATTATAGATACATTCAAATAAATCTAACGTAGTTATTATCATTAAACCTACCCTGCAAGAGATTTGGTACGACAATAGATAACCACGAATTCCTAAGTATTTTTGTGATTTATACTTACCTACCTATCTTCTACAAATACTACTTTAAACATGTCCCGATTCAAATCGATCCAAAACAATCGATGGTACAATCGATTGGGTCTGTCGATTGCTTGATAATACGTGCGCGAGCTCTAAGAGCTCGGTTAACAATTTAACAGTCACCCAAAAATCAACGAATTGTGATTGTTAATCGATTGCATTCGAATGAACCGAACAATCAAATCATTCGATTGTTTTTAGTAATAATCGCCCATCGCATGCTTGGCGGTGTTAATTTGTTTCTAACTATCACACTGCAAAACACGCTTCTGCAGTGCTCTACGTATCAAATAAGAAAAGTAGATACAGAACACCCTTGCCTCTGTCACAATGTTTCTTTAGATTTGACATGAATCCATGTTTAGTTCGTTCGCACGAGTAATCTAAACTAAGATAACTATTATAAATTGCAATAGGCTAAGGCTTAAAATATCTTCCTAAAGCGCAGTTTCCACCTAAATGGATATAGGAGAAGAGAGGATTTTCTTAGCATGCAAAATAGTTTTACGCTGTTCTATGTAAATCAACTGCACCGTTTCTCTCATAACAAAGAAACCTAGGACTGATACTGGTTTTTTTTAATAAAAAACTACATTTGTCCGACATAGACTTTGAACTTAGGACCTCGTGATTGCAACGCGTATTACTAACCACCAGAACAACGACACAGTCATTATCTTTATTCAATTATAATATTTCACAATGCCAACTTACCGATATTAAGCCACGACTAAACTCCAACCACAAAACATTTCAAATTCCCAACTATCACGCAATAATCGCCGACTTTTTACACTTATCGCCAAATATACAAACTATCCCCGAATATACGCGCTATATATCGCCGAATCTTCAGACTATCACCGAAACTCTGTCGAAGGCGCACGTTCGCGGATGACGGACAAACGCACCGTAATGGGACAATGAGGTCGCGATCTCTAATTCAATTACGGGCATTAGCAATTTTCTAATAGGGATTGGATGAGGCACTGTGTGATTTGTCGATATCGATATGATATAGAACGGTCTCGAAATATAGCAACGGTCTCGATTCTGGCGTAGAGGTAAAATTACGGTATTATTGGAAATGTTGGTAGTACTTTGAACAGTCGATGGATATCTAGGAAGTTAAAAACCCATTGTTGCAGCCATAAATACCTAGTGTAAAAGAAGACCTAACGTGTCTACCACATAATTACAACTAGACTCTGCATCGCTCACACTACAGGTGGGGACCTTGTTTTTATACTATATCATTATGTTCTAAACATTTCAATATTTGAACCAAATCAAAATTTTATACACATATTTAGCCGAAAGACATCGACTACATTACGATGACCTTACAAAGATTGCTAGAAATACCAGCCTTCTGCTGTAGCTTTTACCCACACGCTTTTAATAAATAATATTTTAGAGTGCGTGGCATCAAATAACACATTTTAAAGCGTGTTTTTTTAACAACATTAAAAGTACAAACACAGATGGTATATACTTATCCCGTAAAACTAATATTTTTTTATCGTAATGATCATGGTCAGGATATTAAGCCAAAGTTATAAAATTCTTGTATTCTCATCGGTCTTGATACCAGTACCAATTTTCAAGTTGGTTAATGGGATGTCTTGAAGTTGATGACAATTTCGTTAAAATATTCCGTTATATAAATATTTACAGATCAAGCAAAAGAAGCGTGTTAAAAATGATCACTTTCATCCACACAACTTTTGACCATTTTGTTTCTATGCAATGACTGAATCAGCCGGTTTCTTCAATTTTATCGAATTTTATTTCGGGACTAAATTTTTATTATATTTTTGTAATTATTAAGGTAAATAAATAATGCAACAATATCTAAAACTGCTTATTTATAAAATACACCACGATGGCCGATACGTATTATCGATACCAAACGACCCATCACTATCGCATTGTTTTCTATAATCCGACATAAGCCCTTCAGAGAGCGAAGCTAGACATATTACCTTTTTTTATTTTTTTTACTATTTTGATACCTATATTAATATATAAGCCTTTAATAAATTGCTAGTAGAAGAGATAATCCAAGCGAACACGCACCTCTAAAGGACTTTTAAGACCATAAGTAAAAAAATGAACGAGGCCTACCTACTATAGATCCTTACATACAAATCAATGAAGAAGTATATTTTTTATGTGTCTTAAATGCAAAAACCGGGACCAGTGACTCTTTTGCACGCCTTTTAAAGCACGGAGACGCTCAAATATGAAAACGACACAAACAGTCACCCATCGTAAACTGGCCGAGTCAAACGCTGCATAGCTTTGTATTATATATTTGTAATCGCTAAAATACTACACACTATGAGCCTAGCCTATACGCTATTCCGATTGCCGTAAGATTTTATGTAAACACATCATAAAGTTCTTCCCAATCAAGGAATATCCATACCAACATTATAAATTCGAAAATAACTCTGTCTGTCTGTTACTTTTTCACATCCAAACCACTGATTACATTTTGATCAAATTCGGAAAAGACAGATTTCACCCAGGGAAGAACATAGCCTACCTTTTGCTTCAAAAAAATGTAGCGCTGTGGAATACAGGGCTGAAAATAACAAGAACGAAGTTGCGAGTACAGCTAGTCGTCAATATGATTAAATGACATTAACCTACGGAGCCGCGACGTGGACTCTCACGATGGAACTGGTCCGTAAGCTAAGAGTCGCTCAGCGAGCTATGGCAACCATGCGTAAGCGCCGGCGCGTCTTTGATGCGCAGAATACGGGCCAGCTCTAACACAGTGGCGATGATCGCGGGTAGGCTAGAATGCCCTTTCATCCGGCAGTGTGCCAGCAGACATGTCGCTGCACCAATGCCAGAAAAAAGGTATTGAAAGGGAACAACTCAGGGTAGTGACTTTTGTAATGTGACTATTTGATATTATTTAATTTATTTGTGATAATTCTAATGTCTGGTTATATGGGTGTTTCTTGCCTGGAATAAATGAATTTCAATTTGAATTTGAAATATGGAGAGAGCTATGCTTGGAGTTTCTATACTAGATAGGTTCAGAAATGAGACTATCCGGCATGGAACCAAAGTTTGTTTATCTAGATTTTCGTAAAAACGGCCTAACGGATTTAGATAAAATTTGGTACACAGATGGTATATTAGCTGGATTAACACAGAATAAGACTTTTTATTCCGGAAAAATGTAAGGACTGCTTAAAGGACAAATCAAGAGTCTCCGTTACCGGCGAGCGTGAATGAGGCGAACTATGAGAGTGGAGGAAGCCAGAGAGATATGTAAGGAAATAACCTGTTAGAACTCTGTACTCTAATACATAAATTCTGTCTAAAGTGAACGTTGGCAAAGTCATGGGCACAAGTTTATACCATATATTCCGCGTTAATCAAAACCAGAACCTATATAACTGTATAGGAACAGAACATAGTTAACTCATAGAATAACTTCTGTCTATCTATCTATATCATCACGCGAGATCCCTTGTGGGGTAGGCAGAGAGTACAGAGTTCCAACAGGTGCCTTCCTTACATACCTCTCTGGCTTCCTCTACTCTCAAAATTCGTGTCATACACGATCGCCGGTTACGGAGACTGTTGACTTGACCTTCAGATAAGACTCGGTTTATTTGGTCATGGTAAGATAGTCTAGGTCTTCCCCGGTACCTACATCCTTCTACTTTCACATTGTATATCTGTATAGAATAACTTCATTAGCATAAAAGACCAGTACAACTTTGCAGACAATAAATTAGGTGGATGTTCCTCTAGAGACGAAGTTCATTACTTTATGGACCTCCATCGCAACACTTAGTGATATTAAACCAACCACATGCGGGCTTTCACCAGAAGTTTGAAAAGTATTGGACCCTAGGGCATGAGGTCACGCGATGTAAGAATAGAGATCATAACGCTAACTATATCTATCTCAGTCTTATTTTTTTTTAATCATGATAAGGTAGAGACTTGCGTTATATAGTGCGACAAGGATCTTTTGGCACTTAGATGATGTCAATTTCATCAAGGAGGACGTTGGTTTGAAATTATGGTTAACATTTAGTAAAGGACATTGTTCTGCGCCCATACATGATTTGCCCCAGAACCAACAGCAATTAAAAAATACTTGTATGATTTCTAATCACCCATAAATTCTCTTAAGGCATTTATTGTTAAACGGACAAGCGGGGGAATCGCAATATTACACAAAAAGTAATAGATTTTGAGGCTATATTTCAGTAGCCATTTATACATACTAGTTGTCGCCCATTGGTCGAAATTCGACCTACTCTTTCATCGTTTGCTGGTTATGTTTGACATTCAATAAGACATTAAAGACAAACAATATTAATCTATTCTCAATTTGACAACAGACTTTAACAATAAACAAAAGAGTATATATGCGTGTGTGTGTCAAATACATGGTAGTGTGTGTGTTATGTTTTTTTTTTATTGATTTCATGTATTATGCATTATTTTAAAAAAATATTAGCATTCTGCACTCTTTCTCTATATAAACTATAAGTGTGGGAAATTTCATACTGCTCCGTCCGCGCAATTTTTGTGAAAAGGGGTACAAAGTTTTTGCTTCACGCATTAATATAATGATGAGGTTATATTGTGTGTGTTGACATTCAGTAAAGATGTCGGCGACTTCGATGTAAGTACTTACAATTTCTTGAATTATTCATTTTAGATTGCAAATTGTCCGTTAGATACTGATATTTGCCATTATTTTAATAAAGTAGATCAATAATGATGGCATGGGTCAAATTTCTGTTGGTTCTGGAGCAATTTTCGACATGTCCTTTTCCTGCTTCCAAAGAGATATTTACTTTTACTTACTTTTACTTTTTTAAAAACGTAGCCCCTTACTAGGATTTATTCTTGTGTCTTGGGTGCGTTTACAAACATGAAAATTCACATACACAAGCAATTGGATCCGCGCGGTTACTAATCAAAAAAAAACTTGGGAAATCTTCATAGCAAACGACAACTCTGCGACTGTCATGAAGGGATATTTCACTTAATGACAGTGTTGAAGCCGCTATCATAAGCGACATAACAATTTTTAAACGATGCATCATGTGTCAAGTTGATATATGTCAAAAGAAAAATAGGCCAGGAACCGTTAACGACGCAATATCGGCGCTTATATTTTCAAAATTGTTCTTCAAAATATACGCTTACATACTTGTATCAGGTCGATACGAAAACTAAAAAAAAGAGCGGAGTTTTATTGAGCACAGTGTCTGAATAGACAGACAGCGTTAGTTCCGATTTTGGCCGCGGGTCAAAAAATCCTTGTACGACTGTACATAGCTGAGAACTGGATGACAATTAGACGGACAGCTTGTTTCAGTGATTAAGAGCTTAAGCCGCTCCGCACACTCGGTCGAGTAGTCTAGTTTGTTTGTTTCGGCCCAGGTGTTTGCGTGTATAAATTTCGTGTTTGTTAAAGCAGGAATAATTTCTAGTGCGGGGCAACGTCTTTCAAAAAAAAAATATGATTATTCTCTCTCCGCATCTAGTAGCGATGGAAGAGATTTTTTTCTTAATATGCAAACAAGTTACCATCCTCGAATTTTTCTAAGAGTGCAGTTGTGACACATGATCATCTGTTTCTTACAACTATTACTGCACTGCAAATTATTATGACCTATAAAGTAAGTTTTCTCAACGTCAGCTACACCTTATTATCTATCTATCTATCTATCTATAACCTCACGCCAGATCCCTTGCGGGGTAGGCAGAGAGTACCTTATTATAATTTTAAATATATCGATACATTTGAAAAACGTTTATTAAACTATTTAAACTTACCTTATTCCATTAGGCAGAGATTCTGTCACACCTCTTTCGCTTCATCTATAGTCTATTCCAATCAAACTTGAAAACTTTTTTACTCAACATAAAAAATGCAGTAATAGTCTAGTGGTTAGACCGTTTAACTAAAAGTCGGAGGTCTCGGGTCCAAACCTAGGCACGCCCCTCTGTCTTTTCCAAGGCATGTGCGTATTAAAAATTAACTATCACTTGCTTTAACGGTGAAGGAAAAACATCGTGAGGAACCTGCATGCCTAAGAGTTTTTCGAAGGTTTGTGAAGTTCGCCAACCCGCACTGGGTCAGCGTGGTGGACTATGGCCTAAACCCTCTCAGTTTGAGAGGAGGCCTGTGCCCAACGGTGGGACAGTTTCTTAACAGAGCTAATATTATTATTATATATAAAAACATCGATTTTTTGCGTACAGCATTTTCATTTCGATGTATATAAATACCGCCTTTGTCGTCGTCGTCTTCATATTACACTTGTTATAGATTGCAATCACAACTAGAATATCTAAAAATGGTGATGGTTTGTTGACAAAGTTTTAAAGTTTGATTGGAATAGACTATACGTTCATACATCTTCTCATGTATTTCCGTCGATTAAAGGTTTTGCCACTTAGCTGAAGAGTGCTCTTTTCCAAGAGACCATTAAAAAGTTTGTATTTAAATGATTATTTTATACTTTATCATCTGTTTTAAAAGTACTTTAAGTGTAATTATTATTTGATGACCCTAAATTGTTAAGTAAATTATACATGAATTAAATAAGCGAGGTTAAACTTAACGATTTGGTGAATACTTTCTTTAATTACCATTTGCTTGGCTATAATTTATCAATATTTTTTCTCCTAAGACAATAGAACTATAAAATTTTATTCACAATAGCATCACGCAATTTCAATAGTGACTTTGACAGTTTGAACTTGAATATAATATTATAGTAAGCATCACGTTTTATGAGATAAACCTTCATAAGTGATACACAAGTAAACATCAGCTGTAAATACCCAGTTATAAAATTCATTTTCCTTTGAATACATTGTTCGTAAATAAGGACACTAATGTTCATTGGATGATCAATCTTATTTATGTAGATATAAGGTTTTAATTGTTGTGTACTGTTGTTGTAAATGTCTAAACAGATAATGGTAAGTCCGTCCACTGTGTAAGGCTTCATCGCATTAAGATCACGTGGTTCACAGGAAATCTTTCACCATTTCATTGTATTTTCCAACTATTTTTACAGTCCAATATTTTATAGGAATAAGATTAACTGTTATATACAACATCGAAAGCAGAAATATTGAAGAAAAATGTTAATGTAGGAGGCATGAGTGTCGTATTTCAATCAAAAAAATTAAGTTACATAAAAAGGGTTAATATTTTATGACATCATAATAAATCTGTTACCATCTGTAAAACAGGTCTCTAAACACAATGACACCAATATCTTTAATAGTTAAAATATGATTGCATGTTTACCAAATTTTTTGATTTCATGTGCATCACGTATTTTGTTTTAAATTATTTTGTACATTTACCTATATACCTATTAAAAACGTATTTATTTCTTCTTCCAAACTTGAAATCATGATGGGAAACAAATCATATTAATCCTATATGTACGTAGAATGTTGCAGAATCTATGCTAATAATTTTAATTTAAAAGCAAGCTTTTATAGTATAAACTCGACAAAGATATCTTGATTAGTTGAGGAGTTGCTATAACTTCTTTCCGGCTCTATCTTCAGACCCTGGATAACATCCGGGTCTAAAGTACTCATCAAGACATATCCAACGACCCCAAACACGGCGGAGTTATGTTGAGTAGTTTGCTTGTTCCATTTTCCACCTTTTGGCTTCATCATCAGAACTGAACACTATCTCGTTGTATAGTACTTGTCAATACCAATCTAAAAAGCCCAGGGGTAACGTTGTAAATTTCACATGTTCCTATGGCCACCTTCCGATTCCATCATAAGACCAGCTCCATGGTACCATATTATTGCATTGTCACCAAATTCACATACGTATGCCAAATTTCAGCTCACTCAGGTGCTCGCAAGTGCTTAAAAAATAGATCACAAGATTTGAACCGGAAATACAGACAGACATACAAACATTGCAAGTTAAATAAAAACATGTAAAAATTAAAAATAATCAACTCACCTAGATCTCCTCAAAGAGACTGGAAACTTGAGCGGGCCAGCCGACTTCCTTCTATCCTTAACTACAGGCACCATCAAGAGATCCTCATCATCTGTTTCAGAACACCCACTATCCAGATTCACTAAGGCAGGAGCAGACCCTCTCCTGTTCCTAATATCTTTCGGAACTTCCAACATCTCCCTTATAACCTCACAGTATTTACAAGCATTCGCCTCAGCCATGTATGCCTGAGTTATAGCGTACGCGTAATTCTCCAAAAAACACTTATGACACCCAGGATCATAGTTGTTCTCTAAATCTGTTGATTCCTCGCTCGGTTGCTGCCTCAACTGCAGCTTCTTTGACATAACAACTATGTTATTTTCCAGTATTTTCTTCTGTTCTTCTTTGTGTTTCTTCTCTTCTTCCTCTAACTTCTTCTGCCGAATCTCTTTCAAACATTCCGCTTGATCGTTGTAGTATTCCACGCATTGTATCCTATCATGCTTTGACGGTTTAGTTGGACTACGTTTTCTTTTTTTACTAATGTTTACGTTCAAGGGCTCGATACGCAGAGATTTCATCTGTTTTATAATGTGCTCTTGAACGTACGGGTGGGTGTACGTCTCTTCCCCACCCGTGGGATCGACAATGTGTTTTAAATCTACTATTTTGGTACTTACATCGTTATCTTTGTGTTTAGATGCTATTTTTTCATGTTTACTAAACTCTTTGATCTCTGTATCCCCGTTCATTTTACGAGCGCTTTTTAATGTGCACTTTTGTGATGACGAGTCGTCGTCCAGACACGTTTCGTAACCGTCTATCTCGTGGTCTATATACAATAAGGAATTGTTTTCTTCTTGAACAGTGATTCGAGTGGTCGCATCATAGAAACTAGCAGTTTCGTCGTTTGGTGAATTCAAGCATTCTTTCCAACTTTCATCACTTTTGACTTTTTCTGGAGGTTTCCTACCGGTTTTTGCGTCGCATTCAGTCCAATATTTATCGAAGCTAATTCGTTCTAATCCCGTAGGTGTTACAGCGAATACCATTTCGTCTGAAGTAGAAATATCTTTGCTCTGCTGTTTAGACAAACACCTCTCGCCTTCATTCTTTCTATCAGCTGACTTACTTCTAATCTCGGCCAGTTCTCTTGGAGTAACTAAAATATCATCCTCAGTTATTGTCATATCATCATCATGGTCTAAAGATTCATCAGATTTTGATAATTTAAGTTCGGTAATTCCGTTAATTTTGATTTCTGTATCGATTTTAATTATGCCCTTTTTAAAAGATTTACTTTTTAGCTTACAATCGTCGAAGCTTAGGTCTCCAAGTCCTGATAGTTCATCGTCTTTGATAGAAGCTTCTTCAGGTTCTAGACATATTTGTACTACTTCTAGACCCTCGCCGTATTCTTGAAGGCATTCGTGGAAGGAATCCATGCCAGTGTGATCATCAGACGCCAAGGAGTTTAAACATTCCTGTAGAAAAAGAACATGATGTAACTCGCATAGTGTCATTGAATACCTACTTTATTACATGCATTAAAGCATACACTATTCTATCTATCTATCTATCTATCTATAACCTCACGCCAGATCCCTTGCGGGGTAGGCAGAGAGTACAGAGTTCCAACAGGTTCTTTCCTTACATACCTCTCTGGCTTCCTCGACTCTCATAGTTCGTCTCATACACTATTCTATATTAATATTGTATTTTGTCTACTAAAAAGGCTTCTGTAGCAGCTTTAGTGTGGGTGTTACCGTTCCCTAGAACAATTCTTGATCCGAGATCGCAAGCGTCTGGAGCGTGCAGGCATCTTGTTAATGGTGCGTTACCGAAAGGCAGGGTAGTGTGAGTGACTCTATAGCTGTGAGTATTGCAGACGTACAGACAATACATAGTACAATCATTGCTTCCCCAAGACGTGGTCAAAGCAAGTAAGGTACAAGATCTAAAAGACCCGTGCCGTGACTTTTTTAGTATTATTAAAGTCCCACATATATTATTGTCTTACTCACAGAGAAATGGGAAACCTTAGAAGTTTTTTTTTGAATACAAATTAGTATTATGACCTTACAATTGCCATCAACATGCCTGGGCTTTTTTTATTTAAACTTTCATTAAGGGGCTACCGCGAAAAATACGAGCTTTTGTACGTCATGCACTTCAAGAAGTAAGTAGTAAATAGAAGATTAGATACTTAATATTTCGAAATATGATTTTTGACTCTATATTTTTGAATCTGGTAAAAGGAAAACAAGATTAAACGAAATTTTGTCAATAGAAAAAAATCTTAAGTCCAGAAAATGTAAAGCAATAGATCTCTATTGCTTTACATTTTCTGCTTTCAACGTGAAATGCTTAAGAACGAACCAATAGAATTTACTTAAAACATAGCGAATATTTGTAGCAAAGTTCATGTAAAGTCTTTTTATTTCTTCGTATAGTATTTTAAGAACATTATATAATTTGTTTTTGGAAATACGTCGTTTATTTCCGAGCGCATGCTTAATATATCTGCCCTTTATTACTCTTTTTTAAAGTAATTCACCACTGTCACTCTCCCGGTCGGTAAATGGCTGACCGCGGTAGGCCCTTAATAAAGAACGCAGTGTACAAAACACTTAGTGATAATTTCTATTCACCCTATTGTTCAGGTGCTCGTAGCGTTGAGCGACCGCGGTGTTCTTACCGATCACCAAGGTTAAGTAGCGTTCGACTTGGTCGGCCTGAGATGGGTGACCGTTTGTGGCATTTTCATATTCGAGCGTCTCTGTGCTACGGAAGGCACGCTAAGCCGTTGGTCCCGGTTACCACTTAATGTGGTAGTCGTTAACCTGAGTTGGAAGCCTTAAAGGTGGCTTGATAAGTTCCAACAGCAGGTGGCCACAAATCTGCCTCTATCAATCCGCACTGGGTCCGCGTGGTGGAGTATGACCTAATCTCTCTCACCTCGATTTGTGAGAGAAGGCCTTTGCCCAGCAGTGGGCAGTATAGGCTGATATTATTATATTATATTTAACCTATTGTTTACAAGTAGGAAACAATATAAATAAAACATAACAATACGATATGTAACGTATATTAACAGGCTGAGACAACAAAGCGATACATTTAACACAGATCTTTTGAAGCGTTAACATTTATACACTAATACTGCGGCCACATCTGCTTCTAACGCTGTGATTAACAAGTTAATTATCTCTTGTCTCATTTATGCTCCTGTCCACCTGGGGTTAAGGTTAGTGCCTGCTTGTTCTTTAAACAAGGCGTTAAATAACACTTTGGCGCATGTCAATTAATGCATTTAACATTAGCTACATCTGCGTACTGTCTTTGATAGCGCATACTTTAACGTATTACGACTCAGGTGGTGCAGGAGCATTACGCAACGCACACGTAGTCGGAGACAAGGACAACACTTAACGCGATAATTTATGCGTTAGGCATTAATGTTGCCATAGTTTAACATCTACGTAAAATGATCTTGATTGACAACAATTTAAAGCCTAAATTCGAAGACTAGGTATAAGAAGTGTCTTGCTTTTTAATTAGAAAAATGAACACGAACTTGTCTTAAGGTAGTGGCACACTTTTAAGACTCAATACTAAGCCTCAGTCACACCAGTCAAAGTTAACAATCACCGTTAAAGTTTATTTATGTTAAGGTAAAAACTAAATTAAAAATTCTTTATGGCAAGGGTTATTAGAACACAAAGGATATTGTCGAAAATTACCCCAGAAACAACAAAGATTTTACCTATGCCATCATTATTTATCTATTCTATTAAAATAATGGCAAATATCCGTATCTAACGGACAATTTGCAATCCAAAACGAATATTTCAAAGTATTGTAAGTACTTATATCGCCCATATCCTTACTGAATGTCAACACGCAATATAACGTCATATGTACTGAATTATAACCTCAAAATCTAATACTTTTTGTGCAATATTGCGAATCCCCGTTTGTCCGTTTAATAATAAATGCCTTAAGAGAATTTATGAGTAATTTGAATTTATACAAGTATTTTTTCATTGCTGTTGCTTCTGGGGCAAATCTTGTTTGGGTGCAAAACAATGTCCTTTCATTGTTTTAACTGACTATTTGATATTAACGTTCAGTGATGCCACACAGCCTTTTTTTTTTGCTTGTGGAAATCCTCATGGACTTCCGCCAACCTCGGGGGAAGCTGGCGGGGCATGTCGGACTCTTACCGACTAAAACCCTACGGTGGCCGGCACTGGCACGTGTCAGAGGGGCTCCGGGATCTCCGAGTGGAACACGCCGGTGCCCCCCTTGTGCCGCGCTCCGAAGAGCCCACCTCGGGAGGGGAATGCAACACAGCCTAACTTAACCCGAAGTAAAGCATTGTGAAATGTGAGATCGTGTCACATATAAATAAAATTTAAGTGATTACAATTATCGATATTAATTTTTGTGCAATAAGTGACTCAAGGTCTACGTGTCGACAATTATAGTAATAAATAACAGATCAACCGGGAGTTTTGGCGGGAAGTCGAAGAGTGATGTTGTCAATTTGTTTTAATTTCCAAAACTTTTGTTATTTCGACTAATAATGTGTAATGTTGGTGTAATATTAACCATTATGTGTTCTTATATGTGCATGAGTGAAGGTAATTGTAACAAAGTGATTAAACGTGCCTTTTCGAGTTCCCTCAAAACGGCCGTTGCAATTGGTATGTAAAGTATCCACCGCTTTACTATCCAGGGTGGGGTACTTCATTAATTTCATTATCATCGTTGCCATCAAATTCATCGGGGAGTCGAATTAATTTAAACAAACATGGTTATATATCTCACTGGACACTGGCAAAATACACCTAAAATTAGTGTGAAGCCATAACTTGAAGAAGTAGAACAGATCAACCTATACTCTGCCACTATTGGGCAAAAGTTCTACGCTGAAGAATTGAAGTAAGGGAGAATGAGTCATACTCCACCACGTGGTCCATTTTGATGGGTCACACACACGTTGGCCTCTTTTACTAAAGTTTGATTTTTTCTTCTTTGCTTCTTTAGGCGCGTTGAGCATTTTTGAGATGGGAAAAAACATTTGAACTCGCGATACTGTTACCGTTACCGACACCTCTGTATATAAGTATGTACATATATTATGTATGTACGTACATAGATACACATGCACGTTGTTCAAGTTTTTACTTCTGTCGGCACTCCCGGAGGGCCACTGTTGTTTTTTTCTGTACGTGACACTACACAAAGCTCACATTTCAATGCTCTATTTGGATAGCGTTTTTGAGTCGTTTAAATGTGCAACGATCCTTACATGTGTCAGTACAATTATTCAAGGATGTTTTGATTTTGAAATCAGAATTATCGCTGTCATGAACTGAAATGTCACTTTATGCCAGTCGCAGTGTTGCCATTAGTTAGAAAATTTACCCAAGCTCTTTTTTTAATTAGTAACCATGCGAGCCTGTTGAAATATTTGGAAGTAGCAACATTTTACTAAATGATAACCCTTATTTTACACCAACCCCTGTGAATGTCATCCGCCAAAATATACTTGTCGCACTGTATTTACTTGATTTTCTCATAACAGTTACCAAAGGGGAAATGGAGATATAACTCATTTTCGGCATGAAAAAATATTTCAATGAGTTTTATCTTTAATTAGGTACTGGACGGTTGAAAGAAATTTGTATAAATTCCAGATAACTAAATATCAATACAACACTACACTAAGTTATTACATCCAAAAAAACCTGACATAAAAAAGAATTAAAAAGCAAGAACAATTACTCAGTTTCACAACAATGTAATATGTAAAATACAAAACAAACTTTTCTCAGAAAATATAATATAAATAATTATCAAATGCAGCGAACAGTTATATAAAATCAGACATCTACTAAAATGTCCGAACTTGGAATAGGACGTTCAATAGAAAGGTGCATATAGATATTAAGATATAAATTTTAGCTTTTTTCTTTTTCACTTCACACGTAATTTCCGGCTCGTTCATTTATTTAAGTTGCTATGATATCACGTTATTGGCTTCTTTAAATTATTTAAGTTATACTCTTAAGCTTTCTATTGTTAAACGCTGTTGGATATCTTAATAAAATAACATAAATATTATTTGTAATTAAATAAATAAATAAAAATGGTTTATTGGTATCTCATACATTGTAGGTCTATGTAAACCTGAGGCAGCGGCCGTAAGTAATATGAATACTTGTGTAATTGAAATCATGAATAATTATAAATTTCAAATATTGTACTGGTTATTTATCTAGAAATTCATAAAAAATTGTTTTTTCTTAATTACACCGGGGAAAACCATTAGTTATGGCTCCATGAAGATAAAATTACAGTTTGGTCATATTATGGTACAAATAGTACCGAGATACGGAACACATCTGATTTAATAACGTTTATTCTTAGTTAAATTTTTTCTTCATCTATATGCATCTTATACTTATCATATATCTTTCTTTATGTCATGTCTTTCATACATTTTATATCCAAATTATTGCACTAAACAATATGTGCGTCTAAATCATATTTTCATTTCATTTAAAATACTCGTAAATATACAAAAACAATATGGCATCACTTATTATCTATGATATGTTGTAAATTACCTGTAGATGACGTCTTTTATTTAAGCAGAAGCATTTTTATTTCTTTAATATTTAATTCCATATTACGTAAATTGACTTTATCAATGATAGCTTGCTCTAGCACTTTGCTACAGTTAAAAGCTCTTTAAGCGTTCATAAAATACTTTGCTCTTATTATTTATTATATTATGAAATAAATTATAAGTTAACATTTATTTTATTTAACTTTTTGATATTTACTTTTAGTTCTGTAAAAAAACATCGTCACGCCTGGTTCTGTAACTTACAAATAAAATAGTACTCTGTAAGTTAAATATTAAGAACAAAGAAAATAGTATATTTGAAGTTGCTTTAGCAACATTTGTTATTAAAAATATTAATCTTCAATTTTAAAACATTACGATTTAAAGTTTGTTTATTGCTAATATTTTCAAGGAAAAAACTTAATCAAAATTACTTTGAAAACCAAAACCACTAATAAACTGGTAATCCTTCTACCTAAAGTATGTCGGTTTTATTTTTATGGATATTCTATATTATTAAAAACTATGAAAACGTGACTAGAAGTTCTATCACATGTTAAAATTGACTACTAACACTTTTGTAAACCTCAATAATTTTCAACAATAACTTAGGTACTCCGTTAATGTTAAATTGGGCGATTCAAATCGTAACTCTGTTCCTCAAATCTACGGCCCGAAATTTTCACACTTTCTATGAGACTCGCGAAGTCGGTCACTTTGCAAGTGTCATAGAATTATTGTGATTATTAAAAAGATATGGTTATCTAATTTAAACTTAGTAGAACTGAGGTATAATTCAGTACGCGAAATTTTAATACAATAAATAGTACATATCAATTTGTTTCCAAATTTATTTATATTATGTTATATTTCGCAACTATTATATAAATAGACACCAATATCTATCATCACAATATTAATTGTTCTTTAATCAATGTTTTTTCTTACGCTAATTCTTTCGCAACATCTTAATTCTATTCAGGTGACAACCAACTGCTAGCACTATTGTATTCATTATAATTGATTTAAAATATTTTATTATTCTAGCAATATCTTCACTGTAATAAATGTGTATAAAAACAAAATCCCACATGTACAATTGCTCACTAAAATAAATAAAGTATTTGGTACACGTTAATCTGTGTACGGTGTAGCGATTGACAACAGGACTCCAATGAAGAAGTGAAGTGTTTGACTTGCGTATTCATATTAAAGAGTAGAGCAGAGTTATCCTATACAGCAGCGAAGTCATCGCACATGCCTTCGCTATCGCCCAAATTGGCTGAATAGATTCGATCTGTCTATCTATATCATCACGCCCGATCCCTTGCGGGGTAGGCAGAGAGTACAGAGTTCCAACAGGTTCTTTCCTTACATACCTCTCTGGCTTCCTTCACTTTCATAGTTCGTCTCATACACGCTCACCGGTTACGGAGACTCTTGACTTGTCCTTCAGATAAGACTCGGTCTATTTGGTCATGGTAAGATAGTCTAGGTCCTCCCCGGTACCTGCATCTTTCCACTTTCATATTGTGTATCTGTTTTGTCATTCTTTCTTCAGACATTCTTACTATATGCCCGAACTAGCGCTTTCTTACTACGCTGTTGCGAATACGGTCGGTCGGCTTCACTCCGCACGTCTTCCGCAGAGCTCGCATTTCCACCGCATTTATTCTACTTTCATTCTCCTTCTTACATACCCAGCTTTCGCTGCCATATATCAGCATTGGGACAAGCACTCCGTTATGTATGGCCAGCTGCGCCTTTTGGCTTAAGTGCCGGCTTCCAAGTAGCTTTCCCATCGCACCATTCACTCTGTTTCCTGCACTCACTATTCTCTCTATGTCAGCGGTGTATTTTCCATCCTTACGGAATGCGCATCCAAGATATACAAACTCATTCACTTGCTCCAGCACATCGTTACCAACCACAATCCTTGCATTCGTTCTGGTTTCTTTCCGTTCAAAAACCATAATCTGGGTTTTCTTTACATTCGATTATAATATCAAATATCTGATTAATTTACAATATGCCTGAAATAGAAACATTCACGTCATCCATTGAAATTATAGTGCTAAAAGTTGGCAATTACCTTGTTTATCTATATTAATCTCATTTTTTTATTATATCTATATGAATAACATATTTTAGCGTGTACGTATTTAAGAATGGCCGCATTTATATTTAGCTAAGGCTTAGAAGCTCAATTTTGACAATATAGAATACTAAAAAAATGTAATTATATAGTGAGCATGAGTATTAAATGTGGACGTGATTTTATTAGAGCAGAAAAGTACTTACGTACCTAAGTATTTATTAATTCATAAAAAAATTGGAGAATTGAGATCATCCAATTCTCCAATTCTTTTTCTTCAAATAATCGTTAGGATGATGTCGCTGGCCGAACACAATAACTACACAAGCAAACAATTAAAGAATAATAGAAATTAAATTGTATAGTTTTGAAAATAAAGTGCAACCCCAAATAATCCAATTATCGAACTGTGCCTCTATTAAGTTGAGTTCAGCCAGTGAATTGTATCTACTGTTGGTCCAGACCATGGCGGAGTGGTCCATTAACCTGGCGGTCGTGGCAGAGCCGTACTACGTGCCGTCCTCCGAAAGCTGGGCGGGGGATACCGATAGTCTCGTGGCGATTATTATATCACGGGACGTCGGCTTTCTGTCCCTTGAGGCCGTGCGGAGGGGCTGCGGCTTTGTTGCCGCCTGCGTCGGAGGCGCCTTGGTGATCGGAGTGTATGTCCCACCCAGCTGGAGCCTCGCTGAATTCGAGCGGGTTCTGGTGCAACTGGGCTCCTTAACCTCGGGGTATCGCTCTGGCCCCGTTCTCGTCTTAGGGGACTTTAATTCAAAGTCCCCGGCTTGGGGGTCCCCTGCGGCTAACGCGAGGGGAGAGATGTTGGAGGAATGGGCCGCGGAGCATCGCCTGGCGGTTATCAACAGGGGCTCTGCCAACACGTGCGTGAGGTGGAACGGCGGGTCCATCGTAGACGTTGGCTTTGCCAGCCTGGGCCTGGCGCAGCGAATCCAGGGGTGGCGCGTAATCGACTGGGTGGAGACACTGTCTGATCACAGATACATTAGATTTGATGTCTCCGCCCAGTCTCACAATGTGAGCGAGAACAATGTGGGGGGCTCTGGCCCTCGATGGTCGTTGGCCCAACTCGACCCGGAGGCTCTGCTGGAGGCTGTCGAGGTTCAATCCTGGGTCCCGGCGACGGCCGGCCCAATCAACGTTGACCGGGAGGCTGAATGGTTCCGCGGAGCCATGTCCGCCATTTGTGACGCTGCCATGCCTCGTGTGCGGCGTAGAGCGGCTCGTAGACGACAAGTGTACTGGTGGTCGCCGGCTATCGCGCAGCTTCGCTGCGCCTGCGTGGCGGCGCGCCGCCAGTACACCAGGTACCGTGGGTGGAGTAGCCGAAACACGGCTATTGGCTCGGCTGCTCGGGAGGGGCGGCTCTATGCCGCATATAGGGCAGCGAAATGGGTTTTGCAGGACGCCATTCTGCGGGCCAAAGACCAGGCCCGAGAAGGTCTGCTTGCAACACTGGATGCTGATCCGTGGGGGCGCCCGTACCGGATGGTGCGCAACAAAATGCGCCCGTGGACGCCCCCCCTGACGCAGGTAATGGAGCCTCAGCTGCTGCTGGAGGTGCTGGCGACTTTGTTCCCAGAAGGAGCCGAGCACACGCTACCGGTGGGGCTCTATCTGCCTGGTGAGCCACTGCACGACGATGCCATACTTGCGGTGTCGCAGACGGAGATGGACGTCGCGACCCACAGACTGCAAGCTAGGAAGGTAGCACCAGGACCTTATGGAGTTCCGGGCCGCGTGTGGGCCATGTCCCTTGGCGCACTCGGCCCCCGACTGAGGGCGCTCTTCACTGAGTGCCTCAACCAGGGCCGGTTTCCGCAGCTGTGGAAAACCGGCAAACTGGTACTCACCAAGAAGGAGGGGCGCCCAACGGACTCGCCATCCGCATACCGCCCACTGGTGTTGCTCGACGAGGTCTGTAAACTCTTTGAAAGGGTAATAGTGGACAGACTCGTCGAGCACCTTACGAGAAGGGGGCCGGACCTGCACGAGAGCCAATTCGGTTTCCGAAGGGGTAGGTCCACCATAGACGCGATCCAGCGAGTGCGGGCAATGGCGGCGGAGGCAACATCTCGCGGGGGGGTGTTGTTGGCGGTGTCATTAGACATCGTCAACGCCTTTAACTCCATCCCCCATGGTACGATCTTGGCGGCCCTGGGCTACCATGGAGTCCCGCACTACCTCCGCCGCACGGTGGCAGACTACCTCGCTGGTAGACGAGTGACCTACCCTGGCCGGGAGTGCTGGCTCGAGAGGGACGTGGTGTGTGGTGTTCCACAGGGGTCGGTCTTGGGGCCACTCTTGTGGAACATCGCATACGACTGGGTGCTGCGTGGTGCGTTGCTGCCAGGAGTGGCGGTGACATGCTACGCAGATGACACCCTTGTCACTGCGAGGGCGAAGTCGCATAGGGGCGCGACAATGCTCGCGACGGCGGGGGTATCGCAAGTCGTAGGGCGAATTCGCCGGCTGGGCCTCAACGTGGCCTTGCACAAGACGGAGGCCGTCTGCTTCCACGGGCCCAGGAATGCGCCCCCTCCGAACACCCGCATAGTGGTTGGGGGGGTCAACATAAACATTAGCAGGCACCTGCGCTACCTGGGCTTGCTGCTGGACAGCCGCTGGACCTTCGAGGCCCATTTCAAAGACGCTGCTCCCAAGCTGCTGAAGACGGCGGGGGCCCTGGCACGATTGCTGCCGAATCTTGGCGGTCCGATGGCGCCATGTAGGCGGCTATACGTAGGAGTCGTGCGGTCCCAAGCCCTTTATGGGGCTCCGGTTTGGGCTGAATGCCTGACGGCCGGCAGCATAGCGCTGCTACGTAGACCGCAGCGCGTGCTGGCCATTAGAGTGACCCGTGGATACCGCACGATGGCCTTCGAAGCAGCTACTCTTTTAGCTGGAACGCCTCCGTGGCATCTAGAGGCGAAGGCCCTCGCCAGGTTGTACCGCTGGCGCAGGGAGGCCGATCCCGATCCTGGAGTCGCGGAGGCCAGGCGGAGAGAGCTCCGACGAGCCGTCCACAGAGAGTGGCGCGAGCTGCTGGAGCATCCCAGCGCCGGACATACCACCATTGCTGCGGTGATTCCCGTCTACTGGGAATGGCTGGAGCGGCGGCATGGAGCGCTCACGTACCGACTGACGCAGGTGCTGTCCGGGCACGGATGTTTCGGGCGGTACTTGTGTCGGATCGGTCGTGAGGAGACGGAGGGGTGCCACCACTGTGTGGCCCCAGTAGACACGGCGTCCCACACCCTGTTGGTGTGTCCGGCGTGGGATGGGCAGCGGCTCCAACTGGCTGCTGAATTGGGGGAACGGGCGCTCTCGCTTTCGGGCGTGATTTCGGCCATGGTCGAGAGGGAGAGCGCCTGGGCGGCAACTGTCGCCTTTTCTGAGGCCGTGATGGGAGCAAAGGAGGAGGCGGAGCGGGAGCGGGAGGAAACATCCTCAAATCCCGCCCGTAGAAGGCGTGCCGGACGGAGGCGCAGGGCTTACGCCGGCAATGACCTCCGCCCGCCTTGAAGATTGGCCTGCAGGCGTCGGGGGAGGGCTCCCCGACGTCTGACCAGCAGCAGGCCCAAGTAGAGAAAGCGCCGTGTCACGCGCGCTTCGTACGGAGTCAAACCAGAGACGTGGTCTGCGTCACTAGACTCAGACCGAGGCCCGCCCTGTCGCAGACGAAATGCCCACGAGGCGACCCCTGCGACAGAGCACTCGGCCAAGCGAAGGACACCGGGGGGTTTTAGTGGGTGCGAGCCCCACATAACTGCCACACCAAGCCTACTCTGGTGTGGCATTATGCGGCAGGCATTTCCCCCCGAAAAAAAAAAAAAAAAAAAAAAAAAAAAAAAGTGAATTGTATCTAGTTCAATTATCATTAAAATTACGTTCAGTTTTTGAAAATTAAATTTTATACTTGATTTATTCTGAATATCTGCAAGTAACCCTTTCATTGCTACCAAGAGTACAATGTATAGGTCTGGGTATTTCTGTGTGTTAATTCTCATGATTGTAAACGCACCCACGGCTACGTTATTTAAGAAAAACAATATCATCTTAGTGCACCGTATCAACTAACAGCTCTCATTTCTAATTGTTTATCAATCCACAAGACTTAATATTTGCTTTTTTTTTTGGGAACCCTAATAAGAATTAAAAACATTAAAAAAATCCCATATTTATTTTCTATACTTTCCACTTCATAAATATTATAACTGCTCCTTAGTTTGAAATATTTTGGAAGATATACACTCATTTTATACATAGCGACACGCCTATATTCCCTAAAAGGAGGCGGCAAAGGTACACCTCTGTGTACACAATACACACTCTAGTTATGTATTTAATAGGAGCGAGTTTATTATCTATAGGCCGGTTGGCCGATGGCCTCTATTCTATTACGGTGTAATACCGTGTACAACGCCAGACTGCGGACAGATACAGGATCCAACCTTATCCGACCTAGAATTCGAACTAAGGACCTCGTGATAGCTACGTGCGTTATTCGCAACTAAACCCGCGAGGCAGTCGAGGAAGTTCATTCAAATATGCAGCTCATCACACTTCAAACTCCCCTCGTTCATACAATTTCTGCTATCCGGAATTTCCACACTAACAGTACATCTTAATTTATCTCGCTGTCATTTCATTGTGATCTCAGCTTTTATCTTGGGCGGTACTCGGAACGGCGTTACATGACTTGGTGGGGGTTCTATTATGTCATGAGTACATTGCAACTGAAGTTCCATGATGTCTCGGTGAAGGGACATGATCAGGCGCAAGATTTTCGTGAAGTATTCCAGCTTCTGCAAATTAAAATTTTATTGATGATGACTTTTATATTTATAATACAGTATATTTTATATTAAAAGAAAATATATTATGAATAAGCAAATTTTTAGCACTATAAATCTGAAAGAACACATGTGTCATATGAGAGTTGGAATTCATACAGTAACTTGTAATCTTCTAACTATGATTACTGATATGTGAATAATAAAAAATAAGCCTCATAAATTTAATTATAATAAAGAAATAAATAAAAATAAAGATGAGAAAGGGCATGCTCTGTTGGTTCGGGCATATAGAAAGAATGCCAGAGGAAAGAATGACAAAACAGATATACAATGTGAAAGTGGAAGGATGCAGGTACCGGGGAAGACCTAGACTATCTTACCACGACCAAATAAACCGAGTCTTATCTGATGGAAAAGTCAAGAGTCTCCGTAACCGGCGAGCGTGTATGAGACGAACTATGAGAGTCGAGGAAGCCAGAGAGGTATGTAAGGAAAGAACCTGTTGGAACTCTGTACTCTCTACCTACCCCGCAAGGGATCTGGCGTGAGGTTATAGATAGATAGATAGATAGAAATAAATAAAAATGCTTATATATTTATTTCATATTTAAAATGATGAGTGTAATTAATCTGGTATATCACTCTATAATTTTCAAAAACAAAATAATAAAAAGAACATATGATTTTCATTTTTTTTACCATATAAAATTGTACACTAAAGGGAAATATTGTCATATCATATAATTTTATTTATAAGGACAACATTAATTTATTAATATTACTAATTATTTCTTAGAGCGGTAAATTTTATTCCCTTTATTGTACAAGAAGTTTGAAAGAAATATAATTAATACAAAAATCGCATGCTAATTTATAGGTATAGATACTGCTCTAAGCGTAGATAGTACAAGCTTTAGTAAGATAAAGTTATAACTTACTTTTATTTTCCCCTCAGTGTACAATAATCGCACGACACACACTTTTTACTCTTTATTAATAAAAAATAAATAATATAAATTTACGCTTGTTAAAAAAATAGATAATATAAAAAATCTTTGATATTCAATCAAAAATTTAAACCTTTTAAATTCAAGAAAAGTACATAATTAATGTGTTGAAAACCCGTAACAAACATAGCAACTTTTCAGTTAGACTTTATTGCGTATAAAAAATGTTTTATACACAAAAAATACACTAAATTTATATCTAAACAACACATGAAAATGTGAAACTATTGCCATCACACATAGAAGACACAACAAAAATGAGGTATGTTTCATTTCTCCACAAAACAGAGAGTTGCTATGTTTAGTAAAAGTCATAAAAAATATTTTTATAACTATTATTGAATAGGCACACACCTGACTGCTCTGCATACTGTGTCCATTGGCTTTTTCCCCTCCCACTACAGTACTACAAGGCAGTGGTTTTGCTATTCCTATTGTCACTATTCCTGTAACAAAGAAAATATTTTTGAGAAAAATTTCAACTGATCATATTTTTAATAGTATATTTTTTTGCCAGTTAGTAAAAACTCTAGCATAAACTTTCTTAATATATATTTAGAGAGTGCGATAGTGCAATGTTATATAAAATATGACCCCGCTGTTACACCGAAACAGCCTTGATTATCGTGATTTTATTTAATACATCCTCACTTCTTAACGTTTTGTAACTTAAATCCTTATTTCATCAAAATTTATGAAATCTAGGATTTTCTACTCATATCGTGATTCTCGTTGAACAGCAACATTCATCTTAGTAAATTAATAATCTAAATAATGTGATCGTAATCGTTACTAATTTTATCAGCTGCTTTTATCTCTGCCCAATTAATAATTTTAATTTAAAAAGACTTTTTAACAAAAAGCTTTTATAGCAAAAACACAACGAAGATATCTTCTTAGAGGAGCTGATATGGCTTCTTTCCGGCTCTATCATCAGACCCTGGACACCACTAAAGGACTCCTTAAGACAATACCAACGAGCTCAAACACGACGGGGTAATATTGATTAGTTGGGTTGTTCCATTGACCACCTTTCAGCTTCATTATCAGACGCTAAACATTATCTGGTTGTATAGTACTCGTCAGAATCAATGTAACGGGGTACGGGGTACGGGTATCGCGAGGGGGTAACATTGTATATTTTATGTTTCTATGACCACCTTTTCGGACTCCATTATCAGACCAGTTCCATGGTATCATATTTTTGCATTAAAATTCTTTTACATAAGTATGCCAAATTTCAGCTCAATCGGATACCCACAAGTGCTTGAAAAATGGATCATAAGATATTAACCTGAAAGACAGACATACAATAATTGCAAGTTAAATAAACGCTTGTAATAATAGGACTGAATCTCGTAATGATAATGTAACTTAATTACAAGACAATCAACTATTCCTTGAAATTACCACAGAAATCTACTGAAAAAAATGTAAAGGTATTAATTAGTTCTGTGTCGTAGGTGCATTTCAAATATGACTTTCACACAATTGCCCAGGGCTAAACAAATGTTTGTGGATAAAAAAAAAATATTCCATGACAACACGATTCAATGAGCTACCTAGACCGTACTTCAATCAATTAATTGACCCTTAGCAATATGGACGATATACGACATGGATGTATGTTTGATACTCTTTTACGCAAATAACTACTGGTATGTAAGGAAAGAACCTGTTGGAACTCTGTACTCTCTGCCTACCCCGCAAGGGATCTGGCGTGAGGTTATAGATAGATAGATAGATAGAACTACTGGACGGATTTTACAGTTATAAAGCTTTTACATCAGAATAATATATCAGAATCAGAATATTTTTATTCATGTAAACCATTACAGTATTTATGAATCGTCAAAATAGTTACAAAGACTCTACCACCACTTCGGAATGTCTCTCCACGGTTACTTTTTACAATAGTATTTTTACAATTTTTCCATCTACATTTTGTTGTGGGGTATGGGAAAACAATGTAGTATCAGGTGCGTCTAAATTAAATTAACCAAGTTCAAACTATTCATGTGAATGGCTACATGGTTCTCTCATTTACATATAAAGAAATGAGGAAGAAAAATGATCAATTTTATTTAACTACTAGAAGGAAGAGAGCGAATAATAAATAATAATAGCTGAACATGTTATCCACATTCTGATGGAGCTGAAACAGCACCTATCCAAGCATTTTTATCTTTTAAATAATCATCTAGAGTATAGTAAGCTCGCTTGCAGAGCGTGCGTTTAATACAGGATTTGAGTTTATTTTCACTAAGTTGAATGACGTCAAGTGGAATTTTTATTTGCCCTTAAGTCATCACCATTTGCCGTTACATCACTCACACACACACGTGGAATTTTATTATAAAATCTAACACAGTACCCCATGAAAGACGTGTGAATTTTAGACAGACGAAATTGCGGTTGATCCAATTTATTTCTATGTCGCGTGTTATAGCAATGCCTATCACCTAGCTGATTAAACAGATCTAAATTTTTCCGTGTGTACATTATGTTTTCATAAATATACTGACATGGGACCGTCATAATATTGGCTTCTTTAAACAATTCTCTTAAAGAGTCGCGACTACCTTAGTTATAGATGGCCTAAATTATAGTTATATATAGGATTTAATTTATAAAAATATTACAAATAAAACGCGTTATAGTTGCAGGTAACAGCTAGTAAGCCATCTACCAAAAGGCATGCAAAATGCACGTCGATACTACTTACCCTGATGAAAATAGGTCGTTATACAAAGCGTCTGTAGGTTTCCTTGTCACAACACTAACTAAAGATGTAATTATTACTAAATTAATTGTTTATTTAATGATACAGTTATTACGAACTCTTAGGGATCCGATATTATCTATGTGATGATAAACCCTCTATATCAGTCCACGTAGTGGAGTATGACCTAATTGAAATGGACGAACATCTTTTTTCAATGCTCAAGAAGCTTAAGCCGCTTTGCTCACTGGATCTAATAGCCGCAAGTTCGATTACAGCACGGGACAAGTCTTCGCGTGCCCCACAAATATTTGTTTTGATCTGGACGTTTGTGTTTGGGAACTCATTTTTGTAAATGCACTTATGGCACAGGAATAACTCCTTATGTGGTGGTGTTTTTTAAAGAAAAAAAATGGGCGTTCAGAGGATCCCCGTCAAGAACAAAGTTCTAATCAGACAATGTAACTCACTGTTAATAAAATTGTCTCTCTCTCTCTCTCTATCCATCTATCTATATGATCACGCCAGATCCCTCGCGAGGTAGGCAGAGAGTACAGAGTTCCAACAGATTCTTTCCTTACATACCTCTCTGGATTCCTCCACTCTCATAGTTCGTCTCATACACACTCGCCGGTTATGGAGACTCTTGACTTGCCCTTCAGATAAGACCCGGTCTATTTGGTCATGGGAAGATAATCTAGGTCTTCCCCGGTACCTACATCTTTCCACTTTCGCATTGTATATCTATTTTGTCATTCTTTCTTCTGACGTTCTTTCTATATGCCCGAACCAACGGAGCACACCCTTTCTCATCTTTACACCGATACTTACTTTCATACCTACTCGCATTCTTACTACGCTGTTGCGAATACGGTCGGTCAGCGTGACTCCGCACATCTTCCGCAGAAATCGCATTTCGACCGCATTTATCCTGCTTTCGTTCTCCTTACATACCCAACTCTCACTGTCATATAACAGCGTTGGGACAAGCACTCCGTTATGCATAGCCAGCTGCGCCTTTTGGCTTAAGTGCCGGCTCCCAAGTAGCCGTCCCTTCGCACCATTCACTCTATTCCCTGCATTCACTCTTCTATCTATATCAGCGGTGTATTTCCCATCCTTACTGAAGGCGCATCCAAGATATACAAAGTCATACACTTGCTCCAGCACATCGTTACCAACCACAATCCTTGTATTCGTTCTGGATTCTTCCCGTTCAAAAACCATAATTTTGGTTTTCGAAACTATATTATAAAATTTTCAATTATTGAAAAACAATTTTATTTAACGGGAGTATACTGTGACCATCGAACACATATAACTTAACCGTGATGTAAACAAGTATGGCGGCCAGCGCTTACGATAACATCCTGACTACGCAAGACGGAACCGAACGTCTCGTAACGTTTTTTCGTTATGTTACAATTTCTACCTGTCAACTCCTATCGCAAGCCGCATTAAGGAACTTCGTTCCAAAAATCTCTGTCACCTCGACTTGTAAGGGATGACCTTTGCCTGATAATTTAAATAACTATAGTACTACAGTGACAGTTCTAATTGCCAAACGAAATTAATATTTAATTCAATGGTGTTAAGGCATAAAACCAAAAGTATAGAAACGGGTCATGCGTCTTATTGCTATTAAATAAAGTATAACTTCGTTCTTCTTCTAATTTCGCTATTATAACTGTCACTACCCATCCTATGTGAATAATACTATAGGCAGAACCTTCTTAAAAGTACTTGTTTATGATAATAATATATATTACAAATAAAACTATCTTATCTCTATACACAAGTTCAATGATATTAAACCCAAGCAACTAGACAAATAGTTGCATTATGATAAATTAACATAGACTTTGCTTGATAATATTTGTAAACAAATCTAACGTCACTCCTGCTAATGTAATTTACCTAATTATCACTGTCTATATTATCATGCTAGATCCCTTGCACGGTAGGCAGAGAGTGCAGTTCCAACAGCTTCTTTCCCTAGGCCTGCTTCACTCTGATAGTAGGTCTCAAACACGCTTACCAGTTATAGAGACTTGTCAAATTCAAACTCAAATAATTTATTTTGTATAAGCCCTGCAGGGGCGCTTACAAATAGTCAATCAACATTTTTTTTTAAATCTAATTTAACTACAAATCTACCACCGGATCGGTAAGCGGGCTCCACTGAAAAGATCCGGCGAAGAAACTCAGCGGGCTTGTCTTTTTTTATTTAATTTTTTAATCATATTATGTAGATACAATGTTTAGGTTACAGTTTACGATCTAGCTCCAGTGTGATGCATACGACCGAGATATGAGAATAATGATGTTATTTATAAAGAGTGTCTGAAGGATTCCAGGTGGACCAGTCCCCACAAACAGCACCCGTTCACGAGTATGACTACTGGAACAGCCATCAATCCCCTCGACCATATTGGAGGGAAGGGAGTGACCCGCGTCAGACAGCCACCGCAAGCAAAGACATTATAGTGAGCATGACCAAACCAGAACCCCAAAGATGGTTCGACGAATTTTGACTTGTCCATCAGATAAGACGCGGTCTATTTGATATGGTAGGACAGTCTTAAGCACCGCATCGGCGGCGTCCGGCGAGTCTATTATTTATATTTGACGGACGATTTAGCGCAGTGGTTAAGAGCTTAAGCCGCTCCGCCCACTGTGTCTTATAGTCACGGGTTCGATTCCCGCACGGGACAACTTTGTGTGATCCACAATTATGTGTTCCGGTCTGGATATTTGTGTATGTGAATTTTCATGTTTGTAAACGGACCCACGACACAGGAATAAATCCTAGAATGGGGTTACGTTTAAAAAAAAATTAAAACAACAAAAAAAAACTATTCCCTCCCCTCCCGTGTGATAGGGTCATCGGAGCACGACGGAGAGGGACATCATACCGCGCAGATGTACGCAGGACACTCAGGTAAGCTGGGGGGTTTTAGTGGGTGCGAGCCCCACATAACTTTCACATCACCAAAATCCGCGTTGTGGCAGTATGCGCTAAGCATTTACCCCCGTTAAAAAAAAGGGACTCCATACTGGCGACATCGAAGAATCCCTTTCCCGCTGGCCGGTGCAGAGTACTGGTGCGAGACACCTAGTATATGCCCTCCCACATAGCGACTACCCAAGCCGAGTTAGTTGCCCCCTTGCCCTTACGGTTCGAGCGTAGTTATTATATGCTCGTCCCCTTGCCCGATGAAGATGTCGAGGCTCCTTGGCCAACAGCGTAGATCATTCATACACACAAAAAGCCTATGCGTATCAGTAATACCATTTGTGATCAAAATTTTGTATCAGAGGAGAGGAGCCATTCAAACTCAAATAGTTTATTTTGTATAAGCCTTGCGGGGGCACTTACAAATAAAAAAATTACATTCTTTTTTACTACTAATCCACCACCGGATTGGATCACGGCCTCGACTGAGAAGGTCCGGCTAAGAAACTCAGCGTGCTTGTCTTTTTAGGGTTTCGTACCTAAAACCCTTATAAGATCACTTCGATGTCCGTCTCTCGGGTTTTTTTTCTCAGGAACGGCTAAAGGTAGTAAGTTGAAATTTATACAAAATACGAAGGTCTACGGTCCCCTATTATTATAAAAGAGATAAGTTTCTAAGTAAACCCAAACAAAAGATATGGCAATTTAAAGTCACTCACTAGAAATTATCTAGCACTTTCCGTTGACCTAGAATTGTGGAATTTGGCAAGAAGCAAGGTTTTAAAGTACAAGTAAAGGAAGAAGTCCAACATTTGGCAATTTATAACTATAACATATAAAAAAAAAAAAATTTCCCTCAAATCTGATGAAAAATTAAAATAGCGCTGTCTAGTGACTACTTCACACACTACAAAAATACTTCTTTGTCTATGTGCTGTCAGTGACATTTTGTGGACCTATTTTGATTTGTGGTGAATAAATATTTATTCACACACACACAGAGATGGCGCCACATATCTCTCAGATCTGTGTACGGTATAAAACGTAAATTGGATCAGATTGCCGATTAATTCTTTTATTTTTATAGAGTTTGAATTAAAATTAAATGTTATTAATTTAATTACGGCAAAATTTTATAAAGAAAGAGCACTTTTTTCAAAGGTATTTTTATGGACTGCTTCGTTGAACAAGTAGGTACCGTATAATGCGTTTAGAGATCGCAGAGGATCTCGTACAAATTGTAGGGCGAGCAAAATGTAGTTTTGCTGTAGAAAATTTCCCAGTATCAGTCCGGAGTCCGAAGTTGTGCCCGGTATAATAGCAATAGCCTCGCCCCTATTACATTGGCATCTTACATTCTCAACAATTAGTTGGTGTGCGCACATAGTACACCTCTTAGTCACTCTCGCTTGGGGAATGTAGGCGTACCGGTGTGTGTGATTTTATATTCGGAAATAATTGAATATCCACGTTGTTCATTTAAATTGTAAAATATATAACAATAAACATCATCACCCCTGTATTCCCCAAGTTCAGATGTTAGGTCTCATGCAATAGGGGGCAAGCTTAATGCTATTATATCGGGCACAATGCCAGTTGACACTGGAAATATTTATATCGAAAAATTACATTTTTTTATGACCTGGGATTGGAACTCAGGACCTCGTGATCGCTACGCGCATTATTCACCAATAGACTAACGAGGTATAGGTAACTTTTTATAAGCTTTTGTGTTCGTATGTCTATCTGTCTTTCTGGTTCAAATCTTGTTATCCATTTTCAAGCACATCCGGGTATTTTATTTATTAGTTTTATTTTATTTGACAATAGAAAGCATGTATCCGACTGAGCTGAAATTTAGCATAAGTTCGGTGACAATGTAATAATATAGTGCATACCATGGTCCCAGCTCCAGAACAGTCTTTTGATGGGGTCGAAAGGTGGCCATGGGAACATGTCAACTACACAACATAACCACCTCGTGTTTAGGCTTGTTAGATTGGTATTGACAAGAACTATACAACCAAATGATGTTTAGGATCTCATGATGAAGTGGCAAGGTGACCAACGGAACTACCCAAATATTAAACATACCCCGCGGGGTTTGAGCTCGTTGGATTTGTCTTCAAGAGTTCTGTAGACCCTGATGGTGTCCAGGATCTGATGATGGACCCGAAGGGTGGCCAAGGAACTACTCAACTACTCAACATAATCCCAGCGTGTGTAGGTTCGTTGGATTTGTCTCAACGAGTTCTGTAGACCTGGATGATGACGACGGTCTGATAATGGAGCTGGAGGCTAGTCAATAGAACTTCTCAATTACTGAACATAATCCTGCAGTGTTTGGGCTCGTTGGATTTGTCTTGACGAGTTTTATAAATCCGGATGCTGTGCAGGGTCGGATGATAGAGCTGGGCCAACGGAACTACCCAACTACTTAACATAGCCCCGCCATGTTTGGGCTCATTGGATTTGTCTTGACGAGTTCCCTAGACCTGACAAAACCACAATTTGGCGCTGAAACTGGCCGAAACTTAACCCAGTATTCGTACTCGGTTCAGTTTCCCCTCAGAACACGAGTCCTACTTGCACTTGTCCAGTTATTTTTACTTAATTCACTTTCTCTTTTTTCTTTCTCTTTCGTTGCCTCCGATGTCAGCTGGTGTAACCTATAAAAGGAAGGAGTAATGTTAACACACCTTTAGGTGCAGTCTTGATAGCAGTAACTGCGAATGCTAATGGACTTCTTGCCACATTGAGTCCGTTGACGGAGACGAGACGATCACCTGGAGCCAGCCGGCCGTCCGCGGCTGCTGCTCCTCCGGACACCACGGAACGGACGACTATTACTGAACTACCAGGTTCTGAAGGATCCTGGAAATAAACGGTAAGGTTAGGTAGAATTTTTTTTATCAAGGATCGAGCCATGAGATTTTTCTAAGAAAAATCTTATGCCATTAACTTTTCCGCGATTTCGAAGGTTTCCCTAAACCTTCGAAATCGCGGAAAAGTTAATGGCAGTAAGTAGAGTGGCCTACGGTCCAGCCACAAGATCGACGCGTCTACAAAAGTTTCTAAGTTTCTAAACACACTTTACGGCAATATTATTTTTTTTTTATTTAAATTTATTTAAAGACTTTTGTACGACAATTATGTACATATCAGTCTCATTGTACCTTTTACAAAATTTTAGCTTACTTATTGTAGTCCACTAGTATATTTTTCAAAAAAGCTAAATAAAACTCTTGCTCCCTCTGAAGTAGGAGCAGATAAAATGCAATGATACATACTAACATCATTCTTATTTATATTAAAGCCTATTATCATCGCTTGCCTTTCCGTCGCATATCAGACACACTCCACAAGAATATGAAAAACGTCCTCAATAATTCCACAGGTTTCACAATTTGGTGACTGGGATATTTTCATAAGATATTTAAACTTATTAAGTGGTGAATGTCCAGATCTGAGCCGCAAAGCCGCTACAACCAATTTCCTATTTAATCCTATGCCCTGAAACCAGGATATGAGGCTCACACTGTATAGATTTGTACCATATCCCTTTTTCTCCCAAAATTCTGTTAAGGCATTATTATGCTACTTAGCGGGCCTAGGCAAGTCATTAGCATACTTATTATTCTCTTACTGTAATTGATAGCGCCTTGTTCTAATCGTTGTAAAATGTCTTTCGTGTATATTTTCTATTAGCGCTAATGACGGCAGTAATGTGGCTACACGCCTGGAGCATATTTCAACCCTGCGGAGGATGGTGACAGGGATTGGCTCATAAAGTCATCAATCAATCACGGTTGCTCTGGTCCATAAATTTAAACTCACTCAGCGAGCTATGGAAAAGGCTATGCTCGGAATTTCTCTGAAGGATAGAATCCGGAACGAAGTCATTCGACAGAGAACCAAAGTTATCGACATATCCCACCGGATTAGTAAGCTGAAGTGGCAATGGGCCGGTCACATTAGCCAAACAACCGATGGCCACTGGGACAAACGAGTTCTCGAGTGGAAATCACGGACTGGCAATCAAGTATCGTATATGCTCAATCAGCAAATAGATAATATCTAATAAAGTATGGTATCTACGAAATCTAGTAGTATTTGATAAAATATAACTCAATCACGTTTTGTATTCAATGTTTCTGCCGATATACTCATGGTAATCCATCTAAAAAAGTAATCTATCTAATAATCACAATTTTTCTAAAGAAATTTTACTCACCAGATAATCCAGTATAGAGAATCCCAAGCCCCTGTCTTCTTTCACCAGCTGTATGTAGTCGACGTGATCGCTCCACATCGCTAGACCGCTGAGCGGTTCCAAAGACCTCGACCTGTTGCGTTCTAAATCGTCTGTGCAAAATTCTGGAAAGAACGGTACCAATAGCCGTTATTATAGGGCAAAAAGAGATAGGTATATGTTTCCCTAAGAAGTCTCTTAATTTCTATTATGAATGGTTTGAATATTTGTTGTTGTGTTTAGTTTCCAACAAGTGTATTGAACTAAATAGTGAGCATGAAGTATTGGATATCAGTGTTACTAATTCTAACATTTCAAATATATTGCCGCAACCAATTTTGTTGGCGTTGCTATGAAATAAAACAGTCCTATAAAATGTATGTTTAATCAATATCTTCAAACAGTAACCGGTATTGAAAATTTGGCCCTAAATTTTGGCGAAATTCCACTAAGAACGCTTTCTTTTCGACAAAATCTGCTTTGTGATATTACTTTGCAATGTATGAATACAATCAGATGCAGAAAAGAAACTTAATCACTTTTTTGAAACTTTGGTTAATCCCTGAAGAAATACATAAGAACTATTTTTCAGTTTTACTAAGAAGAATCTTGAAGAAAATATTATGGTACAACTTACCATCATGGTCGTGTCCACTCGTCATAATCGTGGTGGCACTGCACAATGAGGCGACTGAACTTTCAGACTTTGCCTTGATCAGCCTCTGTGGTGGAAGTAGCAAGTCTTGCAAACTGCCACCGAGCATTTTACTCTGCAAGGAATAATGCGTAGATACAACTTACATATAAGAGTACTTGTATTACTATTATCTGTTTAGAGGGCCTGAGACTTTAGAGTGGGCAATGGCGTCCAGTAGACAAAGCGATTACGTGAGGGACGGTGAAATAATTGGAAGACTAGTAATCGTTCTGCATCAAAAATTATCTTTAATCTGCAGATCAATAAGCAGCATTTCATCTTTGTGGCTAATAAGATCATAAAGTTACTGGCATCATGCGTTATTTTTCCTTCTGTGTATTTAATAGAAAGCAACTAAAACAATACAAGTAACGCATCTCTTTAATGGAACGCTGAGGAAGGCATATTGATGGAAGATGTTGACAATGGTGACCCAGTTCAAAAGGCAAAAGACGAATTGGTAGAGCAATGACTTAGTAGGTCGATGAACATATCTAGAGATGGAGAAAGGACTTAGGGTCGATTGGCACAGGACCGCGAGAATAGCATAAAAAGCTTATGTTGTGCAGTGGGTTATATAAAGCTGACAATGAATTATCATTGTCAGCTTTCTATAACCCACTGCACAACAAGAATGAAAGCGGTAAAAATTATTAACATTCTTACCCTTCCAAAACCCTGTTCAGTTTTGTTCTCAATCGCCTCGTTCCGCTTTCTGACGCAAACTAACAGAACTGGTGATGTCACTGCACGTAATTTTGTCACCACTTCTACATGATGCGCGCCTAGTACTCTCCAACCGTTCACCTGTGAAATGACAAGCGAATATAAATATCGGCCCATGATATCGGCAGACGACGAAATACACTAACGTCAAACTGTTCTACAATAGTTGTCAACCACAGAAACATTTAGACCAGTTCCAGAAATACCATGCTGGATAGCATAGTCATTAAACATGCCACCGCACCGTTAACTTTAGAAATTTATGACCAAACTTTCAGCCTATAAGATGGCATGGTCTGAAAGAGGTCGACCTTTGAAAGATAGTTGGCCGGTCGTAAAAACAATTTCAAATAACTTATAAATTTTACAATAGATAGGACATATTGCTCTACCCCTAGATAATGGGAAATGTAACGACAATTATAATTTCTCAATACATAGACGGGTCAGCAACTTATTTTTGTAAAATCAGCATTCATAAAGAAAAGAGTTTTTAAAACAATTACTACGAGTAGAAAATGGGATGTCTAAGCTTCTTAAGAAAACATCGGTGAACTTCTTTATGTATTTACCGGCCTATTTACCAGAGTAAATAGGCCAACTTTACTCCTAAAATTTTCTTACTTCAAGTAGCTCGTCTCCAACGTGATATATCCCAAGCCTGGCTACAGGGCTATCAGGGGCGACTGCTCGGATGAAATGTCTGGCCTGCATTTCTTTGCCACCAACCACTCGTACGGTGCCTTCCAAGGAGATACCTAAGCCACTGTCCTTGCTTTTGATGATGGTGCCCACCTGAAGAAAGTCCCTCATATAAATCTTGAGCGTTACACATTTTAAGCACAAGAGTATAGGTCAACAAAGGCCAGCTCCTGTAGCAAATTGACTTTCTGCAGTCCTTGTTGCTGTTGTAGGAACATTGCGACAAGTTTTGGCAATGGGATGATCTTACAACCAGATGAGCGCTGTGTCTGGTGAGGCCTGCCACTGCCCGAGAGTTTTCGGGAGCTTATATATATACATGTTACGCTTCGTGCAAACTCTCATATCGTGTTCTAGACATGTATGGCGGATCGTCGTCTAACTTTCAGGGTAATCTATAGGTATGACATTTTTCCTTTTCCCATTAGGGAATGACTTTTTACAACGAAAAGTCACGAGATCAGATGGCACTGTCGATTGCGGAAAGAGAATAGATACAAAACGATTGCAAATTGACTAGGACTGCAAGTATTGTCTATACAGTTTTTTAAAACCCATCCCCACACCATGAAATATTCCTGTGTCAAATATTTGTTGACCCAAGGCAAATTAATAGAGGCAAGTTTGTATCCATCTGCTGACCATCACATTAAGTGGCAGCCAGTATCAATAGCTTAAGTGCCTTTGGCAACATGGAATTGAAATTGAAAAATTTAAAGTGGAATTACATCAAATGAGGAGCTAAATGTTGCTGCTTAAGCTTGGTCATCGCTAAGAACAGAATAGTTTAGCAAAACAAATGCTTAAATACTTAGATACTTGGTAGGTATAGGAATATATTTCGTTGTGATTTCGCTTATACAACAACAGTACTTACAATAATATCATGTTGATACTGATGCCCCGGCCATTCGGGCTCCTTGCTCAGTATGTCCCGCCACTTGTCTTGTATCCTCCTTGCCTCTCGCTCAGATATATCATCGTCTCTGCCTATCACAATCTCTGCTTCTTCAGATGGTGACGTCGGAGACGGTAAATGCGGTTGAACTTCTGAATCTGGTTCTACTTCTATGACTGTTGATTCGTCGTACTTAGGAAAAATGAAAGATAATTAATTAGATAGTAATAAAACTATCAAAACAAAGACGTCTCTTACAAGTTGAGATGACCTCCACGTAATCCAGATATGGATTGGTTGAGATAGGTTTCTGACCACCCGCTGTTTGTACTTATCAAACCGTCCATAAGGTTTCCTGTTTGTCTCAACGACTTGATAGTCGTCGCAGATCACTTATTTATTCATATGGATCTCTAACAGAAGATTTTCGATATTAATATACGATACTTAGGGCTCGTTTAAGTGGATTCCTCCAATTAAAGGAGACCACAGCATGCACAATAAAAATACACAACTACTAACACAACTAAAAACTAAACTAAAACACAACGAAGCTAACACTTTTTAAAAATGAATGAGTATTACTAACACCATTAAAAGTAAATATAAAAAGAAGATAAATCAGTGAGAGTTACAAAAT
The DNA here is from genome assembly GCA_905147815.2 of Phalera bucephala. NCBI lineage: Eukaryota > Metazoa > Arthropoda > Insecta > Lepidoptera > Notodontidae > Phalera > Phalera bucephala. The sequence goes on along the minus strand of LR990632.1, from coordinate 3,085,794 downwards.
CTGCAGTAAGGACTTTTTGTATTTTGACAGATGTGTACTAAGATCTATATCCATTGTTTTGGATAGCATGTTATATTGCCTACAGAGGATTGGTACAGTGGCGAAATGCGTTTGATTCGCCTTCGCGATTGCAATGTTAAATATATTGTAACTGATTTTTCTAGGAACACTTACGACATATTTAACATTCCAATCGTGTAGACGAATCTCGGGCATTTCTCCATATATAAAGTGGTAACCAGGACTAACGAAAGTTGCAGGAAGACGCTCTAAAACGAAAATACCACATACTAATATAAACTGAAAGTACATTTATATGCGCAACTTACCACACTAAAGCTATATTTGGCAAGAGACGTAACAGATGGACTGGGTGGCGCTATTGGTGACCTTCTGCCATCTTGTGCGGCGAGGGCCTTTTGAAGTTTCTCAAACCCCGCCCCACGAAGATACCTGTAAAAATAATATACATATATATCGAGATAATCTCCAACAACTGCCATGGTTAAAGATCCTGATACTTAATATGTATATACTGTTCCAATGCTGGGCAAAGACTTTTCACAAATCATCGTTACAGATTAAAGATCATACTGCACAACCAAACACAGGTCAAATCCATGAAAACAGGTTTATAGCAACCTGCTATTGGAACTTTTAAAGCCGTTTTCAAGTTTTCCAACTTGTGTCATTAACTACAACATTTAAATTATTATTATCATGTTTAAACAATTTAGTTTTTCCACTAGTATCTTCAGGACTCAACATAAATTAACTTGTCTAACCAACGAATAATACGTTGTCAAATCTAGGATTCATACCTAGGACTCCAGAATGACAATCACTCAAAGCAGAACTAGACCAACGGTATATAGTTCCTTATAATTAAAGTTGGTAAATCTGACCTCAAAGCCTTCAGCCGCACCACCGGTCCTTTGGCATCTCGGAGCAGCGCCACCGCCCTGTGGTTGGTCACACCGTGTAAGGAAACACCATCGACCTGAAAATAACATACTTAATGAGCCTATACTATCCTAGTACTAGGATACTCAGCAACGCGGGGCTGCACCTACTGTAGTGTCCGACCGAAGGTCGATTTTTGGTCGAAGCCGAAGGCAAAGATTTAATAACCTTAAGAAATTTGGTTCATGATTGGCTGAATTTTTAAAAAGTTATGTTGGCTGTAATAACGAACTAGTTTTGTTTCGATTTGGTTATTTATTGACAATGGCGGCCGGTCGGCGCAACCTTCCCTCCACGTGTCGCCTCTTCTGCCGCAGTCTCGCGCATTTTCGATGCTCGCTAGAAACCTTCGACTTTGGTCAAAACTTCGGCCCATTTTGGCCGAAGGTGGTCGAAGTAGCACTAACCTTCTGATACTAAAGGCTAAACAATGGCTCCTCGACTCTGACATAAAAATTTTATCGTAAATAGAGTTACTGAAAATACATCGCCATATTATATGGTGATTGACGATTTGGCAAAGGCCTTCTCTCTCATATCGAGGTGAAACCGAATGGGCCATGTTCCACCACGCGGACACAGTGCGGAGTGGTAGGAGCAGGTATGTAGCCACCTGCTGTTGGAACTTATCAAGATGCCTATAAGACTTGTAAGTTGTTTTAACGATATCTAAATAAGATATAATGGCATAGTGAATATGACGGATATTTGGTATGAAAATGTTACAAACGCTTATATATATTATTTCAAAGCCGAACGCTGCATAACTTTGGTAATCGCTAAAAATACTGCGATCCCTCTTCGCTAGGAGCACCTCTCCACGATCTTACATCAAACGTCTCTAATACCCACAATAATAGTTTGTGTGTGTGTGTGTTATAGATTCACCGGACAAGAGGGCGAGCGTGTAACCACTACGCTGGAGCCAGAAGGGAAAGGGGGCATCTAGCTCAAGGGCGCCTGAAGGAGGAACGGCCTCGGCTTGGGCAGTCGCTATGGAGGATATACAATAATAGTATAGTTACGCCTTGCTATTCAACGAAACTTCAGTAAAAATAGATTTATTCCAATCTGTGTCCCGGCTCCGTCGCCCTTGGGAAATAAACGTGCTCAAAACGTTCAATCTATCCCCCTATCACTAATATGGGGATGAGACCGAATTAATCATTTCCTTGTATACAAGAACGAGTTAGACAATGCCATTGAGAAATTGTCGATAAAAAACTTCGTTTTCGATTTCACGATTTAAGATTCGAGCCAAACGAGGCAGTCTCTTTAAACAAATAATCGTGTAAAACCAAACGGTAGAGTACGAAGAAAAGATATTACTTAAGGGGATTAATAACATGAATGACCTTGAAAACGTTCGTTTAATTCTTTTTCCTTGCCCGCTTACTTGACAACAGTAAAAAATATGCCTGAAGGACCAAAAATGCAGGTTTTTTTTCAAATAATTCAGATCTAAATAATCCAAAACAATACGTTTCGCACTTTTAGCTTTCTTTTTGTTTTAGCTTTCTTTTTGTGTATGTTTTATACATATCTACTCAGCTATTAAAAAGAGAATTACCAACAAGTTATATTAAAAAAGGGCTTGTTAGAAATTATTGTTTTTCAAATTTGAATACATTCAAATAAAATTTGTTCAATACATTATGTTCACGAGATTTCTATTTTTATTTGCATATTACCTTTTATGGCAAATTAACTATAGATTTTTCAAAAATCTTCTGGAAAGCAGACGTTATTTTATAATTCCACCGTTGTCGCCTTGACTAAAAGTCTCCAAACCCGCAACTCCCTCAGCGACGTTATCTGGCCGTTTCTTAATTAGCGGGCGGCTATCAATTAATCCGCAGCTATTAGCGAAGGTCACGCCAATTAACTTAATGAGATAGCCTTGGGCTTGCTGGTCTTGAAAGTTCAGATGGAATGGTAACTAACTTCAAATCAGTCGGCTTTGCACGAACAGATTGATGTTAGGGGAACAGTATCAAGTTGATATGGCATCCTTTTTACAAGCTTTTATTTAACTTGCAATGTTCGTATGTCTGTCTATCTTTCCGATTCAAATCTTGTGATCCATTTTTCAAGCACTTGCGCCGATTGAGCTGAAATTTGACATACGTATGTAAATTTAGTGACAATCGAATAATATGGTGGCATGGTACTGGTCTGATGGTGAAGTCGGAAGATGACCATAGGAATATATCAACTACATTTATAATCCCCTCGTATTTAGGCTTGTTGGATTGATATTAACTAGTACTAGGGATTGCAAACCAGCACAGTGGAATGCTGAAATCCAGCGGTATCCAGCATAATTTTAGAAACTGTACGATCCCGCAGCAGCCTGTGGAGCCGCAGATTATACCATAACAAAGAATATTTATTAAATACCCAAAAAACTATAACCTCTGCGGGTTTCCGCGAGATCCCGCTGGATTAAAGTCAATCTAGCAAAAATCGCTGGATTAAAAACAGTGTTGGATTGCAATCCCTAAGCCTACGCTTGGATACCTAAGCACTAATCAGATTTTAATAAATTCATTCTCCAATGGGTTGAAATATATGACTACCAATAGCTTAGTGAAACAAGTTTTTTTTTTTTTTAAATGTATCCTTCAAGGGGTTAAAAATATTTTCAGCTTTTTAGTCTTCACGCATGGTGCAGCTGCCGACCACAATATTCTTGGTTCAAATTGTAGACCGAATAACGTATTATAATTGTAACCGCAGTTTCGTCTGTCAAAAATTCACACGTCTTTCATGGGGCAATGTGTTAGATTTTATAACAAAATTCCCATTGACGTCACTAAACTTAGTGAAAATAAGTTCAAAGCTTGTGTAAAACGAACACTTTGTAAGCAAGCATATTATTCAATAGAAGATTATTTAAAAGATAAAAATGCTTGGATAGATGCTATTCCAGCTCCACTTGAGTCATGACAACCTATTCAACTGTTGTTAGTTAACATTACCTCTCTTCCTTCTTTTAATTTAACACAATATGTACTTTTTTTGTAAATGAGGGAACCATGTAGCCATTCTCATAAATAGTATTATTCACTTTTTTAACTTAGACTCACCTGATGACCAACCTACATTGTTCTCCCATACCCCACAACAGAATGTAGATGAAAAAGTTTGTAATTTCTTATTTTAAAAGAGTAACCGTGGAGTTTTTGCCCTTCTTCTCCACAGGAATGACATTCCGAAGTGGCGGTAGAGTCTTTGTTACTTTTCTGACGATTCATAAATACTGTAATGGTTTACATGAATAAAAAATATTCTGATTCTGATTCTGATTCTGTATAATTAGAGTTTTCCACACACACACAACAGTTGTCTTGTCGGAATCTTGGAGATTTACTATCGAAAAAATCTAATAGCATTCCGAGGTCTAAAATTATGTTCAACCTGCTCACGTTTAACCCTCTTTTGCATTAATATCTTAAAATTCGGGTACTTCACTACCATCTCCGCATAGAGAATGTAAACGTAACGATGATTAAGCCAGTACGTTATTTGGGAATTAGATTTGTAAATTAAATAAAGGTATATGTACTAATCCTCGTATCAATTAATTTGTGGCAATTAGTGAAGTCGATACTAATTGGTGAGCCATCGAGCTCGGGGATCGTTTCTTGTAACGTGGGATTAATGATATCTATCTTATTTTCCTGTTAACATATCTGAAACAAAAGGGCGGGATCTTTCCGTACTGCGCTGTTTATCAGATAGACCGGGTTCAGTTTTTGTTAACGATTTATCTGCTATATGTAACCTATATTTACAAATATACACGAATGGTTTGATTTAAATATTCTTGAAAATTTTCTTTATTTTGTAAGGGACCTTCAGGGTGATAATTAGGTGAGATTTTTAGTAAAAAATCAAAAAACAAAATGTATCATACCGCCCGAAATTTTTTTTAGAGATTATTTTATGTTTAGAGTCCGCTAAATAGTCGAATTTAAATATTATTTTTTTAATATATAGTAATCCTTTACAAGGCCTGCCTCAACAAAGCCAAACTCCATCTAGGCAATTCTAGGAATTTAAAAACCGATATTAAGAACGCCGTGACGTAGGCCGTGGATCGGCTGTATCATCATGTGGCTGTAGAGATTTCTAATCCGTAATTTTTAACTCCCTTAGGGCATGAATTTTCAAAACCTTTTCTTTATAACCATCTACGTCAAAAGTTAAAAAGTATAGGGCTTTTTTATATCCACTTTTGTGTTATTTTGTTATATAATATAATATTAGACCTGTTAAGTAACTGTTTCACTGTTGGGCACGAGCCTCCTCTTAAACTGAGAGGGGTTTAGGCCATAGTCCACCACGCTGGCCCAGTGCGAGTAGGCGAACTGCACACACCTTCGAGAAACTCTTAGGCATGCAGGTTCTTCACGATGTTTTCCTTCACCGGTAAAGCAAGTGATAGTTAATCTTTAATACGCACATGTTTTCGAAAATACGGAGGTGCGTGCCTGGGTTAGAACCCGAGACCTCTGACTTTGCAGTCCAACGGTCTAACCACTGGGTTATCACTGCTATCTTACCATGTTATTGTCTTATCACTGCTATTTTGTTATTGTTATTTAACCTAAATAATATAATTTCAATTTGATAAGCCTTTTTAAACAAGCTTTTATAGCAAACACACAACGAAAATATCTTATTTAGTTGAGGAGTTCCTTTGGCTTCCTTCCGGTTCCATCATCAGACCTTGCACATACAGGTGTAAAGTACTCCAACGAGCCCAAACACGGTGAGGTTATATTGAGTAGTCAGGTTCCATTGGCCACCTTTCCACTTCATCATCAGACCCTAACACTATCAGCTTGTAAAGTACTAGTCAAAATCAATCTGCCAAGCCTTAACACGAGAGAGTTATGTAGTATAGTTTATGTATTCCCATGGCCACCTTCTGAGTCCATCATCAGACGAGCTCCATGGTACCGTATTATTGCATTGTCATCAATTTTACATACGCATGCCAAGTTTCAGCTCATTCGGATACCCGCAAATGCTTGAAAAATGAATCATAAGATTTGAACCGAAAAGACAGAGAGACAGGCAGACAGGCAGACATATGATCATTGCAAGTTAAATAAAAGCTTGTAAAAAGCGAAACTTTATGATGAAAGGATTTAGATAAAACTTTACAGTAATATAACTTAAACATCAGAATATCACATGAGATATAGATTCATATCTCGATCGTAAGGCATCACACTGGAGCTAGGTCATAAACTATTTAATTGTAACCTAAACATTGTATCCACACAATATGATTAAAAAAACGGAAAGAAAAAAGAGAAAGAGTAGTAAATAAAAAAGACAAGCCCGCTGAGTTTCTTCGCCGGATCTTCTCAGTGGAGGCCGCGTTCCGATCCGGTGGTAGATTAGTAGTTAAATTAGATTTTAAAAAAAATGTAAATTGACTATTTGTAAGCGCCCCCGCAGGGCTCATACAAAATAAATTATTTGAGTTTGAGTTTATAAAAATGTTCCAAAACGAACGCCACGTGTTTATTACATTTTTAATTGTAGCTAAATAACTATGTTTAGTAGAAGAGAACTAAATAACGTATTATATGTTCAAAGACAGCCTGAAAGAAATAAGGAAACTTTCGCACAAGGCAATCTTCATTTTGCCTCTATAACGACTTAACTCTTACTTGATTCATACGAATAGGTCCAACTATATCCATAGATAACTTAGTCCCTAACTCCCAACAGGGCCCTTATTTGCTTTGACCAAACGCATAACAATACCTTCGGATAATGGTATTCTGTATGCCACAGGAGTACCATTCCTTTCGTTGTTTTTCTTTAAAAAGAACACGTAGCCCCACACTAGGAATTATTACTGTGTCATATGTGCGTTTATAAACATTATCATTAGCCCGTGTCAGTCCACTGCTATGGCTATGGCACGCCACTGAGCTCGATCTTCAGCTCTCCTCCTCCAATCCCTCTCCGCTGCCTTACGAATATTGTCGCCCCACCTAGCTACAGGGCGTCCTACACTACGTTTGCCAACACGCAGTCTTCACTTAAGAACCAGTCTGTTCCAACGGCCATCGGTTCTGCGGCATATGTGACCTGCCCACTGCCATTTCAGCTTGCTAATTCGCTTCAAATCCAGACCGTAACAAATATTTGTAAGCCCCATAAAGATCTGTCTCGTACTGAGATTTAACCAGTGACTACGCGATCCATTGGGTGGAGAGACATAAGCTTTTGGACCAATCCACTACTAATACTACAAAGTTGTCATACCGCACCGCGTTACGTGTTCAATTCGGCATAGCGAATAAGGGCACAGCTCATTAATATGCGGAGCTTGTCGGGTCAGCACGTGACTATCTACACCACGCGATTATCGAGTACGACATTGTGAAGTAACTCTTTATGTAATTATCTCTTAAATAACGAGCCCAAACACGGCGGGGTTCAATTAAGTAGTTATGTGCTTCCACCACCTTTCGGCTTCATTATCAGACCCTAAACATTATCTGGTCGTAGAATACTTGTCTATACCAATCTAACAAGCCTAAACACGAGGGGGTTACGTTATATACTTCACATGTTCCTATGGTCACCTTTCGACTCCATCATCAGACCAGCTCCATGGTACTCCTAATATGAAATGTTGCATTATAACATGCAAAAAATATTCGGGTCGACATTATCGTAACCCAAATAGTATCTCATTTCACTTATAAGTATTTTTTTTTCATAATGTATTGAATTACTTCTAGAATAGTCTATTTATGTGATGTCTCCGAATTAGTAATAAACAGTACTAGTATTCGACACTAGGAACCGGATATGTTCTATATCACGTTAACACTAAAAAGGATGTAAAGAGCGTTTATGAGTTTAAAATTATATATTATATTACTTTTAGATTAAAATATGTTAGTTTTGGCTGGTAATACTAATCGTTTAATCGTTTTTATCACGTTTTAATTACTTAAAGGTTTACTTTAAGGTTTTTTAGGTATGTACCCGCCCTCTATTATGAAGTAGGCAGTATTAAAAGAACTGGGCCGGATTCGAAATTTATTATGTTATTTCCCCTTAGCTTGAAAACGTATGAATTCATACGTTCCAACCTACATATCATGGCAACAACCTGGTAAAGTTATCCTTAACTAAAACACGTCATCATCATAAAGTCGTTTACTTTTTATTTTAAAGTGAAAATTGGTTTTTTAATTATTTTTTTTGCAAACATCGGCATAAAGTAGACACCCTAGAAATTATCTCCGCGAACTTACTAGCATGATTTATGGCCTTTTTTTCTAGTCAGAGTTCGATTTTTAATGATAAATAAAAATTCCAAGGCCTTCCCCGTCAAAATACGAATGCCTCCTTCGGTTTAGTTTTTTTTAGCCATTCACCACTAGATGGCAGATACAAATGTGGGTGGAGCGTAACGTCCCTCGCGCCATGTGCCACCCCGCGCAGTCGCATGCTTTAATTTTATAGAAAAATCTGATTACGCCATCTCCACTTCGTATTTTCTTCGTGGTCATTCCGATTTAAAACTCGGTCTAACGTCCTTCCGCGAAATACATCTCCGGCCGAATCGTTATTTCCATCAGGTAATATAGGAATGAATCGTTAAAATAATATCTGCCTATATTGCCCACTGCTGGACCAAACCCTTCTCTCACTAATCGAGGTGAGAGAGATTAGGTCATACTCCACCACGCGGACCCAGTGCGGATTGGTGAAGGCAGGTTTGTGGCCTTTAAGGCTTCCAACTCGGCTTAACGACTACCACAATAAGTGATAGCCGGGACCAACGGCTTAACGTACCTTCCGAAGCACGGAGACGCTCGAATATGAAATGCCACAAACGGTCACCAATCTCGGGTTAACCGAGTCGAACGCTGCTTAACCTTGTTAATCGGTAAGAATACCGCGGTTGCACAGCGCTACGAGCGCCCCAATGAATCGTTAACCAGTTCTTAATAAAAAAAAACCCCTACATTGCTCAAGTAAAAATGACGAGGGGGTGATAACGAGGACGGGGTGGTCCAGTGGTCAAGAGCTTCAGCCACTCCGCCTGTATGATCGAGTAATCACGGGTCTACTATCTATCTATCTATATCATCACGTCAGATCCCTTGCATGGCAGGCAGGGAGCACAGAGTTTCAACGGGTTCTTTCCATACAGACATCTCTGGTTTCCTCCATTCTCATACGAGTAGTTTGTATGATACACGCTCGCAAGTTACGGAGTCTCTTAACTTCTGTAGTACAATATTCAAGTGTTTCCTAAGTACAAATTAATGGGTATCTTTATTCATATATCCTAAGAGGGAGCCGGCACGGTGGCGCGGCCTTGCGCTCGACCTCGACAAATGTACCGTCCGCAAAACAAATACGGTCAAGGATCAAATTATGTTTTATTGAGGACAACTAAATAAATTGTGGTCTAGTGTACTATACGAATCAACTTTAATACAACTATAATAAAAAAATAAAAGCATCACGTATATATTCCCCAAACGTGGATGGAAGACGTAAACCAAATGCACCCACATACCTTAATAAACACCGTCAAGCCTATATCCCCTAATGGGATGTGGCAACGGTGTACTGTTCACATTCAAATGTTATGATTCCAATGCTAAAAGGGCGACCCTATTGCCGTTACAAGCTCCGAACTGCTATTTAAAATCCGTACTTTCCCAATCCCAGTATCTGGTGGTTGCTAGCCACGCTATATGCCATTAGACTAACCTCGAGTAACACCAGGCAGTCTATACACATTTTTACCTATACATAATTTTTACCACTCCACTCCAGAAAGAGAGTAATTTTTGAAATATGTGTATGTGTGTGAATGAAATGAATGAATAAAAAATGTTTATTCAGCACAGCATAGATACAGGGGTAAAAAAACAGATAAAGAATAAAATACAATGACGTATCTATACAAGGTTTAACATAATAAACGCAAGACCTGAAATTAGTTTGTTCTAAATCAGTAACTGAATTCTTTACAACTATTTTAAATGTACCATATATTTTTCAAAATTTGTAAAAACAATAATGTAACTCCTTTAGTGCGCTATAACAAACCAAATTTATTACTGATTCAAAGCAATACGGAGATTTCCAACGCATTTCTAAGACGTATTCTCAACCAAAACCAAAATTACGGTTTTTGAACGGGAAGAAACCAGAACGAATGCAAGGATTGTGGTTGGTAACGATGTGCTGGAGCAAGTGAACGAGTTCGTATATCTTGGATGCGCCTTCAGTAAGGATGGGAAATACACCGCTGATATAGCGAGAAGAGTAAATGCAGGGAATAGAGTGAATGGTGCGATGGGAATGCTACTTGGGAGCCGGCACTTAAGCCAAAAGGCGCAGCTGGCCATACGTAACGGAGTGCTTGTCCCAACGCTGTTATATGGCAGTGAGAGTTGGGTATGTAAGAAGGAGAACGAAAGTAGGATAAATGCTGTCGAAATGCGAGTCACGCTGACCGACCGTATTCGCAACAGCGTAGTAAGAAAGCGAGTAAGTATGAAAGATAGTATCGGTGTAAAGATGAGAAAGGGTATGCTCCGTTGGTTGGGGCATATAGAAAGAATGTCAGAAGAAAGAATGACAAAACAGATATACAATGCGAAAGTGGAAATGGTTTAGGTACCGGGGAAGACCTAGACTATCTTACCATGACCAAATAGACCGTGTCTTATCTGAAGAGCAAGTCAAGAGTCTCCGTAACCGGCGAGTGTGTATGAGACGAACTATGAGAGTGGAGGAAGCCAGAGAGGTATGTAAGGTAGAAATCTTTAAATTAGGAAATTAGGTTTTCGTATTGAACTTGTGAAGCAATTATCTAACCGGGGTGTCTGAGGGCTTGCGTTCATTACGATACACCTTGTATGTATTGTTTGCTACGATGTGAGCTATGCCGAAAGGTGTTCGGCTCAGCATGTGCTGGAGGGGGACTGGGGTCTCCTCCAACGCTGATTTTCAGCCAAACGGTTTACGTAAACATGGCTACCCTGAATGGTGACGTAACGTATGTCGTATATGTATTCCTTTGGCACGGTCTATAGCCTAAATAACTTGATTAATTTTAGCATATGTGTAAATTGTAGAAGTGACATAAGGTAAAATATTTTAATTCGGAGTCAGCAAATCGATAAAGAAAAATAAAAAAACAAGATGATATAAATTTTTCGGTCTACGTTAACACTTTCTTCACACAAAAACTAGAATTAATAAAAGAAAAGGTTAACTACATTGAGAAATTAAAGAAATTAAAGACGTGCCGGCGAAAAGAAGAAACGTTTTAGATAAATGACGTTGTTTAAAAAGTTCAAATGAGGTCTTTTCAGTTAATTATAATTTACCCAGTCGGGTTTCCAATTGTTTTTAATCATTTAGTCTTGTTTAAATAGGCTAGCAAATAACCACTTAACATGCTATCTCTACTAACTTGCCCGAAGCGATAGCTAAGGGTTGATTATGAATTCACGACGCTTCGTCCGCAGTTTTATTATAAGGGGTCTTAGATAAGAAGGACGGTGTTTCTTGTGTCTACGCTATCTGGGATACCTAACAAGTCCTATTTGAAATACTTAGTGTTAAACGTATAACCTTGATGACGAATAAAACGGCCCAAATGTAAATAGAACTGATGCAATGGATAGTAATAATGAAAAAGTTCACAAGAACAACTTTTTTTATGGTTGAACGATGACTTTCCTTTTCCAGAACAGTTCCGTCAAAATAAAAAAATTACATACACTTACATTAAAAACTATTTCGCATCGAAATGAACACGTCACACTTATAGTATTTTTCATGTAAGATCGAAGAGAGAGAGAATCGAAGAGTGATGTTGTCAATTTGGTTTAATTTACAAAACTTGTGTTATTTCGAATTAGAACGTGTAATGTTGGTGGAATATTAACCATTATGTATTCCAATATGTGCATGAGTGGAGGTAATTGTAACAAAGTGATAAAACGTGCCTTTTCGATTTCCCTCAAAACGGCCGTCGCAATTGGTATGTAAAGTATCCATCACTTTACTATCCAGGGTGGGGCACTTCGTCAATTTCATTATCATTTTTGTCATCAACTTCATTGGGGAGTTGAATTAATTTAGAAATGAATATTTGTAAACTTACTACTGTGACAGTTGTAAGTGTCAAAGAAAATTATACTTTATTCAATGGCAATAAGAGGCATGACCCGTTTCTATACTTATGGTTTTATGCCTTATTCAATGTCGAATTAAATATTAATTTCGTTTGTCACTTGGAACTGTCACTACCCATCCTATGTGAAAAATATTATAGGAATTTATAATAACTAGTGGTCTCCCATTGGTCGAAATTGGACCATAATTAATTTAAATTAAAAGTTTGAACATTATTAAGGTTCTATTGTCAAAGACTATACTTCTATAATCACGGATTTCGCCAAGGGTACACCGTTAATTTGCCTATTTTTTTCAAACAAATTATATGAAATTTAAATAAAAAAAACAACAAAAAAAATCCTTGTGTGGTTTTATGAAACCACGGTAAAAGTGAAACATATTGGCCTTGGCTGCTCTGGCGAGCGCCTTTCACTTTATCCCTACTCCGCGGCCGACCGTCACGCGACATGCAACACACAGAGCAAAAAGTTTGAAACGATCTAATAAAAGTTTCACTTTAAAAATGATTAAAATAAAGAATACCATTTTTTTTTGTTTTTTTATTGTAACAAAAACCATGCGATAAAGAAAATGCTGTCCATTGAACTTGACATACATATTTCGATAATTTAATTAATGATACAAAACTTCTTTTTAAGCGATGTTTTTTGTAACTCTTTCATCGTTTGCAAACATAACCAATGTTTGACATTCAGTAAGACTATAGACAAATAATTTAAAGTGTATTGTGTCAAATACATGGTAGTGTGTGTAATGTTTTTTTTATTGATTTAATGTATGTTTTATGCATAATTTTAATAAAATATTAGCATTCCGCACTCCTTCTGTATATAAACTATAAGTGTGGGAAATTTCATACTCCTCCGTCCGCGCAATTTTCGTAAAAAGGGGTACAAAGTTTTTGCTTCACGTATTAATATAATGATAATAAATACTTTATTACACCAATAAATGATTTACAAGAAACACTTATGGCAGGTTTCAATATTCAAGCCAATGATAGATTTGCTTACTTGCAGTAGAATTTTATTTTATTATTATTTTATACATTCAAGATTGTTAAAATTCAAGGTTCATAGGCTTGAGGCGAGGCGGAAATTCACTAATCTTATCTACATCTACAAAATTATACATTCACATATAGATTCCTCGGAAATACTCTCTTTAATACAGTTTAATATAAATCTTAGAACTCGTGATCCCAACATCTTCTCGCTTCAAATATATAAGAAGGTTACCTCATTCTATAATCCTGTAGTTAGAATGTGCCGCCTATACAAGGATCTGGTATGTAGGCATAAATCACACGATATAATGAATTGCAGATCTGGAACTTACTTTGGTACATTAAGAAAAATACTTTTTCATACAGGGTAATTGGAGGTTTTCCTATGTCAGTATTATTTGTTCGTTTTTGTTTGTAAAAGTATATACTTTAACCTTATAACTGTCATTATCATTTTGCTCTACTTTATTATGTATTAGTCCTAAATTAGAACACATAGTTAGGAATGCAGTCTAGTTTTATTTTAAGTTCTACATTTTTTGTTATATTTGATTGTATTCTGTTTTGTGTTTTTTATTAATAAATAAATACAAAATATGTCAAAATTCTATCTGTAGTAGGCAAATCTATCATTCAGTTTAAAATTAAAACCGGCCGTTATAGATTACATCATACAAGTAATAGGTAGATCGATTGACGTTAAAAGTTTAAAGTGTTTGATTGAACGCCCAAATAAGCATTATTACTTTAGCACAATCAGACAGGGTCCCGTTGCGGAGAGTATTGAAACAATAACAATACGTCTATATTCCGCAAGCAAGGACGGCAGAGGTGTATTTTGTACATTTATATTTCGCCAATGATCTTAGGTCCCAATATAATACGAAAACGAGATTTTTTCTTCCGTGAGCGAGCCCAATTTTGTTTTACCGCGCACAATTTTAGACTCTCGACGGGTACTAAGAATTTGTAAATAAAATCCCCCAACAATACTTTGTCTGAGGAATTCGAACCCAAAACCTCGTGATCACCAACCGTATAATGCACCAAAAGAAAAACAAACGCATTCAAAAAAATCTATTTAGCCATATTATGATGTTGTTTGCTAGAACAAATATCTACTTAAAACTATTTAAAACTCTAGTTCCATTGAGAAATTGATCAAAGTTCAAAATTTCAAAATTAAATTATTAATGGTAAACTGCACCTTAAAAACACCTGTTATAGAAGTCTTAAGACGTACGTGATTGGCTTAAAATGATTGCTATTTAGATTTTTTAAATGCGCAATATTCAAAAATTAAACTCTATCTATCTATCTATCTATCTATCTATCTATAACCTCACGCCAGATCCCCTGCGGGGTAGGCAGAGAGTACAGAGCTCCAACAGGTTCTTTCCTTACATACCTCTCTGGCTTCCTCGACTCTCATAGTTCGTCTCATACACGCTCGCCGGTTACGGAGACTCTTGACTTTTCCATCTGACAAGACTCGGTTTATTTGGTCGTGGTAAGATAGTCTAGGTAAATTAAACTCAATCAAAAATAAATTCCTTAAAACAGTTTTAAAGTGCCGCTTCCATTGCTGACTGTACTTTCATCTTTATTGTAGAGGTCGGGACTTAATTCCGCATTCAAAGAGACGAGAGAGCGGATTTATTGTGCTGCAAATATACTTGACCCCTGTATTTATTACTGTTGTTTTTCTGGACTTAACGTATTTGAATAATGTATATATTTTTTTCTATATTACTGAACGAGTATAAAGGGGAGACCTTTGCTCAGGCGTAGGACAGTCACACAGGCTAACAAAGAAGAGAAGATATTACAGAACGACTAGTCTTGGTGACGTGTTATATTTCTATAATTACAAACATGATTTTCAATGAAAAAACACCCAGACCACCACGACTTTAGATCATAGAAATTTTAGATCATACAAAGATTTGTCAAAGGAAAAAAATTATGTAACTTATCATGAATAATGTCAAATTTGGTCAAGTCTCTTATCATTGTACTTTGAACTCCTGTTCGTTCTCGTTCTGAAGCTCGTTTCGACAAGCTAGAAGAGCGTTACGTCTAACACTGGTTCTAAAGATCAGGATGTGGGCTGATCTAGTGATAAATTGTCGAGGGATTCTGCTAGGTGCAACAAACGTAATGTTTTCTAGTAGGTAATTACAATCTATTTTACCACTAATGTTCTTATTCATGAAGACTATGTCATGGATTATACGACGGTGTTTAAGAGTGTTCATTTAAAGATATTTTAGCCGATCATTATGAGACTCCATGCGATGTTCCTGGTGAAATGAAAACTAAATGCCGGGTAAACTTGAGCTGGATGCTTTCTATGCGCTGTAAT
Source organism: Phalera bucephala (assembly GCA_905147815.2). Lineage (NCBI taxonomy): Eukaryota > Metazoa > Arthropoda > Insecta > Lepidoptera > Notodontidae > Phalera > Phalera bucephala. The sequence continues at coordinate 3,070,240 of LR990632.1, read as the reverse complement.
TGAACTGCGTATACTCCAAACGACACTTGCGTATTCTAACTAGTCGATTCAGTGAGTAGAACATCCTTCGCTTAAATCACTTGACCATTTCATCGTCAAATGTGTAAACTCTTTCTTTCTATTTACAACTTCGTCATCATCATCAGCCAAAGGAGTCAACTGCAGGGTAAAGGCCTCCTCCAATTCCTAATTTACACACTGCTTACTTCCGCGTGAAGTGAGGGAAGGTAAGTCATATAAACGCGCCACTTACGCTCTACTTCCCTTCCCACACCATCACTGCCAGGCGCTCCCTTTGTTAGTAGTTTTTTGAGCGGGAGTCAAAAACTGACAGGCCACTCCCACTCAGTGTGGGCGGTTTGGAAATCTTTTAGGAATTGTGGCAAAAAAATATAAGAATAAAAACTACAGAAATATATAAAACACAATAAAAATGTGTAAGGTGTTGCGTCAGAAAAACTATGGGAGAGCTAGTATAAAAATTGCCTTGGGAATATTCTTACGAAAACAATATGGTTTCGGGTAAAAGAAAATTTAATGACGGGAGGTTTTGCAAATATAAGAAAAACACAGACCGATGCTTGAAGTGCGAAGGGAGTATGTGAACAGTCGACGCTCCCGCGGTACTGCTCAATGCTTTTGGTGGGAAGTGGAGGCAGTAGCAGTATATAAACCGGTTACAAGGGTCACCACGACGACCGGTTTTGTGCAGTACCCAACTGTAACCAGCTTTACCCGTGACCTTCACCAAGTTAGGCCCCACTCTAGGATTTATTCCTGTGTCGTGGGTGCGTTTACAAACATGAAAATTCACATACACAAATACCCAGACCGGAACAAATAATTGTGGATCACACAAAGATTTGTCCCTTACGGGAATCGAACCCGCGACTATTAGACACAATGGGCGAAGCGGCTTAAGCTAATCACTGCGCTAAATCTTCCGTCAAAAAAAACTCTCCAGTAGCAACTTTAAGATAATTTTCCATCAGTCTAATTCTTCATTAATTATTAGAGCAACTTGCTATGCTGAAACAACTGAAAACATTGGATCATGCCGCTATCCAACTATCCTTCTATTTGCCACTTACCTCTACAATTCTGTCGTTAACCTGGATCTTGCCGCATAGGTCTGCAGAACTTCCTTCGCTGATGCTCTTCACGAAGATGCCGCTTAGTTCCTCTGCAGACAACCATATCACATATGATATATTTTTTTCTCTTTCCAATAGAAAGCATAAAAAGCAAATGGCGGTGGCAAAAGGTATTATTTGCCTCTTCACATTTTGTCATCGATTAGGTCTCAATACAATAAACTCTATTATTAACTCTACTATTGTCGGTATACATCAGTTTTTGAGATAGGATTTTTGATTCTTGACAGTGAGTTTAGTGGCATAAACAATCTTTTTAACCACGGAATAGCGTTAAAGCTACCACGATCACCCTCTCCGAAGACTAGAGAGATAAAAGTAACGAGAACAGAAACGTCCCCCTTAACCAGTAAACACCGATAAGAAGGGAGATAATTTGATAGGGCCATTCGAGCTCTGGATATTAGCAAAGTTGGCACGATCTGAGAAGACTCGTGACTATAAACATGCTCCGAAGTATGTATCGGGGCTTTGAACGTTGTTAGTGAAAGTGTACACCCGGCAACGTAACTGCTGACATTGCTTTTTTTACCCAGTGAATCTTTAATATCCGAGGTTGAACAAAATGTTTTTTGAAGTGAAAACTTCTTTAGGCGCGTTGAGCATTTTTTAAGATGGGAAAAAACAATTGGACTCGCGGCACTGTTACCGTTACCGACACCTCTGTATATAAGTATGTACATATATTGTGTGTGTACGTACATAGATACACATGCACGTTGGTATTTTTTGAGATGGGCAAAAACCATTGAACTCGAGACACTGTTACCGTTACAGACACCTCAGAATATAAAAAAAATCAAAACATATTTCCTGACGATTCGAAAAATACACACGTAATTGTTCAAGTTTTCACTTCTGTCGGCACTCCCGGATTGCCACTGTTTGTTTTTTTTTAATAGTAAATTCCCGGATTGTGTCCGGTATAGTTGCAATAAACTCGCCTCCTATTATATTGGAGCCTAACAATTTCGGCGAAAAGTGGGTGTACACATTACACCTCTGTCACAGTGTCTTCGTACACAAGTATACTCTAAAGGACACGAAAACCAGAAACATTGTAAATTAGATTTATTTAACGTTTAATAATTAGGTCTAACATGATATCCCGTCGAATAGTCGACATTAAAGCATATTTTCACTCGAATGCCCACTCAGTTGTATTTTCCTCCTTCCCATTCCGCGACTAATTGGAAAAAAGTTAACCGCCTCTGACTCTTTCGTGAAACGTGAAAGTACAAAAAGTTGCATTAACTACGTCACAACTAATGATAAACTCGTATATAGATCGCGGGGCGAGCGGCAACATATCTATCATATAGTAAGTTCGCAATACTTTTATCCAGATAGAATTTTAAAAAAAAATCCGAATGCAAAGTCCGCTCCGCCCACTGTGTCTAATATTTCGGTTCGATTCCTGCACGGGACAAATCTTGTGTGATCCACAATTATTTGTTCCGGTCTGGGTATTTGTGTATGTGAATTTTCATGTTTGTAAACGCACCCACAACACAGGAATAAATCGTAGTGTGGGGTACTACGTATTCAAAAAAAATAAAAAAATGATAATTTACAATAGTCCTTGCACCTGCCGGGGTCAGTTCGCTGGTTATGTTTCTTCATTTTCAGCAAGTGATCTCAGCAGGTGGCTTACATAACATTAACTTCTCGCAAAGGGCCTCTACTTGTTGGACCCATTTCCCCATGCAAGCCTTCAAAGGTCCGGGTAAAGCCCGTGAATCTCAGTGAGATACATAATAATAATAAAAAAAAAACATTTTTAAAACAACTTTTATGCAGGTGTAATTTAAAACGGCTGATGAACAGCTAATGTGTCTACAAAATTTCCTGTCTGTGCTGTTGGTCGTTGGAGCCAATTCTAGATGTAGAATCATATCATGCCAGCCATAAAAATGAATTAGGTGACTCAATCAATAAGTCAAATTTCAACTTTGTGGGATATGAGCATATGGTTCTAATTCAGCTTACAATATTTGACCAAAACTTGTAATGCCTCTACACTCTAGCACCTTTTACGATAACTCTTTTACGGTCAAAGCCGTACGACTGTGGAACTCACTGCCTGTTTCTATAAGGAATTCTCCATCTATTCATATATTTAGAGGTCAGGTGAAAAAGTTCTACATCACCGATAAATTAAATTAAATTTGCTGGATGTTTTCTATATGCTGTTGCTAGTTGTTTTATATTATAAACTTATCTTGGGCGCGTATATATTATTTTTACTTGTATATTATGTGTATATATAGGTATATTCTTTAAGTAGTTTATGATTGATTTGTTTATTGTTATGTTCTGTTTGCTAAGTACACCCCTAAATCTTGTGTTTTTTTTAGATCCTCTCCATCCAAGGGTTGCCTGGAAGAGATTACTATTAGTGATAAGGCCGCCCATTGTTACACTACCTTTCAATTGAAATATTGTATATTTTTATTTCCTTCTGGTATTTCTGGTGGAATAATAAAGTATTATCTATCTATCTATCTATCAAAACGAACTAACAACATTGTAAGTTACATAATATCTTGTTAGAAACATAGCAACAACTGGCAACAAAAATCGATAGCATAATAAGTACACAACAAGATGCTTTAATTTTGGCTCCATGATAACTTATTTTATAATATTCAGTAGGTAATCTATCGAATCACCAACTGTATCAAATTTTGCAAACAGAAGTATAACGGCATGAACCATTCTTCCTGTTCTTGACCCAATTTCCGAAATTCTACCCCAATTCTAGATTTGGTTGGTTATTTGACGTCCATTTAGTGCCTTTTCATAGCTTCTTAATAACACATTTCCATCGTGCAACAACGGCTGATCAGTTTGTCATGTCTAACAAAAGAATGTTCACAGCCGGCTTCATGCAAAGTGTTTAGCTTCTTTTTTGTCCAACAATTTTCCTCTATAAATCCTGCAGTCTCCACCTAGATAACGTTCGCTATCTTACCAGTTTCAGTCGATAAGTCCTTATTCAGTCGATAAGTAACTAATACATTTTAATGCAATTTGTGCCTTTGATAATCTTTCATGGCAAAGCTATCGATTTTGTCGGTGCCTGAAATCGATAATCGTCAAAGCATATTACCGGTTCTTGCTTCCTAAATACATCGCACCAATCGCTTAAGGAATGATTGCAAGATTTAATGAAGACAGAACCCAACTTTCGGGAAACTTATGCAAGTTAAGTTGATCTCAGTAAAGTGGTCTTGCTATCACAACCTCTGTAATAAGTGGGTCAGTGGAAAAAGCCCAGCGTTCATTATTCAAAGAACGCGCTTCATTCTCCCAGACAAAACACTTTAACAGATATAACCAACGAGGTATTTGTAACTTTTGAGACAAATGGAAAATATTGTTTTTGTTAATGGTTATAGATAGCAATTTAGTATAAAGGACGTGTCGACCTTCTGTATCTACATCGGTAGACAGTTATAATAGGTTATTTTTTATAGGGATCGCCTTCGTGCACTGCCCCTGTACTTGGACTGACATGGTGGCGTTATTATACAAACACTTCAACACTTCAATGTACCGATAGTCAATGCGGCATCGCTGGAGAGATCTAAGAACCGCCCAAGTCTCGATCGAATCGAAGGTTTCTCATAGTCCACAAACGCCAAGCATAGTGGCCGATTATACTCCTCGGTCTTCTGTATAATCTGCCGCAGCGTATGTATGTGGCCTATGGTACTGAAGCCTTTCCGGAAACCGGCTTGTTCGGGAGGCTGGAAGTCATCAAACCTGCGTTCGAGACGATTCGTGATGACTCTCGAAAACAACTTATAAACATGGCTCAGCAGTGTGATGGGCCTATAATTCTTTAGTAAAGTGTTATCACCTTTCTTGAAAAACAGTACCACCACACCCCTGTTCCATGCTTCCGGCGTTTTCTCTTCGAGCAAGACGGAATAAAACAGCCTCTGAAGGACTTTAAGTACCGGCGTTCCGCCCGCTTTCAGAAGATCTGCGGTAATTCCGTCTTCGCCCGGCGCTTTGTTATTTTTGAGTTGTTTGAGAGCCATTCTAATCTCGAACAGGCTGATGTACGGGATATCTTCAGTGTAGTGTCGGGTTAGCTTGGCTCTTGGGTCTTTTACCAAGTCAACAACAGGTTCAGATACTGAGGTATACAACTGCCCATAGAACCTCTCTATCTCCCTGAGCACCTCTGACTTATTCGACGTTACGTTTCCGTCTTCAGCTTCATCAACTGGCTTTGCCCAATACACGCGTCTCTTGCGAACACTTTGGAGCCCTTGTTCTGTGCTATGATCTCCTCAATACGCCTTGTATTGAAGGACCGTAAATTGTGTCGCAAGGAATTCAATATCTGTCCATTGAGCTGCCTATAGGACTAGCATCATCGGAGGTTTGGAGCGTCATGGAACGTCGCTCAGCCATGTGGTTTCGGGTGTAGTTGGATAGTTTTTGAGGTCTATTTTTACGGTGGGGCTTACAATACTTGGACCCGACCGTATGGACAGTCTCTACCAGCCTGTTGTTGATTTTGTCCACTGATGCGCTGCTGTCTAGCAATTCAAAGCGGTTTGCCAATTCGAGTTGAAAGTTCCGAATGTGTTTAAATTTCAAAACAGTTGAAAGTATAAGGATTAATGCTATTGTTTAGTCACAGCGTCGATTGGAATCTGTCAGGTTACATACGGAAATTAATCTTTCTAAGGAAAATGTTCGTGCAATAATTTTGTACAACTTTAGAAGAGGCCTGACACGGCTTCAGTGTTTTGAAGAGCTAACATCTGTGTTCAGTGATGAAGCCCCATGTCTGCGGACTGTCGAACGCTGGTATTTAGAATCCCAGCGTGGACATACTAGAGTTAGTGAAAAATCTCGCGAAGTACGCCCAAAATCCGCCATCACTGAAGATAACATCATTGCTGTGAGACAACTAACTCTCGAAGATCGTCATGTGACGTATCGAGAGATAGAGGCTCTATTAGGCATCTCAGGGACAACCGTTCAGAAGATCTTGCATGAAGCGCTTGGTGTGAGAAAGCTAGTTTGCCGTTGGATACCGCATCTGCTTTCCGACGATCACAAAGCGGCCCGCGTCAGATGGTGTAAGAAAACTCTGCAAAGGTTCAACCGCGGAGAGTCAAATCACGTCTACGACATCATCAGTGTGACGAATCTTGGATCTATGCCTACGACCCTGATTCCAAACAACAATCTTCAATCTGGGTCTTTCAAGACGAGCTAAAGCCGACTAAAGTTGTTCGTTCTCGAAGCACTTCAAAGAAGACGTGGCCACCCACGTTCGTTGGAAAAACCGGCCATGTTGCCACTATTGCACTTGAAGATCGTAGAATGGTTAACGCAGAGTGGTATACCACAGTTTGTTTACCACAAGTCATCGCCGAACTTCGAAAATCTAACTCAAAGCGACGCATCATCCTGCACCACGACAACGCAAGCTCACACAGCGCACGTCAAACGATTGAGTATTTGAAGCAGGAAAAAGAAATTCTTGACCATCCTCCATACAGTCCTGACCTAAGCCCGTTTCTTTACATTTCCTAAAATTAAGAAAAGTCTTCGTGGTCAAAGTTTCCAGTCTGGTGAAGGAGCAGTCAACGCTTTCAAGTCAGCCATTTTGAACACCCCCACTTTAGAGTGGAATAAATGTTATAATAACTGGTTTGAGCGAATGGAAAAGTGTATTTATTAAGCTACGTGGTGAATACTTTGAAAAACAATAAAAACTACTATAAGGTTCTTGTTGTGTTTTTTTCTTCAAACGACAATACTTAAAAGGCATGCCTCGTATGTAATGTTTTTGGTACTTACTAATTAGAAAATATGTATTTTAATTCAGAAATAAACAATTATTATTATTATTATAGAGAGAGAGTTTGTTGTTTTTCTCCCATTTTACGGATTTTTCTATCATGTGGGCCTTGGCCAAGCGTGACAGATTAAATAATAAAAGTAGAAGATGATATGGATGATGACGTTAAGAATTTTCGGGTGATGCGACAAGTATTTAGAATTTTGGCCTTCTGTAGTAAATATGATGTGGATTCTGATGTACCTAATAAATTAAGGCTTTGTAAGAGACTTTTTGGAATTATACCGGTTGATGATATTACTATGGGTATTAATTATATGGACTGTATTTGCTTTCCACTGTGTTTTCAATTCTATTGCAAGGTCTTGGTATTTTGTGAGTTTTTCGGATATTGTGGATTGAATGTTATGAGTGTTTGGGATGGCTATGTCAATACGATATACTGTCTTACTGCTTTTTATATGAACTATTATATCTGGTCTATTGTAATGAATCGTTTTATCTGTGATGATGGTTCGATTTTGAGACAGTGGGAGGAGCGGCTTAAGCTCTTAACCACTGCGCCAAATCGTCATTTATACTTCGATTTCTTTGAAAATTAGGTACCTACCTTGTTCACAAACGTATCCAGCAACAGTGATGCCCAAACCCAAGGCTGAGTCCTTGTTCAGCTCAACTTCGTAGCTTAAGGTCTCTGGTTCGCCGGTCCCACGCACTGCCATGTCTAGCGGCAACCTGTAGTAATAAAGTAAAATTCAGTATTTTTTTATTAACCTCTTTCGTCTTACTCATGGCGAAGGTCTCTTTCATGATCCTCCTCTTAACCCGATCCTTGGCCATATTAAACCATCTCTCTTCATAGGCGTCAAGGTCGTCGCGCCATCTTTTTCTAGCTCTTCCCCGGCGTCGGTGTCCATCTGGTCGCCATTCGGTAGTGATTTTTGTCCACCTATCTGGGATCATTTTGCTCACATGACCCGCCCATCCCCACTTGAGCTTGGCAATCTTGTAGCCCACGTCTAAAATGCCAGTTTTCGAACGCAGTATGGTGTTTCGGACTCGATTAAATATATTGATTCCTAGCATACGGCGTTCCATTGCCATTTGACATACTAAAATTCGGAATACACAGTAAAATTCAGAATGAAATCCAACTCATAATTGTCTATCGCACAAATATTACCTTTAGTCGCGTTTACAAATATGAAATTCACATAAGTATGTCAGAATGTGTATACAATAAACATAGTAGTTGTAGTAGGTAACACATTAATTTATCCCATATACGGATCGAAACTATCACGTTCTAACCACTAGTCGTCGTCAGTTAGTTCATCGCCAGCCAATTAAAAGTCTCATTCTACAGCTATCCAACTCAATTTTGAAGAAAAATATTTTACTGGCTAACGTTTGTTTGTTAATCTGTATCTTATTAGAACGACGTGTCCAACGAACAAAGTCCTATAATCCAGTATTTATATTTGGCATAAATAACTTTATCAAAGGGCACGAAAGTTGCAAATGCCTTATTTTCATATGTAACTTTGTTCTATATGGCTGTCGAGATGGAAGTTATAGTAGTCTACTCCAGTGCCGTTTTTGAAATAATTAAAGCTAATAAATTTATTGATAAACTTGAGTAAATTAGACGCCTTAAATTACTTCATAGTTATTTACAGAGAAGCTTGAATTTTAAGAGACATAAATCGGAGTCAAAAACAGAGATCACGGAAACTAAATGTTAGGCTAGAGACACGATAAATCCCAGAATCGGAATTATAACTGGTAGTTTTAATAGCTATGTCATGCTTACCTCATAGGGGGTGGCTGTGGTTGCGGGGGCGGGGGTACATATGCCGGGGGGCGAGGGGACGGCGCCAGCGCCCCTCTAGGTACCACAGCCACTATCGACGCGACAGGCTATACAAAATAATAATAACTTTAATTTAAAAATACATTTTTTAAAAGTCGCTTTTATAGCTAAAACACGACGAAAATATCTTGCTTAGTTAAAAAGATCCTATGGCTTCTTCCCGGCTCCGTCATCAGACCCTGGACACGATTCAGGTCTAAAGTTTTCATTAAGACAAATCCAACGAGCCGAAACACAGCGGGGTTATATTGAGTGGTTCCATTGGCCACCTTACGGCTTCATAATCAGACTCTAAACATGATCTGATAATATAGTACTATTCAATACCAATCTTATTAGATATACAACGTTACCGTCTTGTGTTTAGGCTAATAAGCGTTGTATAGTTTACAAGTTCCTATGGTCACCTTCGGATTCCATCATCAGATAGATTCATGGCACATTAATGCATTATCCCCAAATTTACACACGTATGCAAAATTTCAGCTTAATCGGATACCCGCAAGTGCTTGAAAAATGGGTCATAATATTTAAACCGGAAAGACAGACAGACATACGAACTTTGCAAGTTAAATAAAAGCTTATAAAAATATTATTTACTTGCTTCATTTATCTATTTATTAACTTCAACAATACAGTATCTTACAGGTAATAACCTAATTCAATAGTGTAATTCACAAATTAACTTGTGACTATAATTTAATATTCTAGACACTGTTAGGCCTTTAATATGAAAGTAAGGGTGGTAAAGGTGTATTGTGTATATCACATTTTGCCGATGATGTTAAGTTCCAAAGTAACAGGTGGTGAGTGTTTTGTCACTATACCAAGCCCGATTCTAGACTTCGAAGTGTTATTAAGAATGTTTCACGGTCGCCGTGCCGTTAACTTGATCATTAGTATCATGCCTATATTCTCTAAGCAGGTTTCAGAAATGTATATACAAACTTATCGCCGACAATGTCAGTTCTCAACGTTAAGTGGCGAGCTTGAAATCGAACAAAAAAAATCATGTACCGGGCATGCGTTCAACTGTCTCGTACTCCTGTCTGATACTGTTTTTTTTCGATAGAAATTCACTTTCTCCGGCCTTGAAATCGAACACAGAAACTCATGATCACCTGCCTTATCATGCAAAGCTAGACTAACGTCCTTCCAATTAAAGAATATTAAATTCATTATTTACAGTGTTCAACAACCGTTTCATATATGAAAGAAGCTCCCAGGCTTAAGATACCGTCTGCCATATTCTGAACTCATAAATAAATTTAACGCAGTGATAAATAAATTTAAATAAAAGTTATTTGAAAGTAATATCGACCAATTAAAATAAAAAAAGTATACAAAGATATAAACTGACTAGAATCAGAATCGGAATCAGAATCAGAATCAGAATCAGTATATTTTTTATTCATGTAAACCATTACAGTATTTATGAATCGTCAGAAAAGTAACAAAGGCTCTACCGCCACTTCGGAATGTCATTCCTGTGGAGAAGAAGGGCAAGAAACTCCACGGTTACTCTTTTAAAATAAGAAATTACAAACTTTTTCATCTACATTCTGTTGTGGGGTATGGGAGAACAATGTAGGTTGGTCATCAGGTAAGTCTAAGTTAAAAAAGCGAATAATACTATTTATGAGAATGGTTCCCTCATTTACAAAAAGAAGTACATATTGTGTTAAATTAATAGAAGGAAGAGAGGAAATGTTAACTAACAACAGTTGAATAGGTTGTCATGACTTAAGTGGAGCTGGAATAGCATCTATCCAAGCATTTTTATCTTTTAAATAATCTTCTATTGAATAATAAGCTTGCTCACAAAGTGTTCGTTTTACACAAGCTTTGAACTTATTTTCACTAAGTTTAGTGACGTCAATGGGAATTTTGTTATAAAATCTAACATCAACAGTGCCCCATGAAAGACGTGTGAATTTTTGACAGACGAAACTGCGGTTGGTCTAATTTATTTCTATGTCGTGTGTTATAGCAATGCCTATCACCTAGCTGATTAAAAAGATCTAAATTTTTTCTAGTATACATAATGTTTTCATAAATATATTGACATGGGACCGTCATGATATTACTTTGAACAGTTCTCTTAAAGAGTCGCGTCTACTCAAGTTATAGATGGCCCTAATAGCCCTTTTTTGCAAGATAAAAACAGACTCAATGTCCGCTGCCCTACCCCACAATAATATACCGTAAGACATTACACTATGAAAGTAGCTAAAATAGACTATCCTCGCGGTGTCCACATCAGTTAGTTGTCTGATCTTCCTTACGGCATAGGCACTAATATACTAATTAATAATAAATAATATAAAATTTTAGCGTTTATTTACACTTACTTGCACGATAAACGTTAAACCCACGCGCGCACAGACGCGCGCACGTACACACACACGCAAACACACACATACGCACACACACACAATCGCGCGCGCACACTTAATAATTCATCAATAACAAAAATATTTAAGTTCAGAGGTTTTTTAATAGATTATTGAGATAAACCTCTTCCTCTCACATTTTGCTGTGCCCGACAGGGTCCATAATTGTATCATTCCTATATTTACAACATCTTACTATGTAAAAATTGTGGATTGCAATAAACTATTGAGTATTGACTCGTCATAAATAGATTGACGCTGTCTAGAAAGCGTGCTATCACGTTCATCTGTATTTAGTAATTTTGCTGTGTGAAACGGATGGCATATCAACTCGATAGGGATACGGTACAATGAATTTGTATGTGCTAAACCTTCTGTTTTTAATTTTCAACATGGATAAAATAGTAGGACAAGTCAGGAGTCTCCATAACCGGCGAGCGTGTATAAGACGAACTATGAGAGTGGAGGAAGCCAAAGAGATATGTAAGGAAATAACCTGTTGGAACTCTGTATTCTCTACTTACCCCGCAAGTGATCTGGCGTGATGATATAGATAGATAGATAGATAAAATAGTAGATTATTTCAGCTTACTCTATGATGTAGCCTCTCCTCAATAATGGTGGGAGGCGGAGAAGGCGGTGACGTATCTTCGCTGAGAGCCCCAAAACCATCGTGGCCAGCTTCTGCGAGTCTTCGCTCCAGTTCTATAGGGTCTGCTAGTAGGCGGGATGGTACGACGGGCGCCGGGGATGCGCCGAGAGGCTGTGAAACAAAGTTGCCAATTAGCTCAGTTCATTTTTTTTAAACGTAGCCCCACCCTAGGATTTATTCCTGTATCGTGGGTACGTTTACAAACATGAAAATTCACATACACAAATACCCAGACCGGAACAAATAATTGTGGATTACATAACGATCGGTCCCGTGCGGGAAACGAACCCGCGACTATTAGACAGTGGGCGGAGCGGCTTAAGCTCATAACTAAATCGTCCGTCAAGCCCGGTTAGCACTTATTAAGGAGTTTGTAGCCCTGTGGAAAATAGATATGAGCAACAACATGATTTATATTAAACTAACGACCCGCCCTGGCTTTGAACAGGTGAATTATACACACAAACCTTCCTCTTGAATCACTCCGTCCATTGGTGGAAACCGTATAAAAATCCATCCAGTTGTTATTGAGTTTATCGCGTTTAGACAGACAGACCGACGCGGCGGGGGGAGTTTATTTTATAATACGAGTATGTAGTGATTTTATTATCTCAACTCACGTAGGTTTTCACAAGAAACCTTCACAGATCGAAAATATTTATAATAATATGAAGTTTATCCAACTGACCCCGCGTGGGTCAAGATCTGCGGTCAATTACACCCGATAAGGACTGATCAAAAACATATCAAAATTGGCTCTATAGAAGAAAAAAAACATGAAAAACGTCCAATTTTTATAGTCTTTTCGTTTTATACTGAGCTTCCGATGAATAGGAGATAAATGATAATAAATTTTGTTTATAGTTAATTCAGGGTTTATATTCGAGATTTCATGTAAATTTTTAGCCTTGCATTTTTTCTAATAAAATGCATTACGTACTTAAAATCGCGGGCGTCCCGCGGGTAAGATCTGAGAGCTTAGCAGAAAAACTTTGACGTTAGCATAACGGTAGCGAGTAATCGTGCTGTCTCGTAAATTTATGGTGTGACAAGGATGATATATCAAGTCAATGGCGTCACATAATCCTCATTATTTTTGTACTAAGCACCCGCAAATTGTTCTGGCATTATGCACACTTTAAAACTATATCTTTTATTTTAAAAAAGACAATCTATAAACCATTTCAAACCTACAACTTATCCCCTCTTCGATAAAGCCAAAAAAGACTTCAAAAGATGCCAGCACTCCGTAATAAAGCTTCCATTTCCATGTAGCGCCCGAAAAATACACTTAATAAATGCGAGAGAAGCGTGGCTCTAATTACGTCACTTCTGGCGTGTGCCGCTCCGTACATGACGTCACAGTGACGCAACGGATACGAGGTTAATAGGATAATATCGCCACTTATGTGCCATTGTGAGAAATGTGTGTTTTGTTGTGATCACGAAGCAAATATAAAAAGCAGTCGGCCTAAGCAACTGTGCATTGGCTCTTCCCACTAGGCCCTGACGTCATCGTAGTGGGCGTGGTTTACGCCAGTCTGTCATTCATAGCTATAGTGTATCTCCTCCAATCAAATTTTAACTATTTACACTCAACATAAAAACGTCGTTTTCTTCTATTTATATCATCACGCCAGATCCCTTGCAGGGTAGGCGGAGAGTAGAGGAAACCAGAAAGGTATGTAAGGAAAGAGCCTGTTGGAACTCTGTACTCTCTGCCTACCCCGTAAGGGATCTGGCGTGATGATATAGATAAAAAAAAAACAATGCCAGAGAAAAAATACATTTTGCCCGACCTAGCATTCGAATCCAGGACCTCTTGATTACTATGCGCATTATTCGACAGTAAACCACCGAATCAAATGTTTGGACTCATTAGAATGATCTCAATTAATAGGTTGAAAATAAAAAAAATTAACCTATATGATAGTGAGTGGTGTTTTTTTCTCTCTTTATTCTTTTAATATAAATGTAAGTGGATCCGAATGGTCGAAGGGATGGTTGAGGTGTGAGAGATGATTATTATTATATGTATCCGAACACTCCGAATGAAGGAAGTAGTGAGTGAGTTAGATATACGAGGAACGAATGGAAAAAAGTGGAGTTGTGAAGAGGATTGTGCAAGAAACGACGGACGAGGTTGTAAGTTGGAAAATAATAAAAAAGGATTGAGGTAACGAAGAATAAACATTTAATTATTTCAGGCAAGCAGTTTCAATTTCAACCGCAAGAACCTACATAAATACTCTACAAAGTACATAAAACCACAAAGTAAATATCTAAAAAGGCCTCACGGATATACGAGTACCCGGTCCTTTGTCTAAAACACACCGCACGGGAATTCAACAAAGCGATATCAAAACAAGCCGTCAACATTTCCTCTCCCAGTTTTAGAACTTTAATATCCTGGTAAAGGTTACCACGGCTTTGTGTAATGAAAAACAACATAGTAATATATTCTGGATATTAAGGTACAAAAGAACATGCGATAAAATTAATGCGGTGGAAATGCGAACTATGCGGAAGATGTGCGGAGTGAAGCTGATCGACCGTATTCGCAACAGCGGAGTAAGAAAGCAAGTAGGTATGAAAGATAGTATCGGTGTAAAGATGAAAAAGGGTATGCTCCGTTGGATGAAACAGATATACAATGCGAAAGTGAAAGGATGTTGATACCGAGGAAAACCTAGACTATCTTACCGTGACCAAATAGACCGAGTCTTATCTGAAGGACAAGTCAAGAGTCTCTGTAACCGGCGAGCGTTTTTCTGTTTGAGCCGAACTATGAGAGTGGAGGAAGCCAGAGAGTTATGTAAGGAAAGAACCTGTTGGAACTCTGTACTCTCTGCCTACCCCGTAAAGGATCTGGCGTGATGATATAGATGGATCGATAGAACATGAGAATATGTATGAACAAAGACTAATGATATTTATAAGAATATCTTACAGTGTAACCACAGTGTTATCATGTTTACTGAAACCTGGTTGAATTCTAATATATCTGATGGCGAAATCATTGATGACCGATTTATTGTTTATAGAAGAGATCGTGATCTCTCTCGTACATCCAAGTCTGACGGCGGTGGTGTGCTTATTGCCGTGTCGCGACTTATTCATTCAACCAGAATACATGAGTGGGAAAGTGAATGTGAGGATATTTGGTTATTGTTAGACATGGTAATGAATAACAAGCGTGTAAAACTTGCTATTTGCGTAGTATACCTGTCTCCACCAGTAAGATTGGAATCACTAAAAGAGTTCCTAGATAATGTGAATAAAGTCGTTGATTGTGTTGATCATATTATTATAATTGGCGACTTTAACTTGAGTTTTATTAAATGGGCCAAAGATTGTACCTGGTCACAAATGAATCCTCTTTTTAACACAAGTTCAACAGTAAATTACCAAAGTAAACTAGCATTTTCACTATATGACTTCATTTCTGTCTCAGGTTTACTTCAAATGAATTCCATTGTTAATCATGATAATAAGATACTAGACTTAATATTAACTAATCTCAACTGTGTTGTTTCTAAGGCCAATTACAGTATTAGTAAGGTTGATGAGTATCATCCACCACTTGAGGTAATGTTTGATATAAAAACCTATACTTTGTTAAATCACCTTCCTCGCTTAGATTTAAATTTTCATAAGACTGATTACTCTAACATTTCAATATGCCTGAAAAGCGTAGATTGGTCTGAACGTTTCGCGGAATGCAATAATGTAAATGATATGGTTGCTATTTTTTACAATAAATTAAAAGTTATAATTAGCGAACATACTCCAAGACGTATGCCACGCAAAAAACATCATCCTGTTTGGTTTACAAAAGAATTAATTTTACTACTGAAAGAGAAGGATAAATTAAGGCGTAAATACCAGAAATTTGATAATCCCAGGGATAAGCTCGAGTATGAACTCATTAGGAGTAGATGTGATAAACTTTTGCGTAATTGTTATAATAATTATGTTTCTTCTATAGAGACCAACTTAAAAAAGAACCCTAAAGCCTTTTGGAATTTTATTAAACACAAAAAGTCGACTATCAATAACTTTCCTTCAAGAATGCATAATAGTGGGGAACAGTATTCGTCTTGCGGACATGATATCGTGAATTTATTTGCCTCACACTTTAGTTCCATATACACTGCCTCCGCTATTTTGGGGGAGCCCCCGAGGCCCCCTAACTATGGACATTCAATTTCGAATCCAACAAATTGGACTCATTTAGTGTTAATGAAAAAGATATACTCACGCAAATGAAAGGACTAGATACCAACAAAGGGGCTGGGCCTGATGGTATTCCACCCATTTTTATTAAGAGGTGCGCTCAATTTCTTTCTTTTCCCATTAAATAAATTTTTAATAAATCCCTTTCTAGGGGTGTGTTCCCTAATGAATGGAAACGAGCACGTATCATCCCTATCCTAAAGAAAGGTGATAATAGTAGTGTTAGCAACTACAGACCCATATCCATTCTGTCATCATTTTCTAAAATTTTTGAAGCAGTAATTTGTCCTATCCTTACTTTCCATACCAGGGCTCAGATACACACTGAACAACATGGTTTTCAAGAAAATAAATCTGTTACTACCAATCTTATTTCGTATATAGCCCCTGTCATGGAAAGTATAGACAAGAACCGACAGATTGATGCTGTCTACACTGATTTTGCGAGCGCTTTTGACCTTGTTGATCACAGGATACTTATTAGTAAACTTAAAAACCAATATGGTATATGCAACATGCTGCTAAAATGGTTTGCGTCATACTTACATGATCGGGAACAAGTAGTAGTCGTTAATGGTCACGAATCAGATAAATATATTTCATCTTCTGAAATACCTCAGGGTTCCCATTTGGGTCCTATCTTATTTCTTCTCTTCATTAACGATATAGTCCTAAAGGTACACCACTGTCAGTGTTCCCTATTTGCTGACGATATGAAGATATATCGTAATATTGAATCCCTTGCAGATATTGAACTGATTCAGTCTGACTTAGATCGTATTTATGAATGGTGTTGCGCAAACAAAATGAAACTCAATGCTACAAAATGTCAGCATATTCACTTCACGAGGAAAAGAAAAGTTTTAGATGCGACTCTTCGCATTAATGATGCGGCAATTACTGTAGTTACCCAAGTTAG
Source organism: Phalera bucephala (assembly GCA_905147815.2). Lineage (NCBI taxonomy): Eukaryota > Metazoa > Arthropoda > Insecta > Lepidoptera > Notodontidae > Phalera > Phalera bucephala. The sequence goes on along the minus strand of LR990632.1, from coordinate 3,053,180 downwards.
AGACCTAGGCGTCATCCTGGACTCTAAGCTTAGTTTCATGATAGTAGTAGCTCACTATGATAGTATTGTTAACAAAGCAGCTAAAATGTGTGCGATCGAAAATAACCCTGTATAATGCACTTGTACGAAGTGTGCTGGAGTTCAGCAGTATTATCTGGTACGGAGGCGCTCGTAGCGCTGTGCGACCGCGGTGTTCTTACCGATCACCAAGGTTAAGCAGCGTTCGACTCGGTCGGCCTGAGATGGGTGACCGTTTGTGGCATTTTCATATTCGAGCGTCTCCGTGCTTCGGAAGGCACGTTAAGCCGTTGGTCCCGGTTACCACTTAATGTGGTAGTCGTTAAGCCGAGTTGGAAGCCTTAAAAGGCGGCTTGATAAGTTCCAACAGCAGGTGGCCACAGACCTGCCTCCACCAATCCGCACTTGGTCCGCGTGGTGGAGTATGACCTAATCTCTCTCACCTCGATTTGTGAGAGAAGGCCTTTGCCCAGCAGTGGGCAGTATAGGCTGATATTATTATCTGGTACCCGCATTATGCAGTCCATTCTGATCGCATAGAGTCTTTGCAGCGATCATTTACACGGCATTTAGCATTTATAAGTCCTGGCATTTCCAGTAGATGCTCATATGAAGATAGGCTCACCTTCTTTGGCATGTCTGCATTATATCAGCGTCGACGCATGCATGATTTACTGTTTTTACAAAAAATTGTCAAAGGCTCCACACCATGCCGTGACCAGTTGGAGCGTATAGGAATATGTGTTCCTAAACTAAATTCTCGTAGAGCTAACCAAACATTTTTCAAAATACCGAGGTATAGAACCAACTTAGGTTCACATTCTCCAATAGCCAGAATGATGACAACTTACAACAGTTGGTGGAAACTGCGCGATTTAGATATATTTAATGACCACTCTGCGCACTTCAGGGATAAGATTTTAAATATTAATAGAAAAAATAAAGTTATGTCAATCTTTTGTTTCAGTCCGTATTTATACCTACTTCATTTTATTTTTGTTTTATATATACATATAGTTATATATTAATAGATATAGTATTTTGCACTACTTTCATTCTGATATTGTTTTAAGGACTATTCGAGATTGTATGTTTTAAATTTATGTAATAGTATATGATTGTTTGTAGTAATTATAAAAAATGTTGTGCATATCTGTAATTGATGTAAGCACTAGAAATGTTTTGTTCTAAATTGTCATTAGTAATGTTTGTGTTTATGTTGTTGATGTGCCTTATAAAAATAAATAAATAAATATGTACCAGTATGACTGAATCTCTGAAATAAGTATTATTTCTCCATAATATTTTGCCACGTTGATTCAGTTTCGATTACAATACATTTGTATGGTAAGCATGACCTGATTCTACACACAGGATTGGCTTCAGACGAAGGAACTCACTCCTCAACGGCTTACATCACAGCCACCAAATTTTGTGTTGTGTGTAGTTTTTCTAACGAAAATCTCCCAGTACAAGTCCGGAGTCTGGAATTGTGCCCGGTATGCGGCAATAGACTCACTCCCTAATACATGGGACATAACATCGTCGGCGAAACGTGGGTGTACTCAGTACACCTGTGCCTCCCCCGCTTGGGGAATATAGGCGTGACGGTGTTTTTTTTTATTATTTTTAACGAGTTGAAGATAATTTTAACCATCTCATTAAGTTAATACGGTCAACATAACTTTTTGAAAAATTATCCGATCATAATCCATATTTCTTAGTGTTATTATATTTTCGGCTTCGGCTCCGCCGAAGGTTTTGGCGATGACCTATTAATCGGTTTTGGCTTCAGTCAAAAATCGACCTTCGATCGGTGCTACTTATTGTTTATCTATCTATCTATCTATATCATCACGCCAGATCCCTTGCGGGGTAGGCAGAGCGTACAGAGTTCCAACAGGTTCTTTCCTAACATACCTCTCTGGCTTCCTCCACTCTCATAGTTCGTCTCATACACGCTCGCCGGTTACGGAGACTCTTGATTTGCCTTTCAGATAAAACACGGTCCCCCGGTACCTACATCCTTCCACTTTCGCATTGTATATCTGTTTTGTTATTCTTATTTTTTAGCTTGATGATAATATATGATTATCCACCTAAATGCAAAGCTACAAAACTGAACACCAACAACACAACTATAAATCTATCTATCCACCGTCACATAAATATATACCAACAATATTTTAAGAAGCACTCGCTTAAACAAAAACAAGGCAAAAAAAAATGTTTTCCACAAACATTTCACGAGTGATTTGTTAAACGCAATCCACTAAGATGTAAAACAAATTGACGTCGAGTTTACCTCATTTCATAGAAACAATATGACGAGAACAAAACATTGTTCTGAAGTGTAACTACTTATGTTTTCAACGACTCACATTAGCTTTATGAGTCTACATTATAAGGCATGTTGCTGCTAACATTAACATAACCTCACACTTAAGGGGGAACCTAACCCTAACTCCCAAAAATAGGTTTTCTTTACAGAAGAATGCTGATTTATGTACTGCGTATTTTTTGTTATCTATACTAATATTATAAAGAGGAATGATTTGTATGTATGTAACGAATAAACTCAAAAACTACAGGACCGATTTCAATAATTATTGCACCATCAAAATGCTACAGTATCCCTAAGTAACATTGTCTATATTTATTAACAGAAAATATTAAGCATCCCTACTAAAACTTCAATGGTGTAACCCAAGGTGTAAAAAATCTTTCATCGCATACGCCGCGGAAACTATTGATGAAAGAACAAAAAACTGTTCTACAATATTAAAGAATATATCAAGATCTACAAAAAACTTTATGATACCATAGGTCCAACTATTGCAGTTAGGTTGCTATAACTACTTTTTTACATTTCAAAAGTTGATAGAAATGCCGACCTAAAATCAGACCATGATATCCATACCTTTGTATCAATCCTTATCCAAATATATCATATCATATTCAAGACTGTTTCAATACCTGTAGATTACTTTTGAATTATTAAAGTCGGACATTCCATTCAAAAGATATTACGGATTGAAAAATGACTATCTAAACACAATACTAATAAAAAAATAAACGCCGCCGCGCCGTGGCCGGTGTGCCCCTACGCAGCCCAGCGGGCAACGCGTCGAGGGAGGGGGGACCGAAGTGCGGGAGAGGTGCGTACACATCTATGAAATAGGTAGCCGCGCGTTCCTACGCAGACGTCGCAATATCTACCGTGCGAAGCCGGGACGGGCCGCTAGTAGGAAATCTATGTAAGAATAAAGATCAAAAAGCCGTGAATTTAATGAATGGAGTAAAATTAAATTTTACGTATTAATGTTTTCAAAATAATATCTTGAATGTATATTGCAAATGTTTTATTCAATGGTAGATTGAATATACATAAAATATAAAAAAAAAGCTTAAGATATGCTCTATAACTTGTAGAGATGACTTTTATTTTAAATAACAATATCTGAATTGTTTCAATAAAACCTGCTTTTGGCGTCCTCTGGGCACACTTTTCACTCTGTTAAGATCATCAGACTAGGAAAATTTTCAAACAAACATTCTCAAGGTCATTGACGTTAGTAATGCCCTTATGTCATAGAGTTGCCAGACGTTCAATTATAGCCGGACACGTTTTACGTTCGTATCCAGCTAATGTGGCGCTCGTAGCCCTGTGCGACCGCGGGGTTCTTAACAATCACCAAGGTTAAGCAGCGTTCGACTCGATCGGTCTGAGATGGATGACCGTTTGTGGCATTTTGATATTTGAGCGTCTCCGTGCTTCGGAATGCACGTTAAGCCGCTGGTCCCGGTCACCACTAAATGTGGTAGTCGTTGAGACGAGTTGGGAGCCTTGTAGGCGGTTTGATAAGTTCCAACAGCAGGTAACCACAAACCTGCCTTCACTAATCCGCACTAGGTCCGCGTGGTGGAATATATCCTGATCTCTCTCACCTCTGGGAGACTTTGCGCAGCAGTGGGACAGTTAAGGGTAATATTATAAATTTTTATTATATCCAGCTAACTAAGTGCCTGGCTTCTCGGACTTTTCTTAAGGTTTTTGCCAGTGTAACTCGATGCATGGAACTTGAAGTAAATACTAATTATCGATTCAATCTATGTCATCAAGTTCCAACAGGTTCTTTCCTTACAGATCTTTCTGGCTTCCTACACTCTCAAGGTTTGGTCAAACAGCCGACGGAGCGTGACGGGAGCGCGACAAAAGCGCTCGGCTACGTTCGGTTGTGACGTTTGCCTTCGCGCCGAGTGAGGCTGCGCTGTGTGGCGTCTGCCGTACTTTACAACTCCCAAAGCCGCACCACCGTCGCGCTCCCGTCGCGCTGCATCGGCTATGTTGCGAGACCTTAGAGTTCGTCTCATACACACTCGTTAGTTATGCAGACCCTTGACTTGCCCTTCTGATAAGACACGGTCTATTTGATCATGGTAAGATAGTCTGTCTTCCCCGGTATCTAAATCCTTCCACTTTCGCATTTTATATCTGTTTTGACATTTATTTAATTATTGATTGTTGTTATAATATAGCTTTTTAATTTTGTAACATAACCTGTTTTTTACTTTAACTTAATATGTAACAAAATATCATAGTCGTCACCTTAAGAAATTAAATGATTTTTTCAACAAAGAACTCTCAACCTAAAAGTAGGTCAACAGAAGATTTATAGTTCATTGTATAAAGTCATCCCATTTCTTAAACGTTTTAACTGACTGCTCCAGAATGACTTTTTTGTGTGTTGAGATCTTGCAGTACTATTTTATACACAGATTGAATTTTTACAGGTTCGCAAGTCAATGGCAGTATCCAATTATCTTTTCAATTGAACATAGCGTATTTCTGGAGTTCTGTACCTCAATCGGTAAAAATGAAAACCTTATTGTTCGCTTTGTCGTCCGTCTGCCTGTCTGTCCAACAGTTAAAACCCCTTTTTTCAAAAACAGGTAGAGGCATTAAATTGAAATTTATGTCAAGTAGTAACGTCTCTACGGTCCTTTCGCGGTGTAGCTTTTAAATGACGGTCGATTTAGCGCAGTGGTTAAGAGCTTAGGACGCTCCGTCCACTGTGACTAATGGTCGCTGGTTTGATTCCCGTACAGGACAAATCTTTGTGTGACCCACAATTATTTGTTTCGGTCTGGGTATTTGTGTATGTGAATTTTTATGTTTGGAAACGCGCCCACGACACAGGAATAAATCCTAGAGTAGAAAAAAGAAATGGCCCTATAAACTCACTCATCAAAACCTATACAGTACTTTCAATTAACGCAGAATCATGAGGAAAGAAGTAAGCTTTCATAGTATAAGTAAAAGAAGAAATCCGTAAACTGTTTATAATGTAATAACATCACATTTCTTTTCCTCGTATTCGATGACAATAAAAAAGTGTCATATAGTGGGCCTTGACGGAACCCTCACAACGCACGTCCTACTCGCACATCGGTTATTTAATTTCAATAGTCTCGCAAATCAAGACGCAGAAGTATACAAGCTTGATTATGTAGTTATTTTGATAAATTGTACGATTGACATTTGAGAAATTGAATAACTTCCTTAGCTTTACCAACTTCCCTAGCTGCTAAGTCTTAAGTAGTTAAAGTGCCTTTTAGTATAGTATACTACGCTCTTAATCACTCACGCGCGTCTATTTTAAACGCCAGTGTAAGGCAAGTGAGCGCGCCCTAGTTTCCCAGTTGTTAATTGGTAGTCTTTGGACGGAAAATTTCCCGACTCGACTTTTAACACGTGCAGCTTGCAATTAACGTTGCACGATTAAAGAAGAAAATAACCACCGTAAAGCATATATTGCTTAAGCAGAGGTGGTCGAGAAGTGTTTTGTACACCTATATTTCGCCGACGATATAAGTTCCCAATGTAAAAGGGAAATCAGAATGATTTATTAAATAACAAATGAAAAATTTTGTCATATCGAAGACGAGCATATACCACACTCAAATCTTCAATAACAATTTTATCTGATTAAGGATTTAGACCAGAAACCTCGTGACCGTGTGTGTGTGTGTGAATAATCTACGCTGTTGGCCGCGGGGCCTTTACAGCTTCACTGGACAAGAGGGCGAGCGTCCAACCACTATGCTCGAGCCAGAAAGGCAAGGCGGCAACTAGCTCAAGGGCGCCTCAAGGAGGAACGGCCTCGGCTTGGGCAGTCTAGATGTCTCGCCGTCAGCTGCACCCTACCCTGCAAACCTAACATTGCACAGTATTTAACCTTGTTTTATCGACTTGCTTCGGTGTCTGTCTGTTTTTCTGTTCAGTACAAATTTTGCAAATGATTTTAAACTTACTTCCCGATAAGCTTCGCTTGAAACTTTAAACATAGATCAGAATTGGATGACAATGGAGCAATATGTTAGCACGGAGCTGGTCTGATAATGGAGCCAGAAGGTGGCTATAGGAACACCTCAAATATATAACTCAACCCCATCGTGTTTGGAGTCGTTGAACTTGTCTTGTCGCACAGCTGGCTATGGAGCGAGCTATGCTCGGCGTCTCTTTGAAGGTTGAAATTCGTAACGAGGTAATCCGACAAAGAACCAAAGTTACCGACATAGCTCGCAGACTCAGTAAGCTAAAGCGGCAATGGGCTGGTCACATCTGCAAAAGGACCGACGGCCGATGGAGCAAGCGTGTCCCAGAGTGGAGACCGCGACTTGGTAAGCGTAAGGTAGGGCGGCCCCCAGCTAGATGGGCCGACGACCTAAAAAAGGTCGCTGGGACAGACTGGATGCGGCGGAGGACCGTGTGCAATGGCGCGTGTTAGGAGAGGCCTATGTCCAGCAGTGGACTGCGATAGGCTGATTGATTGAATTTGTCTTGACCAGTACTATATCTAGGTGGTGTCCAGGGACTGATGATGAAGTCGGAAGGTGGCCATTAAAATTCCTAAACTAAACAATATAGCCACGTCGTGTTTCAGTTCGTTGGATCTATATAGACAAGGACTATAACCGGCGCTTGCAATACCTACTACTGATAAAAAACAGCTGCTTACACTCCTTACTACTATTGTTTATTTCATGAGCCCCACGTTTACGCATTAAATAATTTTACAAGTTTACTTTACAAGGGATCTGGCGTGATGATACACCCAAATTATTTCGTACTTTTTATTCCGTTTTAAAGATGTAGCATACTTAAAAGATTTTTTAATCATAAATTATGTAATAACGTGCTTTTATGGATAAGTTTATAGATTAGAAAGTAGAAGAAAAATAAATTAAAATAATATTGCTAAAAGTGTTTGGTGAGGTCTTGCGACCAGCTTCTTACTCATACGCCGCACTAACATAGTAATATTTTACAACATAGAGACCGTACCGTCATCAAGATCACAGTACTAACTACTTAGTACCTGCAAGCTAGCCGGCAGCGCGTTGGACGCGGCGGGTCGTGCGACCAGCAGTCGCACGCACGCACCGCACTGCCGTAGAACGGCTGCAGCTTGTCGTGCGCACATCCCCACCACAGACACTGCACCGATGCGAAGAAGCATGTCACCGCTTCGAAGACGCCCATCCTAGAACAAATGAACGATTAGTAATCAAATGTGTGTACAAAATTTCGTGTATGCTGTTGGCCGTTGAGGAGTTCCGTGATCTGGAGACAATCCTAGGTATATAAAATAAATAAAAGCCTTATATTTATCGCAAATTATAAAAAGACAAACGAAACATTATGAAAAGTATTAGTGTTTAAGCAAGAACCCCTCTACAGGTGAAAGCCTCCTCCAGAGATAGCCATACGTCTCGGTCTTGAGCTACTTGTAACCAGTTACGCCCCGCCACCATTCTAATATCGTCTTCCCAGCGTGTGTACGGTCTTTCTACGCACCTCTTGCCCTGTGGTCCTTTCCATGATGTTACCCTTAGAGTCCATCTCTGATCTTTAAGTCGTGCTAGGTGGCCCGCCCACTTCCATTTTTGTTTTTGGGCGTACTGGACTGCATCTGTTACATTGGTTATCTGTCTTATTTTTGAGTGCCTTATCTTTTGGATTTTCTTTATATTTAGCATGCTACGCTCCATTCCTCTTTGACAAGTACTTATTATATTTTTTGTTTTGTTAGTCAATTTCCACGTCTGGCAGGCGTACGTCGAACACGGTAAGAGGCAAGTGTTCATCACTTTGGTTTTTAGTTTTGTTGGCAAATTACTCATAAATATTTATTTGTATATAACTCCAATATTTGTTCCACGTGATTTGTTTTCTTCGTTCTACTTCTAACTCATTGTTTTTTTCTGTCGAACCCGATTTGTTTTCCTAAATATATATAGTTTTCTGTATATTTCAGTAATTCGTCATTCACGAATATTGGTCTCTTTAATCCTAGGTATATCATGCCATTTTTACCATAAAACTGCATTGTCAACGGAACCAATATGCCAAATTTCAGCTCCGGCTCAGGAGTTGTAAAATTTGACCTTAACGAACTAACAAACATTTCAAGGTAAATAAAGGCCTGTAATAAACACAATATCAATTTGCGTATAAGGTATAAAAGACCGTCATAGCGTCGTGCGACCATGGTGTTCTTAGCGATCACCAAGGTAAGGCAGCACTCGACTTGGCCAGACTGAGATGGGTGGTCATTTGTGACATCTCTATTTTCGAGTGTCGCCATGTTTCGGAAGACACGTTAAGCCGTCGGCCCCGGTTACCATTTAATGTCAAAAGCCTTAAAGGCAGCTAGATAAGTTCCAACAGCTGGTGGCCACAAAGCTGCCTTCATCAATCCGTACTGGGTCCGAAAATGCCTTCGCCCAGCAGTGGGGCAGTGCAGGGTAATTTCTGATTATAAGGACTACCTTAGCCTAGCCGCTAGGCTACTTCATGAAATTGCCATAGTGTCAGTCGCTCCGGATTTAAACAGGAAGCTTGCTCGAAAATTGCAGTTTGTATTCGGTTTTGTTGTCCTAATCCCCCAATCCGCTTTCGAACTGCGTTATAACAATTTTACCAAAACCGGGTAGGGTTTTGGTGAAATTGTTGAAAACTGCAAGTTTGCAGCTACCTTGCAATCTAAACGCATATCATTTAAAAAGATAATATGTATTCTGTAGTCCATCCCTCGGCGCCTTTAGTAGATGTCGTGGCTAAAAACTGTGGGTAAATGCTAACGTGAAGACAAATTTCTATCCTCGATATTAACTAAACTAGATATTAATATTCCTATTGCAACTGGCATCATGATGATATGGGGCGGGGGTTAAAATCCTGTAGAGGATGTAAATGAATGAAATAAACGTGATCGCGACTGTCATCGCCCCTCCATATTATCACGTAAGGTTTGGCATAAACTCTGTACGTTATGCCAAATCTGATGTGATAATATGGCACCCTGTAGTGCCAACATGTTCTTTCGGTATAGGCCTCAGTGGCTTCCTCCACTCTCATGGTTCTTCCTTATGCGAGGAATAGATGTGTATCTCTTCTTTTTCTCTCATCCATTCCTCTAAGCTTAAAATGACTCGTTCTATAGGCGCTTCGTAACCATAAATAAAACATCACAAATAACTTTACGTTTATAGTCACAATGTGATGACAAAGCGTTATGGCAAACATAACCTATAAAAGTTAGGTTTTATTGCTCCTATAACAAAACGTAATCAATAAATTCATCTATATCACAACCTATGACCTTACAACATATCGTAGAATTTGTCAAAGAATTAAGAAGAGATTGGATGTCGGCTTGCTCTAGTGTTCAGAGCGTAGGCAGAGGACAAATCCTGTGGCTTGTCTATGTGGCCTAAATAATTTTTGCATCTCTTTTGCATGACACTTGTTCTGCTAATATTATAAATGTAAAAGTTTGAATCTTTAGATGTTTTTATGTTTGTTACTCAATCCCAAAAAAATGGTTGAATGGATTTGGATGAAATTTTTCACACAGATAGTTTATTACTTGGATTAACATATAACCAGGACACTTTTTATCCTGGAAAAATGTTAGGTTCCTGTCTAAAGTCAGCGCGGGCGAAGTCGTGAGCAGAAACTAGTATAACATACTTAAAGCAACGAGCTATTTATAGATAGGAAAATTTTCTTTGATGATGCTGCTGTACTTTTTACCGCTTTGTCAGATTTCAATATTGAACTCAAGGATAGATTTGCTTACTGACAGTAATATTTTGACAGATTTTCCATACAAAATATGTCAAAAATATATCTGAAGTAGGCAAGTCTATCCTTGAAACCGGCCGAAAGCCGACAAAGATCTTGGAGCATTGTAACCGGCGATCACGAGATTCCAGATTCGCATCTTAAATCGGACGAATTGCTGCTGTAATCGAATATGGAATCGACATCGAATAAAAATAATTAGAAAGAAAAACAAAATTATTCGCAAAAATTTTAAAAATGCAGTGCCAATGCCCTATCACTAAAATAACAAAATCGGTTCCAACTCAGCATTGTGCTGCGCCTTGTATTCCATCTAATAGTCGTCAGTAGCGATTCGGCGTCTGGAATTGTGGCCAGTATAATTACTATAAGCTCGCTTCTATTTCATTGGGACCTAACGTCGTCGTTAGTATGTAGGTGTACAAAGTACGTCTTTGCCAAGGAGGTCCTTGAGAAATAAAGGCGTGACGCTTCCATAATTTTAAACTTTTATAAACCACATAAACCGCAAACCTATAATTTATTTCGACCCAATTTCAACGCCCATCAATCGCGACTTCGCGAAGACGAGAAAAATACGATCAGATAAAGATGGATTAATTCTAAATCCGCACGAGAAAGAGGGACAGCATCATGTTTATAAACATCTCAGATGTGCATTAAGTGCTCGTAATAGCTGTTTACAGTTGGCTATAAAAATCTTTATTACCATTGCTTGATGGGCATGGAAGAAAATATTATTATCTTTTTTGTTGACTTATCCCTAAAAAGATACACAATAAGTTATCCCTTGTTCTTTCATATGTTCAGAATATTTTTACCACTTTCTGTCTAAATTCTACAAAAATAAACATCTTGAAGCGATTTAACCGTGCTCTTAGCCATAGAAAGATATTTCTTTATTACACGCTCGTAGCAATCACCATAAGCAGCGTTCGGCTCGATTAGTCTGAGATGGGTGACCTATTACAGCATTTCCATTTTAGAACGCTTCCGTACTTCGAGAGGCGCGTTAAGCATATAACGACCCCATACATCGCTACAAAGTTGCGACTAGCTACCGATAGACGGCGCTGAACATTAGACAACGATCCGCAAGACATGTCTAGAACGAGAGGTCGCACGACGCGTAACATATATACAAGCCCTTGACAAAAACTCAAAAAGTGTCAGGCCCCGCCAGGTACAACACCTGCCTGAATGGAAGATCTTTCCTTTGCCAAATTCTGCCAGAATGTAACTTCCATAAACGTCTTTTTAGTTGTTAAACGTCTTTTTAGTCTTTTTAGTTGTTAAGTCATTTGTGGGCAGCTTGATAAATAGGTGCCGATAAACCTTTTTTTTTACTTGGGGAAATCCTCATGGTCTTCCGCCAGCCTCGGAGGAAGCTGACTGGGCATGTCGGTCTCTTACCGACTAAAACCCCATGGTGGCCGGCATCGACACTTCGGAGAGGGGCTCCTGGATCTCCGTTAGGAACACACCGGTGCCCCTCTGTATTGTGCTCCGAAGAGCCCGACTTCGGGGGGGGGGGGAGAGCCTATGGACCCGCTCCCCCCCCCTGCACCGTCGCGGTGCTCACGGCGGCATGGGTCACACCACGTCGCCGTCCTCCTCCGGGTCGCACGTGAAGGACGCTTAGGGCCCCCGCCCCAGCGTCCCACGAACTCTAGGGCCCCCCTGCGGATATTGGTACAGGCGGGGTCCCCCGCCAGATGTTACGGCGGGGGACACAAGTTTGCCCGTATTATAAAACCCCGGGCTATTAGGCTGGGGGGCTTGGGCGGGCTGTGCCTCCGCCCCGGCGCCGTGATCGGTGGGGATCGGCCCTCACCCGATCCCGCTCGGCCTCCACCATCTGAGACATTACTGTCTCGCAGAAGGAGGATACGGCCACCCACGTTGATTCCCCTGCCAGCACAGCCGCTATTACTACCGGTAGGGAGAGGTCCGGTCCAATCCGGTCGACCAGGATTCGCCGCTCGGAGGCCCACGCTGGGCACTCAACGAGCCTGTGTTCTGCGGAATCCCGATCTCCACCACAATGGTGATAGGTTGCCATCGCCTCGCGTCCAATCTTGCTCAGATAATCACCGAAACAGCCGTGACCGGTGATTATCTGAGCAAGCCTGTAGGAAATTCGCCCACTCCTCCGCTGTTGCCAGGCTTCAAAGGACGGCAGGATAGCTCGGACGACGCGCTTGCGTGCGATGTGCTCCTGGCTGAGCCTCGCGCGCCACTCCTCTAGAGCGCGTCGTCGTTCCTCCCGTCTGGTTTCGAGCGCGGGCACGCACTCGCCGCTTTGGCGGACGACGCGAGTCCGGTCATAGACCCTTGCGTCCAAGTCCGCCAGGATATCGAGCGGCGGAAAGCGTGCCAAGAGGGTTGCCGCCTCGAAGGATACGGTCCGGTATCCTCGTGCGATGCGGATGGCCATCTTGCGCTGCAGGCTATAGATCTTGGTCCTGCAGTGCCGGACGCCCGACAGTCGGTGTGACCATACGGCGGGCGCCCCATACAGGGCCGCCAATTGCACGACCCCCTCCCCCCCCCGTAAAGGGTAGCGATAAACCTGCCTCAACCAATCCACACTAGACATGGCAAAAATGTCTCACTGTTCAGATTCGATCTAAAACTGTGCAAAGATTCGAATCCCAATATGTCTCATTTGGAATATTTGAATCAGCTAAATTCAAGCAAGGTCGGCCCACCGACCGACATGGAGTCGCGTATTCGTTCGTTCTGTGAGACGGCAAGTTTAATGCACGTAAGATCGAGATTCAGTTTCAGATTATAATGAACTATAAAGCATTTTGTTTGTTCTGTAAGATTAGCGCCTTTGTTTACTGACTGGTGAATATATGATCGAGATTCAGATACAAATGAGACATTTTTTCCGTACAACTGTTTCGATTCTTGAAGTTCTCGTTCATGTTTCATACCACCGTATCACATCAGTAAAGATCGACACATGTCTAATCCAGCTCTATCAAGATAGCAGCGTCAAATCAGCAAAATTCAATATAAAATTATGCAAAATTTGTAGCTTTTTTGTTGCTATTTAGTTGCTAAAACCGCGATTTTGTTGCTTGAGCTGTTTGCGAAAAATCGCAATTACTGCTAACTTCATATAAAGCTAGCATAAAATTTTGATAAATCAATAAATATCAAATCAACTATTGAACCAGATTTTGTTGCTAATTTGTTGCTGCAAGTAAGTACTACCGAAAATTAAAAAAAAAAGGCCGGACGTATTTTTTATATTAGCAATGATTTTCTTAACACATGCTAGCTGGAACTTGACTTGTTAAACAAAAAATTAAGAAAAGATTTAGTTGCTACATTGAACAATGTTCAAATGAGCCTAAAGAATCAGCAACAAAATAGAAACTAAAAATCGGCCGATTCTTTCGATCAGCAACAACTTTCCTAGTACATGCTAGCTTGAACTTTACTTGCTGAACAAAAAATGCTAAAAAAATTAGTTGCTACATTGAACAGTGTTCTAATGAGCGTAAAAAATCAGCAACAAAATAGAAACTGAAAATCGGCCGATTCTTTTGATCAGCAACTTTTTTCCTAGTACATGCTAGCTGGAACTTGACTTGCTGAACAAAAAATGCTAAAAAAATTTAGTTGCTACATTGAACAGTGTTCTAATGAGCGTAAAGAATCAGCAACAAAATAGAAACTAAAACTCGACTGACTCTTTCGATCAGCAACAATATTTTTTTTGTACATGCTAGCCTGAACTTGGCTTGCTGATCAAAAAATGCTAAATGAATTTAGTTGCTACATTTAACAGTGTTCTAATGAACGTAAAGAATCAGCAACAAAATAGAAACTAAAAATCGACTGACTCTTTCGATCAGCAACAATTTTTTGTACATGCTAGCATGAACTTGGCTTGCTGAACAAAAAATGCTAAAAAAATATAGTTGCTACATTGCACAGTGTTCTAATGAGCGTAAAGAATCAGCAACAAAACAGAATATAAAAATCGACTGACTCTTTCGATCAGCAACAAGTTTTTTTATACATGCTAGCTTGAACTAGGCATGCTGAACAAAAAATGCTAAAAAAATTTAGTTGCTACATTGAACAGTGTTCAAATGAGCCTAAAAAATCAGCAACAAAATAGAAATTAAAAATCGGCCGATTTTTTCGATCAGCAACAATTTTCCTAGTACATGCTAGCTTGAACTTGACTTGCTGAACAAAAAATGCTAAAGAAATTTAGTTGCTACATTGAACAGTGTTCTAATGAGCGTAAAGAATCAGCAACAAAATAGAAACTAAAAATCGGCCGATTCTTTCGATCAGCAACAATTTTCCTAGTACATGCTATATGATTTCCAAGATAATATGGCAGGTGCTCTAACATATAAATAACTGCATCTCTCATCTACTAATTCCTTTTTTAACTCTCTTAACGATTTATAATGCATTGGCTGCGTGCTAAAAATACTAATATTTTAAGTAGTTTATGTATATGTACCTAGCTGATATTATTATTATTATTCACTACAAAATGAAATTTCACGTCTTATACACCAATAGAAATTAGTAGCAAATTTATAGTGAATTCCACACCTACTACGCTTCTATAAATCAAAGTGGCGAAACCAGGTAACTGTATCCTCCGCAAACCTACAGAATCAAAAGTTTTGGGCAGCTGAAAGATTTCGAATTTTACCCGTAAAATATCCGAGTATGCAGATGTTATAATCAAAAATATTTTTATTTTACTAAATAAAATCTACATTTTTTGGAGTAAAATATATTTTAAGGAGTCAAGATAATAGAAATTTCAAAATTAATTTTTTTTTTATCACAAAATCGATTAATCAAGTATTTTTTTCTGCAATGAAAAAAATTGTACCTTAAAATTAATGTATAAAAGTAATACGTCGAATACAATTTCTCATTTTTGAATCATCGATAATAATAACTACTGATTTCTATAACAGACAAATCTTTGAAACCTCATACACAAGTTATTGAAGACATAATCCCAATCTGTTGAGATTTAAAAAAATGGAATCTACCAAACATGAGATAATGACATTTGGAAATAATATTATTAGACAAGCGAGTTGGACAACAAGTTAGGAAATCAGAAAATATTACTTTATATTTTTCGTATTAAAGGATTTGACCAAGTTTATAGAAATCTAATAACAACAGGTTTAAGTCGATAATCGCCACAAATAATTTAACAATTCCATAACCCATAGTTTGGAGGGAATTTTCATTAAATTAATAAAATAAACGAAATGATCATGAAGCAAAAACAAGTTAGTGATAGTTCACAACGAAACAGCACTCATTGCAGACCGTAAAAATGACCGATTTTTAGTTTCTATTTTGTTGCTGATTCTTTAGGCTCATTTGAACATTGTTCAAAGTAGCAACTAAATTTTTTTAGCATTTTTTGTTCAACAAGTCAAGTTCAAGCTAGCATGTACAAAAAAATTGTTGCTGATCGAAAGAATCGGCCGATTTTTAGTTTCTATTTTGTTGCTGATTCTTTAGGCTCATTTGAACATTGTTCAAAGTAGCAACTAAATTTTTTTAGCATTTTTTGTTCAACAAGTCAAGTTCAAGCTAGCATGTACAAAAAAATTGTTGCTGATCGAAAGAATCGGCCGTATTTTAGTTTCTATTTTGTTGCTGATTCTTTACGCTCATTAGAATACTGTTCAATGTAGCAACTAAATTTTTTTAGCATTTTTTGTTCTGCAAGCCATATTCAAGCTAGCATGTAAAAAAAATTGTTGCTGATCGAAAGAGTCAGTCGATTTTTAGTTTCTATTTTGTTGCTGATTCTTTAGGCTCATTTGAACATTGTTCAATGTAGCAACTAAATCTTCTCTTCATTTTTTGTTTAACAAGTCTAGTTCAAGCTAGCATGTGTTAAGAAAATCATTGCTAATATAAAAAAATTCGTCCGGTCTTTTTTTTTTAATTTTCGGTAGTGCTTACTTGCAGCAACAAATTCTGGTTCAATAGTTGATTTGATATTTATTGATTTATCAAAATTGTATGCTAGCTTTATATGAATTTAGCAGTAATTGCGATTTTTCGCGAACGGCTCAAGCAACAAAATCGCGGTTGTAGCAACTAAATAGCAACAAAAAAGCTACAAATTTTGCATAATTTTATATTCAATTTTGCTGATTTGACGCTGCTACCTTGATAGAGCTGTCTAATCCATCCTGGGAGTGCCAGTCTGGGACCTCGTGATGGAGTGTGAACTATTCTCTCTCATCTCTATGAAAAAAAGCAATCCTCTAGAGGAAGGAGTAACAATATTCTATCACCAGTATCTATACAGATCCCAAACATTATGGTATGTATACGTTTAAAGATTTATACTTGACTGATTTAACGACATACTTCGCGCGCATAATGGTGTCGTTTTGACAAGGAAAATGAGCGCTCATTCTGTCCCTTGCCGAGTTTATCCTTATTTATGTCATAAACAGGAAAGAAATTTGTTGCGACGTGATATATCCTTTTTACCTATTGAGTAATTTCGAATTGCCGTTGATCTAAGCGTTAACCGCCCGGCTTACCAGATCAAATAGTTCCGACCCTCCCAATGGTCTTACTTCCCTTCTTACAGATACATATACCACTCACAGAATCAGACATCGACCTCGCCGACGAAGTCGATGTCTGATTACTTTCTACGGGAATATATGAAGTTATTAGTCTACACTGAAAATTATAGACATTGAATCACTTGGCATTCGCCGGCCTATTGGCGATATACGGACCTGTTGCTTGATAAAATGTCTAAAAATCGGACATCCCGATTACGTTGCATTCCAACCAGTCATGGCGTCCAAATGCCTGAAATCACGTGTAACCACTAATAGCATAATATTATCTGTTGAAAGAGCCCAACTCCGTGGCCATCAACATTATTTTTACGTACTTTATTTTATCTTAAAGTTGTATACCTCTAGAAACCCTTTAGTACTATATTTCAAACTAGTAAACCGTATCAGACGCGAGAACTTGATTCACTAACAGCCCATTAACAAATTGTTTCGGGATTCGAGAGAGCTCCAACTTCGTTATCAGTCATCTATAGAGTTGCGGACTTGTTTTATTACTGTTCGTGATATTTGTTTTCGTGCACAAATTTTCGGTAATCAAAGGACAGATTTGGCATTGAATCTATTATTAAAATACTGTGGCATGGCAGCTCTTTTGCTTATCATTGTTAGCTATCCTGGCCTTGTAGCCAAGTTGACTTTCTACAGTCATAAATACTAATAGAAAACGAGAAAATGTACGAGAATTATATTTTTCAACAAAAAGTCAAGTAGTCAGAACAACGCGCCTATAGCGCCTTGTTCTGATTGCGTAAGGAGAATCTTAAGAGATATCTATATAGATACAAAATGCTTATCACTTTCCTGGACCCGCTGAGTGGCATAATAATGCCGTAACGTAAAGTATATTTAGAGACCTATGCCACTTGCATTTGGTTTTATAATTTCTAGCTTCTTTTGACAACGGCTCGGTCCAGTAGTCAGACCGTAGGCCACTCTACTTACTGGTTCGAGTCGATTTGATACCCGCTTGAAAGGCATCTTTATGATCCACATTTGATTGGTGTGTCTGGTTCGGTATTATTGCTAGATCTGATCTCTGTAGACAGAGTCGTAGCCGGGGACTGGCTGCGGAGGCGGCTGCTATAAGCGCAAATCTCAAATACCTTGGTATTCTTCGCAGACCTTCGAAATTCAGTACCTTCTTCCTACAGAATAAGTTTTTCGGGCGCAAAATTTAAATCTTGACCTAAGCGCTCATGACTTTGGAGAGCTATAACGCTGTCAGCCGAAGTGGGATAGTAGAACGCTTCTACTTCCGGTAGTGGTCACTGTAGTCTAATGACTTTCAATTCTTGCTATACCATGACCCTGGATGGTGAGTATAAAACTTACCTTCCATCAAGAACCTAGGTATCATGCTTAAGATAATTTATTGTATGTCTATGACCGCTTCAGCAGGAGACAATATCATCCAAAATTTATTAGTGCATCATACAAAAGCATAAGGATATTCCCGCAGCTTCAACTAAATGATATCGAGATTCCCATAAGTATCGCGGCACTACTGCCGCAGGCTTGGTAGGAGGATAGTAGTGGTTAACTCACCCTGTCAGCAACGCCTCCTGGCAGCACACTCTTGACGACCACCCCTGAGGAGCGGCCGCCGACGATCCCAAACGCAAGCCCTGAGCCATCATTCACCAGCTCCACTAGCTCGACTTGAGCCCACTCGCCGAACACCTGCTGGAGAGTTACAGGTCTATTAATACAAGTCAAGAATACTGAAACAAATGGAGAAAAAATACCACCAAGTATAGAACATTAAATAGGCAAGATGTGAAAAATCAAATATAATTGTTTTCATGCAAAGCACCTGCAACTTTTCTTCTCATTGATTACTAAAATCACCCTTATATAACGTAAAAGCACCTATTACTGCCACCTTAAGCTAGATTTAGATTGACGTGCAACAATTATTCTAGTAAAATCATTTTATCTAGTAAAATAATTTTATCTGCAAACATATAACTATATCTAGCAAACAATCCGGGGAGCGAGCTTTTCAAATAGATAATTGCTTCTGATCGCTCCATATCATTTCTTAATAACTCCCTGTGGAGTTTCAATAAAAATCTCACCATGATCCGCTTAATCCGCCTCTTGCTCCGAAGGTGGCGCGGGCGATTCTCCGATCAGCTGACCTTCTCCGCCATCTCGCTGTCTCATTGACAGCTCCTACGGAAACTGCCGAACGTTGCCGAAGTTACTTCGGGCACAGAGAAACGTACCACAGAGTTGCACATTATTTTAAAACACTTTTTCACTAAGTATAATATTTTTTTGGACTATTGATTCGTTGTATGTTGGGCTCTGAAACAAAGAAAATATCTCTATGATAGTAAATAAAAATTTATAAATAAACATCGTCGAACTTAACTCATAGCAAATTAAATGCTTAAAAAAAGCTTTAAAAAAAAAACAACGAATATACAACACAGATTTACAATGCAAAAGTGGAAGGATGTAGGTACCGGGGAAGACCTAGACTATCTTACCATGACCAAATAGATAGTGTCTTATCGGAAGGGCAAATAAAGAGTCTCTGTAACCGGCTAGCATGTATGAGACGAACTATGGTAGTGAAGGAAACCAGAGAGGTATGTAAGAAAAGAACCTTTTGGAACTCTGTACTCTATGCCTACCCTGCAAGGGATCTGGCATGATGATTTAGACGATAGAATTCGCTAAGAGCTAATGTTAAGTAGAGTCGCACTAGCTAGTGTTTGTTACTAAACTGATAAATGAATTTTGTTTTATTAGTATCTGCCCGCGACTTGATCAACGTTGAGTTTAGACATAAACCTTGGGTAATTAAAAGTTTCTATTGGTTTATCCATGTAATAAACTATCTGTGTGCCAAATTTCATCCAAATCTGTTCAGCCGTTTTTGCGTGACTGAGTAACAAACATCCAAATTCCTAAACATTCAAACATACAAACTTTCACATTTATAATATTAATAGGATATGCTAAACGATGTTAAGCGAACAATATGCAATTTCATATCAAGTGTGATTTTAGCAATCATTGTGAAAAAGTAGCATTTGTAGATCTAATCAGAATGTTAACCGACTTCAAAAAAGGAGGAGGTTCATAATTCGTCTGTATTCTTTTGTAATTTCTTTGCGTATATACTGATTTTGATGATTCTTTTTGCATTAGGTTCAGCGTAGCTCCGTGATGGTCGAATTTAAATTTTATTGGTATTGGACAATGGGCTTTGAAGATACACCAGGGGTTTCCTATACGGCAAACAGCATGAATGTGAAAATTCAGTTATTATGAGTTTTATATCAATGTTGTAGGTACCTCACTGTATAAATAAGTAGGATAATATAAAGGAGGTATATAAATAATAATAATAAATTCACACATTACTAAAAATTGTAAAATAAAAACTTTTTAAATAAGTTAAACCGACTTCAAAAAGCAAAAAATAAATATTTGAAGTCGGTGCCAAGTAACCGACTGCACCAGCACCGACTTCGAATATTTATTTTTTAATAATTAACCTACATAAAGATTTTTATGTAGGTTAATTTTGTATTTAGCCGATACCTAATTATAAAAAAATATTAAAACGTGCGGCTTTGGTATTTGTAATAATAAAATACAGGTTACAACCAGCGGGGTCGCAATTTTTTTTTTCGCACTAAGAGGGTCGCGTCAATAAAAAGGTTGAAAAACTGACTTTAAACAAACAAAAATTGCAAGTTAAATAAAAGCTTGTAAATGTTCTCTTTTCAGTTAATAATATTTTACCTAGTATTAAAGGCATTTTATATTTAAAACATCAATTATAGTATAATATCCTTTACTCATTAGTACAGATTTAATATAACTTTTAAATCTGTTAAATGGCAAATCTAATATGGGCATCGGTATATTATTGTAGCAGAGAATACCGACTCCTACGAAGTAAATGAATACTTTTTAAGCCTAAAAATTAGTAATACAAGTTTATGTTTATTTCTCGTGTTTAGTTTATGAACGTCACTCACTTTATCAAATAAATGGATATTCTTACGTATGTACAGTATATTGGCATATATATATATACTCTGAAGCGACCGTGAGAATGTTGATCTCCTTAAAAAGTTCTCTGAGGGAAGCCCTAGATCCTAGATTATAAATGGCACGGATAGCTCTTTTTTGCAGTATGAATACATTTTCCACGTCAGCAGTGTTACCCTACAGTAGGATACCGTAATACATAATGCTATGGAAGTAACTAAAATAAACTAGACGTGCTGTATGTGGATACAGCACGTCTAGTTTATATTAGTAAACTTAGCTCCGCTGCTTATGCAGTGTGGAAAGTACGGCAACTTACGGATGTGGATCCGTAAGTTGCCGTACTTTCCACACTGCAAAAGCAGCGGAGCTAAGTTTACCCGCAAGTGATGAGATATGGGCTCCACATTGGAGTTTGGAGTCTAGGGTAATGCCTAGAAAGACAGTGGATTTCACGAGGTCCAGCTTTGTGCCATTAATAAGAATATTTATATCAATATATTTTACATTAGGCATCGTAAATTTAAAACACTTTGTCTTGAGTGAATTAAGCAATAAGTTATTCATTCCGAACCAATTTGATATCTGTGAAAAAGCACCATTCACATCGTCAAAATTAAGTTTAGATCTGTCAACTTTGAAAATCAAGTATCATCTGCGAATAGTACAATGTCACAGACATTACGGACAAAGTTCGACAGGTCATTAAAATATACTAAGAAAAGATTAGGGTCCTAAGATGGAGCCCTGTGGAACACCAATTGAAATATTAACTTCCTGAGACTTAACCCCGTTAATCTCAACACAATGAGATCTTTCACCTAAGTATTAAGCTAATAAATTAAGGGCAGTATTTTAATACCGTAATGACTTAGCTTCTTAATAAGGGTTGGGTGCTCAATACAGTCGAATGCCTTAGAGAGATCACAGAAAACACCGTAAATTTGCTGAAGCAGACCTACTCCCGCGTCTGTGGTTGAACGTCCTTTAGTAAAACCATATTGATCACCGTTTAACAGCTTATTCTCATTAAAGTGGGTAAGCAATTGATTAAGTATCCATAAATCTTTCCATAAATTTTACTCAAAGCCGATAAGATGGAAATCGGTCTAAAATGAGAAGGGTCACTTTTAACCCCTGATTTAAAAATCGGTACAACTTTACTAAGTTTCATTAAGTCGGGGAACCTACCCTTCTTTACACATCTATTAAATATCGTCGCCAGCGCAGGTGCTATAGCCATTACTATGCTATCTAGTATTTTTAATGATATACCCCCAGTATGGTTTGTTTGTCATTAATAATTTAGTCATATTACAGACCTTTCCTATGATTGATTTGTCCGTAAGGTAACTAAAACTTAACGTTTTACAAAACAACAAAAAAGGCATTACATCGAATAAAATCATATAAAATAAAATTCTGGACCATTTTCTTCCGCAATGCTAAACATAATCGGGCGGAACTGGCTCCGCAATTTCATGCGGGTTTTTCATATCGGACAACCGAACAATAGATCGGGATATCCGTTTTATCCGGACACGTCTGATTTCGGTTATCCGGATTATAGAGGACCTTGTGTTATTTGCGAGGCAGATTGGATATCCGGTTAAAATAACATAAAATATTTTTTTTTAACCAGATGTCCAGTCTGCTTCCGGTTGTGTGTGTTTTAATACTGACGGACGATTTAGCGCAGAGGTTAAAAGCTTAAGCCGCTCCCCCCACTGTGTCTAATAGTAGCGAGTTCGAATTCCGCACGGGACAAATCTTTCTGTGATCCACAATTATTTGTTTCGGTCTGGGTATTTGTGTATGTGAATTTTCATGAATAAATCGTAGTGTGGGCCTACATTTTTTGTTTTTAAAAAAGAAAAAAAAATTCTAATAATCTCCCAATGACTATGCTTGTCTGAATTATTGGCTAGGCGCGTTTCTAGTTGAATTTTCGCTAAATCTTTTCTCAGGGAGCACCTAGCAGCTAAGACTATCCAGTATACATTCCAAATTCGTGAATAGGAATATTTTTATTGTTCAAACTAGCAGTTTCCCGCCACTTCATACCCGGTCGACAACAGCACCGCCTACCGGCTCTATGTTTTATTGCCTATGTTACTTCTGGATAATGTAGCTTTCTAATGGTGAAAGAATCATTAAAATCGGTCCAATAGTTTTTGAGTTTATTCGTTACAAACATACAAATCTTTCCTCCTTATTTATTTATTTATTTCAGACACAAAACAGAATACAGTCGCTACAAATTCAATATAAAGACAAAACTTAATTAACTAGATTATATTCCAAAGCAAGTGTCCTAATCTATATTACTAACATCATCATCATCAGCCTATAGCAGTCCACTGCTGGACATAGGCCTCTCCAAGTGCACGCCACTGGGTACGATCCTCGGCTACTCGCATCCAGTTTCTGCCAGCTGCCCTACGAAGGTCATCGCTCCACCTAGCCTGAGGGCGTCCTGCATTACGTTTGCCAGTCCGCAGTCTCCACTCAAGAACTCGTATTACTAACATGCGAACTGGTATTATTAATAGATTACCTAATATTGGTAATATTTACATAACATAGATGGGCATGAGTTTTAGAGAGAAAAGATGAAACAAAATACAGTAGTGGGCTAGTCACAAAGAAGGATAGTTTAAATTAAAATGAAATTAAAATGAGCCTCTCGCTTGGCAGGTAAAGGACATATAGACGAAAAAATTAAATTAAAAGCAACTTAACTGTGACTATTTATAGCGCCTAGTCAAATAGGCATGTTAAATTGGTTAGGTATTCGATTTGAATATTAATTTCCTTAGACCCTTTGAAAATGATTCAAATTTGCCATTCATTATGTCGAGGCATTTATATTTGATTGCCAAGTCATTAAACGAACGACACATTCTTATGACCGGATTGTAGTACTCGTATGAGGTGTTGTTCTTATGAATTTGCAATACGAAGATGTTTGGATTGCGGATCTTGTATCTGGTGTTAAAATTTATTAAAAATAGTAATTCGGGGGTAAATAGTAATCTATGTGGGAGTGAATAATTGAAAATCTTTGGACGTTGAATCTATCCTCATAATCCTCATAACAAGATATGGAGCGACCCAATCCCAAACGGTAACATATCATCTTTAGGCATTTATTCTGAATGCCTTCAATGCGATCACTATGTACAGAGTAAAAAGGAGACCAGATAATAGAACCATATTCAAGTATTGACCTAACTAAGCTATAGTAGAATAGAAGTAAATAATGAGGATTTTTGAATGGCTTAGATGTTTAAAAATAAACCCGAGTAGTTTTGTTGCTTGGCAGCATATGTAGTTGTAATGTTCACGAAATGTTAATTGTTCGTCAAATAATATGTTAGTGTAACTAAATATCTAAGACACATTTATTTGTGAGCTCCAAACTGTATCTATCTATCTATATCATCACGCCAGATCCCTTTGGGGGTAGGCAGAGGGTACAAAGTTCCAACAGGTTTTTTCCTTACATACAGGTGCTGCCTTCCTCCACTCTTATAGTTCATACATGCTCGCCGGTTACGGAGACTTTTGACTTACCCGTCGGATAAGACACGGTCTATTTGGTAATTCTAAGTCCAAACTGTAAGTGTGTTTTAACCGAATTCGAAAAAAAACGAGGTGGTTTTAATTCGACTATTTAGTTTACATTACAAACGTTATTTTATTTTATCTCATATCTCTGGCGTTTGTATAAAATACTGTACAGATACTTCAGTTTTGCCTATGACCTGATGAACTGAAGTGAATTCGAGGTACCACAAGTTACGAAAAATAACAAACAAAAAAAACTCCAAAATATTTGTTGATATCAGTTCTTTATTGTTGTATCTTGTAACCACTTAAAAGATTTTTATTATATATGTGCGAGCGAAGCACGAATAGACACTAGCGAGCTGATATACCATCCTACAAATTTACTAAATAAACACGATATGACAGCACGATTACTCGCTAGCATCACACTAACGTCAAAGTTTTCGTGCTAGCCCGCTGAACAATATTAGCTATCAGGCTAAGAAACCTAAATAATATTCGGTGAATCTCTGAATGAGGCGCTCGTAGCACTGTGGTGTAATCATTATCATCTTTATTTGCGAAGTATGGGTACCTTTAACATACAGATCTTTCAGTAATGAAGTGTATGTTTCACCATATTCAGCTGCCTAACAGAGTGGGATAGTATAAAATAATTCATATTAGTCTCTACACATATTCCTCTCAAAGCACAACAATCATTCTTTTTTTACACAACAAAGCAACGAAACATACTTAATTTGTGCAGTCCTATTTACATAGATACACGAGCAAATTACGTCCGAAGACGGGGTCACCCTAAACAGTACCATGTCCTTCGGCCCGCACATCAAGCGGGTCCGTCACCGAGCATCCTTTGTGCTCGGTCGTCTCCATTCGTTAATCTGGAAGCGGAGTAAAATG
This sequence comes from Phalera bucephala, assembly GCA_905147815.2. Lineage (NCBI taxonomy): Eukaryota > Metazoa > Arthropoda > Insecta > Lepidoptera > Notodontidae > Phalera > Phalera bucephala. The sequence continues at coordinate 3,027,890 of LR990632.1, read as the reverse complement.
TCCCTTAGAAATAGGGTGACACTTTACAAAACTTGCGTTCGACCCATCATGACTTATGCGTGTGTTGTGTTCGGGAATTCGGCCCCCTCTCACATCGATAAACTCCAAGTGGTTCAAAACCGCTTCCTCCGTAAAGCCGTAGGAGCCCCCTGGTTCGTACGGAACGTCGACCTCCACTCCGATCTAAGTCCCGAACCTATTCGCGCCTTTATTAAAAAGGCGTCAACACGTCACTTCGCGAACGCATCTACCCATGCGAATCCGTTAATCGTAGCCACCGCCGACTACGATCTCCCCCCCGACCCCTGCCGCCACCGCCGGCCGCGACATGTTCTCACCGACCCCCCCGATGCTTTGTCATCCCTTCTTTCCGCTCAGAATACGGGCGACGACGACGACGTAGTAGTAGATCCCTCCCATAGCCGGCGGTTGACCGGTGCACTTAGTAGTGCACCCGTCCCCCTACAGCGACTGTCCCAACCGAGGGCGCCTCGAAGAGGCGCCCTCGAATATGTCGCCTCTTGCCCTTCTGGCTGGCTAGAGCGTAGTGGTTGCACGCTCACCTTTAAGTAATAAATAATAATAATAATAATAATTTATTGACCCAAAAAAAAAGTTAAACCTTATGTTTACAGTAAAATGTACACAATAAATTAAAAAAAAAAAACAACCAGTAGGCTATAAGCATAGGAATTGGAACCCTGTCTCCTAAACTAGGTGTATAAACCTGTATCTTAGGAGTCAGTGAAACAACCGTTGCAATGTCACTTTAGAGCCTGGAGCTAAAATAGACAAATTAAAGAGAGCAAAAAAAAATTAAAAATGTATTAGGTGTGTTAGGTTATATATATAACAATCTAAAATATATACTTTGGAGGCCTATATTACATATGGTATCGTGGGGAAAATATGCAAGTTTGAGTGAGCAGTAAAAGAGGAGTGAGAGTATTATGTGTAATTTGTAGAGTGAGGTGTGAGTGGCTGTGAGTCGTGTAATTATATGTAGGGAATGTGTTATGTGTGTAGAGTATGTGTTTATTATGGTGTATGTTGTATGGGGGGGGGGGGGGGGGGTAAGTGAAAGTGTTTGATAGCCACGCCGTTTTATGCGATCACTAGGCGCCTAAAGTACATGAAACTAGATCCTCAGTCTCGTCATAAGTGAGTGATTTAAGATAAGTTGTTAATTTTAATTTAAGTTTGAATTTGTTTGTGACATTTAATATGTTTAAATGTTTATTTAGGGTATTATATAGATGTGGACTGGAAATAGGATACTGGCGCCTAGCGAAAGCTGTACGATGCGACTTCAGGGGAAATACCCTGTATTTGATTCTGCCTGAAGGCTGGACTACAGGGCGTGTGGAATGTTTGCGAAGAGTAGTTAATAGAATGTAGAGTTGTCTTACTGTCAAGAAAGTGGACTCCGAGTAGAGTTGAACTGTAGGGTACCTAATTGGTTTCGAAGACATTACCTTCAGGACCGCCCGTTGAGCACGTTCTAGTCTAAGGAATTCGCTTTTGGACGCGCCGCCCCAGACAGCAATGCAATAGGACAATAAGGATTGGCAAAGAGAGCAGTAAACCAGATCTAAGGTTTTGCGAACAGCTACTTTACGTAATTTTTTGAATATGTAGGTAATTTTACGTAATCTAACCACTAGCGAGTCAATATGTTTATGCCAATTTAAGTGCTGATCAATGTTAACCCCTAGGTATTTGACACTAGTTGTTCTCTCAATTATTGGGCAGGTACATTTAGCAGATGACGTACATGAATGGCCCTTTAAGACGTAGGAATGAGGTGGGCAAAGATTGGATCTAATGCTAAAAGGAACAAGGACAGTTTTATTAGGATTCAGGGTGAGAAGATTATAGGCTAACCACTTCATGACACCAGATAATGCAACTTCTGCGTTATTATAGGTTTGACGCCAATCGGGTCCATCAATTAGTAGTGCGGTGTCATCTGCGTAGGTAAAGATTTTACAATTATCTATGGAGAGACTACAGAGGTCGTTAATATAGAGTAAGAATAGCGTTGGACCTAGTATGCTACCTTGAGGAACACCGTAGGAGATAGGTATTTCATCACTGATATGATTGCCAATCTTTACCATCTGGGAACGGTCTTGAAGATAGTCGGCAAACATTTTTAAGGGTATGCCTCGAATGCCTATGTGCTCCATCTTAGTAAGTAAAATTGGGGCAGAGACGGTATCGAAAGCCTTACTTAGATCAAGGAAGATTCCAAGGCATTTATGCTTTGCATCCAGTGTCTTAACCACATGATCAGTCAAGGCCAGTGTAGCATTTTCGGTGCTAACCCCAGGTCGGAAGCCAAATTGGTTTTCGGCGATATGCTTGTGTCTATCAAGGTAGCTTATAAGACTTTTACTTAATAGACGCTCTAAGATCTTTGACAATGTAGAAAGGACAGAGATAGGCCTATAGTTACTGACATCTGCTTTGGAACCGGCCTTAAAAATTGGATGAACTATAGCCTTTTTAAACGCTTTGGGAAAAACCCCACTAGAGATACATAGATTACAGATACGTGTAATGATTGGAGTTAAAACATGACGCGAGGCCTTAATTATAGAAGCCGGTATACCGTCCCAACCAACAGAACAATTCGACTTTAAACCCAAGATTATTGAGTCGACTTCATACTCAGTAGCTTCCATGATCACCATAGAGCTAGAGTGACTAGTGTGGAAGGTTCTAGTAGGGTGAGGAAATGGTGAAATATTAGCGGCAAGGTTTTCACCGATAGTCGCAAAGTACCTATTTATAAAATTGAGGGAAGAGACTGGGGAGCTGTGTAGGCTTAGAAGATCGGAAGATAACTGAGGTTGGGTATGCATATCGGAGACTTTTTTAATAACGTCCCAAGTGGCTTTAATGTTATTCTTTGCTTTAGCAAATTCCTGTTTCTCATACGCACCCTTGAGCTTACGAAGCAGAGAATTGCAGTAGTTACGATAGCGGGTATAACTAATTTTAAGTATATCATTGTTTCTGGTGTTTTTTAATTTTGCGTGCATACGATCACGGTGGCGTATGCAGCGCAGAAGGCCAGGGGTAATCCAGGGTTTCAAGATTCTTAGTTTTCTAGGTACAGTGCAAATTAGCGTATTCTGATCAATGATAGAGGAAAGGTTATTCAATAATGTATTAACGGCCTCATTGGGGTCAGTAATTGTTTCTATGGGGGACCAGTCAGTACATTCTATAGAATGTATGACAGAACTATGGTCGATTTTGTATTTCGTACTCACCACGCCCGATTTTGGGTTATAGAATTCAAGAAAAAGTAACAAGGGTAAGTGATCGGTGATCGCGGTCTCAATGACAAGGGTTGTAGCTGGCAAGTTAGTTTTTAATAGAATATGATCTAGACAGTTGTTAATACGAGTGGGAAATAGATGAGCTGGGAGGAGCCCGTGTGAAGCCGCACAGTTTAAGTATTCATCAGAACGACTGTCTAGGTTGCCATTCTTGATGTCAATGTTAATATCTCCCATTAAGATGACCGTGTTAGTCGATGCTGAAAGAACATTGTTTAAGCTATCAATGAAAGTGTGGATGTCTTTATAAGAAGGCGAACGGTAAAGAATAATGAGTGTGATCTCATTACCGATATGGCAGATTAATGAATTGGCACCTTCGAAGTGAGGCTCAGAAACGTTGCATTTAACAGTTGTTTTAATATAAATTGCACAACCATCGTTTTGGTTTTTAGTATTTTTTGTGTAGAAGGATATAAAGCCCTCAAGCACGGGCATAAGAGAAATTTTGCTTAACCAGCATTCGGTTAATACTAAGATGACACATTGGAAGCCAATTTGATGCATAAGAACGGGAACTTCATCAAAATTCTTACAGATACTACGTATGTTAAGATGAATAATTTTCAATCCTCCAGAGGGATTAGGAATGTATTGCAAACAATTTTGTGGTTTGCATTTGAATGATTTGGAGACACTGAGCGAGTCAATATCGTTTTGTATAGAATTCATAGAAACAATAACTTCCTTACTGGGCTGGAAGCGAAAGAAAAACTTAGAATGCCCCAGTAGCCTTACTTTTGCTAGGCTGGTGGTAGGAGTCCACCAAAGGTAGTAACGTCATTCGATCAACGACCAGAAAAGGAAAATTTGAAACAAACCCTATACCAACCCGTCTGGCCAGCGTGGTATAGTAGGCCGAAACCTCCTAACATGGTAAGGCACCTAAAACAAAGGCCCCCAGTTCCCGGTAGTCCCGCTGTCCGCTGCCACGGTAGCGGTCGCGGTAACAGCGGGGCAGGGGGTGCGAAGAATCTCCGGGCTACGACACAAGGCTACCATAAACACCTGACCCTGGCTACGTACAATGGACGCTCTCTACGGCTGGACCAACACCTCACTGAACTCGAGGTAGAACTAGGTCGCATAAACTGGCACATATTGGGGTTATCCGAAGTCCGAAGACAGGGCGAGGACACGATAACCCTTGAGTCAGGCCACCTGTTCTACTTTCGTGAAGGTGATCGGCCCTCTCAGGGCGGTGTCGGTTTCCTGGTCAACAAAGCTCTCACTAACAACGTTGTAGAAGTCAGCAGTGTGTCGACACGGGTAGCGTACCTCATAATTAAAATCACCAACAGGTGCACCCTGAAGGTGGTACAGGTATATGCGCCGACCTCGACATACTGCGACGACATAGTCGAAGCCATGTATGAAGACATAGCCAAGGCATTACATGGCACCACCAAGGCTCACTACAACGTTGTTATGGGGGACTTCAATGCCAAAGTGGGAGTACAAGAACGCGGCGAAACAATAATCGGACCCTACGGCGTGGGGCGCCGAAACCACAGGGGGCAGATGCTGGTCAACTTTCTGGAGTCGCAGGGGCTCTTCTTGATGAATTCGTTCTTTAAGAAGAAGCCTCATAGAAAGTGGACATGGCGAAGCCCCGACACTGTGACGAGGAACGAGATAGACTTCATCATGACTGACAGGAAGTCTATATTTAGAGACGTCTCCGTGATCAACAGGTTTAATACCGGCAGCGATCACCGACTTGTCCGAGGCGCTCTAAATATAAACTTCAGGGCCGAAAGGCGTCGCATGATGAGGGCTACTCTGAGACCTACTGCGCCTCAAATAGCTTTAGGGTTCGAAAAGTTCCAACTGGAGCTTCAAAATCGTTTCGACCTGCTGGAAACCGAAGGCAATGTTGACGAAAAAACCGACACAGTGGTCAAAACGCTACAGGAGGTGTCTCGAAGGGTGTTTCCCGGCAAAAGCGGTAACAGAGAGTCTAAACTCTCGCTCGAGACTCTCGAACTTATGAGGCAGAGACGAGAAATGTCATCCACGCAGGCGTCTTCGCCGGATGGGAGGAACCTCAACCGGAAGATCCGGAAGCTGGTGCGACGTGACCTCCGATGTTCCAACACCCGCGCCATCGCGGCTGCGATTGAACAGAACAGAGGCACCAAAGTCTTCGCTCGCCAGCTAGGTAAATCCCATCTGACGAAACTTAATACTGCAGATGGCAAAACCGTGACCTCCAAGTTCGAGATACTCGAGGAGATTGAGAGTTTCTACAAAGACCTGTACGCATCACGGATGACTAAACCCACGAGACCCAGCGCTGACGACCACAGAGCCCCACTCGCACGCCACAACACGGAAGACATCCCTGATGTCAACCAGGACGAGGTCAGAGTGGCTCTCGAGCAGCTCAAAAACAACAAGTCGCCAGGCGATGACGGAATCACCACTGAGCTCCTAAAAGCAGGCGGGACTCCAATACTGAAAAAGTTAGCGAGCCTCTTTAATTCCGTCATCCACCAGGGCTTAACACCTCAAGCGTGGAGCGGGAGTGCGGTGGTTCTGTTCTTCAAAAAAGGTGACAAAACCTTGCTGAAGAACTACAGACCCATCTCACTCCTGAGCCACGTCTACAAGTTGTTCTCGAGAGTACTCACAAACCGCCTCGCCAGAAGACTTGACGAGTTCCAGCCACCGGAACAAGCTGGGTTTCGAAAAGGCTACAGCACCGTGGACCACATCCATACTGTTCGGCAGATTGTACAGAAGACCGAAGAGTACAATCAGCCGCTGTGTATGGCTTTCGTGGACTACGAGAAAGCCTTCGACTCCATCGAAACCTGGGCGGTTCTGGATGCTCTGCAGCGATGTGGCATCGATTGGCGCTATATCGAGGTGCTGAGATGTCTATATAATACCGCCACAATGACCGTCCAGCTCCAAGACCAAAAGACCAACCCGATCGAGCTGCGTCGAGGTGTAAGACAGGGGGATGTAATATCCCCCAAGCTCTTCACCAATGCACTCGAAGACGTCTTCAAGACGCTGGACTGGACTGGGCGGGGTATTAACATCAACGGCGAATACATCTCACATCTTCGGTTTGCCGATGATATCGTCATCGTGGCAGAGTCACTGGAACAGCTACACGAAATGCTGCATAGCCTAAATGGAGCCTCTCGAGGTGTCGGTCTCGGCATGAACTTGGATAAAACCAAGATCATGTTTAATGACCATGTCACGCCGGGACCGATCTACGTCGATGGTTCGATGCTCGAAGTTGTTCGGGAGTATGTCTACCTTGGACAAGTTGTCCAATTTGGTAGAAACAACTTCGAGAAAGAAATCAACCGCAGGATCCTATTGGGTTGGGCAGCATTTGGCAAGCTACGTCACGTTTTCTCTTCGCCTATTCCGCAATGCCTGAAGACTAAAGTGTACAACCAATGCGTCCTACCTGTTATGACCTACGGGGCCGAGACGTGGACACTCACAGTGGGACTGGTCCACAAATTTAAAGTCGCACAGCGGGCTATGGAGCGAGCTATGCTCGGCGTCTCTTTGAAGGATAAAATTCGTAACGAGGTAATCCGACAAAGAACCAAAGTTACCGACATAGCTCGCAAACTCAGTAAGCTAAAGTGGCAATGGGCTGGCCACATCTGCAGAAGGACCGACGACCGATGGAGCAAACGTGTCCTAGAGTGGAGACCGCGACTTGGTAAGCGTAAGGTAGGACGGCCCCCAGCTAGATGGACCGATGACCTCAAAAAGGTCGCTGGGACAGACTGGATGCGGAAGGCGGAGGACCGTGTGCAATGGCGCGTGTTAGGAGAGGCCTATGTCCAGCAGTGGACTGCGATAGGCTGATTGATATCCACTAAGTTAGCCATTTGTAAATGAAAACGAAACAAGAGAACACAAATACGCAACTACGGAAAAAGTTAATTGGTAGTAAGTATAAGGTACCAGGAGAAAATTGAATGCAGCAATGGTGACAAGGAATAGGGAGTAATTTCAGTACACATAGAAAATGTAATATGTGAATGAGAGATTTATAGATTAAAATTAGTATATTATACCCAGTTTTCACTAAAATTGTGTAATGAATGTGTAAATCTGTAAGATGTAGAGAGTTATTGTGTGTGTCTGTAATGTGGGAAAGTAGCTGAGTGTATTGTATAAGGCACACAGAGTATGACAATTGATAGGTTAGATTATATATTAAAACATGCATGTTGCTGTAATATCTGATTTTAGACATTTGTGTAAGAAAAACGTAACTAAAAATATGATTAATATATAGTGACATTCCATGTAATTTAATATAGAGAGACAAAAAATAACTTATAAACATGCAAAGTAAATTGTAATGTAATAATTTTGATGACGAAAGAGTTTGACAAATATTAAATGAAAACAAAACCAAGGATCGTTCAATTCTTTTGGAGCAGCGCGGAAAAACATTCACTTGATTTGATCTGGATGTGTTTATCTCCATCAGTCCTGCGTAGAAAAATTCGCCCATTCGTAGACCAGCAATGTTTATAATTATGTGATTTCGCAAAAGCCCTTGCTTGGTGAAAAAGCTTACGCAATGTTTGAGGCAAGTATTCCGCAACGTATATAGGTGAGCGGTTTCCTTGTAGACCAATTGTCGCCGTGTTTAGTTTGTCGGACACAGAGCGGTTTTATTGTAATTTTTAACACTCCTTAGGACCATATTTTTCTTCGGAACAGTCATAAATTCTGTAATTATAGGCCTATTTGACTCGGGTTTACCCGGTAAACGATAGATATCCCTGATTTCACTGGGATCTAGCTTTATCTGGAGAGCTTTGCATGTATTCATGACCACCATCATAATGTCTTCAGAGCTTTCATTTTCCGAGTGCGGGACATTTCTAATTTCTATACTGGAAGATCTGTAACTTTGTTTCAAGTCATTTAACTGAGACTCCAAGTGAAGAATATAATTTTGTTGTTTTTGTCGTTCAAATTGCAATTTACAGACCTCCGATTTTATGTCCTCATAATTTTTATTTATAAACTCCATAGATCTTTCAATCTCAGAGTACGATTTCTGTATGAGTGTATTTTGTTGTTTCACTTCGGCGATATCGTTCGCCAATCGGTTTAGTATGGCATCTTGGTCTGTCTTCCACGTTGATAGTAAGCCCATGAATTCTTTTTTGAATGATTTGAAGTCATTACTATTAGGTGAGGAATCGGTACGTGGTCGTTTAGACCTAGTAGAAACATTATAGGTATCGAATTCTTCGTATTGTGACTCTGACATATCGGGTGTCGAAAGCGCGTGTGTTGGGGCTGGCGAAGCAAATGCACTGATTGGCGGTGAGCGATTAACTCTGGGCATATTGCTTCAATTTTATTGTAATTAAATTAACAATTTTATAAATTCACAAAAAGCAAATCTTTTTCATCAGGCTTGATCCTGAAGACTCTGCGTGTCCGTGCGCCTATACACACCACCAGGCCAGTAGGTTACTTTCCTATGTGGCGAATGTTAGTAGCCCATTCTAGTAAACATTCGTAACATAAGATGACGCCATTCCACTGCTAATGAGTCTATTGTTTGATTTTTTTTTTACACTGTTATTCACTGGTTTTAACGAGTTTTTTCCGAACTGTTTTTGTTGATAACTTTTGACCCACTTAACACTTTTCAAATCTAAAAACACAGATGTATAGTAAATTTTGTCCTCTATCCACAGATATATTTTAATTAACAAATTGAGAAATTTTTACCACTTTTTGTTTTTTTTTATCGGAGCAAAAAAATAACAGGTATGAACGGTCGCACGTCTTAAGACGTGCGACCGGTGAAGTCCGGTGAAGCTGTAAAGGCCTCGCGGCCAACAGCGTACATCATCCACACACACACACACACACGTCCGAAGACAGGTGTACCGTATCATCACATACCCCTAACCATTATCCACTTATTCGCTTGTCCCATTATCCGGGATATACGGGACAATATATGTATGTACAAGTACATTGCACGTACGTATGAAAACAAAGAAATCAACTTGAGGAACCTTTTGTGTATGTTGTAATGTGGTAATTGGTTTATAAAATTATATATGGTTTTGTAACATTGTCCAAAGTTCCGGGTACACATATTGGAAGTTTGTACTATCTACCGACTTCGCAAGGGGTCTCGCGTGATCATGTACAGATATAACGTGTAACGCAGGAAATGTATAAACGTAGATGAAGCGAAAGAGGTGTGGCAGAATCGTAGTATATGGCGAGCTGTAGTCTCTACCTACCCCAATATGATTTAGGCGTGAGTGTAACTATGTAAGTATAGTTAACGCAAGACCTGAAAGTAGTTTGTTTCAAATCGCCACCTAAGTCCAATCCATCTATTTTTAAAAGATGTAATTTCAGTAACATCGTCTGTGATATGGGTGTCGACGGTAAACATCTGCCATCTTATATGTAAAAAAAAAAATCGTGACATGAATTAAAACTATTTTTAGAATTTTATTTTTGTATAAGTTCCCGACGTTAAGAAGTTTGAGGGTACCCCGAAACAGCTATGCCTTTTGGACGTCTAACACCTCAGTCCTTCTCGTCACCACGGGTGCTGCAAAGCACTGCAAACGTCGGAAACTTAAAAATCAAAAATAAACCACCTTAACATCCGAATAATAGTTTTATTTCATATTTAATTAATAAATTAATAAATAAATATTAATATTTGCGTAAATCTTAGAACTCAGTTAAAACCGTCACGCCTGTATTTCCCAATTGGGGATGGTACTTATGTGCTGTGTTTATCCACAAATCATCGACGATATTGGGTCCCAATATAACAGTGGTGACCCTATTGCCACAAGACCAGGCAGGATTCCAGAGTCCCGACTGGTATTAATTTTTCGGGCGATAAACCATCTATCTTCTATCTATCTATCTTCTATCTTCTATACATATAATAAAACTGTAACCGAGCCGAATCTGTACATTGAATATTTTTTGAAAATTTTAATTGAGATACACTTCCTTGTCGATATAGAGGCCGAAACAATTTTTTTTTGAATTATAGTCTGTCTGTCTTTCTGTCTGTCTGTCTCTTTGTGTTTCAATGACGCAAATATTACCAAACAGATTTCAATGAAACTTGGTATGGTAATAAAATATACTCTAAGAAACTATTTATCCCGGAAAATTCAAGCAATCCCGTATTATTGCGGGATAAACCATAAAACTTATTATTTAAATGATGGTTAGTCGCGAGCTGCAATGTTACGTTAAAATGTGTGATTTCGTCTACTAATATTGCTCTCGAGTTTGTCTCCTCACGAAGTAACTCTTCATCTTTTATCTATCTTCTAACCATCTATCTATATCTATAAATTCGGAAACTAAATAGATTTTATCCAGGGGAAGGACACACATAGGCTATCTGTTGTCTCAAAATAAAAACTTAGGAGTGTAAAATACACGCCAAAAAATAACGCGAACGAAGTTGCGGGTACAGATAGTACTTTATAAATCTAACTAAATGCTTCAAAAATAGAAAAAAAAAACAAGGCAACTTTATGCAGGTACCTAATTAATTTTCTTAACTCCATTATTTTCCCATTTACAATGGAGCTTCTCTTGTTTAAAAGAACTGCTTCGGACGGAAACTTTGTCTCCTTTGAGGTTCCAATTACTTAGGAACTTGACGGTTTAATTCAGAACAAATTAGCGACAGTCGCGAGGTTTCTTTGCAATTTTAAGCCCGAGCCTTTGTACTATTTTAATATGAACAGATTGACATTGGCGTAACGCTATCGAGTTTATATGTCATCTTTCTTACACAACAAATTTATTAAATAAACATGAACCTGAAGGCACGATATTTCGACAACGTTGCTATAACGCCACATTGTTTGCGCTTAGGCCTCTAATCAAATCCGACTATTTCAATGCTTACCTTGTATTTACGGAGCTTCTTTTATGAGCAATAATAATAATATTAAATAAACCAGCCTTTACTGTACTACCTAAGCAAAGACCTTCCCGCACAAATCGAGGTGAGAGAGAATAGCTCATACTCAACCACCTGGATCCAGAGGGGTGCGGTGGAGGCAGGTTTGTTCCACCTGCTGTTGGAAGTTATCTAGCTGCCCATGAAGCTTCCACCTCGGCTCAACGACTACCACATTATGTGGTAACGGAATTAACAGCTTAACGTGGCTTTCGAAACACGGAGACGCTCGAGAAATGAAAATTCCGCAAATGGTTCGTTGCAATCACTAAGCAGCGTTTGTGTCTACTGGTTTTAGATTGATTCCCATAAATTATACAATATGATCTTTGTTTAACATTTAGGGTTATCAAAAATCTACGCCCAACGTAGATTTTTGTTGATGTAGATCAGGCACACTAAGCATTTTCCTGCGGCCCGAATCAATTTTGAAAACAGCCAGATATTGCGGCCCGCGATCGTGTTAAATACCGTTTTGAATATTTAATAAATATACTTCTATCTATCTATAATCTATCTATCTATAAAAAGTACAGAGTTCCAACAGGTTTTACTACTAAATATACTTGTCCTATAATACGAGTACTACGTTTTTTCGTTAAGATTTTTAGTAGATTAGGTTTTGCTATCCACTTAGTCTACAGTCTTCATGCTTTCGGCCCACCAGTGACTTTGAGTTTGACATGGCTGATGTAGACGGTGAGCTTGTATCACCAAATATCACACTGAATAAATGATTTATGCTTTATGGAAACCAAGCTAAAGCCGGTAGACCTAAACGCTGCTTAGTGATTGCTTCGACCTCGCAGTACCACAGCACTACAAACGCCTCCATTATCCTATTGTTACTTCAATATTCTATCTCATGCCAATTCCCAAAAGCTTTTGGACCGCAGACAAGTAATAAGTTTACCAATTTTATTGTAGCGATATGAAAGTCACGTTGCGGACGATCCGGACAAAGGGAGCGATGTAGTCAATACAAATATTGAAGTAACTGATTGATACGCTGACTCATTGGAGGGGTGGCGAAAGCTAGACCCGGCGGTGTATCAAGCCAAGTTCTGAATAAAAAGGCAACATAAAGGCGTGAGTTATTTTAGTCGCGAAACAATTCGAGTTCAACCCATCGATATATCATAACGAGATACACAAACCAGTTCAAAAATTACACTAAAAACGTCCCCAAATCTACATGAGTAGTTATAGTAACGATATAAACATAAATTATAGCATACTGTACCTTACTCGTATCACTTAAAGTTGTATTTGCACAACAGCGGAGGCCTGTTAATTTTTTAGTACCGTACCACTTTTGCCCGCTTTTTAGTGGTGCCATTTTTCGTGCGCGAACGTGTATCTACGTATATTTGATCGATGCATCAACCGCTTTATCACTGAGTCTATATGACGTGGCGTGCTACCTACACTCAAAAGTGGGTGACTACGGGTTGACATGATATGACGTACCTATCTCGCTGAGCTTCAGAGGCCCTTTGCGAGAAGTTAATGTTATGTAAGTCATCTGCTGAGATCAATTGAATGACCCCGGCAGGTGCAAGGACTATTGTTAATTATAGAAAGAGAACAAGGACTATGTGACGTATTATTATTATTGTATTTGTGTCTCGATGAAATTCGCGGGTTTTATCCGGACCTTTGAAAGGCACACACACTGTCACGCCTATATTCATAGGCATAATTCCAGACTCCGGACTCATATTGGAAATTTTTCGTCAGTAATATTAAAGATTACATTTGTCCGACCTAGGATTTGAACCCAGGACCTGGTGATCACAAAGCGATTCGCTTTGCCACTAGAGCAACGAGGCTTTGGAAGGCTTGAGTGAGAACATAGGTCCAACGCGTAGAGGCTTTTTTTTATTATAATTTCAAGTTATTGTTGTCCCACTACCGGTCAGAGCCCTCCCTCCACTTGTTCTTTTGTCCTCTATTAGTTGCTTCGTTAGGCCAGTCTCTTAAGAGCTGAAATATCGTGAAATTATTTTTCTGTCGCTTAGTATATATGACATTGCACTATATTTATTTACTTAGACTTTTCTCCTCTTTCATTTGACGATACGATATTAAAAAAAAATCGATTTTGCATGTAACATGCGTCATATTAATTTAATATGTAGCCATGTCACTGGGAACATAACGATTTAGCGCAGTGGTTAAGTACTTAAGCTGCTCTGCCTACTGCGTCTAATAGTCGCGGGTTCGAGTCCCGCACGGGACAAATATATGTGTGATCCACAATTATTTGTTCCGGTCTAGGTTATGTATGTGAATTTTCATGTTTGTAAACGCACCCACGACACAGTGATTGATCCGACCGATTTCGGCCATGGCGACCACTTTGACCCCTAGTCGGAGTAATGCCGCTGATTCGCTCGAAGATGGCTTATATAGCCTATCTTCGCGGCGAAACTCTGTGCACACTGAGGGCACGTGAGTACGCCGTTCTCACGACACAGTAATAAATCCTAGTATGGGGCTATGTTTTTTCAAAAAAATGTAGTGTAGACGGTACGGTGAAACACACGTAAATACAAACATACATAGACAGCTAAAAATATAACTCTTCCTTTTGGCTTCGCCGTAGTCGGGTACAAAGAAAAGCAATATAAAAGTCTTGAGTTGAAATAAAACTATTTTTTGGATTTTATCTATCTATCTATCTATATCATCACGCCAGCTCCCTCGCGGGGTAGGCAGAGAGTACAGAGTTCCAACAGGTTCTTTCCTTACATACCTCTCTGGCTTCCTCCACTCTCATAGTTCGTCTAATACACACTCGCCGGTTACGGAGACTCTTGACTTGCCCTTCAGCTAAGACACGGTCTATTTGGTCATGGTAAGATAGTCTAGGTCTTCCCCGGCACCTACATCCTTCCACTTTCGCATTGTATATCTGATTTGTCATTCTTTCTTCTGGCATCCTTTCTATATGCCCGAACCAACGGAGCATACCCTTTCTCATCTTTACACCGATACTATCTTTCATACCTACTCGCTTTCTTACTACGTATTTTATCGTGGATAATTTTTGATTTTTAAGTTCCCGAGCGTACGTTCGAGTAGTACGTTTCGAATGCTTTACAGTACCCATGGTCACGGGAAGAACCACTGCCGCTGCAAAGCACGAATAGTTTTATTTCATGTGTAATATTCGTCGGCAAAACTGAAGTGGGATTGGGCGGGACATGTCTTGCGTATGGACCCGCAAAGGTGGGCAAACATCGTCACAGCATGGATCCCTGAAGACAGTCACAGGTGTCGTGGCCGACCGAGACAAAGATGGCGTAATGAGTTGGACACTTTGGCGGGACAGTCATGGATACTACTAGCCTAGGATTGATCTATGTGGAGACGTCAAGGGGAGGCCTTTGCCCAGCAGTGGACCACAGGATACAGCTATTACAAAAATATATATTTGCGTTTCATTCGACCCTTACATTACTTAATCTCTTTAATGCATATTTACTGCCCTGACGGTCTAGTGAGGCATAGTGCAGTTGGCAATCACGAGGCTCTGGGTTTGTATCTTAAGTCGAGAGTTAGGATTTGTGTATGGAATTTTTTTCAATAGCAATCCCGAGTCTGGAATAGTGTCGGGTGTAGCGTTGAAAATTTTGAAAGAAACCAATTTTTTCCTTTGCGAAAAAGAACGAAATTTGTTTGATTTCAGTTTTTTTCGTATTATTGTGGTAATATCAAAACCACGTTACTGCTTGAAAAAAACAAGTTTTTTATGAAATAACGGGTTTTATCGAATGAAACGGTTTAAAACGATGTTTTAAACATTTACTACGTCGTTTTTCATCTGTTTGTTTGTCTGCAATTGCCGCTTGGGGAAACATATTTTAGGACCTTATGTGGTCGGCGAAATGAAAGCGTCCAAAGTACACCTATCGTCAAAGAAATATGAGTACAAAACATCAACAATTCTCAATACCTCGCGTCGGTCGCACTGTGGCAAATTTTAGCCACTCACGGCTCTGTATGTAAATGAGAGAAACCATCCTTTTTTTCTGAAACTCGTTTTTTTGAGTTCTATTAGAAAAAAACATGGTTTATTCGGCATTAGCTATCATTTATTTTTTTCGAATTAAACATGAAAAAAGAACTAGTGGATTTTGAAAGAAACGGGAAAATTTCAAGTTTTTTTCAACGCTAGTCGGGTGTAATGGCTATAGAGTCGCCCCTAGATTGAGCTGAACTAGCTTTGTGGGTATACTCAGTAAGCCTATGCAAATTGAGGAATATAGGCATGACGGTGTTAATTTATTAGTAGGTGCCCAGGTATCTCTGAAGCCACACCTATAATTTGCGAATTGCATATTGATATTGGCCAAGATTGGCTCAAGGTATGAATATGTGGCGGCTTATTCCCTGCAGTATATTGAATGAGCTAGAAGTGATGATAATATTGACAATGGCATGATAGCAATAGGTGTGCCCCTCCACCATTAAAATGTGAGTTATTATTGTTGTGAGCATGGCAAACGCGTCTCACTGTTCAGATTCGATCATTTGTATCTGAAACTGTGCAAAGACTCAAATCCCAATATCTCTCATTTGAATCAGCTGAATTCAAGCAAAGTCTGCCCACCGACCGACATCGCGTCGCGTATTCGTTCGTTCTGTGAGACGGCTAATTTAGTGAAGGTAAGATCGAGATTTTGTTTGTTATGTAAGATTAGCACCTTAGTATACTGACTGGTGAATGTAAGATCGAAAATCAGATACAAATGAGACATTTTTTTCTGTACAACTCTTTCGAATCTTGTAGTTCTCGTTCATGTTTCATATCACTGTATCGTATCAGTAAAGATTGACACATGTCTAATTGTTGGTACAACATAGGTGTACACACTATATCTCTGCCGGGGAGGCATTTTGGGGAATATAAGTGTGAAGTTATAGTCAAGATATCTCATGAAAAAATTGTGATTTGGCTGCCTCGTTGGTCTGGTGGCAAAGCGCATCGCTTTGTGATCACGCGGTCCTGGGTTCAAATTCTAGGTCGGACAAATGTAGTTTTCCTAACGAAAAATTCCCAGTATGAGTCCGGAGTCTGGAAATTGTGCCCGGTATATGGCAATAGGCTCGCCACCTATTACATGGGACCTAACATCGTCGGCGAAATGTGGGTGTACTCAGTACACCTCTGCCACCCCCTCTGGGGAATATAGGCGTGACGGTGTGTGTGATTTGGCTTAAGAAGGCAATAGAATTATGTACTGTTGGAACTTTCTGCTCTCTGCCTACCCAGCACGGGATCTGGCATGATGATATATATAGCTAGATAGAAATACGCTGAATAAGAAAATATTATAATACAGCCATAATAAACTGTGAAAAGCTTACGACCAAATATAAAGAGCTCCCGAAACCATCAAAAAAACCTTATACACAAACAATTTTAATATCCATCTAGTTATCTTCAATATTCTTTGACCTGCGAAGCAAAAACCGTCGTAATATATTCCGCAAAGAAATAGGTATGAAGGTTATCAGATTTTATGAATTATGTATAAGGTTTATTAATTTATTTATGTGCCATGACCCAAATATTCAGAAGAAAATACGACTATTTCGCGTCTTCGTCGCGAATTTAGACCTTGATGACATAGAGTACCTATCTTTGTTTGTTCTCGAATAAAGTGTCTTCACTCACAGGGATGAAAGGACGATTGAAGCTGATGAGAAAATAATGGATGCCTTGAGGCCAAAAGGATATTGTGATGCGTCCATTCATGATTCACCCCAGAACCAACAGCAATGAAAAAATGTATGTATGATTTCAAGTCCTCTTTACATTATCTTCATGGATTTATTATTAAACGAACAACCCGGGGAATCGCATTATTGCAAGAAAAGTATAAGATTTTGAGATTATAATTCATCTGTAAAATCGTTATGTAAAAATATATTAGCAATATTATCAGCAATCGACTATGGTTGAATGTAATCAATCAAATATACTGTTATATTTTGATAAAATTAAGAATAAGAATAATTTATTGTTGAAAAAGACTTAGCAACTAAGTGACATTATCTAAGAGCCCCAAACTAGACGAAAAGTCTGTATCTTGGGACCCCGTGGAGTTAAACTATGAGTAAACGTAATTTATTTACAATTACTAACGCGAGCTGGAAATTAATGACATATTATAATAGTAAAATAATAAAAGAAAATAAAACTAAAGTAGTAATTAATACTTGTGAGCCTTGCGTGCCTGGTTCTGTGTATGTGTGTGTGTGTGTGTGCGTATGCGTGTGCGTGTGTGTGTGTGTGTGTACACGAGTGTGTGTATTAGAGTATATGCGTGAGCGAGCAATTATATGAGTGAACAGTTAAACGTCAGTTACTGAGACCAATTGACATCTCTTACTCGATAACATCGTTGACATTCGGAAAAGATGTCGGCGACTTCGATTTAAGTACTGACAGTACTTTAAAATATTCGTTTTGGATTGGTACAGATATTTACACCTAATAGAATAAAACAGATAAATAATTATGGTATAGGTCACATGTTTGTCGGTTCTAGGGCCGTTTTCGACGATGTCCTTTAATGCTCAACCATTTACTCTATCAAATTTTTGTACCTCGTATTTATAATTTTGAAGTACCGATAGACAGAAAAATTGAATGTAATAAATAAGTTTTTAAAGTAACACCAAATAAAATAATACTGAAATGCCCTTTAGCACTATTAGGCCTATTCCCCTAAGCGGGCGTGGCAGAGGTGTACTGAGGACACCTATATTTTACCGATGATGTTGTCCCAATGTAACAGAGGGAGAGCTGATTGACATTAAACCAGGCACAATTCCATACTCCTGAATCAAATAGCGTTTTTTTTTAATAAAACCCGTATAACCTTGTGCGAATTATAATTCGAACCCAGGACCTCTCGATCACCAGCCGCAATATGTGTAACGAAACCAACAAAACCGACAAACAGTCTTAATTTTAGGGTATTACTTAACTTATTAACTACTTGATTTCAGATACGAGTTTTAAACGTATCAACATGACACGTCTGAACACGATTACATATTTACGATTATTAAATTTTCAAAATATGGTCTATTTAGGAGAGCTTATTATAGCGCGAACTATAGTTACCTCGCGCAATAATACCAAAGTTAAAAATACAATGAACTTGATAAATCCTTACTCTAACTTATCTAAGCGACCTTGACAAAATTGGCCTCTCTAAATCCCACTTACTCTGAGGAGGGCTTTAAGTTCACAATAAAAAAAATATTGAAATGTCTGATTTACCATTGCAGACAACTTAAATTCCCAAATATTATCGATTCGTAATTTGACGAAACTCACCGAAAACAATGGCACGGATATTCAGATAGATTCAGCTGTAAACACGTAGAAAAAAAATGATTTGATTAAAATGAATCACGCAATATGTTGTCACTGTGAAATTTCGATGAAAATCACTGAATTTTATTTAATATTTAATTCATTTTATGTTTTTTTTGGTTACGTCGCGCCGCGTGTGATCGCGGCGGTTGGTGCGCGGCACTAACGCTGTGGGAATGGCGGGAACTCTGACATGCGCATTGAGAAATCGATGTTGATTTTTGTGTGCACCGTGACGAGCGCGCCGTTCGAAAATAAGTGCGATTTTTATTGGGAGTTTTCTGGGCTCTGCACTGAGTAAAAAGGGACGTTATCGTAGCATAAATAGGCATTTAAGTCTCTATACCTACACCATACGCTGTATAACCCTACAATTGGTGCCATATATTTTCAATAGCTTAAGATTTTTGATTTTTAAAAAACATAAAATAAAAAGGAATATCTTTTTTGCTTGCTGACTGTATCTACTGACGCATTTCAAAAACTTGGTAGTATATGTTATGATAAATAAATAATATAAAACTGGATTAATGTGCCTACTACTTTCATGTACTATATTAAGTTTTGTGGGATCTCAAATAAAAATACAAACTATATTTTTCATACAACGTCGTACGCAACAGCGTAGTAAGAAAGCGAGCAGGTATGAATGATACTGAGATCGGTGTAGATAGATCGGTGTGAAGATGAGAAAGGGTATGCTCCGTTGGTTTAGGCATATAGAAAGATATCTGGCGGGGGACCTCCCCTGCAACAACATCAGCAGGGGGGCCTTCGGGGTCGCGGACTCCAGGGGCGGGGGCCCTGAGCGTCCTTCACGAGCGACCCGGAAGAGGACGGCGATGTGGTGTGGCCCACGTAGCCGTGAGCACTGCGTTGGTGCGGGGCGTAACCGTGTCGTCAAGACTTCCTCCGATGGCAAGGTCTTCAGAGCGCGGCACAAGAGGGGCACCGGTGCCTTCCATATGGTTATTCCGGAGCCCCTCCAAAGTGCTGATGTCAGCCATCCTGGGGTTTTTAGTCGGTAGGAATCCAACACGCCCCGCGAGCTTCCCCCGAGGCTCGCGGAAGTCCTATGCAGGATTTTCCCCAGGCAAAAAAAGGCATATAAAATCTCTTATCTGAAGGATCTGATATCCCCCAAAATACAGGCTATGTCCCCCAAAATACAGGCTATGTCCTAGTTTGGGAGCCAGTTTTTCGGTAACGTAATGTTAACATTCCATGTTCACTAATGCTAATAAATGTAACACCTCAAATGTAATGTTATATGAATGTAATAAATGATTATTATTATTATTATCTGAAGTCCCCGTAACCGGTCAGCGTATATGAAAGGAACTATGAGAGTGGAGGAAGCCAGGGAGATATGTAGGGAAAGAACCTGTTGGAGCTCTTTACTTTCTGCCTACCTGATCTTACGTGATGATATAGATAGATTTTTCATACAATTCTAAAATGCACTAGATCAGCGTTTCCCAAACTTTATAATGCCCTGGCCAAACTATTTTAATGTTTCCATTGTGACTCACCACAAGTTTTTTAGCCCTAACTAGTGCATATAGGACAAATAAAAAAAAACACATTTCTATGTCCACGTAATATAAGTGTATTAGAGTGAAAAAAAATACAGAAGAGAGTACAGATTTCCAACAGGTTCTTTCCTTACATACCTCACCGGCTTCCTCCACTCTCATAGTTCGTCTTATACTCGCTCGCCGGTTACGGAGACTCTTGACTTGTCCTTCAGATAAGACTCTGTCTATTTGGTCATGGTAAGATAGTCTAGCTCTTCCCCGGTACCTACATCCTTCCACTTTGGCATTGTATATCTGTTTTGTCATTCTTTCTTCTGACATTTTTTCTATATGCCCGATCCAACGGATATTATATCAATCATAATAATGTCATACTTTAGTGAGATGTATGAAGCAGTGATAGCCTAGTGGTTAGACCGTTGGGCTGCTAAGTCAAAGGTCTCGGGTTCAAACCCAGGCACGCACCTCTGTCTTTTCGAAAGCATGTGCCTATTACAAATTAATTATCACTTGCTTTAACGGTGAAGGAAAACATCGTGAGGAAACCTGCATGCCTAAGTTTCTCGAAGGTGTGTGAAGTTCGCCAACCCGCACTGAGCCAGCGTGGTGGACTATGGCCTTAACCCTCTCAGTTTGAGAGGAGGCCCGTGCCCAACGATGGGACAGTTTCTTAACAGGGCTAATATTATTATTATTATATGAAGCTGTTTGTTTTTAACTATGTAGTTATGTTTAAACGAGTATGATTAATTGTAAACAAAGGATAATCGTTCGTGGCCCGGTGCCGGATCGCGACCCACCATTTAGGAAACGCTGCACCAGATAAATTGGTATGCCCTTGACTTTATCTCAATACTGCGTGAACTAACTGAAGGTCATGACAAAATTTCACTAATACATGCACGTTACCTCCTGTAATCAGTAACTGACCAAAGTTTACAAGTTAGCCATCTTTGCATGTGCTATATGCGGAACGTAGATCTCCATTGACTGCCTCGTTGTTTTAGTGACAAAGCTCATCGCTTGGTGATCACGAGGTCCAGGGTTAAAATCCTAGGTCGGAAAAAATGAAATTTTCTAAAGAAAACTTCCCAGTGTGAGTCCGGAGTCTGGAATTGTGCCCGGTAAATGGCAATAGGCTCGCCCCCTATTACATGGGACCTAACATCATCGGCGAAAAATGGGTGTACACAGTACACCTCTGCCACCCCCGCTTGGGGAATAAAGGCGTGACGGTGTGTGTAGATCTCCATTCCGAGCTCAATATATATCGAAAGGCCGACGACCCGCTATTTCGCAAACACGTCCATCACTCCAACCCCCTCATCGTTATCGGTGCACCTGACTCCCCTCCTATAAGCCGTTATCGCCGTCCGCGGCATATTCTCACCGTCCCTCTTGATACCCTTACCGCATTCCTTTTGGATACAGATACCGTACACAGGATCGGACTCACCTCACCTAAGGTCGAAAAATCCTTTTCCCGGCCAGTATA
The DNA here is from genome assembly GCA_905147815.2 of Phalera bucephala. NCBI lineage: Eukaryota > Metazoa > Arthropoda > Insecta > Lepidoptera > Notodontidae > Phalera > Phalera bucephala. The sequence continues at coordinate 3,006,127 of LR990632.1, read as the reverse complement.
GACCATCACGACGAGACACCTAGTACATGCCCTCCCCCATAACGGTAGCCCAAAACCGAGGCCGGTCCTCCTCGAGGCATCCTTGAGCAACTTGCCTCTTCCGCCTGGCGAGTAGTTGTTGCACGCTTGCCCTCTTATTATTCTTGCCTAGTGAAGCTGTAAAGGCCTCTAGGCCAATGGCGTAGATCATTTACATACACACAAAACAGATGACAAGTTAAATAAGTACATACGGATGATGTAAGCAACACCCAAACGAGATGGGATCGGTAACCCTTCCCAGTCCCTTTGGTGTCAACATAGATAACATCAAGAACCGCTCGATTTTTGTTTTAATTATAATGTTCTGGCAATAATCAAGCTGTAATTAATTTGTATATAACCACTCATCAGCGCACTAGGGCAAATAACTCTTGTAAAATTTATAAATGAAGACTGCCTCCTTGGTCTAGTGACAAAGCGCATCGCTTGGTGATCATGAGGTGCAAATCCTAGGTCGGACAAATGAAGTTTTTCTAACGAAAACTTCTCAGTATGAGTCCGGAGTCTGGAATTGTGCCTGGTATATGGCAATAGGCTCGCCCCCTATTACATAGGACCTAACATCGTCGGCGAAAAGTGGGTGTACTCAGTACACCTCTGCCACCGTCGCTTGGGGAATATAGGCGTCACGGTGTAAAATTTATAATTTATTATTAATTCGCTCGTAGCGCTGTGCGACCGCGGTGTTCTTACCGATCACCAAGGTTGAGCAGCGTTCGACTTAGTCGGCCTGAGATGGGTGAACGTCTTCGTGCTTGGAAAGGCACTGTAAGCCGTTGATCCTGTTTATCACGTAATGTGGTAGTCGTTAAGCTGAGTGTACAAGGTGTGTCGTAAATAACACAAGACCTCAGACACCCTGATTAGAGAATTGCTTCATAAATTCGAAACGAAAACCGAATTTCCAAATTTAAAGGTTTTTACCCTTTTTTAAGCACTTTTAAACCCCAATTAACAATGAAACTTTTACGTGTATATGTGCGTTTTTACAAATACGTTTTAGGAATGCATCTCCTTATTGCTATGAATCAAGAATCAATTTAGTTTTTATATAGCAAACTGAAGGAGTAAAAGAAAATTTTAATAAAAATGTAAAATACATTAAAAATTGTTGGAATCAATTCAGTTATCGATTTAGAACAAGCTACTTTAAGGTCTTGCGTTTATTATGTTACACCTTGTATAGAAAACCGTCGAGGGAGCGTTTACAAGCATAAAATTCACACCGACCAAAACAAATTTGACGGACGATTTAGCGCAGTGGTTAAGAGCTTAAGCCACTCCGCCCACTGTGTATAATAGTCGCGGGTTCGATTTTCGCACGGGACAAATCTTTGTGAGATCCACAATTATTTGTTTCGGTCTGGGTATTTGTGTGCGTGAACATTCATGTTTGTAAACGCACCCACGACACAGGAATAAATCCTAGTGTGGGGCTACGTACTTAAAACCAAAAAAAAACAATTAAACTATATATTTGTCTATTAAGGAAAAATTTGTCCCGTGGCTCAAAGCGGATATAGGATATTTTATGTACAAAGGTGTGCTTAACTCAAAATTGAGTTTTCTTACAGCTAACCTGAGCGATAGAGAGATGAAAAGTAGAGAGGACAGTAACAAGTGTACAATGGAATAAAACTATACATAAATACACAACACATTACATACACATATAAGTCAACAAAATAATATAAATTAATATACCTATTTATCCCTACATAATATATATAAATAATTATATATAATAGTATATACATACATATATAAATATATGATTCATGACATAATACTAGCCCTGTCAAAAATCTGTCCCACTATTAGGCACGGACCTCCTCTCACGCTGAGAGGGTTTAGGCCACAGTCCACCACGCTGGCCTAGTGCGGGTTAGCGAACTTCACACACCTTCGATAAACTCTCAGGCGTGCAGGTTTCCTTACGATGTTTTCCTTCACCGTTAAAGGAAGTGATAATTATTTTTTTTAACACGCACATAAAAAAAACACCGTCACGCCTATATTCCCCAGAGGGGGTGGCAGAGGTGTACAGAGTACACCCACGTTTCGCCGACGATGTTGGGTCCCATGTAATAGGGGGCGAGCCTATTGCCATATACCGGGCACAATTACAGACTCCGGACTCATACTGAGATTTTTTTATAAAATACACATATAAAAAATACTACATTCGTCACATGCTTTCGATAAGACAGAGGTGCATGCCTGGGTTTGAATCCGAGACCTCTGTCTTTGCAGGCCAACGGTCTAACTACTAGACTATCACTGCTCCCGCCTCAAAGTGGATACGATAATAAATAAAACTCGTAATATTGAAATTCATATTGTATTTATTTATTGTTTAATACGCATACTTCAGCTCACAGCGACTACGAGTCTAATGGAAGATATAACGTAGTACGTACACATACATAGTCTGCGGTGCATTTGACATAACATAAATATATAAACAAGCAGTTTCCCGCGGCTTTGCCCCCGGTCGACAGCAGTGCTACCTCTCGGGTCCAACAATAGCTAAGAACCATACAGATAACCACAAAAGTACAGGAAAAATCACCAAAATTGGTTAAGCTGTTTAAGAGAAGACACACGCACTCTGGAATTTAATAAATAAAGGTACAAATTTAAGGAGATAAAGGTACAATCGGATTTAACCGATAGAAAAAAGCATTTTTCGGTAATTCAGCATCTATTTTTCTTTTAAAACGTAGCCACACACCAGGATTTATTCTTGTCGTGGGTGCGTTTACAAACATGAACATTCATATGCACTAATACCCAGACCGGAACAAATAATTGTGGATCACACAAAGATTTGTCCCGTGTGGGAATCGAATCCGCGACTATCAGACAGTGGCCGGAGCGACTTAAGCTCCTAATCACTACGCTAGATCGTCCGTCACTACATTAAGACGGTTAATATAATAAGTAGAAAATCTAACAAACGTTTGCAATGAATTATAATGACTAGTCATAGTCAGAAGTATTAAAAACTATTATTTGTTTAAAGCCTCAGAAGTGGCAAGGGTGAAAGAAAAGTCGTCAGGTTAGCAGCAACAGGCATTTTAATCGATCTCATACGCCGAACCGTCAGGAACGGAAAACAATTGCCTGTTGGCATTAGAGTTTAAAATATTCTTCTTCCCAATTTACACATTGCTTACTTCCGCATGAAGTGAAGAAAGGTTAGTCATATAAACGCGCCACTTACGCTCTAATTCTCTTCCCACAATATCACTGTCTGGCGCTTCCTTCGTTGGCGGTTTTCAGAGCGGGAGTCAAGACTGACAGGCCACGCCCACTTAGTTTGGCCGGTTAAGAAATATTTTTGGAATGACGGGAAAAATTATTTTAGAACAAACTTAATGATTTAAAACTAAAGAATTATATAAAATACAAAAAAAATGTGATATGGTGCATCAGAAAGACCATGGAAAGACTTGTATAAAAATTGCCTTGGGGATATTTTCATGAAAACAATATCGTCGGAAAAGAAAATCTGATGTCGGGAGCTGCAAACTTAAGAGAAACACAAACCGAAGCTTGAAGTTCGAAGGGAGTATGTGAATAGTCGACGCTGCCAAGGTACTGTTCATTACTTTTGCCAGAAAGTGGCTACAGTGGTTACTGTTCGTATATTAACCTGAAATTCCGTACTTAAACCAACAAAGAGTTTATACAGCAAATAGTGTTCATCCATCTTTTTTGTAGTGTAAAATTTGTATTTATTTCTCGATTTGGCGCGGACGGCCTGAGAACGGGAGCAGTTATAATATCATACGGTCTAAAACCTGAATTATTCGGATCTTAAAATTGGATGGCCTGGCCTAGAAAATGAAAAAAAACAACTTAAGTCCTAACTATTACTGACTCTACACATTGACGGTAATTTTTCGAAAAGAAAAAATTCGCAATATGTACATCCGTAATTTGGTATTATGCCCGGAATAATGGTCGCCAGTATTACACTGGGACCTAACATCGTCGCCGAATAATACACAGTACTCTGCGTGGCGGCAGGTACTGTGTATTATTCGGCGACGATGTTATTGGGGAATATAGGCGAGATTTATTTTTTTTTTACTTTGATAGGTTTAGAACGTCTTTCTTTCGTGCCAATGAACCCATTTGCTCAGTCATGTGTGTGGTCAATTTAATCACGCTATCTGTGGTCACATTTTGATCCTCCCTTGTACAGATGGTCCAAACGTTCGTAGTCCACCGCAAAGTTCTTAGCACAAAGCAATATAAAGAGTAGTCGGCCTAAGCAACTATGCACTGTGTCTTCCGACTAGGCCTTGACGTCATCACGGTGGGCGTTGTTTACGTCAGTCTGTCATTCTCAGCTAGATGGCAAATACAGAAGTGGGCGGAGTGTAGCGTCCTTTTCATAAGCGCGCAGTGACACGCTAGATTTTATAGGGAAATCGCATTATGACATCTCATAATATTTACTTCGTGGTTCGTAACGATCACTAAGGTTAGGCAGCGTTCTTCGGCTCCTGATAGGTGACCGTTTCTGGCAATTCCATTTTCGAGCCCCTCTGTGGCGCGTTGGTTCCGACTGTCTCTTGGCCATTAAGCCGAGTTGTCTATACAGACGATAGTCAAGTTCCAACAGCAGGTGGCCACAAAACTGCCTCCACCAATCCGCACTGGGTTCGCGTGGTGTATGGGAGAATGACTTAATATCTCTTACCCCGATTAGTGTATACCTTGTAGGTTAATTTATTCTATAATGGTATATGGTTGTAAAAAATCTACGGTATATTTAACGAATAACAAATGCAACGCAGACTATTTCAATTTATATTTGAATAAATTACAATTAAAACTATTTTATGCGATTACAATACAACAATAATATTGGTAACCAACAAACATGACTCGAGAATTACACATACTGAAAAATAAAGTATAAACATTGGCACTCCAGTGGTACAAGTTCGGTGGGCGGTTACAACTCTGGCCAATATTGTTGGTACACTATTTTAGTCAAAGAAAAATTATCTCCCGGCTCGATACTTTTGAAATTTGACATAATTACGTAATAATCATTGTGACATTTCAATTTAAACTTTATCATAGCGTAATATAGTTGAAAATGTCGTCGTCAAAGAGACACAATATCTTATTTTTTTTGATAATTCTTAGCCTGTCATATTTATGATATTTGGGTCTTCTGACGAATCTGTATTCTGATAATATATTCAGAACTATAGATAACCAACAATAAATATTGATTTCTTGTATTATATGGATCGAATCAATTAAGTTTGACTCGGAAAGGGGCCGCATATTTTTTTACTAATAAAGATTTTGATTTGCGCATCAGTGATTTTATAGTAAAGCTGTTATCAAATGGAGATACGATGTTCAGTCGCGTGCCGAAATAAAGATAAGACACGTTATCTCCTAACATAGTTCCAATTAAAAGCTTTAACGGCTTATGACATTTTCCAAGTATGCGTTTACTATGTATATATTTTCAAAGTCCAAAACCGGTCGTCGTGACGATCTTAAATCAGAAGACTGATTTTTTGACTGATGATGAATCATATTTGAGATTTTGATTTTGTCCTGAAGTAGATTTTTTTCGACTGGTGATGTATATGTTGTAATCACACTTAACATCTCCGGTTTCAAATTTATAATATCGGGAATAACACTTAACTAAATCAGAAGCCTGATTTTTTGATTGATGATGAATTATATTTGAGATTTTGATTTTGTCCTGAACTAGAATTTTTCGACTGGTGATGTATATATTGTAATCACACTTAACATCTCCGGTTTCACAAATTATAATAACGGGAATAACACTTATCTAAATCTATATTACACTTTCTCAAGTACCAACAGATCATTCGGCCTCTACTTAATTTTACATTCACTTATCTATTTATAGATAAACAGTAATTCTTAGAACTTGGCTTGACACACTAACATGCGTCTAGAATATTTTTTTACACGTAGAAATAAATATTGTGTCTTTACCGGCTATAACTATTTATTAATTTAACTATGAAAACAAAATTGTTCATGCCTATCCTATTAAACGACTAAATTAAATGAGATAATAGATTTAGTTTTATATATTTTATTTATATTGAAGTAATACGAGTATTTATACAATGGAGAGATGTGATTTGCGTACAATACGCTTCCGATTCGTCGAACTACGATTAGTAGAAATGACTAAGAAAAAATGCACTTGTTTTTAAATAGACAAAGAGTAAAAATGGAATAACAACGATCGCTATTCAAAAATACGCAACAGTAAAACGAAAGTTACCCTGTTCACAAGACATTGTATATCTTAAAAATTGTGTCCTCAGCCTTTCAATGATATCATTTTGTTTCCATTTTTGTTGACAGATAGATATTAACTGCCTGAAAACATGAAAGAAAAAAAAACAAATTTTCAAGAAACAATCTTACGATAATTCTATACAGGCATATAAAGAATTTTCTAATTGTGTTTTTTAAAAGTGCAGTTAATATTATCTGTCAATGGGTAATTACTAATTTGCTAAAGGGTCTATGAATTACAGGGTTTTCAAAATAAAGGCGAACATAAAATAAAACAATAAACAAAATTAACCTCTATGTATAATCTCGGGAATTGGGAGACGGATATTATATTTTTTTTATAAGTGACAAAACACGCAAAATCATTTTGATCATTTTTTAACAAAACGTAATAAAAAAAAACAATTAACATAAAGACGTAATAGAATTCTAGTCAAAATAATGTCCATAATAATGTTAAAAAAAGTCACAAAATAACTTTGCATGTGTAAACAATCTAACCATCTTAACGCTAAGGATGAATATATTAATTTTTAATTTAAAAATCATTGAAATTGGAATTTACTAATTTATAATAATTATTTATTTAATATTAGATTAATAGAATACACCTACACAGTAGGAAAGTTAAACAGAAATGTGATCATAAGTCTAAACTATAGGAATATATTTTGATATATTAAAATTATTATTATATAACAACTGAAAATACACATCAACGGTATACACTTAGTATACAAATAATATAAACCGCTAATTAAAGAAATAATATGCGTATTTTTAGCGCAATATTCACCGAATTAATGCGAAAAAAAATGCGAAAAAATCATACTTAATCTATTTTGACCAAAAATAGGTGATATTTTTAAGGAAAATAATCGAAGATATCTTTAGAAACAGTGATATTTTAGCGTCTGATATAAGATTTACAATTAAATACATTAAAAACGTAATCTTAATATCATTTATCGTATGTATATATATTCGAGTAGAAAAGAAATGACAGTGCGTCGTAGAAATGCAAACGCAGATCAAAAGTAATGAAATAATAACATATATTTATTAAATATTGTAACGCACATAATAATATATTAATTATTTAATAATACAGTTACACTTACACACTATACAATACTTTAACATTCACAAATATTTTTTTTAATCCAAGCTTTAATTAATCACCGATTTTACGATCTCTTTTATTAGGGCCCCCGCTTGCTAAAAGACTCCGCTAAAACCAATCAATGTATATTTGCTTATTTTGTATAGTACGAAAACATTGACCGCCAGCGGTTATGATGAATTTTGTCGGCAAAATTTGGGGCCCAAGACCCCATTTTCTTAAGATGTCGCTAAAGATATTTCGTCAAATGACTTTTTTCAATATTGACGCTTTTATCGCTCTGAGACTAAGCCCAGAGCCCAGATGTTTACACATTTCAGTGGCCTCATGTGTAATCTCGAAAGGGATATTCCAGGCGTCATTTTAATCATACTCTTTAAATTATTATTTTTAATCAATTAGGGAATAATTAATTCAATATACACACATTATAACTAAGCCATGGCACAGCCTGTCTGGAGAATATATTTTTCGATCAGGCGAATATCGAAATCATAAAATTGTATTTTTTCTACGTTTTTCCATTAATTCGGTATTTCACCGTGCAGCCAGTTCGCCTTACTATAATAATATTAAAAATCTACATTTTAAAATATACACATTAATATAATAAAATAAGTGTTTTTTTTGGCATTGAACCGTGGGGTTACACGATAGTAGAACGTATTTACATATGACATAAGGGTGGGTCGACATCACTCATTTGAATTGACTCGAAAATTTAAACTGAAAAGAGATTGTAGATTTTATGTTTGCACGAGCCATTATATCTTGATTAAATTTAAGAGACTATTTGAATATTTTGGAGCGTTATTTGAAGTAAAATTATGCGACCAAATACTATAAAAATCTGAACAGCCAGATTGCCTACACGCCCCTTTTAAGGACGCGAGTCGGAGCCCGATATTGAATATCATCCAATTTCATGGCAAATTGACTCCTAGTGCTCCCGTGATATGTGCGTAAGCACTTTATTTGACGAGATTTTTTACGAGTCATAATCGTTTGTCAAGAAAATATTGATGTTATGACAAGGTGCAAAAATGAAAGCGGATAAACCGTTCATTTTTAAAAACTTAGGTTCCACATTAAATAACGGATTCTCACATGAAATTAAATTAATTTGAATGACGAACGGATTAACCCGTTATAAGTCAGTGATGTTTCAAAAAATCACCCTTACATTTGAAACAATATATTTTTATACACGGGTTTGAGTACCCAATCCATGAAAGACAATGCTATAAGGTCATTTTACGTAGATTAATACATTTTATCCAATCGGTCTATTCAGCGACCGATTGTTAAACCTTTGATAATGAACACCTATGATAATAATGATTGTTGTCATGACCAAGAGGTAGTGATGCGTATTCGAGATATGACAGTACATAATATGACACTGAATCAATTTATCGGCGGATCGATAAACATAGTGATGTACCCTATCGATATTAAATAAATACAACAATAAAATGCTTAAGTGGAGTGTCGGTTGTTATTGGTCATTGTTTTAGGCGGATGTAATAATGACACAACTCAAAAAATTTGATTGTTTGAATAAGCACTCTATTTTAATAACTGAAGAGCTTAATTTCTTCTGTACTTGCTTGTTAGTTATCACTATTTAATTCAATGAACAATATAATGGATTGTTTTTAAAGAAATCGTGCAATACATTACGCCTTACCGCAATTATAAGCCCTAATTGATTGCATTAGTGCTTATAATAGCATCTTATAAGCCCAAGCTGGTTACTACGCACGAAAAATGAATAAATATACTAATTTTATAACAGTGGCACAATTAAAAAACAACATTCTCGGTGGGATTTAAATACGGTAATATATTCACTAAGATGTTTGCAAAGAGATATATTTGATTTAATCTGATATTTTACTATATTATTGTGATAGCCCTTATTGCACAAATACCCAAATTCAAATATTACTTGGTACTAGCGATTGATTTGCATTTTGGTTCAAAGTAACTCATATAAGAAGTAACGTTAGTTTGATACTACAGTGACACCAAAATGATTGCTAATATACAGTCACGAGCAATATGTAAACATAATAAGATTTTTTCATTGTAGCGTCTGTATTAAAAACGCAGGTCTTTATAAACATTTGGTTAATTGCTGACAAACAGTGTTAGGCATTTTTCAATTTTAGGATCAACTGAAATTTCATTTGCAATTAAATGAATCACCCTGAAGTACCTACTTCGGAATTACTATGACTTTTGGCCGTCAAACGTCTCAGTCCGTTCGTGATCAAAGGTGCTGAAGAGCATTGGAAACGTCGGGCATTTTAAAACAAATAAGCCGCAACGAAATTCGAAATATTGGCAACTTAACTTTCTTTTTGCCCAACACTACTGACAAAGTACAAACGTATAATTGTTTTTAACTATACATAAGGTTCCAGAACTCAATCACCAACATTTCAGGGTGACCAAGAGATTAGATAAAACATTATGGAAAACCAATCCCGAACCGTGAACTCGAGAATGCATCCAAAATATCACATCTGTAACCAAAATTGCACGGAACCATTTCACTACAATAGTCTCTAGAATGCAACAAATCAATCCCCAGCCCCCAAACCAAAAAAATCCGAAACAAAAACATCAAATTACTTAGAAACAGCCAAACGACCGACACCCCCCCTCATTAACTTAGAAAAACTCGTGCACTTTGCGAAATACCGATAGCACTCTTCATTTCTTAGCTTTGACGGTGACGTAGGCGGGCTCGTCGTCGGCGGAGGGGTGGTGCGGCTGCGGCTGCGGGTGGGCGTGCCGCAGCAGCAGCGGCAAGCGCCGCTCCTTGTGCACCGCCGCATAGATCGCCGGCGGCGGCGGAGCTGGCTCTCATGTTTGCAAAGCCGTGTTTATTTCGCGGTGGATTGTGCTCTGTGGGAGAGTCCGGAATTAAGTCTTCGTCGAAGCGCACGGAACAAACACGAAAAGGAGATAGCCTAAGATAACGAGCATTATGTTTTAATAAAAGCCTTGACGTCATTGAGGTGGGCGTGGTGTACCTCAAGTTTGTCATCGCTAGTCGCTAAATTCATGCGTTCGCTCGAGTTCGCATAGCTATCAAATATTATCTATTTTTACTTAAAATAAAACCCTTAAAATGAAGAAATCTATCATAAGATGCAAAAATTATTTGGATCGACATTCTGATCACACAAATAATATCACATTTCACTTGTAAGTATTTTTTTCGTAATTTATTAGAATACTTATCATTATATTAATACGCGGCTGGGCAAACGGGGCGATGATGAGTTGAGAGTGGGGCAATTTGGATATGGGCAGCGCAACCCCAGGGGTCAGAGGCTGGCCGAATATCTGGAGAAGGAGGGACTCTTTATGATGAACTCTTTCTTCCGGAAGCCGCCTCATAGAAAATGGACCTGGATGAGCCCTGATGGCTCCACAAAACATGAGATAGACTTCATCATGAGCACCAAGCGACAAATATTTAATGATGTCTCCGTGATTCACAGGGTAAAAACCGGCAGTGATCACCGAATGGTCAGAGGCACATTAAATATTAATGTCAAAATGGAAAGATCGCGTCTGATGAAGTCTACGCTCCGACCTTCTTATGCACACATCCAAAACCCCGAGAACTTTCAACTCGAATTGGCAAACCGCTTCGAATTGCTAGACAGCAGCGCATCAGTGGACGAAATCAACAACAGGCTGGTAGAGACTGTCCATACGGTCGGGTCCAAGTATTATAAGCCCCACCGTAAAAATAGACCTCAAAAACTATCTAACTCCACCCGAAATCTCATGGCTGAGCGACGTTCCATGACGCTCCAAACCTCCGATGATGCTAAGTCCTATAGGCAGCTCAATGGACAGATACTGAAGTCCTTGCGTCACGATTTACGGTCCTTCAATACAAGGCGTATTGAGGAGACCATAGCACAGAACAAGGGCTCCAAAGTGTTCGCAAGAGACGCGTCTATTGGGCAAAGCCAGTTGACGAAGCTGAAGACGGAGGACGGAAACGTAACGTCGAATAGGTCAGAGGTGCTCAGGGAGATAGAGAGGTTCTATGGGCAGTTGTACACCTCAGTAGCTGAACCTGTTGTTGACTTGGTAAAAGACCCAAGAGCCAAGCTAACCCGACACTACACTGAAGATATCCCGGACATCAGCCTGTACGAGATTACGATGGCTCTCAAACAACTCAAAAATAACAAAGCACCAGGCGAAGACGGAATTACCGCAGAGCTTCTGAAAGCGGGCGGAACGCCGGTACTTAAAGTCCTTCAGAGGCTGTTTAATTCCGTCTTGCTCGAAGAGAAAACGCCGGAAGCATGGAACAGGGGAGTGGTGGTACTGTTTTTCAAGAAAGGTGATAACACTTTACTGAAGAATTATAGGCCCATCACACTGCTGAGCCATGTTTATAAGTTGTTTTCGAGAGTCATCACGAATCGTCTCGAACGCAGGCTTGATGACTTCCAGCCTCCCGAACAAGCCGGTTTCCGGAAAGGCTTTAGTACCATAGACCACATACATACGCTGCGGCAGATTATACAGAAGACCGAGGAGTATAATCGGCCACTATGCTTGGCGTTTGTGGACTATGAGAAAGCCTTCGATTCGATCGAGACTTGGGCGGTTCTTAGATCTCTCCAGCGATGCCGCATTGACTATCGGTACATCGAAGTGTTGAAGTGCTTGTATAATAACGCCACCATGTCAGTCCGAGTACAGGGGCATTGCACGAAGGCGATCCCCATAAAAAGAGGAGTAAGGCAGGGAGACGTCATTTCTCCGAAACTGTTTACGGCCACCTTAGAGGACGCCTTCAAGCTCTTGGAATGGCAAGGACTTGGCATCAACATCAATGGCGAATACATCACTCACCTTCGATTTGCCGACGACATTGTGGTCGTGGCGGAGTCGCTGGAAGATCTAGGACGAATGCTCGGTGACCTCAACAGAGTATCTCAACAAGTGGGTCTTAAAATGAACATGGACAAAACGAAAATAATGTGTAACGTCCATGTCGTACCCACCGCACTCACCGTTGGGAACTCTACTCTTGAAGTTGTCGACGAATAGATTTACCTGGGACAGGTAGTCCGGTTAGGTAGGTCCAACTTTGAGAGAGAGGTCAATCGACGAATCCAACTCGGCTGGGCAGCGTTCGGGAAACTGCGCAACATCTTCTCATCCAAAATACCTCAGTGCCTAAAGACTAAAGTTTTTAGTCAATGTGTGTTACCAGTGATGATATATGGATCAGAGACGTGGTCTCTTACTATAGGTCTCATAAAAAAGCTCAGAGTTGCTCAGCGAGCTATGGAGAGAGCTATGCTCGGCGTTTCTCTACGCGATCGAATCAGGAATGAGGAGATTCGTAGAAGAACCAAGGTCACCGACATAGCCGTTAAGATTAGCAAGCTGAAGTGGCAATGGGCGGGCCACATAGCGTATCGGACGGGCGTTGGGGCAGAAAGATTCTAGAGTGGAGACCACGTATTGGCAAGCGCAGTGTGGGACGACCGCCTGCCAGATGGACCGACGATCTTGTGAAAATCGCAGGAAGTCGTTGGATGCAGGTGGCATCGGACCGGTTACGCTGGAAAGCGATTGGGGAGGCCTATGTTCAGCAGTGGACAAGTATAGGCTGAGATGATGATGATGATGATATTAATACGTGAAGCAAAAACTTTGTACCCCTTTTTACGAAAATTGCGCGGACGGAGGAGTATGAAATATGCATAAAAATACATTAAATCAATAAAAAAAAAACATTAAACACACTACCATGTATTTGACACACACACGCATATATACTCTTTTGTTTATTGTTAAACTCTGTGGTCAAATTGAGAATAGATTAATATTGTTTGTCTTTAATATTATTTGTCTATAGTCTTACTGAATGTCAAACATAACCAGCAAACGATGAAAGAGCAGGTCGATTTTCGACCAATGGGCGACCACTAGTATATTCAAATTGCCATCTACCGTAATATAATTGAACTTACAAGTAACATTGACATAGACGAACCGTTTAGTTCTTACCAGTCTCCGCCAGATGGCAAATACAAATGTGGGTTGGGTGTCACGGCCCTCTCGCCCTGTGCCACCCTGCACACTGGCACATTTCATTCTATAGAAAAAATCTGTTTAGGCCATCTCCCCGGCGTGTTTGCTTCGTATTTATGCTCCTGCGCCAGTTGTGTATAATTTAATGTACAGTATTCATTATGGGAATGTCCCGGGACAGGTGTCGCTTGGAATGTCTCTTCGCGCGACTTCTTCTGACGTCATCAGCGATAGGTGTCGTGAGACTTTTCTTTCCTAATGAATACAATGCTTTCACGCCTTGTTTATATCATTACTGTAGTCGTCTCCATTCAAGCTTTTCTCGAAAAATAATATAAATATAATACGTGAAAAGCTTCTACGGATATATCGTTTCTAAGATCCTGTGGCAATTTAACCTCTACAGTGCATGTAATAAGATACAATATTCAACTCACCAGCTCTTCGAGTTGCCGCGCCAGTTGATCGTTGAGAGCCTGTATGACTTGCCGCTGACCGTCTTGAGCTGCCAATGCGAGCTCTAGCTGACTCTGAGCCAATTTAGCCTCTGCGTCCTGCCGCCAAGAGTTCCAAATCCAATTATACCATGCAGTAGTACTAACACTTGTTTATAGTAACCCAAGAAGTATTAGTTTAATATTTTCATATAACCTAAGAAACTTTATACGCCCTGCAGCCTTTAACCATGCCTTAAAAAAAAACAATTTATTCTAACCCATATTCCCTTGTAAATAAATATATGCATAGGACATTTTTCTGCGCTCATACATGATTTGCCCCAGAACCAACAGCAATAAAAAATACTTGTATGATTTCAAATCACCAATAAATTCTCTTAAGGCATTTATTAATTAACGGACAAGCGGTGGAATCGCAATATTGCACAAAAAGTATTAGACTTTGAGGTTATAATTCAGTAGCTATTAATACATATGAGGTTATATTGTGTGTTGACATTTGGTAAAGATGTCGGCGACTTCGATATAAGTACTTGCAATACTTTGAAATATTCGTTTTAGATTGCACATTGTCCGTTAGATACGGATATTTGCCATTGTTTTAATAAAATAGATTTTTGTTCTGGGGCAATTTTCGACATTGTCCTTTAAAATAATTCTTAACTTTTTAATAAGTATTTTTGCGTCAATTAAACTAACAATACTCAGATCAACATCCAAAGCAATAGTTAAAAACAGCCCAAAGCCAAAGAAAAAAGAAATAATAATTCGTAAGGTGAGCATAGAAAACGCCACAACATAATTTGATAATTCATTTATTTAGAAAATAGTATATAAAAAAAAAACATGAAACTGTAAAAAAATATTAAATAATATACAGACGGTTCAATCACACGCATGCAGAAGAATAGATACTAACAAAAGAATGCATGCGATATATGACCACGTTGATGAATTCACAATTTAAAAATGTCAAACGTTTTACACCTGAGAACTACCTCTTTCTAAAAAACCTTAACTCTGTTCTTTTTCTTCTAACCAAGTAAAACATATTAATTATATACCTATATAATTTTCATGTTTTATTTGGCAACCACTTCAGAATTAAAAAACAATTAATAATAGTAATATAAACAATTTCTTAATAACATTAAACGAAACAACAAATAAGTATTAATTTGTTGTATTAAAAATTTAATTTTCGTCTTTTAGTCAACTCGGGTACATGTGCTGCTTTTGTGATATTTGAAGTCGTTTTTTTATATTATTGATATTAACATGCATTTTAAGCACAACAGATATTCCTAGCAACAGAAATAGGATACTAAAATAAAAAAAAACACATGCATACAGGCAGGAAAGAATTAAGAATAAAACACACTAATAGTGAGAATTTCAAAATGAGCGTCACTTAAGCAGGTTAAAATTATAACAGACGTATAACTAATCCATCCTTAGGTAACACTTATATTGAATTTCCCAAACAAAAATCAGCGATTAAATAAAATAACTTAGAGCTGGTTTTTTAGGCATCATACAAAAGTTATCCATCAACTTTGACTGACGGACAGCTTAGTCTAGAGCAGGGATTCCCAAACCATTTTGGGCAAGAGCCCCCTTTTCCAAAATTAACTAATGAAATTGAAGTAATTTGGCTACGGGCAAAATCAAATTACTTTAAAAATTCTATCTCTAGTTTTTTCCTATTGATACAAAATAGATACCAATTTAAAAACTTTGCGGTTGGTTAAGTGAGTAAAGTACAAGGATGATACTTCGTACTAAAATATTAGTCATTCTTATAACAAGTTGATACACATGACACAACTTATACAGTATCTTGAAAGTTTCAAATAAGAACTTGTGTTAATTAATAGGGGTCGATTTTTAAATGACGTCGACCCCCAAAATTTTTTTTCGTTAATGCGACCCCTGGGAAACCGACCACTTTGGGAATCCCTGGTCTAGAGGTAAAGAGCTTAAGCCGCTACGCCCACTGGATCGAATAGCCGCGGATACGATCCCCGCACGGGACAAACTCTGTGTGATTATCAAATGTTTGTTTCAGTCGTGGTCTTTGTGATTCTCATGTTTGTTAAGACACCTTGTAGTAACTCCGGAATATTTTCAAGTACGGGGCTACGTATAAAAAAAATGGAAATTGCAACTATAGCTTGACTAGATATAAAAGTCAGACAATTGGCTTATTTTATTCATACAAATGTAATTTTTAAATTTGTTCATTTTGAAGGTTTGTCTATGTATAACTTTCACCTGATGATTGAACCAGCCCTTAATAAGTATAATGTTAACTGTTTATGAGATTAGTAAGCGTATACAACTTAAAAATAATATTACTACCTACTACTACATATCTACTAACTATATCTACATACTACAAATTAAAATTACTACTAATTATATCATACCACATTAGTAGAAAGCAGAGCAATACAAGCAAATTTCAATACAAATTTTCAAAGGACGGTTAGCAGCGCAAGTCTATTAACATGCACAAAATGTTTTAAAGCCCAAAATCAGTTACCGTTGATAGTATGGACTTGCATACATTTTCAGCCTTTTTTTCTTAAGTAGCCAATTTTATGAACAAATATGTGGGCAACTAAAGACACTAAAATTTATACGGTTGGGACGAAGAGCAAGGGTTAGGAATTCAATTAATAAGTTACAATAGATAAATTTAAACCATCTCAATTTTATTGTTTTTAGTTTTCATGCAATACTTGTATATCAAATTGGCCACTTAGAAAAAAACAGACCATACCAGCTCATCAGTCTCTCAGTCGAAAAGACTAATAAATCTCTCAATTAGTCTCCCTTTTCAGGCAGATCGTACTTATTTATATCAATGAGAATAATAAACTGAACAATCGTAATGCTCTCCACCACTCCGATTCCCAAATTCTCGAATTTCCAAAACATAAAAACATCTATATTGGGATTAAGATATTTTTCCCGTAGTCGCTTAAAATGCTTTGTGACCATTTATAAAAGGCTACATCTACGAACTACAATTCTACAGCGATGTCTGATGAACAGCATACGGGTATACCTGTTCGCTCTTCTTGGATTTGGTGATCTGGGTTAACTCCTCGTTCTTCTGAGCCAGTTCCGCTTCGAGCTGGGCCACGCGCTGCCTCAGCTGTTCCACTTCGTTTGCCTCTGCACCTGCAACATTGCATAAGCATTTAATATAATATAAGCCTACGGCCCGGTGTTTAAGAAAACTGTCCAGGGATTACAAACGGCTGAGGTGGACGCCGCCCCTGACTTCAAACTGAAAGAGTGATTCCGAGGCTTTACACCGCTGTGATTATCAAGAAGCTGCGAAGGAAGTGACTTTCTTCCCCTCATATGCTCAAGCAAGATACCAAGAAGATACTTTCCATTTGCATATGAGCTTACCGTTAAGACGATCATTGCGTGGGGTTTAATGCTTTAAAAGTCCCTTATCTACCCAACAGAATGCTGTGAATCTCTTCAAAATATTTTATATTATCATACTTTTACCTGCATTTCTTATAAATTATGGTCTTAAAGATTCCCTCCCTAAAGAGTACTCAGAGCTGTTCCTGATTCTACTAATCATAGCACTGACTATTCCTACGTATTGTCCGGCCCACACATCTCCTCCACTCTATTGCGAGATCTCCCATTCGTCTGCTATGGTAGTCTTTTGCTTAGAACCATGCTCAGTCGTTAATTCTGACTATGAATCATAACACTGACTTTTACCTGACTATAGATCTTTAGAGCATTGGTCAGTCCCTAATTTCGTCTGGCAATTACAACTGTCACTACCCATCGTATGTAAAAAATACTATAGTATCTGGCCCGCAACATCTCCGCTCTATAGCTAGACCTCCCACTCGTTTACTTTGGTAGAGTTCTCCTCAAAGCTGATTTGTTAATTGTCACTATGAATCATGACACTGAGGTTTTGCTACACAGTGTCTGGCGTACGCCCCTCCTCCCTTCTATAGCAAAACTTCTCACTCTTTAACTTTGGTTGTCCTCTCCTTAGAGCTCGGTCGCGGATTGTCGCTTTGAATCATGACACTGACTTTCCCATGCAGTTTCTGGCGTGCGCTATCTTCTTCCTTTTATAGCTAGACCCCTCACACATTAACTTTAATGGTACTTTCTATAGAGCAGTGGTACAGTTTCTGATTGTCACTTACCTTTCCCAGCGTAGTGTCTGGCACGTGCCACTTCCTCCCTGTATTGGTGCAGCTGGCGCTTCCACTCATCTACGTTGGCAGTACTCTCCTGTAGAGCAGCAGTCAGACGAAGGTTGTTGCTCTTAAGAGTAGCCAGTTCGACTTCCCATTTCTTGGCATTTGCGGAGCTGGGGACAAAGAAAGAAGTTAAATATTCAATATGATAACCTCATTAGTCTAGTCAAGGTGTGACTGGTGATCACCAGGTCATACAAAAGTGTTATTGAGATTCTATATCAAAAACATAGCTTAGTAGCAATGTGGAAACTGGAATTGCGCTGTATGACAGGGTAATTTTAGTCTGCAGACCGTACGATGGCACTTTTGACAGCATTATTGAGTTTAACAAGACTATTATTATAAAACACACCGTCACGCCTACATTTCCCAAGAATTATTATAAAAGACAAACAAAAACCTTCCTTTTTTAATATTTCATGTTTCGGAAGACGAAATAGTGCACTAACTTATTGCGTGAATTGATAGTACTCACAGTTAACTATATTTATCATCACGCTAGATCTCTAGCAGGATAGGCACATTGTACAAGTTGATACAGGATTCTCCTTTACAGACCTCTCTCGCTTCCTCAACTCTCATAGTAGCCCCAACTGACAAACACTTGACCATAATTTAAGATATCAATCAACACGTGCCGGAACCTGTTGAAATACATGGCGCTTTTCTCGAGGTTGTTCAAGAATATGTTTACCTAGGGCAAACTCTGCAGTTGGGTAAAAACAACTTCGAGAAAGAGGTCAACAGAAGAATACGGCTGGGCTGGGCGGCATTTGGGAAATTACGTCGAGTATTTACATCGCCCATTCCACAAAGCCTAAAGACAAAAGTCTTTAATCAGTGCGTCCTGCCCGTTATGACATATGGAGCCGAGACGTGGACACTCACGGTTGGAACCGATAACCGCTGGGACAAACGAGTTCTTGATTGGAGACCGCGGACTGGCAAACGTAATGCAGGACCCCCTTAGGCTAGGTGGAGCGATGACCTTCGTAGGGCGGCTGGCAGAAACTGGATGCGAGTAGCCGAGGATCGTACGCAGTGGCGTGCACTTGGAGAGGCCTATGTCTAGCAGTGGACTGCTATAGGCTGATGATGATGATGAATCAACACTTTATTATTCATAGGTGCCATCGTACAGTGCCGCTACTTTAATCCATCGCAACAACGCCGCGGCTTTGAGCTCTTGTAAATAATGAGGTTAATGAAAAAATCGCCACATCACGAAACTTTCTACCACGAGCAATGATTGCGCGGAACGGATTATCGGTGATAATTTAATACTGAATAGTGGACAATACGGCATCTATGTAATTCCTAGACAATTTACTACAAGTCCTGTCGGTAACGCCCTGAGGTTAAGATTTAAAATTTCCATTTTTATAATTAACTTTCATAAAAAGGGAAACCGAGTTATAAAAATGCAAATGTAAGCTAACGGTCTTACAGTGATTAAGAGCTTAAGCCGCTCGCTCTGTCCACTAAATCGAGCAGTCGCGGGTTTGATTCCCGCACGGGACAAATCTTTGTGTGACCCACAAATACTTGTTTCGGACTGGGTATTTGTGAGTTTCATGTTTGTAAACGCACTTACGATATGGGAATAATCCTAGTGTTTTCTTTTCAAAAAATACTGTTCTTTACCGATTCATAAAACGCTTCGATTTTAGGATTTCTTTTTACATCGTGTAGCGTTTATACAAAGACAGTCTGGGCCAGATTAAATACGGTATATTGATCCTAAACGTTAAAGGGTAAAGTTTGACTTTCAAAGGCGGTTTTAGTCCACTAGATGGTATCGCTATAAAATTTCATACAAATAACGTCTTAATATAAACTCAAACTGACTATTTACCAATTCATAATACGTGAACATCCATCATTCTATCGATATATAAAATACTAGAAAAACAATTACCTTAAAAAGAAATATTTTATAATTTTAATTTAAAAGACCTTTTTAAAAACAAGCTTTTATAACAAAACCTAACAAAAATGTCTTGCTTAGTTAAATAGTTCCTATGGCTTCCTTCAGGCTCCATCATCAGACCCTGAATACCATCTGGTTGAATAGCACTTGACATTACCAATTCAACAAGCCTAAACACAAGGGGGTTATGATGTATAGTTCACATGTTCCTATGGCCACTTTCCGATTCCATCATCATCAGAGCTTTAGATGGTACCATATCATTGCACTGTCACCGAACTTACATAAGTATGCCAAATTTTAGCTCAATCGGATACCCGCACAAGTGCTTGAAAAATGGATTACAATTTGAACCGGAAAGACAGACAGACAGACATACGAACATAGCAAGTTAAATAAAAGCTTGTAAAAAGAGGCGATGTGACGCAAAAAGTTTAATATACTCGTATCTGTTTTTCTTTTTTGTTTCACATGCAAAAGTGTACGCTTCTTTAGGCATTCGCTTTCGGTCATAAACCACATAGATTTATAGTTGCGCGGACGCATAACATGCCAGTGTTTTGTACATGTTACCGTCAAGCAATGAAATACTGTTAAACAAAAAAATACCAAGTAGAGCAATAGGCTAGGGACTTTAAACGAAGTGTTGCAAAATTGAGCGCTGAACGTTGAGCGTTTAGCGCTGAGTCGATTCTTACGAGCGTTGAGGCACGTTAACAATTCGAGCGTTTAAGCGCCGACTCATGCGCTTTTACAGCACTAGTTTAAGGAACAACACTAGGTTGCAGAAACACGCGAAATCACCTTAAAACGGTGTGACAAAACGATCGAGAAGTAAACGAATGAGGGAAATAGTAATTTAATATAGGTTATTTGAAGTAAGTGAACCAGTGATAATATGTACTAGTTATGTTTACATTTTTGACAAAGGCTTGGTCTTAAAAGTTGGGACATAGGTCGCTCACCTCACGGGACAAAATCTTTATTTCCCAAGAATATTTATTTATGTCTGGGTATTTGTGTATATGAATTTCATGCCTGTAAACGCATTCATAACACAGAAATAACTCTAGTGTAAAACGTTACCCGCCCTTTTAAAGAAATATATCTTAGGCAAGTGTATAGACGCTCGTAGCGCTGTGCGACTGCGGTGTTCTTACCAATTACCATGGTTAAGCAGCGTTCGACTCGGTCGGCCTGAGATGGGTGACCGTTTGTGGCATTTTCATATTCCAGCATCTCCGTGCTTCGGAAAGCACGTTAAGCCGTTGGTCCCGGCTACCACTTAATGTGGTAGTCGTTAAGCCGAGTTGGAAGCCTTAAAGGCGGCTTGATAAATTCCAACAGCAGGTAGCTACAAACCTGCCTCCATTAATCCGCACTGGGTCCGCGTGGTGGAGTATGACCTAATCTCTCTCACCTCGATTTGTGAGAGAAGGCCTTTGTCCAGCAGTGGGCAGTATAGGCTGATATTATTATTATTAAGTGTATAGCCTGTATCTCAGCCCTCAACGCTAACCCCCTTCGATTCTAGTTATTATGAATCTTAGTCAGTTCGCACTTTCACGGTAACATATTGATTATGCAGTGTCGATTATACACGTGACCATCTAGAGATCTGGGTTTAACCGCGATTACGTCACTAATTTCTGTGTGATGCGTACACGATAAAAACGTAATACATAATGCAAACTCCTAAATTTATTAGTGTAATTTAGATTTATAGTTTATTTGATGCTTGTATGGTGTCATTAACATTTTTTTTCATCACAAAATGGACTTTGACCCTAATAAATTTATTGCTAACAATGTAATTATAATCTTAAAACTTTAGTTAAAGAAACAAATAATATAAAAAATAATATGTGCTCTCTTGTTTGATTAGCAAACACCATATATGAATATAATCCTTAACGTCAATAATTAAGACGAGTTTTACCATACTTCATGTTGAAATCCATCAAGCCGTTGAGACTACCGTAGCCTAAGCAGCTTGATGGACTAAGCCTGTTAAAGAAATAAACTTAGTACATACCGAACCTTCAGAAAAATAGTGACCTATCTCAAAAAATTAAGTTTTTATGGAACTAATCGCGTCCTTTCAGAACCCAGCGCAGCTAGAGGGAAAGTGAAAGAGACCGAAATATCGTATTTCTTAATTCCAATATAAATACGCCGCTGTTTTAATATTCCCCAGATAGAGCGTCCTTTTTAATCGCCCTCTATGACCTTAACTCGATTTCTTAGATTTTTGGGTTAGATCTATACTTTTCTGAAGGTGCGATACATATACCCGAAAAACAGTACTCTCCTTATGAGGCAGTCGTGTGAGAAGAACACAAATTGTAACGCTATAATATTAAGTTCGTTTAATCTTTGTCCACATTTTCAACCGCACTTCCCTTGAACCCAAATCCAAATACTAAAATAAAACATCTTTGAGATTCCTAAAATCCAATTGCATATGTAACTTTAGAAGCTATTGACACAAACAACGGACGAAAAACGTAAATCTGGCCAATAATTGCCAATCATTTATGATCATAAAATTAATGGTAATGTCTCACTTATTCAGCAACGTTTCGATCAAATCAATGCACTATCGCAGATTGTTACCCTAGATCTATTCTGGACACTTCCTACATGAGCCAGTATGCAGTTTTACATAAGACATGCGCCCGATGCACATAACTCGAGATCATAATATAATTGCATCCATTTATTTGTTGCTCAACCAACTTTAACTGTAGCGTATACAAATCAGAATGTATAGGCAAGATGGAGAAGTCCCACTACATTCGTTTACATTATTATGAAATTCGGAAACTATAATCACTTGTGGTTTAGTGGCAAATGTGGCGTTAAACGGATGTGTTATTGAGGTTTTTCTATCTCAATACCAAGCCAAGATGGTATGTTCACCAGAATACTAGCAAACTCTTCTGGTATTGGAAAACTAGCATTTTTACATCCAAGCATTACCTTCTGTTACGTGGATTTCTTGAGAACATTTTGGTGAAGTAGTTGAAGTTCCATTAGAGTATAAAACCAAAGAAAAACCTTGGTTTAGTAAATCTCATTTATTAATAAGCACGGACAATTCACGTGAACGATAAACCTGATGAAAACCCTTTCCTTAAACTGCTAACCTGGGTGGTTAGCGAAAGCACTTCAATATCTATGGATGGAGGTATAAACTGCGTGTATCCACCGCCTCTTTCAGCCGGTAAAGTAAGATTATAATAATACTACTAAAAGAAGTACGTGTGGTGTAATCTCATCAAAAGTTGCACTTCTCACCCGTATCTGTGAAATGTCATGCAAAATGTTCGATAGTGGAGCAAATTTTCCGTACGCTTATTCTCAATGAGCGTGAAGATAAAACGATTTCCCCGTGCATCGCGCCGTGTGCTTTGCGTTATATAAAAATATTGCTTGCTTGCGCTATTCCTCTACTAGAGGTCCCGTATGTTCAACATTTCATGAGATGACTTTTCATGTCAGTCGTTGCAATCCTGTGCCAGTTTAACCTAAATTATTCCTCCAGATTTTATATCATCACCAATGACATGTTGGTGTACGAAATTTGTGGGGTCGCTTATAAGCGATATGGTAAACTAGCAGTGAATGGGTGCATGATAACTTAAGTCTGGAGAAAAGAAAGAAAGAAATAAGGAAGTCTGGATGAAGAATTTAGGTTAAACTGGCAGAGCACCACGATGACTGGCATAAAAGATAGGACAATATGGCTAAGTGTGAGTGATAAAGATATGTTTAGTTATTTTTGACAGGTAGAACACACAAAAATCGCTGCAAGTATCTGGACGATCTTATAACGAATATATATTTTGTGCAAACGAAAGAAATACACTAGCAATCAGCCTGTACAGATTGATAATCTCTACCTGGTAAAATTATATAAGTTTATAGGGAAAATTATATTTTAGATTCGATGTTTAATAATGAGTCAAATCGGAACATGTCATGATGAAAGGAGCAACGAATCAAGATTTCCAAATAGCCTTGTAAAATACATTTAACACTCCCGGACTCACTAAGATCTCTCATGAATATGAATAAGACTACTAAGGCAAATGACTTACACCAGTTTTTAAAGTATGAGGTAGACTAATAAACATGCTCCTGATGTATTTAATCATAAAGCTTTGCCAAAAGATTAATTTCTAACGCTACTATCTACGTCTAAAAGCATTACCGCAATTAACGTCGACGATAGCAAGAATCCTCCATATTTCCGGCACGCTAATTAAATGGCTTTATTATCAACAATCTTGTCCACGACTTTACGGGATTGTAGTAAATGAAACAATCTTGTACAGTAAGCTATACATATAACTAATAGGACCCGCCCAACACCCACTCGGGTGGCGTATTATGAGGAAAACTTGGAATAGCTACTAGATACAAATCCTCAGTCGTATTAGGACCGTCGAGGATTATCCTATGTAAAGAGTCCCGCTATTGGCAGAACTAATAGAGCTCTTTCGAAATTGCTTCCTGAACCGAATATCCATAGTATGCAAGGCTTCCCTTTTCCCGTACCTCGGGGACTATCTATCTATCTATATCATCACGCCAGATCCCTTGCGGGGTAGTCAGAGAGTACAGAGTTCCAACAGGTTCTTTCCTTACATACCTCTGGCTTCCTTCACTCTCATAGTTCGTCTCATACACGCTTGCCGGTTACTAAATATAGTACATAAATCAGCCTATTATACTCTAGCCAAAGGCATTATCTGACAATTTGAGTTACGAGTATAGGCCATATTACAAAGTCAAAGTCGAAAATAATTACTTTTTTTAAAACTACCACCGGATCGGAACGCGGCGTCAACTGAGAAGATCCGGCGAGATACTGAGCGGCCTAGTCTTTTAACTTATTTTTTTAATTAGACTGGCCTTTCTGGATTGTTAATCATATTTTTTTTACAAAACTGTTTTTTTAACAACAATGTATTTTACATTGAAGGACAAGTCAAGTCTTCGGAACCGGCGAGCGTGTATGAGACGAACTATGAGAGTGGAGGAAGCCAATGAGGTATGTAAGGAAAGAACCTGTTGGAACTCTGTACTCTCTGCCTACCCTGCAAGGGATCTGGCGTGATGATATATTGATGGATAGACAGACAGATGTATTTTACAAAAGTATATGTAGGAGTTGCTGAATAAGTAGCTGCTTAAACCCATTCAATGTTATCACCGATATGTTCCGAAATTTCTTAATACCCTTACTACATAGCCTAACTTTAAGTGCCTATTTGAACTTGTTAATAGGCATAATTCGGATATCTATGGGTAATTTGGTGTAGAAGCTCCACGCGGTAGGTACTCCACGTGGACATTTCTGATTAATGAAGGACTATGTTAAACCATTTGACTGCTCTGTACTCTCTGCCTCGCAAGGGATCTGGCGTGATAATATAACAAGATTGATAGAGATAATGGTTAAGACCAAGGTTCTGAATTTCAAGCTTCTCAATATAGCTACTGTAAACTTACCTTATTTTTATATTACCAATGTTTATTTGCCTATCACTGGTGATATAAACAAGGTAAGTCTAGAACAGAACCTCTTCAAGTATATATAAAAATTACAAACAGGGTTGACAATAAGTAGACTGGTGAAATTAGGTAAGTTAAGAAAATAAAGCTTCCTCTTATGTCTTTCAAGCCAAGTCTCAAACGTCAATAAAAAGATTCAAATCTCGTACATTTATCGCACTGTACGTACTTTCTTACATTATGTAAATTGACTTAACACTTACGAACACAGACTAATTACACACGATGTGTTAGTATTCAATCTGCTAGCTAATTATTTCCATGTTTGTATAATATATGCGTTTTTCTCCCTCAGTGGTGGAACACTTTAGAACTGAGTGTAATAAAAATGTTACATTGCAGATTTTAAATCAGAGCACGTACCGCAATCTCTTTAACACTTAAAAAGAGATGTGTATATATACACAGTAAATAGCTCTGTCTCTTTTCACGGTAAAATAAGATTAAAATAGTTTTGCCAAAGAGGTACCCCTGAGAGCTTAGCACGAAAAGATTGACTTTAGCGATTGACGTTAGCTTGACGCCAAGTTGATATGCCATCCTTGTCAAAGTACAATTTACTGAATAAGCATGAACGTGTCAGCAGGATTACTCGCCAGCTTATCGCAGAAATCAGCAGTTCGCAGAAAACTTGGACGTTAGCTAGTCACACTAACGTCCAGAGATGGGCAAAATGTAATCAGATTAATGATTACAATTGGATTACGTAATATTCAATCATGATTCAAAATAAAAGTGTAATCCTAATCATTAATATAACGTCACGCCTATATTCCCCAAGCGTGGGGTGGTTAATCATTAATCTGATTATATTTAGCCCACCTCTGGTCGTTAGCGTGACTAGCTTCCAAGTTTTCATGTTTTGTTCAAGTTTCATGTTTCAAGTTTGCATTTTCTATAATCATAACTTTTTGTTGTTGCCATAACCTTTTTGTGGCAACACTGAAAAAAAACATGGCGGAGAAATGATCAACATGTGGTGCAACGGTTTTATAGTTCAGTCTTTTTTTGCGCTTCGAGCTGACAATAGATCGAGAAATATAACTGGGCATTATTTTTGGTTTGTGGTCAATTGTGTATTTTTTGGTATGTATAATTATGATAAGAGGATGAATATAATATTGTATTTAGGCCTACCGCCCTTCTATTTATTGATGTCGTGTTTTTGCATTATTTTAAATGCTATATTTACGCAGGCGAAGCTGTAGACAAAATCTAATCATAAATAAAGGTATAAGGGTGTAATATGCAAAAGTAATACACAATACCGAAGCAAACATCACCTGTAACATATATGATTTCACTTGCGCTACCCCGTAAATAAGTGGTGCGATGGTGTATGATTCAATAATGGATTTAGTAATGAAAGCAATAGTGCGTTCATAAAACACGACCAATCATATCAGGTACTCTAGGCACTGTTGAGAAACCAAGTATGGATACCCCTGTAATTGAAATATCGGGAATTTGCAACTTATTTTCTGATAGGTAAAATCACGCAATGATTGCCACCAAGATGAAGGCATTTTTTTCTAACTGGGGTTTGGACAGTCTAAAAAGGGTAATATTTCGTATTCAATGACTATGCTTACCAAATAGATTGTGTTTTATCGGAGCCAAGATTCTCCGTAACCGGTAAGGGTGTATGAGACGAACCATGAGAGTGGATGAATCCAGAGAGGTCTATAAAGAACCTTTTGGAACTCTGTACTCTCTGCCTACCCCCAAAGGGATCTGGCCTAGTAAATAACGCAAGACACCCCAATAAGATAATTGCTTCAAATTCAATACGAAAACCAAATTTCAAAACTTAAAGTGTTTTACCTTTTTTTAAGTAATTTTATACCTCAATTAACAATAAAATTTGCATGTCAATGTGTGAGTATTGAGAAATATGTTTTAGAAATGCATTTGCCATCTCCGTATTGATTTGAATCAAGAATGAAATGAGTTTGTTATAGCGCCCTGAAAGAGAACCAGCATTTTTTGAAATTAAAAAAAATATGTTAGTACGAGTACATGTGGGATTGTAAGTGTATCTGAATGTTTGAAGGAATGATTGAGATTTAAAAGATGATTATTATTATATGTATCCGAACACTGCGAATGAAGGAAGGAATAAGTGAGTGAGATACGGGAGGAATGAATGGAAAAAAGAGTTAGAGTTGTAAGGTTTTGTGCAAGAAACGACGTATGAGGTTTATAAATTAGAAAATAAGAAAAAAGGATTGAGGAAACGAATAATCAAGAATAAACTTTTTAATTATTTAAGACAAGCTGTTTCATTTCAACCGAAAGAAATAGGTTCTTTACATACATACATTAAAACTTGTTGGAATCAATTTAGTTGCCGATTTAGAACAAACTACTTTCAGGTCTTGCGTTTTTTATGTTACAGCTTGTTAATAGATGATGAAAATGCTTTTGCCCGCGTTGTAATCAAACAAATACAAACCAAATGATACGGGTCAGTGCCAACCTTCACTCAAAAGATCTTTCGTTTACCATGAACATCCTGATAAGCGGAACTTTGTGTAATCCCGGAACATTCAACAAAAAGGACTTAAGAATACAAACAGGTTGATGAACAAGCGTTTTTATGACAGATGACGAAGTATTCATAATAAGTTTCCTAAGGGTGTTGAATCTTGTATGATTCTTCGCATATTATAATAATATTAAATTCTTTATTTACGAATAAAAACATACAAATGAGATTACCGTCGTAGTATTACGTCGTCGTAGTTATTTTATTAAACATCTGTGCCTGTGTGTATGAGTGTGAGTGTAAGAGTATAAATGCAAAAGCGAGAACGTCAGCATGAGCGTGCGCGTGAGCATGCGCGTGAGCGTGCGCGTGTGCGCGTGTGCGTGCGTGCGTGCGCGTGTGCGTGCGTGCGTGAGTGCGTGTATGTATGTGTGCGCGCGCGCGTGCGTTTTGGTGTGTGTGTGTGAGTTTGCTTGTGCGCGCGTGCGAGTCTAGGTGAATGCAAAAAGCCCAAGTGATTAATTTATCTACGTATTGTTATTTTATTTATTCTTTATTGTATACAGAACAGAGGTAATTTTCATTTTCAAAAGTCATATACAAAGGCGAGCTTAACTCAGAATATGAGTTCTCTTCCAGCGAACCTTAGAGTGTTGAGAGATAAGACAGAAAAATAAGAGGGCAGTTATACAATCACACATTTCAGAGAAAAAGGAATGTTAATTAATTTTCTGTTTGTGTATGGGTTTTTTTTCTTTTCTTTTTTTTTAAAAAACATAGCCTCACACTAAGATTTATTCCTGTGTCGTAGGTGCGTTTACAAACATGAAAATTCGCATGCACAAATACCCAGACCGGAACAAATAATTGTGGATCACACAGATAGCGGCTTAAGTTCTTAACCACTGCGCTAAATCGTCCGTCATCGTTATAAACCGGTTAACGTCCGTCGTCCGGTTAACGTAATAAGCCATTTTTTAAATATATGTTTTACTTGATAGTTAGTAGAGTTCCTGATGTTCTGGTGTTTTTTGTTTATTATCTTGTAAATATGTGAGTGAAGGAAACTTGGATGATGTTGAGTAAAAGTAGAGTTGTGTGTGTGCGTGTTGAGTGATATACGCTGTTGGCCGTGAGGCCTTTACAGCTTCACCGGACTTAAGGGCGAGCGTGCAACCACTACGCTCGAGCCAGAAGTGCAAGGGGCGACATACTCGAGGGCGCCTCAAGGAGGAACGGCCTCGGTTTGGACAGTCGCTACGGGGGGAGAGGGTGTAATTAGTGCACCGGTCGGCGGGCTAGGGGATCTACGACTTCGTCGTCGTCGTCCGTATCCGGAGCGGAAAGAAGCGATGTCAAAGCATCGAGGGGATCGGTGAGAACATGTCGCAGCCGGCGGTAGCGGCATGGGTCGGGTTCGTAGTCGGCGGCGGCTACGATTAGCGGATTCGCATGGGAAGATGCGTTCGCGCGAATAGATTCGAGACTGAGATCGCATTGGAAATTAGAGTTAACACCTACAGTCTGGATATACTTAGCAAAGAAAGCATCCGTAACCAGCGAGTGTGTGAGAAGGATGTCAGTGGAGGAAGCGAAGTAAGGAATTTCTGCGCTCATTGCCTACTCCCTAAAGGATATGTCGTGAAATATAAGTGTTGCGTAGTAGATGAGCTTCTCATAAAACATATTAGTTTAAATCAATAGACTTACAATAGCGCCGAAAAAATCGTGACCCAAAAATTCTGTATTATGCATAGAACAGATAGCGCTGACTCGTTATCTAGAAAATGTATCAGCCATTGAAAGCAAGAAATCCAAATTATTTCTTGAGTAAAAACTACTTAAAAATTATCTAGTTATTTTTAGAATATGTGTAATATATTGTAAAAATGTGTTACCAGTGATGACATATGGATCAGAGACGTGGTCTCTTACAATAGGTCTCATAAAAAAGCTCAAAGTTGCTCAGCGAGCTATGGAAAGAGCTATGCTCGGCGTTTCTCTACGTGATCGAATCAGGAATGAGGAGATTCGTAGAAGAACCAAGGTCACCGACATAGCCCTCAGGATTAGCATGCTGAAGTGGCAATGGGCTGGCCACATAGCGCGAAGATCGGACGGGCGTTGGGGCAGAAAGATTCTAGAGTGGAGACCACGTATTGGCAAGCGCAGCGTAGGACGACCGCCTGCCAGATGGACCGACGATCTTGTGAAAATCGCAGGAAATCGTTGGATGCAGGTGGCATCGGACCGGTTACGCTGGAAAGCGATTGGGGAGGCCTATGTTCAGCAGTGG
This sequence comes from Phalera bucephala, assembly GCA_905147815.2. NCBI lineage: Eukaryota > Metazoa > Arthropoda > Insecta > Lepidoptera > Notodontidae > Phalera > Phalera bucephala. The sequence continues at coordinate 2,975,531 of LR990632.1, read as the reverse complement.
ACAAGTATAGGCTGAAATGATGATGATGATGATTGTAAAAATAGAAAGTTAGGTTTATGGGTTTTATTTAACGTTTACAATTTACCACCTGTCTGAAAGGAAAGAACCTATTGGAACTCTGTAATCTCTGCCTACCCCGCAAGGGATCTGGTGTGATGATATAGATAGATAGATATATAATTTACCACCTTGATGTGTTTATCAGCAGATGACGTAATGAAGGACGTACGTACCGGGGAAGAGCTAGAATATTTTACCACGACCAAATAGACAGAGTCTTATCTGAAGGACAAGTCAAGAGTCTTACCGGCGAGCGTGTGAGCGGCGTAACTATGAGAGTGGAGGAAGCCAGAGCGGTCTGTAAGGAAAGAACCTGTTGGAACTCTGTACTCTCTGCCTACCCCGCAAGGGATCTGGCGTGATGATATAGATAGACGTGGTGAAAACAATTAACGTTATTGTGCAGATCATTGTTATTCTATTTACTTATACTGGTCTCTAGTAGACATCTTCTGGATTGATTTTGAACTTCGTACATACTTGAAATATCTATCTCTATCTATATCATCACGCCAGCTCCCTCGCGGGGTAGGCAGAGAGTACAGAGTTCCAACAGGTTCTTTCCTTACATACCTCTCTGGCTTCCTCCACTCTCATAGTTCGTCTCATACACACTCGCCGGTTACGGAGACTCTTGACTTGCCCTTCAGCTAAGACACGGTCTATTTGGTCATGGTAAGATAGTCTAGGTCTTCCCCGGCACCTACATCCTTCCACTTTCGCATTGTATATCTGTTTTGTCATTTTTTCTTCTGGCATTCTTTCTATATGCCCGAACCAACGGAGCATACCCTTTACTTGAAATAAAACTATTTTTTCGGATTTTATCGCGGTTTATTTTTGATTCTCTAAGTTCCCGACGTTTAAAAAATCAAAAACAAACCGCGATAAAATCCGAAACAATAGTTTTATTTCATGTGTAATATTCGCGTAAATCTAAGAACTCAGTATTCGTACATACTTAATAAGTACGTATTACTAAAACTGACCTTTGAAGAGAAGAATTCGTTTTGACACAGCGGGGACATAGTGTTTCTAGTTTGTATATTCGAATATGTTGACTGAAATACCGCCTCCTAGCCACATCGTCGTTTCATCCCTTTCGTGGGCATTGAGCCGTAGAATGTTAATGGGTCAGTGGGTTTTATCGGTTTTTTCCAAGTGGCATACTATTATAATTTTAAACGCTTTCTGTAGTGGTGTTTTTTTTGTTTCTGTACTGTTTCAATCGAATTAGCAAATATTGGTCCCCCCCTATTACATGGGATCTCACATTGTCGGGTGGGTGTACTCAGTACACCTCTGCCACCTCCGCTTGGGGAATATAGGCGTGACGGTGTGTGTGAATTTAGTAGATAAAAATACTGACTGTAATTAAAGTTAAAAAGTAAATGAATAAATGTGTTTTTGAAGTTTAAATTAACAATCTGTGTTCATCTGATTTGTGATTAATTTCATAATTTATAGATACTTATAAAAGAGAGTACAGAGTTCCAGCAGGTTCTTTCCTTACATACCTCTCTGGCCTTCTTTACTAATTATAAAATATTTACATAAACCAATAGATTGTTTAACTCGTTTAAAATATGAGATTAAATCAGGTGGAACTTATATCACTTCCATCCATATTTACACTAATATAATAAAGAGGAAAGATTTTTATTTTTGTATGTTTGTAACGAATTAACTCAAAAACTACTGGACCGATTTTAATGAGTCTTTCACCATTAGAAAGCTACATTATCCAGAAGAAGTAACATAGGCTATAAAAGATAGACCCGGTAGGTGGCGCTGTTGTCGACCGGGTACGAAGTCGCGGGAAACAGCTAGTGCTAAAATTATTTAAATTTAAAAAGCCTTTTTTAAAAACAAACTTTTATAACAAACACACAAATATCTTGATTAGTTGAGAAGTTCCTATGGCTTCCTGCCGGCTTCATCCTTCGACCTTGGACACCATACGGGTATAAAGTATTCGTCAAGAAAATTCCAACGAGCCCGCACTCGGCGGTGTTATATTGAGTAGCTGGGTGGTTCCAATAACAACCCTTCGGCTTCATGGTCAGACTGTGAACACTATCTGGTTGTAAAGTACTCTGCAATACCAATCTAACAAGCCTAAACACGAGGGTGTTACGTTATATAGTTTATATGTTCTTATGACCACCTTCCGAGTCCATCATCAAACCAGCTTCAAGGTACCATATTATTGCATTATCATGGACTTTACCTTCGTACGCCAAGTCTCAGCTCGATACCCGCAAGTGCTTGAAAAATATACCGCAAGATTTAAAACGGAAAGACACATACGCGTTAAATAAAAGCCTGTTTAAGCAGCCCAACGGGTATATTCTCCGAGCGGAGGTGGCAAAGGTGTACGGCGTCCACGCACATAATATCGCCGACGATATTAGATCCAAATATAATAGAGATGAGTCTATTTCCATTACACCGGACACAATTCGAGACATATTCACACTGACCCTCCCGGTGCCATTACTTTCCTTCTTTGAATACCAATACCGCATACAAGATCAGACACCGAACTCGCCGGCGAGGTCGAAGAATCCCTTGCACGCCGGCCGGTGCAGAACCACGGCGATACACCTAGTATACGCGCTCTCCCATAGCAAATGTCCAAGCCGAAGCCGTTCCTCCTTGAGGCGCCCTTGCCCTTTTGGCTCGAGCGTAGTGATTGCAAGCTAGCCCTCTTGTCCGGCGAAGCTGTAAAGGCCCCGCGGCCAACAGCGTACATCACTCACACAACGCAGGACTGCGACTTTATCGGAAGAAAACGCAAACTTTGTACGATCTATGACTTGACCCAAGCCAGCCGATGGAGCCCAAATACTTTTGACATTCATTAAGTCGCAAAATAAAAATGTGATTCCTCGCCGGACAAGTATCATTAATCTTAATCCACACGCGCCTTGCAAGGAAATTAAAAAATTAAGTATGTCCGTGAACGATAAACACTCCTTTTCCTAGATCAATATCAAGACAACAAAAAAATTATAGAAAGCACGCAACAATGTACGCATGTGATAATAAATTGAGCAGGTAATAATTGTATAAAACTATACAAATTACGTACAAAACATTGGTGATAGGTTGTCAGTGTGAATGGTTATGGCACGCGACTGTAATTACCTATAGAATAATTTAAGGCCTGTCCAGTGCGTTACGATTTGTTCTTTAACATGAATTTAGTTTTATTCGTTGTTGCGTTTATAAACACATTTTTTTTCTCAATCTCTATTTTCACACAGCTGGGCAACGGTGCTTCCCTTTTACTTGTACTGTCTGACTGCTGGCTACCTACAGAATTTTATTGCAGTCCTACATTAACAAATATTGCAAGAAAAATAAAAGCTAGCCTGCAATCAGTGAGCAGTTGTCAAAACTTATGGCCTACTGCAAGCGGTTGCGCAGTCGTTTGGCAGTTTTAATACAGTTATAACAACTGTACAAAAACTTAATCCAAACTGAAATTTTGCAGCCGACGTGCAGTGGGAATGCACAGTCTACATTTGAACAGGACGTTGAGACCATAACTCAAACTTAAGGAGGTTCGTACGGGAGGAACGACGAAGGCGGTTCGTACGGGAGGAACGACGAAGGCGGTTCGTACGGGAGGAACGACGAAGGAGGTTCGTACGGGAGGAACCACGAAGGTTCGTACGGGAGGAATCGCGAAGGAGGTTCTTACGGGAGGAACCACGATAGAGGTTCGTACAGGATAAAACATTGTCAAATTCGACCTTTAACGTCTAATGTGCAAAAAACGTCACCCAGATCCAAACTCACAATTAAATAGAAACTTGTCATTTCGGTATATACGTAAGCCGCGACATATCCACCAAATTACCAGTCATTCTTACATAAATCGATAACCCGCAAACGATAAGTGCGCGATGATGCTCCAAGAAAGTGTTTTGTAAAGCTAAAATTACAACAAGATCATAATGAAAAGCTTTTTATTGACAAAGACCATTGCTTATGAATAGTCCAAACTTTGTTATTACTAAAGACTACCTATTTAGGAATCTCCGAATATCATAGCTACAGAATATATAAAATAAATAATAATATAAAATCGACGAGCGTGTATGAGACGAACTATGGGAGTGGAGGAAGCCAAGAGGTCTATAAGAAAAAACCTGTTGGAACGGACGATTTAGCGCAGTGGTTAAGAGCTTAAGCCGGTCCGCCCATTGTGATCAATAGTCGCGGGTTCGATTCCCGCACGAGACAAATCTTTGTGTGATCCACAGTTATTTGTACCGGTCTAAGTATTTGTGTATGTGAATTTCCATATTTGTAATCGCACCTACGACACAGGAATAAATCCTAGTATGTGCCTACGTCTTTTAAAAAATTTAAAATATAATTTATTATTATTCTACCGATCAATCTATATCATCACGCCAGCTCCCTCGCGGGGTAGGCAGAGAGTACAGAGTTCCAACATATTATATATAATTATAATTTAAAATTGTTTCAATTAAATGGTTTATAATTTAAAATGTTTCAGCAAGTTTCTAAAACTTCTCCTCATACTCTCACCTACATCTCTGCCGCCCCCTGCTTGGGGTATACAGGCGTGACGGTGTCTATTATGTTTTAATTTTTCAATCGCAATGTCTCATCGATGAGCCCGTTCCCCTCCTCAGAGGCTAGTCGTATCAAAGAGAGGGGTATCATATTTACCACTTCTCCGGTATAAGTTGCTTCGCGATCCGCCATCGTCCACACTAGTCCGCGAGTCATCGAGAATTGCCGTCGTTGTGTTTCTTGTATTAAATATGGATTTCAAACTTGTGAGTAATTTGGTTCAGTTTTGGTGCTGGTGCTCGTGTCGTTATGGTGTTTAGATTAGTCTGTTTCTTTTAATGTTATCAATTTGATTTTTTAGTGATTGAAATTGTTATCTTGTTGGAACTCTGTACTCTCTGCCTACCCCGCAATAGATCTAAGTCCTTTTAATCTAGACCTCTTTATATTATTTCGCATTTTTTTTCAATTTCCCATACAAGTTCACTCAAAAAATTTCTAGTGGTTTTGTTTTTTTTTAGATTTCAATACAAATCAACTGGATTTGTATTGAAAACAAGAAAAACAATTCGCGAATAATAAAACGAGAAATGTTTATTTTAGTTTTCAACACAAACCAACTGATCAAGTGAACTTTCATGGGAAATTAAAAAAAAAACACGGAAAAATGTATAGGACTAGCTTTTAACATAAAATAAAATTTATGATTATGAAGCAAACTAATGTCAAAACACATTTATAAAAGCTTAATTTACAATTACTAAGGCTCAGTTTCACTAATTTTAGATAACGATAATGGTTAAAGTCAAATTTACATACAACAAGACTTATTACAAATCAATTTGGATTATTTTTACGAGCTAACTGACATTAACTCATTTAACTCAGTATTACAGCATACATACAACTATTAAACTATCACCTTAAAATAATTACAAACTCAAACTATATTTTTAAATACAAGCTTTATAGCGAAAACACGAAGGAGCTACCTTGCTCAGTCGAGGAGTTCCTGTGGCCACCTTCCGACTCCATCATCAGACCAACTCTATGGTACTATATTATTGCAATGTCACCGAATTTTTCGAAGATTCGGTTCAATAAGATATCCGCAAGTGCTTAAAAATGGATCACAAATTTTGAACTGTAAAGACAGACATTATGTATTTAAAAAATTCATCTGGCGCATAATAACGAATGGAGTGACACCTCATTTATGTGAAACATACGTAAATACCAACATACCTACATAGACTGCTAAACTTACAACCCTTTCTTTTCGTTTTGCCATAGTCGGGTAAAAAAGATAGTAAATAGATGATAGCATTCTCCAATAGAATTTACGATATCGCTTGAAACGAGAAGGGTAAGGCCCTTAGCACACTTCCACTGCGAAAATAATGATACGAAACTGCTAAACGAATTCCGTCGGGAAGCATTACTATATTATGTTGCGATTCTAGTAGCCCAACTTCACGCGAATCCTTTGAATTGTAACAATCGGAGCAAAATGTCGTCGCTTTCGGAGCCAGAGGAAGAGAAAATGTTATTGTGGTCATTAAGCTTGATAAGAACTTGGGTGCACGAGATTTACTTTCGCTATATAAACTTGTAGGCTGCCACAGATAAGTGCGAAACAAAATGGCTGATTAAGCGCGGCGTTGTAACCGGCTTTCAAGCAGATCGGCGAAATCACGCGGGACTAAGATAGAATCATAATCAAATCTGTACTGTATAACAGGCAGTTTCGCTTGCATTTCGCTCGTCGTACCACGAACAATTCATAGCGGAACTACTACGGTTTCGCTGCTATGGTTTCGCGGCGGAGGTGTACTAAGGCCCTAAGGATCGAAATATATTTTGCTGATGCAGAAATGATTGGCGAACCGTCTCAAAAGCTCTCGTGCACGATATCAAAAATGTATATCTAACATAGTTATAGTTTTTCAAATTACATTTCCGCTGCAAATCATATTGCTAGTAAATGTTATTTTCATTATTATTTCTTTAGGAAGAGAGGGCTAACGAACTGGCGTGATTTAGCAGCCCAAATACACGCTGAAAGCCAGTTCCGGTACCTCTTCGCTATACTTATGAATTTCGAGTCATTAATTATGAAATTTCTTGATCATGACATGACGTGATGAATATCACCATGATCAAATAGAACGTGTCTTATCTAAGGGCAAGTAAAGAGTTTTCGTAACCGACGAACGTGTATGAGACGAACTATGGGAATGGAGGAAGCCAGAGAGGTCTGTAAGGATCTTTTCTTCCATCTCAGCCTCTTGCCCGTTGAAACTGTTCTCTCGGCCTACCTCGGAAGGAATCTGGCGTGATGATATAGATAGAGCCATAAATAACTGCCTATACTTTGGCAATATAATAATTACCATACTTATTACCATAGACCGTCTTATGTAATGTGCAAGTCAATAGTAACCGCAGAGCGTGTATGAGACGAACTATGATAGTGAAGGAAGCGAGAAAGGACTGTAAAAGGAAAGAACCTGTTGGCATTCTGTACACTTTGCCTACCGCGCAAGGAATCTGGCGATATGTTTAGGTATAACATTAAACAATGCAAATGCTTAAGTGCAACCAAATCAATTCATTCCATCCAATTCCGGACTTCAGCACATTGCTCTCTAACTATTGGCTTCCGCAAAAATGTTGGCAACAAGCATAAACCAACTTAACATCACTCGTAAATCCACTATTTCACTAGGCACCGATATCAGTCGCTTTTACACAACATGTGTTCCACGAGAATTAGCATAACAAGATGTTAAATACATAACAGTATAATACATTATTGAGTAGAATATATGCGTGACGGTGTCACCTCGTCCTCGGAGAACGAATAGGCCGAATAAATACGACGGATAAAGAGTTGCCAATCCATTCTACGCAGATAAGATCTAGGGGCTTCGCTAAAGTCTAATTGCAGCAATATGAAAAGTAAAAGGACGCTCAGCCGGCGGAGTGCGTAAAAGTGAAAACGTTGCGTGACCACGATGCGTCGGGACCGACACGCGATGTATGGGACCCGATAACCGATAGTAGTCCCCGCTTCGTGATAATAGAGCAATTAATGACAAAAAAGAAGACACTTCATCACAAGGAATTATTGCTTGCGGTGTAGGGAGAGAGTACAGAGTACCAACAGGTTCTTCCTTTCATACCTATCTGGCTTCCTCTACTCTTATAGTTCGTCTCAATTATTTGCTATTGTAAAAATCAAAAAAAAATTGAGCATGTTTGGCCGAAGAATGGCGATAGGTTGACCGCCTGTGAATTTGGGAACAAAATTTCTTAACGAGTTTTGGGTATACTATGTTCCTATGCCTACCCCTTCAGAATAAAACGGGCGTGAGAGACATTTTTCAAAACAATAAGGCTCCGAAAGTTAACTACAAAGTTTATTTTCTACTTCCAAGGGCAAAGGCTCTTCTCAAAAATCAAGATGGGAGAGAATAAATCATAGTCTACCACGCAGAATCAATGCCGATTGTGATTGAGATTGATTGAGATGATTTAAGTTTTTTACCACCTGCTGATCGAAATTATTAGGTAGTTCAGGTGCCTTCCGAAGCTCAGAAACGGTCGAAAATGGAAATGCCACAAGTAATCACTATCCATTAGATTGACCGAGATGAACGCTGCGAAGATATCTTGTTTAGTTGGGAAGTTCCTATAGCTTCTTTCCGGCATCCAGTCCCTGGACACAATCCGGGTCAGAAGTACTCAAGAAAAATCCAATAAGCCCGAATACGGGTGTTATATTGAGAAGTTGGGTGGTTCCTTTCGGCTTCATCATCAGACCTGAACACTATCTGGTTGTATAGTACTTGTCAGTAACAATGTAACAGTCTAAACACGAGGGGATTATTGGCATGGCCACCTTCCGACTCCATCATCAGATCAGCTCTGTGGTACCATATTATTGCATTGTTACCCAACTTACATATGTATGCCATATTTCAGCTAAATCGGATACCCGCATGTACTTAAAAAATGGATCACAAGATTTGAACCGGAAAGACAGACAGACTTACGACAGTTGCAAGTTAAATAAAAGCTTGTAATAACCGAAGTACCACAGCAAGCGTCTCTTGAGCCAGAAGCCACAACATCCTAAGAACAGATAAAAACAGTCTTAGCGTCGTCATGTCCATTTAGTACGGCATATCGTGAAGATAATTCATCAGTTGTCCGATTAACAAGGCAAACCGATTTCCGTATCTACTTCGTTCCCCGTCCATAAATCCGTGCGTGCGACGTCGGAACGGTTTTTTCTCCGCGTGTCACTATTACTGCCAGACACGCACCACTTCGACTAATATGTCTGCCGCTTCCTATAGCAATCGTCAACAGTTCGGTTTAGTTTTATTACGTAGCTAGATACTATTGGCTCCGTACTCTTCTTTTCAACGTTTTTTGCTCGCCTGTTTTACTGTCCTAGTCCTGAGCAATGGCCTCTCCTTCATATTTTCATAACTGTCAATGCCTTGCTATTTCGGGCCACGAAGCAAACGAAAAGATGTCTACTTTTTAAAATTGGACTAAAATCATTAAATAAATTAATACGAAAAACGGGGCTCATACAAAAAATACTATTAGGGATGGAAGGGAGTGGCTGACATTAAAAATAAATCTTTTAATAATTCGTATTGTTTGCACTGAAGTAACTAACAAAATGGTCGATTACGATGAGCCTCATACGGCTGAATGTCACCCAAAGAGCAATATAATAATTTCTGCTCAGATTTTTCCGAAATCTGACTGATGTCGATGTGGAGATATTAGTGTTGTAAAAACGCTCGATTCGGCGCTTTAAACGCTCGCGTCTTTTACGTGTTTCAACGCTCGTTAGCGTCGACTTAGCGCTAGACGTTCAACTTCAGCGCTCATTTTTACAACACCAACAGTCATCATTCTGTTGCAGCATTATATTAACTTTTATGTTAATTACTTAGATTAATGACTGCACCCAATCTTCAAAAATTATACATAATTAAATGATCATAAAGATGTCTAGATTTTTATCAGTTACATGTGCGTGTTTACAATTTAACGCGTGTTTGGTTGTTGAATCATAAATCATTGTCTCGCTTTTTAAAATTGATATAATTTCTTGCTATTGTTTAAAATATTTTAATGGTAATTAATTACTTAATATACAGAGATCCTTATATTTTTGAAGACACATGTAAGCCATTATGCAATTTTCTGGTAGGGTGTTAGTTCAGCCCATACACACATTTTTAAAATTTCGTTACACGATAATCAATATCTACTAACGAAGTCAAATAGAAGCGAAGCGACATACAAAAATATTATATAGCATATCTTACTTTTGCCTACCACGCGAGGGAGCTGGCTTGATGATATAGTTAGACAGATAGGTAGATAGACTTCGTAAACTCATCATCATCATCATCATCATCTCAGCCTATACTTGTCCACTGCTGAACATAGGCCTCCCCAATCGCTTTCCAGCGTAACCGGTCCGATGCCACCTGCATCCAACGACTTCCTGCGATTTTCACAAGATCGTCGGTCCATCTGGCAGGCGGTCGTCCCACGCTGCGCTTGCCAATACGTGGTCTCCACTCTAGAATCTTTCTGCCCCAACGCCCGTCCGATCTACGCGCTATGTGGCCCGCCCATTGCCACTTCAGCTTGCTAATCTTAACGGCTATGTCGGTGACCTTGGTTCTTCTACGAATCTCCTCATTCCTGATTCGATCGCGTAGAGAAACGCCGAGCATAGCTCTCTCCATAGCTCGCTGAGCAACTCTGAGCTTTTTTATGAGACCTATTGTAAGAGACCACGTCTCTGATCCATATATCATCACTGGTAACACACATTGACTAAAAACTTTAGTCTTAAGGCACTGAGGTATTTTGGATGAGAAGATGTTGCGCAGTTTCCCGAACGCTGCCCAGCCGAGTTGGATTCGTCGATTGACCTCTCTCTCAAAGTTGGACCTACCTAACCGGACTACCTGTCCCAGGTAAATGTATTCGTCGACAACTTCAAGAGTAGAGTTCCCAACGGTGAGTGCGGTGGGTACGACATGGACGTTAAACATTATTTTCGTTTTGTCCATGTTCATTTTAAGACCCACTTGTTGAGATACTCTGTTGAGGTCACCGAGCATTCGTCCTAGATCTTCCAGCGACTCCGCCACGACCACAATGTCGTCGGCAAATCGAAGGTGAGTGATGTATTCGCCATTGATGTTGATGCCAAGTCCTTGCCATTCCAAGAGCTTGAAGGCGTCCTCTAAGGTGGCCGTAAACAGTTTCGGAGAAATGACGTCTCCCTGCCTTACTCCTCTTTTTATGGGGATCGCTTTCTTGCACTGCCCCTGTACTCGGACTGACATGGTGGCGTTATTATACAAGCACCTCAACACCTCAATGTACCGATAGTCAATGCGGCATCGCTGGAGAGATCTAAGAACCGCCCAAGTCTCGATCGAATCGAAGGCTTTCTCATAGTCCACAAACGCCAAGCATAGTGGCCGATTATACTCCTCGGTCTTCTGTATAATCTGCCGCAGCGTATGTATGTGGTCTATGGTACTAAAGCCTTTCCGGAAACCGGCTTGTTCGGGAGGCTGGAAGTCATCAAACCTGCGTTCGAGACGATTCGTAATGACTCTCGAAAACAACTTATAAACATGGCTCAGCAGTGTGATGGGCCTATAATTCTTCAGTAAAGTGTTATCACCTTTCTTGAAAAAGAGTACCACCACACCCCTGTTCCACGCTTCCGGCGTTTTTCCTTCGAGCAAGACGGAATTAAACAGCCTCTGAAGGACTTTAAGTACCGGCGATCCGCCCGCTTTCAGAAGCTCTGCGGTAATTCCGTCTTCACCCGGCGCTTTGTTGTTTTTAAGGTGTTTGAGAGCCATCCCAATCTCGTACAGGCTGATGTCCGGGATATCTTCTGTGTAGTGTCGGGTTAGCTTGGCTCTTGGGTCTTTTACCAAGTCAACAACAGGTTCAGCTACTGAGGTATACAACTGCCCATAGAACCTCTCTATCTCCCTGAGCACCTCTGACCTATTCGACGTAAACTACTAAGACAAAAAATAGACGAGCGCATCCGCGCCCAGGCCTGATTTATTTTTCGATAAGATTCGTATATTATTTTGTGAAGCAAAGATAAATATGCTAAATTACATTTTAGGTGGTCGCTTTACTTCGCTTAGACTCTGCATTAGTGAGGTGTGTGTGTGAATGATCTACGCTGTTGGCCGCGGGGCCTTTACAGCTTACATTAGTGCGGTTCGATCGCTTCTATATTAAGCAAATAGTTATAATTAAAATGCCAAACAATGTAAATTTCAAAAACATGACTTTTCACGAATTCTTTTAAAAAAATTCCAAAACACATTTTGTACTTGTCAACACACATTTTACTATTATTTATTTAGATTTAATTATTATATTGTGTGATACGGAACCCTACAAAACGCAAGTAATATTTGCAAATCACACATCAAACGAAAGTGCGAAACCGTAAATATTACGACAGCAATTACACCGAATGACTGGTGAGAATAAAAACCGCGTCATCACAGAGAGAAACCGTCGGTGTCATTGATGACACGGATGATATAACGCGTGTAACAGTAACCTCACAAAGCATAATATTGACTAAAGACCCAGTTTTAGCAAATTCGCTGCAACTATGTCAACTAGATATAAGATGCTTGGTTTCTAGTTAAGCTTTACAAATAAGCGTCGAACATGATTGTAAATACTAGTTTGACTAGACGATCTTACCATGATTAAATAGACTAGTCTTATCTAAAGGGCAAGTCAAGTGTCAGCGTAACCGGCGAGCGTATATGAGAAGCCAGAGAGGTCTGTACTTAATACGTTTTGATGCCTATTTTGCTTTAAAAACCATGACGGAGTATAATACTAGTCACGGCAAAAGCAACGGACACGAAAAAAGGGCTTACGTTGTGTATTTGACAAGTTCCTATAGCTACGTTATGGCTGCGTCATCAGACCACCTCCATGGCTCCATATTATTTTATTGTCACAGAATTTACATACGTATCCCACATTTAAGGTCAATCGAATGCCTGCAAGTGTTCGAAAAATGAATCACATTTGAACCGGAAAGACAGACAGACAGATAAAAACCTCTGTGTGATCAAACAAAGACGTTACTATTATCTATCTATCTATTATCATGCCAGATTCCTTGCGGGGTAGGTAGAGAGTACAGAGTTACAACAGGTTCTTTGCTTACATGCCTCTCTGGCTTTCTCCACTCTCATAGTTCGTCTCATACACGCTCGCCGGTAAGGGAGACTCTTGACTTGCCCTTCAGATAAGACACGATCTATTTGGTCATGGTAAGATAATCTAGGTCTTCCCCGGTATCTACTTCCTTCCACTTTCGCATTGTATATCTGTTTAGTCTTTCTTTCATCCGACATTCTTTCTATATCTCCGAACCAACGGAGCATACCCTTTCGCATACTACCGTTGGCAAACCCGTTACTATTATGTAGTACTAAAAAACATATACACTGCTGTTACCAGCGGCTGCACACTCGTATATTTTGTAATATCTTCTTTATAACCTAAATACTTCATTTTATTTTATATTACTTTATAGCCTAGAAACTTCCCAGTACGAGTCCGGAGTCTGGAATTGTGCCCGGTATATGGCAATAGGCTCGCCCCCTATTACATGGGACCTAACATCGTCGGCGAAACGTGGGTGAACTTAGTACACCTCTGCCACCCCCGTTTGGGGAATATAGGCGTGACGGTGTTTATAGCCTAAAGTTTCATCATAATCCGTTCATAGTTTTGAGCGATCAATCCGGTGGTAGATGTAAAAAATATGAATACTTCTGGCGATTGTAAAAGCTCTTGTGTTGGCCTGTACATATAAATAATTTTCGACTTTGAAAGTAATTAACATTCAAACATCCACAAACTTTCGCATTCATAATATCAGTAGGATTGCTGTAGCCATACATTGTAGTGTTGTAAGTGGTTAGGAGTGAGGGTGGTGGCTCGAACAAGCTTTACGAATTTTGGTTACGGACACAGCTCGCGTGTTTTACGCAAGCGCTATACTTACAACAATTTATACGTCAACAAGAGCCGCAATAGATAAGCCGCGGAGTTAACTAGTTGCTTCCGACTAAAGAGCTCAAATTAGACCGATTTCTATAGTTTGAAGTTGAATATATAATTATTGTTAGAAAGAGAAACGTCTTAAATACTTCCTCAGATTGGAGACGGTGTAAATATGGTTATTCCACGACATGCTGGAACCAAAAAAGCGTCGAAATCCAATAATAATAACCTACCACAAATGGCAGGTAATTCCTGAAGTAAAAAAGGGGTTCTCTGGTTCTACGGACTATGGCTCGTTAAGGCTGAATCTTGTCGGAACCAGAAACGTTGGAATGGCGGCATCTATGGCATCCATAGTTCCAATCGGTAGGGCTACATGACCTCCCGCAGGTGTCTGACGAGGCGCCTAAAGGGTATTAGGATACCAAAGGATAAGTCGCAACGTCCTCTGGTTAGGGTCTAAGGATGGAGTTAATAACTATTAACAATAAATTATCTATCAGTATAACAAATTGGTATATTTATATCCTAACAGTTAGATTAATAGTAGGAGTAGATAGTATATAAATATAAACATAAAAGATCTGTTGCAAAACAAGTTCGTAGGGCTGAAGCATACGTTAAGACAAATCTAACGATCCCAAATACGACGGAACGAACTTGTTAAGTTGAGGAGTTCATATGGTCCAGCTACAAAATTAGACCAGCTCCATGGTAGCTTGAAAAAAGAGCTTTTCCTGATTCTCGCGGTACCCGTATCCAAGACTTTTAACGATTTCCTAAGTGAAAAAAGTGTACCAGATCAAACCATCAACATGGCATGGATAACTTCATCTATTTTTGCCTAACGCGTTATATTTAAGCGTGTGTAATAAAAAATATTTCACCTTCTCCGAACACCCGCTGCTTATGTTTACTAAATTGTGTTGACGCTAAATTAGGGTAATGTGTTTCACTTTTAGACGCAACGTAAATTATACCGTGTTTGTAAATTACGAAACGTTTCTGACTAATTTATTCAGTCATAAATTCGTTGTATTAAATAGTGCTAAGTGATTGCGAATTAGCAAGCTGAAGTGGCAGTGGGCAGGTCACATATGCCGCAGAACCGATGGCCGTTGGGGCAGACTGGTTCTTGAGTGGAGACCGCGTGTCGGCAAACGTAGTGTAGGGCGCCCTGTAGCTAGGTGGGGCGACGATATTCGTAAGGCAGCGGGCAGGGATTGGAGAAGGAGAGCTGAAGATCGAGCTCAGTGGCGTGCCATGGGAGAGGCCTACGTCCAGCAGTGGACTGACACGGGCTGATGATGATGATGATGAAGTGATCGTTTGTTTTAAAGCCAGACGAAAATAGCAGTACATGAAAGCAAATCATTAAAATGGTACAATAAGAGAATGGTACAATAAGAGATGATGAATAAGAGAATGGTTGCAAAGATTTTGCTAAATCTTTGCAACCAAACTGAGGTGTTAGGACTGAGCGATTTTTTGGAATTGTCCAGTCCTTCTTTCCAAAGCCCCATTCTCGAAAAATAGCCGTCTACTAACATCATTCAATATCTCATCTCGTGCTTGGTTTTCATACCGCATCCACTTCTGAGCAACATTTTAAGTTTCAAATCTCTAGCTCATTGGAAAGTTAGTTTGAAATCGATTGAATTTTTTTTTTACTTAACTAACAAACAACCTAATGCACAGACAAGAGAGTTAATAAAACATAGTAAAACCAGTCTCATGTCAAACAGACTTCATTTAAAACCTAGAGCTTTCACGTGTCGTTTCACCGAGAACGAACGTGATGTCGTGAGATCCGAAAATGTTATTTCGTACGGACCAGTCCGCCAACTTTACGACCAGATTTACGGGAAAACAGATTTCTCTTTAAGAACTCCGAAGTGTTAGTTCGTGTTGTATTCATTCACTAATCATTGAGGGGTTTATTGCCTGGCTGCCGCTAGATAATAGAGTGAAAATCTCTTAAACTTTTATGGCTATAAACTTGAATTTTCTCTTGGTTTTACTGACCCAATGACTTGTATGTTTTGCTAATATTCTATAGCAAGTAAAATGATAAGCTTTTGATTGATTTAGATGTCAGTGCACAGACATCTACGTCAAATAAATGCGCGTGAAATTGTTGACTAAGACCTAACAAATATTTGTGTGTTCCTAGTTTCGAACTAGGTGTTTTACATGGAAATGTGTAAAGAAAACGCATTGAAGAAACAGAAATAGTTTACCAGAGTGAGGTATTTATGTGTGTGTGAATGATCTACGCTGTTGGCCGCGGAGCCTTTACAGCTTCACCGGACAAGAGGGCGAGCGTTCAACCACTACGCTCGAGCCAGAAGGTCAAGGGGGCAACTAGCTCAAAGACGCCTCAAGGAGGAACGGCCTCGGCTTGGGCAGTCGCTATGGAGGAGAGCGTATACTAGGCGTCTCGCCGTGGTGCTCTACACCGGCCGGCGGGCAAGGGATTCTTCGACCTCGCCGGCGAGGTCGGTATCTGATCCTGTGTGCGGTATTAGTATCCGAAAGAAGGGAAGTAAGGGTATCGGGAGGATCGGTGAAAACATGCCGCGGACAGCGGTAGCGGCTGCTAAGAGCGGAGTTAGGTTCGTAGTCGACGGCGCCTACGATTAGCAAATTTCTATGATGGGGCGCGAAATATCGAGTTGTCGCCTTTGTAATAAGGTGCAATTAGGTTCGAGACTGAGATCAGAATGCCAGAGCGAGGTCTAAGATTTTGTTGTTAATGAAAAATTGATGTCAAGTAGATTTTGACATCGTTTTGAAAGACACCAGTGCATTGTTGTTCAGGGCAATGATTTGTCACTAGTAACTTATTAAAATAAAACTAAAGTAACCTTAGTCTTATCGAATTCCAGAAAGCCGCAACCCTACTTCTCATCATCGGCACCGCTCTGGCCCAATTCGAGGAATACGGTGGCTACGAAGGCTACCATCACAAGGCGCCAGTACAACTGCACCAGCATCAGAGCATCGAAGAACATCACGGAGGAGAAGAGTATGAAGTGGATTACCATGTAAGGCTTACTAAGAAATTTGAGTAGGAAAATGTAGATTGAATTGCAACCTGCCAAAACCTCCTCAACTGATTTTACAAGCTTTTATAAGATTAGTTATTGGTATAAGATTAGTTTTGACAAGTACTATACTACTAGGTAGTGTTCAGGGTGTGATGATGAAGTCGAAAGGTGACCAATGGAACTACCCAACTACTCAATATAGCCCCGCCGTGTTTGGATTTGTCTTGACGAGTAGGTACTTAAGACCCGGATGGTGTCCAAGGTCTGATGATGTAGCCTAAAGGAACTCCTCAACTAAGCAAGATATCTGCGTTGTGTTTTTGCTATCAAAGCTGCGTTATGAAATATATTTTTAAATTTTAAATTATTTTTTATTTACAATGAACTTGTAAAAAATAAACGTAAAGTGTAGCTTTCCTGGTAAAGTAAATTGTATAAAGAACTAGAGAAGTCCCTCAACCTACCCAATTATAATCACGACACTAGATTTAAATACTTATAGATTTTTTGTACCTTTTCAGGCGCATCCCAAATACTCTTTTGACTACTCCGTGAAGGACCCGCACACAGGTGACGAAAAGGAACATTGGGAGACCAGAGACGGTGACAAAGTCAAAGGTAAAATTCTTCAAAGCCTTACTGTCACCTTTTCTGAAGTTTATGACCATCGAATTGAACTTAAATTGTACATTTGTATCCATTACGACGAACTTTCCGACTAGGTAGGTACCTAATCCTAACACAATCCTTGTTAATAAGACATTGAAATATTTGAAGGAGGCAAAGACTGTCAAATGTATGTGACACACACACTTCCCTATAAGCCACAAAGTAATATTATACAAGCCTATTGTCGATCATTACACATCATAATTCTTTACTAAAGCCTGGTACTGAGAATTTTTGATAGAAAAACCTTAATAACACTTCGGCCCACCTTAGATTTGCCTAAGGATTGCCAGCCATCAACGCAAGTCGAAAGAAATAAATAACTGCTTTAACAAATGAATGCTGATGAACTAATAAATGACTGCAGGAACCTACACCCTCGTCGAGACTGACGGCACAAAACGCGTAGTGGAATACGAAGCTGACGACAAAAACGGATTCAATGCTGTTGTACACAAGATCGGTACGCCGAAACACGAGGAGTATGAAGCAAAACCAGCGCACGAGCCGGCGCACTACCAGCAAGACTATGGACACTTCGATGAAGGTTTCGCATCCGTATCAGGGGGATTCGAGCACTGATGAGTTTATGATATGCGTAGGTAGATGCAGTTGAAGGAATTAAATAGGATCTTTAAAACAGAATGGCAACGGATAATCCGCAATCAATATTGTTCTTACGTATGGCAGGATTAGAGATTGAATTGGGTTTGTGACCCAAATCTAACAAGTTATTTAGTAACTTGAAGTAAGCAACTATGATGTAATAAAAATGGGTAATGGAAAGTTTTTAATTTTTGTCTGGATACTGCAGATAAGTTTGCGATAAAATTAGCCGGTTTGTAAATAATTGTTGCATACGTTACATGGCGCTTAACTTGCAGATGTATACGTAATGTTGCAAGAAACTTGCGAGTCTTTTAATGCAAGATACTGGCATTTGTATACCAGACTAAATAAAGCAATAAATAATACTAGAAACCAAACAAATTCCTGCAGATTCTGTTAGCCATTCAGCATTCTCCTTCAATTGCATCATTCTAAGGCTAACACCAACCGGCCAGTCGACTAACGTACATGTAACTAGTATGCTTTGCGAAGACCTTTCAAACGGTTAGGTTTTGATGCTTTAATTATTTAGCTGTTAATAAGTAAATATGTTTAAGGCTGAGATTGGACTACAACTCCAGAAACACGCAATCCACAAAATCCTCAGATAGAATTCATTTTAGCTAGGGTCTTTTTGACCTTTCTTTAACCGGTGCTATGGTAAAAAACGACAAAAGGTGTTAAATGTATTGAGTGAGCAGCCTATAACGCGATATGCTAAGCTTCTTTTATGTTGTGTAGGTAGGTCAGCGATTTGTCAGGATTTTTGAACAGGCAAAGAAATAACTTCTTAGGAAGTCCATTCTTGTGGCTACCATAACTTTGGTGTTTGCAGCGATCGTAGCACGTTGTCAGACTATTTTGCTCAAGTTTATTAGATATTAGTTCGTGTTTCCCAAACTGACGATAAGATTATCTCGAGAGGCATATGACGATTTATGCGTAACTTTAGACCCGTTAAAAATTAAAGCTTTTCTAAAGTTTTGCAATGAAATATGTAAATTCACTGGAAATTTTGCAGCATTTGGATGATTTATCTTATTTCACTCACCCAAATCACCCGTTTGGGGTATAAGCTAAAGAAATTTTGTAACTCATAAGGTCGAGCAATAAGGCCCCAAACTACTCGATCTTCCCATAGGCGACAAATAACCTTTTCACTTCAATAAATTGAACTGATTCTTCTGAATCTGAATAGGATTCTGGTCTTAGTAGGATCAGTTAGTTAGAACCTCAATATATGGGAAATTGCTTACAAATACTAGATTCAAATAAGTGAAGATTTTAAGGGTTCACACTTAACTCAGTCTAATAATAACGCAATCTATACATTTTTCCTAGTAGACTCATAAGTAAATGTCGTGTGAAATCGAAATGAGTAATGCTAGAGAATTAATTAATTTATTAGTGATGTGAAATTTGTTATAGCTTTTAAAATGTTATTTTTATTTCGGTTTTAGTTTGTACCGTGAGACTGTATGTTCTTTATGTTTCTTGTTTTTTTTTTTGTATAGTTTATAAGTGTTTGTACAAAACTCTTGCGATTGAAATAAACTGTATATTGTTACATCGTTTGATATTTTATAAAAAATCTTAGTTGTTAATTTCCTATTCATGCGAGCTATCGTGATCGATAATTCAATTCATGACAAGCTTCGATCCTCCACGCTGTTGCGTTAAATATGACTTACGCTACCGTGTTTTACAATCTCCTAGCGCCATCTATAATTAAAATAAGAAAAACGTCCATTGCAGTTCCATGATTCGTCGCCAGATGTCGCCATTCGTAATACGCGCATACGCATGTGTCAGCCAGAGAGTTTGAATAAAACAGATCGAGTGTATACAAAACATCACGTTCACTAACGACCTTGAGAAACACACAGCAATCTCTTTTCACACCAACATTGTCAGAGTAAATTCCCCTATAAACAACATTTTCTCCTTCAGCGCTGTAAAGAACTTACCTCTGAGCCAGGGCTAGTTTGAGCCTATCGTTCTCGTAACGAAGCTGCTGCTCGGTGGACTCGGCTGGGGGTGGTTCGGGGGCGGGGGCACCAGCTGAGGCCAAAGGCCCCCGCGGTGCACGCCCCACCGTTGCATACCCGCCCTAAGGAAAAAAAGAATATATTTAAAAATACATCACTGTTATACACATATCTGTTAAGTCCCAATGTAATAGCGGTGCTTAGGGAGTCAAGTTAAGCCGTTGGTTCCGATTACCACTCCATGAGGTAGTCGTGGTAGGTTTAGCCATTGGTCCCGGCGACGCCATGTTATACGCTTAATAAACGGTTTGATAAATTCCAATATCAGCTAGCCATAAACCTGTATCTCCCAATCCCACCGCTAGGTAGATTGATATTTTTCACTTCGTCTGGGAAGGTCGTCGCTCAGCAGTAAAATATATAGACTGATTTATTAATTAAATAAATAAATAGCTACTTAAGTAGCTATTTCTCGCAAACCTCATTTGCGTTGATTTTTTTGAGACAAAAGACTATGTCCTTTCACAGGACGCCATGTATTTCATTCCCTTTTATCGATATCTGTGCAGCATTTTAGGCTTGGAATGGTAACAGACAAACACAGTTTCTTTTACATTTATAATATTAGAGTATTTATTAATTTAAAAAAAACACAAAAGAAATTTATTATCATTTGCTTTAATGGTGAAGGAAAACATCGCCAGGAAACCTGCATGCCTAAGAGTTTCTCGAAGGTGTGTGAAGTCCGCCAACCCGCACTGGGTCAGCGTGGTGGACTATGGCCTAAGCCCTTTCAGTTTGAGAGGAAGCTCGTACCTTACAGTGCTACAGTTTCTTAACAGGGCTAATATTTGAAATAAAACTATTTTTTCGGATATTATCGCGGTTTATTTTGATTTTTAAGTTCCCGACGTTTCGAGTGCTTTGCAGCACCCATGGTCACGGGAAGGACTGAGGTGTTAGACGTCCAAAAGGCATAGTTGTTCCGGGGTACCCTCAAACTTCTTAATTATTTTTGTTTTTGTTGGTCCGATCTACGCAGAATGATTGAATTTCAATAGAGAAGATGGCTGGGTGCTTCCATCGTCTTGGGATCCAGTAATTAATATAATCAAATCTAAAACCAAGCATAACACTGCAAGACCTCAAGACACCGTGAGCTCATTCTGCGTAGATCGGACCAACAAAAACAAAAATAATTAAGAAGTTTGAGGGTACCCCGGAACAACTATGCCTTTTGGACGTCTAACACCTCAGTCCTTCCCGTGACCATGGGTGCTGCAAAGCACTCGAAACGTCGGGAACTTAAAAATCAAAATAAACCGCGATAAAATCCGAAAAAATAGTTTTATTTCATGTGTAATATTCGCGTAAATCTAAGAACTCAGTAGGGCTAATATTATTCATCATCATCATCATTTCAGCCTATACTTGTCCACTGCTGAACATAGGCCTCCCCAATCGCTTTCCAGCGTAACCGGTCCGATGCCACCTGCATCCAACGATTTCCTGCGATTTTCACAAGATCGTCGGTCCATCTGGCGGTCGTCCTACGCTGCGCTTGCCAATACGTGGTCTCCACTCTAGAATCTTTCTGCCCCAACGCCCGTCCGATCTTCGCGCTATGTGGCCAGCCCATTGCCACTTCAGCATGCTAATCCTGAGGGCTATGTCCGTGACCTTGGTTCTTCTACGAATCTCCTCATTCCTGATTCGATCACGTAGAGAAACGCCGAGCATAGCTCTTTCCATAGCTCGCTGAGCAACTTTGAGCTTTTTTATGAGACCTATTGTAAGAGACCACGTCTCTGATCCATATGTCATCACTGGTAACACACATTGACTAAAAACTTTAGTCTTTAGGCACTGAGGTATGTTGGATGAGAAGATGTTGCGCAGTTTCCCGAACGCTGCCCAGTATTGTTAGTATTGTTATATATTAATTACGAAATATTATTAGTATTGTTATATATTAATTACGAAAACATGCTGAAATATAGTGCTTAATTTAAGAAATAGGATATAATAAGTATAAGACTAAATGGACTATGAACTAAATGAATTACCCTACCTGAATTGTGGAGGACACAGAATGAGCTCTCTGATGTACAGCCATATCCTCCGTCTCGCTCGCTTTCGGCTGTAACAAAACCAAGCCTTAACAACACAAACTTTGATTACTTTAATAAGTTTTCGACATCAAAGGGAGCTATTACCGAGAGTAATCGAGACACCTTTTAATAGACGCCTGACGCCTTCAACTTTGAGTAGCTCTGGAATATCTAGAATATTTAATTGCGAGTTTTCAAGTATCAAACTTAAAAAGTGTGATTAAAAATTTCTTAAATAAAAAATTTAGTCGTGGTGGAATATAGTAAATTTTAATTGGTGTTATTACTCTAATCTTTTTGATTAAAATCTATCTATCTATATGATCACGCCAGATCCCATGCAGGACAGGCAGAACGATTAAAATAGTAACTTTTAATGTTGATAATTAGTCTCATGTCCATCTATGCCTATGCATACAGCTGTTTTTTTATGAAATATATAATGTATAAGATAGGCATGAAAATTATTGCTACCTTTTGTTAATTTTAATATGATGAAATTCAAATTTTATTTCACTTGTGAAATGACACAGGCAATGATTTTTAATTAGCTAAAAGCTAGTGTTTTTAAGTTAATATAAAATCTGACCAATATGAGATTTTATTTATAGAGTAATTTTAGCAATAAAATAGCAGGTGCAACGAATTAAAAACATTTTATATGATTTTTTACATAGTACCAGTGAAATATTCCATGTCTACTATTGAGTGTCAGTACCACTGTTAACAGATGCTCGTCTCACTGACCTGCGCGGCAATCACTCTGCCAGCTAATAGCGGACTAGCAGTGGCGCTGGCTACTAACAGTACCACTGTTAACAGTGGCTTGCCTCACTGACCTACGCGGGGGACACGACAGGCGCGGCCTTATCTGCGGTAGTCACTCAGCCAGTTAACAGCGGACTAGCAGTGGCGCTGGCTACTAACAGTACCACTGTTAACAGTGGCTTGTCTCACTGACCAACACCGCGGACAGGACAGGTGCGGTCTTATCTTCGGCAGTCACTCTGCCAACTAACAGCGGACTAGTAGTGGCGCTGGCTACTAACAGTACCACTGTTAACTGTGGCTTGCCTCACTGACCTGCTCGGGGGACACGGCAGGCGCGGCCTTATCTGCGGCAGTCTCTCTGCCAGCTAACAGCGGACTAGCAGTGGCGCTGGCTACTAACAGTACCACTGTTAACAGTGGCTTGTATCAATGACCTGTGCGGGTGACACAGCAGGCGCGGCCTCGACTTCGGCAGTCGCTCAGCAAGCTAACAGCGGAGCTGGCTACTAACAGTACCTCTGTTAACAGCGGCTTGCCTCACTGACCTGCGCAGGAAACACAGCAGGCGCGGCCTCATCTGCGGCAGTCGCTCTGCCAGCTAACAGCGGATTTGCAGTGGCGCTGGGTACTAACAGTACCACTGCTAACAGTGGCTCGTATCAATGGCCTGTGCGGGGAACACAGCAAGCGCGGCCATATCTGCGGCAGTCGCTCTGCCAGCTAACAGCGGAGCTAGCTACTAACAGTACCACTGTTAACAGTGGCTTGCCTCACTGACCTGCGCGGGGGACACGGCAGGCACGGGCTCATCTGCGCCAGTCGCTCTGCCAGCTAACAGCGGACTAGCAGTGGCGCTGGCAACAGGAGTGGCCGCACCACTGTTGCCATTAGTAACACTTTTGGCGCCGCCAGAACCACACTGCTGTGCTTGTATCGCTTCTTTCACTTCTTGAAACTTTTCTATGAACTGCAACAAAAAGTATTCATAACTGTTATTGTATTAACTGATAGCCAAATCAAGAGTCTCTATTGCCTTCATGTCAAACACAATTACAGAATAAGGACTGCTACAGGAAATATTTTAATCATAAAACCTCAATAGCACTTTCCACCCTAATTCAGGAAATCATGGACCCTCGCGGTCGTTAGCCGCAACATGTGCAAATCATTTTGTACTGCATTAGTAGTAGGCAAAAACTTCTTACAAATCGAAATAAGAAAGAACAGATTATTACCGTATCACGCAGATCTAATGCATCAGCACTACAAATTAGGTAGAATAACCTAATACAAAATACTAAACAGATGATATTAAAAAATACAATAAGATCACTCTGACACACTTACCCAATTACCGTAAAGTGGTAGGGACAAAGAGAGATCAAACTTACACCAACTGTCTTACTTTAAACACTTCTGAAGGGGATTGGCGCTCTACCCCGTAAGACTAGCTTTGCTAATTCGTCGAATAAATTATTGTTATTATTAACTCTACTCACTTTGCCCAGCTCGGGTTCCGAAGCGAACCCGAGCCCGTACACGGTGTTGGCGCGCACGTCGCTCCACTGGCCGAACTTCTGCGAAGTCTTCGTGAACGTCATGTTCGCTGTAATGGTGCTGTTGATCACCGCCTGCAACAAACATATGGATGTTAATTTTTTGTGTATCACGGGAGAAAATCTTCAAAAGACCCTTAATCCTCTGTGGGGAAGATTGAGGTATTTGAGTGTTTTGTAATCAAAGAAATCACCCTTTACTGTCCTACGGCTAGGCAAAGGCATTTCTCACACATCGAGAGAGAGAGATTAAGTCATACTTCACCACGTGAACCCCGTGCGGGTAAGTAGAGGCAAGTTTGTGGCAGGATAAATGCGGTCAAAATGCGATCTCTGCGGAAGATGTACGGAGTCACGCTGAGCGACCGTATTCGCAACAGTGTAATAAGAAAGCTACTCGCTTTCTTATTACGCTGTTGCGAAATGAAAAATAGTATCTGTGTAAGATGAGAAAAGGTATGCTCCGTAGGTTCGGGCATATAGAAAGAATTTCAGAAGAAAGAATGACAAAACAGATAAACAATGCGAAAGTGGAAGGATGTAGGTACCGGGGAAGACCTAGACTATCTTACGATGACCAAATCGACCGTTTCTTATCTGAAGGGCAAGTCAAGAGTCTCCGTAACCGGCGAGTGTGTATGAGAACTATGAGAGTGGAGGAAGCCAGAGAGGTATGTAAGGAAAGAACCTGTTGGAACTCTATACTCTCTGCCTACCCCGCGAGGGAGCTGGCGTGATGATATAGATAGATAGAAGTTTGTGGCCACGTGCTGTTAACTTATCCAGCCGCTCATAAGGCTTCCAACTTGGCTTAACGACTACCACATGAAGTGATAATTAATGTGCATTAAGCCGTTGCTCTCGGTTACCACTTACTTAAGCTCGTGCTTCGAAAGTAGTAAGACCCATGACACAAACGGTCACACATCTAATACTGACCGAGCCAAACGTTGCTTAAACTTAGCGACCGCTACAAAGGCCGCGAAACAATAGCGCTAGGAGCATTTCCTGTTTGTTGAAAATCTTTGCCCTGCTACATATTCTATTCTACATATTCGTCAATCAGTGACTCCCTTACCTTAGTTCCCTCAACGCTGATAATGCGGTACAGGTTCCTGGAGGAGTCGTAGAAGAAGGACACGGAGACGGCGGCAGAGCTAGCCGACATCCATGATCTCTTCGTCTTCGGGTCTATGTGGAACACGTGAGCTTTGCACGTGAAGATCGGCTGCTCACTGTAACAACAGAAGCTGTTTATACTTCGATACCCAGCGTGTATACGATACGAACTATGAAAGTGGTGGAAAAATGAAAAAATGCATGCTAGAGAGGTCAGAGGGCTAAAAACGATCTATCTATCTATATCATCACGCCAGCTCCCTCGCGGGGTAGGCAGAGAGTACAGAGTCCCAACAGGTTCTTTCGTTACAGACCTCTCTGGCTTCCTCCACTCTCATAGTTCGTCTCATACACGCTCGACGGTTACGGAGACTCTTGACTTGTCCTTCAGATAAGACACGGTCAAAAAACGACCTATTCGACGTTATCGTAACGTTTTCGTAAAAGCTTTGTTACGTTCATCTTTATTTTAGTAAACGCTCGCATCAGCGCTTAAACGCTAAAATCTTCAACGTGCTTCAACGCTCGTAAGCGTCCACTCAGTGCTAAACGCTCGACGTTCAGCTCTCATCAACACTACATATCAACTCGATAGCATCATGTTAACGTACATTGACGCTAAGCCTTGCTAAGCCCTCTTTAATTAAATAACCTGGGCACTTTTTTGCTATGACAAAACGCGACCCGTTACCATATGATCGTGAATTGATCATGTAATGGAATCCGTATGCCCTGAAGTATCATTAAGCGGTCATTTTCTCAAGTTATAATAACACGTCCCATTTCATGTTTGATTGGTCATAGTGAATATGAAACCTGTTGGAACTCTGTAGTCTCTGCCTACCCAGCTCGGACGACGACTTGGTCTATTTGTTAGAACGTAGACCTCCCATTCACTAGATCCAGTAGTCACGGTTTGCGCACGAGACAAATTTTTGTGTGATCTACAAATGTCTGTTTCGGTCTCGGTGATTACGTATGTATGTAAATATCAATCTATCTATCTATCTATAACCTCACGCCAGATCCCTTGCGGGGTAGGCAGAGAGTACAGAGTTCCAACAGGTTCTTTCCTTACATACCTCTCTGGCTTCCTCGACTCTCATAGTTCGTCTCATACACGCTCGCCGGTTACGGAGACTCTTGACTTTTCCATCAGATAAGACTCGGTTTATTTGGTCGTGGTAAGATAGTCTAGGTCTTCCCCGGTACCTGCATCCTTCCACTTTCACATTGTATATCTGTTTTGTCATTCTTTCCTCTGGCATTCTTTCTATATGCCCGAACCAACGGAGCATGCCCTTTCTCATCTTTACACCGATACTATCTTTCATACCTACTCGCTGTCTTACTATGCTGTTGCTAATGCGGTCGGTCAGCTTCACTCCGCACATCTTCCGCAGAGCTCGCATTTCTACCGCATTTATCCTACTTTCATTCTCCTTCTTACATACCCAGCTCTCGCTACCATATAACAGCGTTGGGACAAGAACTCCGTTATGTATGGCCAGCTGCGCCTTATGGCTTAAGTGCCGGCTCCCGAGTAGCTTTCCCATCGCACCATTCACTCTGTTCCCTGCACTCACTCTTCTCTCTATGTCAGCGGTGTATTTCCCATCCTTACTGAAGGCGCATCCAAGATATACAAAC
The DNA here is from genome assembly GCA_905147815.2 of Phalera bucephala. Taxonomy (NCBI): domain Eukaryota; kingdom Metazoa; phylum Arthropoda; class Insecta; order Lepidoptera; family Notodontidae; genus Phalera; species Phalera bucephala. The sequence goes on along the minus strand of LR990632.1, from coordinate 2,948,268 downwards.
TCATTCACTTGCTCCAGCACATCGTTACCAACCACAATCCTTACATTCGTTCTGGTTTCTTCCCTTTCAAAAACCATAATCTTGGTTTTCTTCACATTCAAGTGTAAGCCATTGATCATGCAGTCGTCTTTCATAACTGTGACTAGTGTTTGCAGATCAGTGGCTGTTGGCGCTATTAAAACCGCGTCATCTGCATAAAGTAGATGGTTTACCACTAAGTCACCCATTTGTACACCTTCATTCATCGCTTTCAGTCTTTGAAGACTTTTGTCCAGATATATTATAAACAGTCTAGCGGACAACACGCAACCCTGCTTGACGCCGATTTTAACGTCAAACCAGGGTGACCTGTTACCACCCACCCGTACGCATGCCTTGCAGTCCACATAAGTGGACTGGACGGCTCGCAACAGAGTGCCATCTATACCATACTCTGGCAAAATGTCCCAAAGTCTCTTTCGCACAACTCTGTCAAATGCCTTCTCCAGATCTACAAAACCGCAGAAAACCTTCCGGCCCACTGCCAGATGCTTCTCTACGATGTTGCGGAGTGAGAAGACTTGATCCGAACATCCTCTTCCAGACCTGAAACCCCCTTGTGCCTCGCACAACATTCCATCGGACTTCACGCGCATTCTCCGTTCAATAATTTTACCGTACACCTTGGCTGCCAAGCTGATCAAACTGATGGCTCTGTAATTGGCGCAGTCATATTGTGAACCCTTGCCTTTATACAAGGGTACTATGACTGCGCGGCGCCAATCTGTAGGGACTCTACCGGTCCTCCAGCAAAGGTTTGCAAGGGCCCGGAAAGCGTCCCGGACGCAAGTTCCACCATATTTGATCATCTCGGCAGATATCATGTCTACTCCCGCAGCTTTACCGTTTTTCATACTTCCTATCGCCCATTCAACTTCTTCCATAGTGATGTCCTCCGTTGATTCTGGTGCCGCAATCTCGCCTTTAGGCACGTCTGCGGCATCAGCATCCGGGTCATCTCCATACATTTCTCCAAAATATTCACTCCACCGGTTTAGCACAGCTTGTGTGCCTGCAAGAATGTCACCATCTTTAGATTTTATCCTTTCCATTCTGGAGCCTGACGAATCACCTCGAGCCTTTCTCACCTTGCTCCAAAAGAGTTTGGTGTTGTTCTCGAAGTTCTTCGCCAGCCTCTCCTCCTCAATCATACTGGCTCTTTCACGCTTTTCTTTCACTAAAGTTTTAGTGGCATTCTTGCATTGCCGGTATATTTCTTTCTTCATCTCTGTCATACTGGCATTCAGGTTCAAAGAAGATACATAGTCCTGCCACGCTTTCTTCTTACTTTCTACGGAGCTTTGCAACTCCGCATCCCACCAAATATCATGTTTGTAAAAGCATCTATGATAGGAATATTTGGGTACTAGGGGAACAGGAATTTCTCCTTTAAAAATATTATCCTTAACATTTATTTTCTTCGATAAAGACGCAGTGCTGGGTATGCCCACATTTTATTATGGTATTTTTTGTGAGTTAGTGAATGATCTACGTTGTTGTCCGAGAGGATACAAAGTTGTGTAATGTTGAAGATCCCCTCTTGCCCGGAGAAGTTTCACCGGCCATAAGGGGCTCGTCAACATAAATACAATACAATAAGGTATTTGTAGCCTCTCGACCATCTTTCCCGCATTTCCTGAAAAAATCGTAGAATAAAGAAGCCCTTTTGAAAAGTCATTCTTCACACACACACACACACACACACACACCGTCACGCCTATATTCCCCAAGCAGGGGTGGCAGAGGTGTACTGAGAAGGTCAAATCAACCAGTTTAGTGTTGAGTAGGCGTCGAGGCCACAATAAACGTAATGCTTTCATGAACGGATTTTTCTGTTTAGAAAACTACGAACAGACACTTCTTGAGGCATTTTAATAGAACTTTGAAAGTGTATGTTCATCGTTCACACCCTTTAGGATCATAACGTTACTTCTTAAAATGTTTAATTCCTATAACGTAGACTGTTTTCACCTCGCAAAATTATCTTCTGGCTCGAAGAGTAAGATACCGTGTCTTATCTATAGAGGAAAGAATCTGTTGGAACTCTGGATAAAAAAAAACCTTGTCACGCCTTTAACCCCGAAGCAAGAGTGGCAGAGGTAAATTGTGTACACCTACGTTTCGCCGATGTTGTTAAGACCCATGTAATAGAAGACGTGTTTATTGCCATTATAGCGGGCATAATTCCAAACTCCGGACTGACACTGAAAATGTTTCTATAGCAACGTGTCCAACGATCAAAGTCTTATAGGCCAGTATTCATTTTTGGCATAAATAATCTTATCGACGGGCATGAAAGTTGCAAATTCCATTTATCTTGTGTTGACATATGTAACTTTGTTATATGAGACCATCGATAGGAAAATTATATTTTTTCCGATCTCGATTCGAAGGTCTAGACAGAGAGGTCTGTAAGGTAAAGCGTCAAAGCGTAGCGTCAAAGCGTAGCGTGTCGTGCCAAACGAGCTTGAAGTACTGCTCCTTTTGTAGACTTTTTCTTTTCTGTCTTGCTCACTAAAAATTCTATGCTTGCACTGCAAGCATAGAATTTTTGACCTATTTGGTGCGGGTCACTCCCTTCCCTCTAATATGGTCGAGGGAGGTGATGGCTGCTCAAGTAGTCGTACTCGTGAACGGGTGCTGCTTGTAGAGACTGGTTCACCCAGAATCCTCTAGTTTTTCAATATAACATATATTTAAAATTAGTCTTATATCTTAGTCGTAAGGCATCACACTAAAGCTGGATCGCATTAATGATTTTGTATAATATAAACATGTATATATCTATACAAAAATATGAATGGAGAATTAGACAAAAAAGACAAGCCCGCTGAGTTTCCCGCCGGATTTTCTCAGTGGAAGCCGCGTTCCGATCCGGTGGTAGATTACCAAGTAAAAAAAAATATGTAAATATGACACTTTGTAAACACCCCCGCAGGGTTTATGCAAAATAAACGATTTGAGTTTGAGTAACCTGTTAGAACGTTGTGTCTCTACCTTCAAAATCTGGCGTGATGTCTACAGGTAAATAGAATCCGACCAAAACCATTTTCATGTAAAATGTTGCCAAGACGAGACCAGACCGCACTGTCAAAGAGTTATTAGATCTCATGTAGAGCCAAGCTTCTAACTCTACACGCCCTAACTCTACAAGCCCTAACTTCACAAACTCTACACCTTAGTCAAAATATGTGGCTCAACTTTCTAGGACTTCAGGAAGTACCCTAAGAATTTTGATGATCATCAGTGAGTCAGTGACGGAATCGGGTTGTTTTTAGATATCAATAAAACCTAAAATATAAAAGCTATGTAATTGAAACTTTATATGTTTAATGAGTCCACTATTGATATCATATCCCGAGAAATTTGTTTATCTGGTATAATCCAAACCCAAGTTATCAGGGTTCAAAAAAACGACGCTTGGGTCGTCTTGACAGATTCAAAGACATGAATTGTTTACTAGGATACGAAAACTTTCATCTACGGCCGTTAAGATTCAGTTAAAGCCAAACATTTCTGCAACAATTATAGTATAATTAACTGACCTATTGCCAAACACCACTAATGTAAATTGGGTTGCCGAAACAACAATAAACGCTTTGATTTGATTACGCCGGCGCCTATTCCGACAAATAGATTGTTAAATTCGCCTATTGAAACAAAATTATTGTTAAATTCGCGTATTATATTGGATTTCTAGACCGATAATTTATTTGTGTAACGTTTTTTTACTATCTAACTGTGCCTGAGTGAATTTAACTGATTTTGGAACGGTACATGAAATATTTTGTACTTTTACGGATAATCTCTATTGAATCGAGTGTGTGTGTGTGAATGATCTACGCTGTTGGCCGCGGGGCCTTTACAGCTTCTCCGGACAAGAGGGCGAGCGTGCAACCACTACGCTCGAGCCAGAAGGGCAAGGGAGCAACTAGCTCAAGGGCGCCTCAAAGAGGAACGGCCTCGGCTTGGGCAGTCGCTATAGGTGGGGGTATGTATACTAGGTATCTAGTGGTGTGAATCGATTTGGAGGCCTTCACAATTAAAAATCATATCACGTCTTAAACACAGACTAAAAAGTGTAAAATAATTTAAGACAATAAACGTGGGCCGCATGCAATAGACAATATTAAGAAGTGTAAAGAGTAGTTAGTCGTTGAAAAAACTAACAACAGTCCATAAAAATTTAGTGCAATATTTTTTTTAATTATCAATGCAGTAAGTTTCTCTCATTATAATAATATATTATAATATTAGCCCTGTTAAGAAACTGTCCCACCGTTGGGCACGGGCCTCCTCTCCAACTGAGAGAGTTTAGGCCATAGTCCACCACGCTGGCCCAGTGCGGGTTAGCGAACTTCACACACCTTCAAGAAACTCTTAGGCATGCAGGTTTCCTCACAATGTTTTCCGTCACCGTGAAAGCAAGTGATATTTTTTTTTTTCAAGTTTCTCTTACTTAGATTTACGCAAATATTACACATGAAATAAAACTAATTTTTCGGATTTTATCGCAGTGTATTTTTGATTTTTAAGTTCCCGACGTTTCGAGTGCTTTGCAGCACCCATGGTCACGGGAGGGACCCTCAGTCCCTAGTTTTATTTCAAGTTTCTCTTATTAAATTATTTTATAATTTCTAGCCAGTTTTAAAAATATGGTACCTTTTTTTCCCACCCAACCAATGCCAAGGAAAAAAGCTAGTAAGTTAACTCACCTTTTCTCCTTAAGCTCATCCATAACACTTGTATACGACCGCATAACAACATACATTGCCCAAAAATTTTTGCCTAAAGAATTTCACGTTTACATCGAACGTTAACCGATATTCGACCCTGCGTAACAAAGTATTTAAGTCCAAAATCGGCAAGCTTCCGACACATATTGTATCAGATAAATCAATAACACGGGGACCGGATGATGCGATACTACGACAAATGACAGGCGGTGATAAGATAGTTGACATGTGATTGACGAAACTTGCGGAATAGGGAATAAGCGTGTATTTTTTATATTTTTATACGATAGATTACATCAATATATAATTGCAAAAAAAATTAAGCGTCAAAAACAAAATGTAAAGGGCAAAAAAAAATGTTGAAGATAGCAAACAGATAAGAGCACTTTAAACGCCTGCCATTTTGGCGCGCTTGGCGTGACGTCAAAGTCTATAAATAACAATGAACTAGTGAACAGCTGTAGATGTAACTTATTTTTATTTTGTATTTTGCGACTATTATACAATAGAACAACACTGTGTTGTGCCTAGGTGTAAAAAATACAATAAGAAATGCACCCGATAGGTGTGAACATAAGGAGAAAGTGGTGTAAAATCAGAAAAAGAGACATGATATCTCCTTCAACTTGTTTATATTGCTGTGAAGATCACTTTAAACTAAGAATTAACTTAAATAATTTAAACTAAAATGTTGTCTTTGTGTAAATCGACAACAAAAAATAACAATAAAACTAACTCAATAGCAAACATCCAACAAATATGCACTTGTTGACATTTGTATTGTAGACTTTGACGTCATATTCGATCTGACCAATAGCGTGGCGTTTCAGTTACTTTTAATTTCCCACAAATTTTTTGTACTTTCAATAATTATTTTCATAATAAAAAAGGTAGTTTTTAAAAAAATATTGGTATAGACATTATTCTAATGCGAAAAAATTGTGTAAAAGAAATATTTGACCCTTATTTGAATACGCATATTCCCTATTAGGGAATCGTAAAACATTGCCATTCCTGTCTCTATCTATTTATCTATCTATATCATCACGCCAGATCCCTTGCGGTGTAGGCAGAGAGTACAGAGTTCCAACAGGTTATTTCCTGACATACCTCTGGCTTCCTCCACTCTCATAGTACGTCTCATACACGCTCGCCGGATACGGAGACTCTTGACTTGACCTTCAGATAAGACTCGGTCTATTTGGTCATGGTAAGTCCAGGTCTTCCCCGGTATCTACATCCTTCCACTTTCGCATTGTATCTGTTTTGTCTTTCTTTCTTCTGGCATTCTTTCTATATGCCCGAACCAACGGAGCATACCCTTTCTCATCTTTACACCGATACTATCTTTCATACCTAATCGCTTTCTTACTACGCTGTTGCGAATACGGTCGGTCAGCTTCACTCCGCACATCTTCCGCAGAGCTCGCATTTCCGCCGCATTTATCCTACTTTCATTTCCCTTCCTACATTCCCGTCTTCTTCGTATATATGTTGTGAGAGCGACTGAAGGTATAGAAATAATTTAACATCAGTAATAGCCGTGGGGACAGAGTAAGAACATAGTTTCTAGATACCAAGAAATGAAGAAGGACCCCTCGAATAAAACAAATTTATTTTAAAGACTAGGGCGCCGAGTTAATTCCTAGATCCTCTACGTGGAAGTCGCGTTCCAATACGATTGTAGATTTAAGAAATATAACAATCCTAACAATGGTAAGTGCTTTTTTAAAATAAACGATGTTTTTGTAAAAGGCTACTTAATAATCCAGCAACAAATACTGAAAGTAGCGGTAGTTCGAAAAAGGCAATATCTTGATGCCTCATCGAAGTAGGGCTAGTTTGATATGAGTGTTGTCGGAAGTAGCAACACTTTTGTAATGGCGGTATCTATGACATCCACAGCTCTAGTCAGTTGGACCGGACGGCCGGACAGTCGTGTCGTAAAACAATGTCAAATCACTAAGAACATATCTAAAATTATGTCGATGATCCTACATTTTCAGCAGACGAAGTACAAAAGATCTTTCGATGGACCTCTACGTGTTGAACCCATGTGCCCATAAAAGCCTTCCAAAGGTCCGGGAAAGCTAATGACTCTTGATACACTACAGAATAATAATTATTAAACACACAATCAATATTATATGTACAGAATTTTGAGATACAAATGCGAACCGTATCTCCAGTTAGCTAAACTCAGTTTAGATGTTCTCAGACCCATACGAGAGGAAATTATTAGCACTTTGTCATCTGACTCACTCACTATTATTCGACTGTGTCCGTCTTAGTGCAATGTAGACATCTGAGAATCTTAAGATTTTAATTTATCAAATGCTAGCATAACGGTTTAGCATAGGTGGCTTCGTCGACTAGATCATATGACTGAATTTTATAGCCGTGTGAGAAAAATTTTGAATATGGTCCTTCTCTTTTCGTAATCTACTCTGATGGAAGTCTAGCATGCCGCATCCCATGAAGATGACCAGCGCTGCAACATAATATCTACTGCTTCAGAATTAGCTATGGCGGAGACCAATTTTGATCCCACACAATTACTGTCTTTCGTTTCTGCTCCATGTTCTTTCTTTTTATTATTTTTATTATATCGATAAAGTTACCGACATAGCTCGCAGACTCAGTAAGCTAAAGTGGCAATGGGCTGGTCACATCTGCAGAAGGACCGACAGCCTATGGAGCAAGCGTGTCCTAGAGTGGAGACCGCGACTTGGTAAGCGTAAGGTAGGACGGCCCCCAGCTAGATGGACCGACGACCTCAAAAAGGTCGCTGGGACAGACTGGATGCGGAAGGCGGAGGACCGTGTGCAATGGCGCGTGTTAGGAGAGGCCTATGTCCAGCAGTGGACTGCGATAGGCTAATTGATTGATTGATTGATATCGATAGACCTTTCAGTGCACCTTCATGTCTCTTACTTCAATGAAATTGAGATTTCCGCCATTAGTATTATATGGTACACACGATACAGGAATAGATTTCAGAGTAGTTTGGGACGATCCTATTAGTCTAATTATACGAGTACAGTCACGCCCACATTCCCCCGAGGCGAGTAATTCTTAAGCAGTAACATTAATTGGGTAGACCCGTGTTTTGCTGACGATTTTAGGTCCTAATATAGGCGAGATTATTGCCACAATACCGGACATTTTGGGCTCCCAACCGCTAGTAAAAATGTTTCAATAGAAAATCCTCAACACTACTCTTAGACCCAGGGCACACAAGGCATAGTGATTGCAAACTGCATCATGCAACACTAGATGAACAAGGTAGTCATAGAGTAAGATAGTCTCTAATCGACCCGGACGCTTTGTGACAGGTAGTTATTGGCATGGGCGTACCGAAACATCTAACGCTTCTCCATAACTTACAAGAGTCAAGGAACCATCAGAATTGACGAAATCACATGCAAACACCTTTGTCGAACCATGAAGTATTACATCTAACCCATACCGTCCCGTTCTTCAAGCGTGTCGCGGAGTATTTTGGAAATATTGCCAGTAAAGACGGTGACCATCTGAAGAAGCAGACGGTTACAGGGAGGTCGATGTACGAAGACCTCGGAGACGCAGCGCAGCACGTTTGGCTGATAAAATTTGCATCACTTTCGACACTACGGAGGGCCTAGACAAGTTGCAAGCGTTTTGTTTCTATTCTCTTGTCGCAATCGATAGGGCATTGTTTTGACCACTTGACTTTTCGTTGCAAAATATTATTCCCATACATTTTTCCGCTTTCTATTAGCGTTAACGACTGTAGATTGTCAATTTGGGTATAGGCGCAGGCCCGTTAGTCTCTATGACCAATTGAATATGCAACGCGACGCGTTACGATAAATTCGTGATATGATCATTTAGTGGTCCTGCCAGTTTGCATGTCGCCGTGGAAAGGCGAAACATCATATGAGCCAGACTTCTGGCGGAATGCTCGAGGTGTCTAATGACCATTTCAGCGATATACTATTAGTACAGAACATATATATTAAGACAGTATCGTATAGAACAACTTCGAGTGAGTAAGTGATAACAAGCTCGTTAACACAAGTTAAACAGTGTATAACCACTAGCAATTAACACAGTTTACATGTAAAGCTGAGGACACACGGCACGGATAACACTCACACCAGCGCAACGCTTGAAGTAGCTTATAACAAATTAAACATTTTATTTTTATTTTATAGACGATTATTTTTGATTTCGAAGTTTGCAATGTATGACTGTTGCTACCTTGTTTGGCTGTCCAACTAATGGCCGTGGGTAAAAGTTGGATGTGTACAGCAGAGAGCCAGTCGTCGTGGCAATATATGGGGGAAGCCTTTGTTTTGCAGCACCCATGATCACAGGAAAGACAAATACTTTCACTGATTGTCAAATGCTTGAAGTAACAAGTGCTTTGCAGTACTCATCGTCACTATAAGACTTGCCTTTCTATTGGGGATTTGCGGAGGATACGTCGTAAGGGATGTGTTCCCACCAATATTAAAGCTAAAATATTAAATTAAGATCCATAGACTAGCAGTCTCCCGAGACTTCGTACCCAGTCGACAACAGCGCCACCTAGGGTATATGTTATATAGCCTATGTTACTTCTGGATAAAGTAGCTTTGTGAAATGAATTGTTGTAATCTGTCCAGTAGTTTTTGAGTTTCTTCGTTACAAACATACAAAAATATAGATTAGCTTGTCTAAGCTTTTCTAAACAAAAGCTAAATTAAGCTAATCTATGAAAATGAACTGTTTTATTGACCGGTTCACATAGTGGAATCGGTCAATAAAACACGTAATTATATATTTACGTTACGTATCACACGTACTTGCATATCTTCATTTTTTTCATCAAATTAGTAGCTTAAGTCTAAGGGATCGGTCAAATAATACCTAATAATTATGTTCAGAAGTGACGCTTAGCTAATTGGGTCTTACGAAATTGGAATCACGGGCGCTCTCACGTTTTAATCACAAACACAAACACCCCAACTTCCACCCGACTTTCGCCAATACAGTCGCGTTGCGAAATGCGAGCGAATACTATGCATTGAACTCCTAGCCTTAGAGAGGTCACTTACATAAACATGATAACAGTGTTTGATTACAAACAAATTACTTTGGAATTAATTATCATCATTTCCCATGTGGTTAGCCTAGTATATGGAATAGCAGTTCTCTTCCTATGGGTATGTGAGTACACCATTGATTATGTACCAGAATGAACACTGAATATTTATAGTATTTTTAATACTATCATATTAATTAAGCATATTTAGGTAATATTATAATAATATAAGCCCTGTTAAGAAACTGTCCCACCGTTGGGCACAGGCCTCCTCTCAAACTGAGAGGGTTTAAGACATAGTCCACCACAATGGCCCAGTGCGGGTTGGCGAACTTCACACACCTTCGAGAAACTCATAGGCATGCAGGTTTCCTCACGATGTTTTCTTCACCGTTAAAGCAAGTGATAGTTAATTAGTTAGTTAATTTTTAATAATAAACATATATGAGAATTTGTATATTGAAATAATATTCCTAAGTTTCCTAACTTTTGGTGAGTAATGGTCCAATGAATGTTACCAGTTGTGTAAAACATCATTTAGCTTGGGTGAATTCTTTGCTCTCAATAGAACATTCTCACGTATTTATAGGTGCTGTTAAAACCCATAGCTAATAACTTATAAGTCAAAGCTGTTGCACTACACGAGACTAGGCTGGTCCGCTTCCTGTGTCAAGTAGGTTAGGTCCCTACACAAAACTAATTTTTGTTTGACCCATAAAACATTTTTGTTTTGGTCAAAGTATTTGTAAATATATAAATTTCTTTTTAAATTTCTCTTCTTTCTAATTTTTTCATAATTAATTTTTATCTAACTCTGGTTGGCAGTGAATATTTCTATGCAGCTAGCTCAAGGGCGCCTCAATGAGGAACGGCCTCGGCTTGGGCAGTCGCTATGGGGGAGGGCGTATACTAGGTGTTTCGCCGTGGTGCTCTGCACCGGCCGGCGGGCAAGGGATTCTTCGACCTCGCCGGCGAGGTCGGTGTCTGATCCTGTGTGCGGTATCTCTATCCGAAAGAAGGGATGTAAGGGCATCGGGAGGGTCGGTGAGAACATGCCGCGGACGGCAGTAGAGGTTGATAGGAGGGGAGTTGGGTTAGTAGACTGCGGCGGTTACGATTAGCGGATTACTATGATTGGACGCGTTCACAAAATATCGGGTTGTCGCCTTTTTAATAAAAGCGCGAATAGGTTCGAGACCGAAATCGGAATGGAGAGACAGACGCACACGAGCGTTGAACCATGTAGAAGACGCGAGCGTTTTAAGCGCCGACTCGAGCATTCTTACAACACTAAATGCACAAACGTTTCGTTTCAAATAGCATGTGGGAAACTCATACACATTGTGGTAAATGCATAATGGTTAATGGCAACAAATATTTTTGACCCATTTACTGCACCATACATACACTCACGCCCTTATCCCATTGGGGTAGGCAGAGACTACAGTTTGCCTCATACTATTATGACACACCTCTTTCGCTTTATCTACGTTTATAGGTAAATCTCTTCATACATTCCCGTCGATTAAGTGTGCTACGCACTTAACCCTTTTCCATGAGACTATTAATTTGGTTGTGATATGTTTTCCTTGGGCGACCTCTTATGACGCTTCCACTCACATTTACGCAATTTCGTTAGTCGCCTGTCAAACATCCTCTCCACATGCCCATGCCAATTCAACATTCCCCTTTTCAGTCCTAGTCACCACGTCATCCTCCAACTTACATCGGTTTCTAATCACACAATTCTTTATTAGGTCAGCAAGGGTGACTCCACATATACTCTGTAAAGAGCGCATTTCCACAGCGTTTACTCTACTTTCAAGCTTCTTGTGCCATACCCAACATTTACTACACCATCTTTCACTTAACAGAGAACAGAGTGAATGGCGCGATAGGAAAGCTACTTGGGAGCCGGCACTTAAGCCGAAAGGCGCAGCTGGCCATACATGATGGAGTGCTTGTCCCAACGCTGTTATATGGCAGCGGGAGCTGGGTATGTAAGAAGGAGAATGAAAGTAGGATAAATGCGGTGGAAATGCGAGCTCTGCGGAAGATGTGCGGAGTGAGGCCGACCGACCGTATTCGCAACAGCGTAGTAAGCAAGCAAATAGGTATGAAAGAGAGTATCGGTGTAAAGATGAAAAAGGGTATGCTCCGTTGGTTCGGGCATATAGAAAGAATGTCCGAAGAAAGAATGACAAAACTGATATACAATGCGAAAGTGGAAGGATGTAGGTACCGGGGAAGACCTAGACTATCTTACCATGACCAAATAGACCGGGTCTTATCTGAAGGACAAGTCAGGAGTCTCCGTAACCGGCGAGCGTGTGTGAGACGAAATATGAGAGTAGAGGAAGCCAGAGAGGTATGTAAGCAAAGAGCCTGTTGGAACTCTGTACTCTCTGCCTACCCCGTAAGGGATCTGGCGTGATGATATAGATAGATAGATAGATCTTTCACTTAATATTATGATTACTTAACATAATTAACATAACATGACCATATCCAAAAGCGTAAACACAAAAACAAGTCTATTGTAATCTGTGGATAGCGTAGTGGGTTACATGCTTATTTAATATATTATTTTGTAATATAGTATTATGGAATATTGTAAAACCTAGTGTATAACTGTTTGCTGTTCCTCAATAAAATAAAATAAATTCATTAATTTATTTTGTGCTCACACAACTAAACACAAAACAACGAAATCAGTAACAAATGTAATTAACATGACAAAGAGTAACAATAAAAAAAGTAGTAATGCAAAGCAGTGATTGTGTCAGACCTAACATTGGTCCCTGCCTCAGAGAATGCCGCAGCTGTATTATGCTGCAGCACTGATCTTCCGGCAGAGCCATATTTCGGTACCATCACGGGCGGTCTCTTTCAGATATATGTATTAAAGTCTAAAACTACTGACGCATACATATAAAAGCAGATGAATTATACACATAAACCTTCCTCTTGAATCACTTCGTCTATTGGTCAAAACCGTATGCAAACAACAATTTGGTAGTTGAGTGTATCGCGTTCAAAAAGATAGTCAAACATTAAGTCTTGACAGACTTTGTTTTAGGATATGTAGTGATTGCATGCTGGTTCTCTGGGCTCTCCCTTCCCACAAAACATACCCTTTGGTAACATGTTGTAACATGTTCCGTCACCCTGGCCACTCTCACATTGACAGACTCTAAGCTAACTAAAGCTGTCGGTACCCCGTGGTACATACGGAATGTCGATCTCCATTCCCATCGCAATCTCGAACCTGTTCGCACCTATATTCAATAGGCGACAAACTGCTACTAATCGCATGCATCCAACCATTAAAACCTAATCGTAGCCACCGCCGACTATGCACCTGACTCCCCTCCTATCAGCCACTACAGCCGCCCGTGACATATTCTGACAGACCCTCCTGATGCCCTTACTTCCCTTCTTTCGGATACAGATACCACACACAGTATCAGAGACCGACCTCGCCAGCGAGATCGAAGAATGTCGCATTACACCTAGTATACGCCCTCCCCATAGCAACTGTCCAAGCAGAGGCCATTCCTCCTTGAGGTGCCCTTGAGCTAGTTGCCCCCTTGCCCTTCTGGCTCGAGCATAGTAGTTGCACGCTCACCCTCTTGCATGGCTCGTTTAGTGATCAATCTCTAATATAAATCAGACTTACATTAAAGAAATTGCTCATTCAAGAAGAAAACAAAATTAATATGAACATAACAAATGAAACATGACCAAATGAACATGATGGATGATTTAGTGCAGTGGTTAAGAGCTTACTCCGCCCAGGATGTCTAATAGTCGCGTGTTCCATTCCCACACGGGACAAATCTTTGTGGGATCCACAATTATTTGTTTCGGTCTGGGTATTTGTGTATTTGAACTTTCATGTTTGTAAACGCACCTACGGCACAGATATAATCTTAGTGGGGGCTGTTTTATAAAAAAAAAATGTATATAAATAATCCAGAACCCAGAGTGGGAGTGAAAAAGATAAGACTGCAAGGACTTATTCTGGTTGGAATTCATTTACTACTACTCATGTCTATCTACCCTGGTATCCCTACCCTATCAAGGTATCTGGTGTAATGAAATGTCTCAATTATGAACTAAAAATAACAAACCACAAAATTTCGTAATTACAGAACACTTAGATTTAATTTATAATGTAATAAGCCACAAATGGAATGGGTGCGACACCAAATCGCGATAACAAGTACCAGGGCCGCAGCGACTCCAAGAGATCGTTCAACTATGAAATACGCCCGCAATATAAATAGGCTAAGACCGTACGACCTTAACACAGAGGTAAAAGCACTCGATCGTGTGCAATCAATGTGCAATTGCCCGTTAAACCGTGCATGGAGTACTACACACAAACTCGTAAACTGAATTTCCTACTTCAACTCATTTAATAAATGTTTCTCTTCAAATTGACCTGTAATTATGGCCAAATATACCTAAGGGAGAAATTGCATACGGTTTTGAGAGAAAAACTTAAAATATCCCTTCGCATTGGCAAAATGCATCCCCTCCCTAAAAATAATAGGGCCTCGGGGAAACTGAATATTCTCGAATTTGTACAAGTATCCGTGTGAATAAAGTATTGAAATAAATACAGTATATAATAATGAATGTAACTTACCCCATGGTTTCTTTTCCTGCTGTCATTTAAACTCGATAATAATGAAAATATTTTACTTCATAATTTTCAATTTTTACTCGCGAACTGTCAGAAGCGGCGATCAAACATAGACTAAAGATATTGTCATTATTACCAGTGCATAAAACTGAAATGTTTTGTCTATGTATAGAAATAATTCCAAATAAATATTAGGTACTTGCTTAGTTTTTTTGATATTTTCATGTTATAATATTTGTTTCTTTTTTCGTTTAATAATTTGTTCGAATAATATCAAAATACTTTAACATTTTATGAAGTGAATATAACGCCATCTATAGATTCTTTGATTATTATAGGCAGATAAGGGTTTTGATGCAAAGTTTTGCAACTCGCCGCTAGAGAGTGATAAACATGAAGCTCGCATTTATTTTTCCTATCTCCCGCTAGATAGCTTTATTTTAATTATTTTCGAAAAAGTGGCGATCTTCTATTATATATCTACCTCGCCGCAATCCTATGAACTTGCTGTTACATTATTTCAATTCTATCTAGAAATGCCGCTTGTCCAGATTAAGCAAGTCTAAAAACAACTTCTAGTATACAAGTTTCAAGATTGCAGCATTTTAGCTTTAAGTGATTCTCTAATAAAAATGAAAGTTAATTGACAACACTGCTACCATAATGATCTATATCACTTACCGAGTAGTTACTTATTTCATCTGTTTAATAGGGGAAAAAAAGCTTCGCAATGGGCTACTAACCGAAAGGAGGGTTAAAACTAACATTTTGTTGTTTGATTTTTAACTGAAATTATATACCCAAGGCGCTCGTAGCGCTGTGCGACCGCGGTGTTTTTACCGATCACCAAGATTAAGCAGCGTTCGACTCGGTCGGCCTGAGATGGGTGACCGTTTGTGGCATTTTCATATTCGAGCGTCTCCGTGCTTCGGAAGGCACGTTAAGCCGTTGGTCCCGGTTACCACTTAATGTGGTAGTCGTGGAAGTCTCATAGGCGGATTCATAAGTTCCAACAGCAGGTGGCCACAGACCTGCCTCCACCAATCCGCACTGGGTCCGCGTGGTGGAGTATGACCTAATCTCTCTCACCTCGATTTGTGCGAGAAGGCCTATGCCCAGCAGTGGGCAGTATAGGCTGATATTATATACCCATAGGACAAAAAAAATAATTACAGTTCACCATGTCTTACACAGATTAACAATAACACTTTAATAGTATTGCCGTCATAGGCGTATATAGCTTCCGTGCCCACTCCAGTATGGTCTAGTGCCCACCCCAGAATTTTGGATTACCGACTCGAAATTCTAGATTGAATCTTTTTAAATTAATTCAAGCTGCAATTGTGATCCCAGTCAGTTCGGCCGGATGCGAGCGGAGCTTTTCAGTAATGCGCGAATTAAGACGTGGCTAAGATCAACTATGGGAGAAGAGAGGTTCTCAAGCTCTTCTTTAATATAGAAAATAAATACGTTAAGGAATACGTTACGCAGAAATAGTTTTAAGTTTTAAAGAGAAGAAAAGTAAATTAAAGTTGGTGTAATTAGTTAATTTTTATTAATTAATAAATGTTATGACCGAACTGTTGATTTTTTTTAATACTACTTGTATACTGCTACTACTACTAATATTTGTATTACCAATTAGATAAAACTACACTTATAAATGAATAAACATGATTGACGGTAACGAACTGTTGTTTTTTTCAATGTTGGCCCAGGCACGCCCTGAAAAATAAACTTAGATACGCCTATGATTGCCGTATTGTAAATAACATGGGTGTTTTAAAATGGTTTAAAACACTAAAATAAATAACTAGTAGGTAATAGCTAAGGATGATCAGATACATTGAACCTAATCACTAAATATAATAAAACAAAGTCCCACGCCGCGTCTGGCTGAACGCGAACGGCTTCGCACGGGTGAATTATACACATAAATCAATAAACCTTCCTCTTGAATCACTCCGTAAATATGAAAATAGTGCTATATTATGACCATGTTTAAAATTTATGAATTCAAAAAGTGGTAAAAAAAATAGAAGACCATAAAATAAAGGTAAAAATAATAAATAACTTTTTTTAAAAAGAAAACTGTTTCCAAAAAGCAATACATAATTCTTTTTTTCAATTTTCATTGATGTGTAAATTAATTATTAATTTACCATTTAATTAGTTATATACCTTTTTTTATATTATTCTGCTTAGTTTTACAGTTAGGTACCTACAAGATTGGCACAATACCCATGTGTTGTTTGTTATTGAAGAGTTCCATCGTTTATCTCCGAAGATCTTCATCACTACTACCTTGGACAAGTTGTCCAATTTGGTAGAAACATCTTCGAGAAAGAAATCAACTGCAGGATCAAATTAGGTTGGGCAGCATTTGGCAAACTACGTCACGTTTTCTCTTCGCCTATACCGCATTGCCTGAAGACTAAAGTCTATAACCAATGCGTCCTACCTGTTATGACTTACGGGGCTGAGACGTGGCCACTCACAGTGGGACTAGTCCACAAATTCAAAGTCGCACAGCGGGCTATGGAGCGAGCTATGCTCGGCGTCTCTTTGAAGGATAAAATCTGCTGAAGGCGTCTGCTGCTTCTGAATCTGCAGAAGGATCGACGGCCGATGGAGCAAGCGTGTCCTAGAGTGGAGACCGCGACTTGGTAAGCGTAAGGTAGGACGGCCCCCAGCTAGATGGGCCGACGACCTCAAAAAGGTCGCTGGGACAGACTGGATGCGGAAGGCGGAGGACCGTGTGCAATGGCGCGTGTTAGGAGAGGCCTATGTCCAGCAGTGGACTGCGATAGGCTGATTGATTGATTGATCTTCATCAGAATAATATATTAGGATATTATACACTAAAACCTTTCCTGGAAAATATGGATTTAATAACGAAAACCCCATCCAAATCGGATCAGTAGTTTTTTCGCTGACATCCTAACATACATAGATACGGGTCGATTGGAGAACCTTCTTTTTTGAAGTCGGTTAAAAAGAGAGAGACATATTGCATCCTTTCACTTTCGCATTGTATATCATTATGCTATCTAAATGTACCGCAGACGCGAAGGCATTCCCTTCGGTCCGTACGCAGATACTTGTAGCAATATACATAATATTATGTAGCACTGCGCTTGCGCCGGTGAAAGTACGGGTTATGTAAAAAAATTGTACCGGACCAATCGCTACTTGTGTGTGCCGAGTTAAGGCCTATATAATACTAGCTATCATACGCGGCTGCGCATGCGTTTTTTTTGTAAAATCGGTACATATTTATATTATTATTATTAGAAGATATCCCGGACATCAGCCTGTGCGAGATTGGGATGGCTCTCAAACACCTTAAAAACAACAAAGCGCCGGGTGAAGACGGAATTACCGCAGAGCTTCTGAAAGCGGGCGGATCGCCGGTACTTAAAGTCCTTCAGAGGCTGTTTAATTCCGTCTTGCTCGAAGGAAAAACGCCGGAAGCGTGGAACAGGGGTGTGGTGGTACTCTTTTTCAAGAAAGGTGATAACACTTTACTGAAGAACTATAGGCCCATCACACTGCTGAGCCATGTTTATAAGTTGTTTTCGAGAGTCATCACGAATCGTCTCGAACGCAGGCTTGATGACTTCCAGCCTCCCGAACAAGCCGGTTTCCGGAAAGGCTTTAGTACCATAGACCACATACATACGCTGCGGCAGATTATACAGAAGACCGAGGAGTATAATCGGCCACTATGCTTGGCGTTTGTGGACTATGAGAAAGCCTTCGATTCGATCGAGACTTGGGCGGTTCTTAGATCTCTCCAGCGATGCCGCATTGACTATCGGTACATTGAAGTGTTGAAGTGCTTGTATAATAACGCCACCATGTCAGTCCGAGTACAGGGGCAGTGCACGAAGGCGATCCCCATAAAAAGAGGAGTAAGGCAGGGAGACGTCATTTCTCCGAAACTGTTTACGGCCACCTTAGAGGACGCCTTCAAGCTCTTGGAATGGCAAGGACTTGGCATCAACATCAATGGCGAATACATCACTCACCTTCGATTTGCCGACGACATTGTGGTCGTGGCGGAGTCGCTGAAAGATCTAGGACGAATGCTCGGTGACCTCAACAGAGTATCTCAACAAGTGGGTCTTAAAATGAACATGGACAAAACGAAAATAATGTCTAAAGTCCATGTCGTACCCACCGCACTCACCGTTGGGAACTCTACTCTTGAAGTTGTCGACGAATACATTTACCTGGGACAGGTAGTCCGGTTAGGTAGGTCCAACTTTGAGAGAGAGGTCAATCGACGAATCCAACTCGGCTGGGCAGCGTTCGGGAAACTGCGCAACATCTTCTCATCCAAAATACCTCAGTGCCTTAAGACTAAAGTTTTTAGTCAATGTGTGTTACCAGTGATGATATATGGATCAGAGACGTGGTCTCTTACAATAGGTCTCATAAAAAAGCTCAGAGTTGCTCAGCGGGCTATGGAGAGAGCTATGCTCGGCGTTTCTCTACGCGATCGAATCAGGAATGAGGAGATTCGTAGAAGAACCAAGGTCACCGACATAGCCGTTAAGATTAGCAAGCTGAAGTGGCAATGGGCGGGCCACATAGCGCGTAGATCGGACGGGCGTTGGGGCAGAAAGATTCTAGAGTGGAGACCACGTATTGGCAAGCGCAGCGTGGGACGACCGCCTGCCAGATGGACCGACGATCTTGTGAAAATCGCAGGAAGTCGTTGGATGCAGGTGGCATCGGACCGGTTACGCTGGAAAGCGATTGGGGAGGCCTATGTTCAGCAGTGGACAAGTATAGGCTGAGATGATGATGATGATGATGATTGAAATAAAATAATGTAAGAAGGAGAATGAAAGTAGAATAAATTCGGTGGAAATGCGAGCTCTGCGAAAGATGTGCGGAGTGAAGCTGACCGACCGTAATCGCAACAGCGTAGTAAGAAAGCGAGAAGGTATGAAAGATAGTTTCGGTGTAAAGATGAGAAAGGATGATGCTTCGATGGTTCGGGCAAATAGAAAGAATGTCAGAAGAAAGAATGACAAAACAGATATACAATGCGAAATTGGAAGGATGTAAGTACCGGGGAAGACCTAGACTATTTTACCACGACCAAATAGACCGAGTCTTATCTGAAGGACAAGTCAAGAGTCTCCGTAACCGGCGAGCGTGTTTAAGTGGAGGAAGCCAGAGAGGTATGTAAGGTAAGAACCTGTTGGAAATCTGTACTGTCTGCCTGCCCCGCAAGGGATATGGCGTGATGATATAGTAGAAGTATTAAAATACAATAAACAATTGTTACTTGTGGATAGTGTAGCTTTCTAATAAATAATAATATCAGCCTATACTGTCCACTGCTGGTGCGGATTAGTGGAAGCAGGTTTGTGGACTAACTGTTGGAACTTATCAAACCGTATATAAGGCTTCCAACTCTGCTCAACGACTACCGCATTAAGTGGTAACCGGGACCAACGGCTTAACGTGCCTTTTCACTCTTGAATATGAAAATGCCACAAACGGTCACCCATCTCAGGTCGACCGAGTCGAACGCTGCGTAACCTTGGTGAAGGGTAAGAACACCGCGGTCGCACAGCGCTACAAACGCTTCAGCTATCTAATGGTGAAAGAATGTTTAAAATCGGTTTAGTAGTTTCTGAGTTTAGCGATTACAAACAACTCTTTCTGATTCATAATATTAGTATAGATTTTTAACCGACTTCTAAAAAGGAGGAGGTTCTCAATTCGACTGTATGTTTTTTTTTGTATGTATGCTACGCGATCATTCTGCCAATTATGAATCGATTTCGATGATTCTTTTTGCATTGGGTTCAGTATAGCTCCAAGGTGGTCCAATTTTAATTTCATCGGTATTGGACCTTGGACTTGGAAGATACACCAGGGAACTCCTTAACGACAAACAATACGAATGCGTAGATTATGATATTATGGGTATTACGTTAATCCTATAGGTAGCCCATAGGACTAATCAGAATATTAACCGACTTCAAAAAAGGAGAAGGTTGACAATTCGGCTGTGTTTTTTTTATAACGTCTTTATTTATGAACTGATTTTGATGATTCTTTATGCGTTGGGTTAAGTATAGTTTCGAGGTGGTCCCATTTTAATGAAATCGGTACTGATCTTTTGACTTTGAAGATACACCAGGGGACTCCTTAACGGCGAACAGCACGAATGTATAGATTCCGATATTATGATTATTATATCAATCCTGTAGGTACCTTGCTGTACAACTTAGCAAAATAATATAATATAGGTATATAAATATTAGTAAATAATTAACTTGTCACTTAACATTGTAAAATAAAAATCTTTAAAAAAAAACTGACTTCAAAAAGAAAGTAATAAATATTTGAAATCGGTACCGATTGCACTAACCGGTACCGACTTCAAATATTAATTTTTGCTTTTTGAAGTCGGTTTTATTTTTTTTTAAACAGATTTTTCATTTGTCTCGTTGGTCTAGTCGAGTATATTTCTGATAGCGATCAGAAATTCCTGAGTTCCAATCGTAGGACGAGCAGGTGTAATTTATTATCGATAAACTCTCAGTAGCTTTCTAGAAATGTGCCTGATCTAACGGCAAATAGCTCACCTCCTATCACATTGGTGCAGTTGGGAATGATACATAATCACGAAGTTCCTGGGTATGAATCCTATGAATGAGTGAGAGACTATGTGTATGAGTAAATGATCTGCGCTGTTAACCTTAAAGGCCCTTCGCCTTTCCAATTTCACCGGGCAATAGGGGCAACCGTGCTACATTTAGCTCCAGTCAGAGGTCAGAGAAGTTATCATCAGAGGTGGACAAAATGTAATTTGATTAATGTATAACCACCCCCGCTTAGGGAATATAGTCGTGACGGTGTATCAATGATTAACAATTACATTTTGTAATCTTCAATGATTACGATTACACTTTTAATGTAGAATGCAACTTGGATTGAATGCAATTGGAATGGTACTTGGGATTGCCAACGTGGCAATCCCAAGTACCTACTTTTTATAATGTAAAAGAAACCTGACCATACATAAATGTCTGGTTTCCAGATCTGAAAACGCCCCAATTCCTTTTTTACAAGCTTTTATTTAACTTGCAAGTTTCGTCTGTCTATCTGTCTTTCCGGTTTAAAGGTTTAAATCTTATGATCAATTTTGCAAGCACTTGCGGTTATCCGATTAAGCTGGAATTTGACATACTTATGTAAGTTCGGTGACACTACAATAATATGGTACCATGGAGCTAAGTTGACAATGGAGTTGGAAGGTGGCCATAGGAACATGTGAACGCATCCATCCCGTATTTAGGCTTGTTAGATTGATATTGACAAGTAGTATATAACCAGATAGTGTTCCGGGTCTGACATTGAAGCAAGACCTGGCCAATGGAACCATCCACCCGCCGCTCAGGCCGTCCCTTGGCGCGAACGCGTGGGTGAAGCCGCTGCCCTACACCGCGGCCTCCCACCCGTCAGTGGGCCCTGCCCGCCCCCCGAAGCGCGCGCCGGCGATCCCGCCGGTGGCGGCTTGTCCCCCTCCGCCCACTAACGTCAGTCCGGACGTCAACCTGATCATGAACGTCTCGGCGGTGATAAGCCCCGCACTATTCCCCAGAGTCCGTGAACTCGCCCTCCAACTCCGCGCCGCCACCAACTTGGCGGACCAGGTTCTCCTGGCCGCGGAATACAGGGACGTCTATGACGTCCTGGCGTCCCTCAGAACCCAACCCCCCCGCACCCAATAATGGATTTACGACCTCCCCGCCATAAGCCCCACAACCTATCCCTGGCGTTCTTTAACGTCGATGGCCTTCGCTCCCAGCGAGATCAGGTTGCTGATTTCCTCCGAGATCACCAGCTTGATATCCTCCATGTGCAGGAAACCTTCCTCAAGCCCGCACAACGCGATCCTAGGATCGCGAACTATAACCTCGTGCGTAATGACAGAATCGGCTCCCGCGGAGGCGGTACTCTCATTTACTACAGGAGGTCCCTTCACTGCATCCCTCTCGATCCCCCCGCGCTCACCAACATCGAAGCCTCGGTCTGTCGCGTCTCTCTCACGGGGCACCAGCCCATCGTGATCGCCTCCGTATACCTTTCCCCCACTAAATCCGTCCTCAGGAGTGACTTTGAAGCACTCCTTAATCTGGGAAGCGCCGTCATTCTGGCGGGTGACTTCAACAGCAAGCACGTGGCCTGGAACGGTCTCACCACTTCCCCTAATGGTAGGAGCCTTGACGCCCTGATCGACGTTCTCGACTTTGACGTCATCGCACCTATGCACCCTACCCACTATCCTATCAATCCCAACCACCGACCCGACGTCCTGGACATGGCGCTTCTGAAGGGTGTCACCCTACAGCTGCACTCCTTGGAAGTAGTCCAGGAACTCGACTCTGACCATCGACCTGTAGTCATGAGACTCGGTTCCCCCCCTTCCGCCCCTCAGCGACCCAAAAAGACGGTGGTGGATTGGCATGCGCTAAGCACGGCCTTGGCGGATGCCGACCCTCCCCCCCACCCTCTCAGCTCGGACTCCATCCCGTCCCCTCAGGACACCGATCAGGCCGTAGATGCCTTCACCGAACACATCCGATCGGCTGTCAGTCGATCGTCCAAGCAAGTGGAGGCGGAAGATCTCTACCTCAACCGCTTTCGGCTGCCGGCCGATGTTAGGGATCTCATTCGTTCCAAGAATGCTTCTATCCGAGCGTACGACTCCTACCCCACCGAAGCCAATCGGGCCCGGATGCGCGCTTTACAACGAGAGGTTAAGCGTCGTGTTGCGGAGGTCCGGGAGGAACGGTGGGGTGACTTCCTAGAGGGCATCGCGCCATCGCATCTGGCCTACTGGCAGCTGGCGCGTAGCCTCAAATCCGACTCCACGACTGACATGCCCCCGCTGTCCCGCCCTTCAGGCGCATCCCCAGCCTTCGACGACGACGAAAAGGCCGAGCTTCTCGCCGACTCCCTCGAGAGCCAGTGCACCCCCAGCTCTCAGTCCGTCGACCAGTCCCACGTCGACGCGGTCGACAGGGAAGTCGAGCGCAGGGCATTCCTCCCCCCCGTCGATTCCTTGCCTCCTATCACGCAAACGGAGGTCGAAGATCTGATTATGGGTCTCAAATCTAAAAAAGCCCCTGGCCCTGACGGCATTTCGAATCGCGTTCTGAAATGCCAGCCCGCCCAACTCATCTGCCTCTTAGTGGCCATATTGAACGCCGCCATGACGAACTGCACCTTCCCCGCTAAGTGGAAGGAGGCGGACGTCATAGGCACTCCCAAGCCCGGCAAACCTCGCAATCTCCCCGCGAGCTACCGCCCTATCAGTCTCCTCAACTCCCTGGCCAAGATATACGAGCGCCTCCTTCTGGCAAGGCTCAAAGACTTCGTAACGTCCAGGGGTATCCTTATCGACGAGCAGTTCGGCTTTCGAGCCAAACACTCTTGTGTCCACCAAGTGCACCGCATCACGTAGCACATCCTCTTTGGTCTCAATAGACCCAAACCCATCTACACGGGCGCCATCTTCCTAGATGTCGCGAAGGCATTCGACAAAGTCTGACACAACGGCTTGATCTATAAGCTCTACCAATTGGGTGTGCCGGACAGACTCGTGCTCATCTTACGAGACTTCTTGTCGAATCGCGCCTTCCGTTATCGCGTCGAAATGACGCGCTCCACTTCCCACTCCATCAGTGCTGGAGTCCCACAGAGCTTAGTTCTCTCTCCGCTCCTGTTTAGCCTTTACACGAACGACATTCCTCGTTCGAGTAAGGCGCATCTAGCCCTATTCGCGGATGATACCGCTCTCCACGTCTCGCATAGGAATAAGGGTTTCATTACCAGAAACCTTCAGGCATCCGCCAATTCCCTAGGGAATTGGTTCAGGAAGTGGCGTATTGAGGTGAACCCGGACAAGAGCGCTGCGGTGTTCTTCTCCACAGGTGCCACCCCGCGCCACTCCCTGCGCCGCCCTAGAAGTAATCTCGGTCAAGTGACCATGTTCGACCGACCCATTCCCTGGGTCAAAGAGGTCAAATATCTAGGGGTCACCCTAAACAGCACCATGTCCTTCGGCCCGCACATCAAGCGGGTCCGTTACCGAGCATCCTTTGTGCTCGGTCGTCTCCATTCGTTAATCTGCAATCGGAGTAATATGTCCCTTAGAAATAAGGTGACACTTTACAAAACTTGCGTTCGACCCATCATGACTTATGCGTGTGTTGTGTTCGGGCATTCGGCCCCCTTTAAATCGATAAACTCCAAGTGGTTCAAAACCGCTTCCTCCGTAAAGCCGTAGGAGCCCCCTGGTTCGTACGGAACGTCGACCTCCACTCCGATCTAGGTCTCGAACCTATTCGCGCCTTTATTAAAAAGGCGTCAACACGTCACTTCGCGAACGCATCTACCCATGCGAATCCGTTAATCGTAGCCACCGCCAACTACGATCTCCCCCCGACCCCTGCCGCCACCGCCGGCCGCGACATGTTCTCACCGACCCCCCCGATGCTTTGTCATCCCTTCGTTCCGCTCAGAATACGGGCGACAACGACGACGTAGTAGTAGATCCCCTCCCATAGCCGGCGGTTGACCGGTGCACTTAGTAGTGCACCCGTCCCCCTACAGCGACTGTCCCAACCGAGGGCGCCTCAAGTATGTCGCCTCTTGCCCTTCTGGCTGGCTAGAGCGTAGTGGTTGCACGCTCGCCTTCTAATTCCGGTGAAGCTGTAAAGGCCTCGCGGCCAACAGCGTACATCATTCACACACACACACACACACACACACGGAACCATCCAACTACTTAATATAACCTCGCCGTGTTTGGGCTCGTTGGATTTGTCATGACGAGTACTTTAAACGCGGATGGTGTCCAAGGGCTGATGATGGAGCCGGAAAGAAAAGATAATCGCGGGTAACTTCTAATTGTGAGAAGCTTTCCCTTAACAAGTAAAGATCTATATAAATAATATAACCGAATTGTAAGTGTAAAAAAAGTGAAGTAGTTCCGCTTAACGGTACCGTTGGACCATGACGTAACCACAAACATAAAGACAAACTGAATCACATGTAATTAACATTAAGTCACACGTCTTCATAATACGCAGATTGGAAATATAAAAGGTGCCAGCCAGGATTTCAACCCCTGTAAAATACAAGGCGAGCGTTTTAAATAGATAAATAGACAGAATTCGTTTGACGGACGATTTGGCGCAGTGGTCTGGCATCCTTTTGACACTCTTTATAAATAACTTCATTAGTCTCATATCTCGGTCGTTCGGCATTACACTGGAGCTAGATCGTAAACTATTTAATTGTAACCTATACACTGTATTCACGCAATATGATTAAAAGAGATAGGAACAACGAGAAAGATAATTAAATATAAAAAGACAAGCCCGCTAAGTTTCTTGGCCGGATCTTCTCAGTGGATGCCGCGTTCCGATCCGGTGGTAGATTAGTAGTCAAATTTGATAAAAAAAATGTAAATTAACAATTTGTAAGCGCTCCCGCAGGACTTATTCAAAGTAAATTATTTGAATTTGAGTTTGGTTACGAGCTTAAGCCGCTCCGCCCACTGTGTCGAATAGTCGCGGGTTCGATTTCCGCACGAGACAAATCTTTGTGTGACCCACAATTATATGTTTCGGTCTGGGTATTTGTGTATGTGTATTTTTATGTTTGTAAAGGCCCCCACGACAAAGGAATAAATCCTGGGTGATTTATGTATTGAGGCGCTCGTAGAGCTGTACGACCGCGGTGTTTTTAGCGATCACCAAGGTTAAGCAGCGTATGGCACGGTCAGTCTGTTATGGGTGACCGTTTTTGGAGTTTTCATATTAGAGCGGTTTCGTGCTTCGGAAGGCATGCTAAGCCGTTGGTCTCGGTTACCACTTAATATGGTAGTCGTTAAGCCGAGTTGGAAGCATTATAGGCGGCCTGATAAGTTCCAACAGCAGGTAGCCATCTGCCTCCAACAATTTGCACTGGGTCCGTGTGGTAGAGTATGACCTGACCTCTCTCACCTCGATTTGTGACAAAAGGCTTTGCCAAGTAGGCTGATATTATTGGATCCTTACATTCAATTAGGAAGAATACTATAGGAATATTAATACTACCATCTAAGGAAAATAATAATAAATGATGACGTCCTCTGCGAGATATAGGCCTACCCAAAAGATCGCCAGAACGATCTACTTTATAAACATCTAAATTTTACTAGCGATATTCACGAGGCTATCGATCCCTTATGTACGGGGACTGCCCCCCCTACCTGTTCCGGTACGTGATCGCTTGAAAATTATACCCAACGTTCTTAAGTTGCCAATACTGAAGGCTAAGTCGGTAACTGGTTCTCCTGCGGATCTCTTCGTTTCTTGTTCGATCACGTAGTTTCATTAGATCAGCAACCGAAAGACGTTCAATGCAGAACTAGACCTCCCCTAACGATCACCACAACGGCAACGACCGACTCGGTGCCTTAAGTTTTTACCTATATGAATAATAATTTTAATTTAAAAACCTAGTTAAAAGCAAGCATTTATAGCAAGATAGATATTTTTGATTCCGTCATCACACTAGATTCGTGGTACCATATTATTGCCTTGTCACCAAACTTACATGTCGCACCTCCGCTCAAAAGAAAAGCTATTTTTTAAAAACTTTCTTTTATACTCTCGGCCGCTTTATACGGCGTTTTATAAGGCGCGTGTTTCCGATACTTGCAGATTAAGTAACTTGAAATGATAAAAAGAAACAATTTAGATTTTTTACACTATTTAAACAAGATGCGAGATTTACTTATACCAAATTTCAGCTCAATCGGATACCCTCAAATGCTAGAAAAATTGATTAATAAATTGGAACCTGACAGACATACGAACAGTGCAAGTTAAATAATACCTTGTCAAACTGATAAGTGTAGAAGATAAATTATTGCCGCTAATACATTTTCCAAGTCACAGCTACCTCCAAGGCCCCACAGTTGGCAATAGGAAAATTGTAAACACGGCTCGGCCGTGGGCTGCCAGGAAGTGAAGTGAAATTAGTATGTCGATAGCGCTTCTGTTTGTTTATTCATGAACTCGTAATGAGCGAGATTACTGAGTCCTACTATTGCACTAGGTAATGGTTTGTACCACAGACACACCATCAAGCCTATATTCCCCAAACGAGGATGACAGAGGTGTACTATATACACCCACTTTTTGCCGACCATGTAAGGTCTATTGCCATACACAATCCCAAACTCCGGACTCCTACTGGGGAGGCTACATTTGTCCGACCTATGATTTGAACCGAGGGCCTCTAAATCACAAAGCGATGCGCTTTGCCACAAGACCAACGAGGCGGTCTACTACTTCTATCTATCTATCTATCTATATCATCACGCCAGATCCCTTGCGGGGTAGGCAGAGAGTACTGAGTTCCAACAGGTTCTTTCCTTACATACTACTACTTCTAGTATCTTAATATTACTATAGTTTTTTATTATCACGGTTTCAAGAAGCGAGGTCTGTAAAGAAAGAGCCTGCTGGAACTCTGTAGGTACCACAGAAACTGTCTAGTTGTTGTATAGCCCCGATATCTTGTTGCCACCCAAAAAAAAAATAATGTTGTTCATTCATTATGTGATTCAGTACTGCGTGGACACAAATCGAGGTGTGAGAGAAAAGGACATACTCCGCCACGCGGACCTAATGTAGATCGGTTAAGGCAGGTTTGAGACCACCTGCTGTTGGACTCATCATTGAGTGTGTGTGTGTGTGTGCGTGTCTGTGTGTGTGTGTGTGTGTGTGTGTGTGTGTGTGTATGAATGAACTACGCTGTTGGCCGCGGAGCCATTACAGCTTCACACCACTACGCTCGAGCCAGAAGGGCAAGGGGGCAACTAGCTTAAGGGCGCCTCAAGGAGGAAAGGCCACGGCTTGGGCGGTCGCTATGAGGGGAGGACGTATACGTGCTCAGCACCGGCTGGCGGGCAAGTGATTCTTCGACCTCCCCGTATGCGAAAGAAGGGATGTAATGTCATAGGGAGGGGTTGGACTCATCAAGCCGCCTTTCAGACCACCAACTTGGCTTAATGACTACCACCCTAAGCGGTAACCTGTACCGTCAACCAACGGCTTAGCGTTCCTTCCGAAGTACTGTTACGCCGGAATATAAAAATGCCTCTCAGACTGACCGAGCCGATCGTTGTTTAACTCCAGTGATGCGGCGCTACAAGAGCCTCTATACAAGGTGTAACATATATAACGCAAGACCTCAGACACCCCAATTCGATTATTGCTTTACAAATTCAATACGAAAATCAAACTTCCAATTTTTAGGAGTTTTCTACCATTTTTTTAAGCTCTTTGGTACCCAAATAACCACGAAATTACTTTTGTGTGCATATTGATGTGTTTAAGAATACGTTTCAAATAGCCGTATTGCTTTGAATAATGATTAAATTTTGTTTAATAAAGCGAAAAGAACGAATAACAGCAATTTTTAGTAATTTAAAAAAGTAACATATTTTAAAAATAGTTTTTTTTTTCTTTTTTTAAAACGTTGCCCCACACTAGGATTAATTCTTGTGTCGTGGGTGCGTTTACAAACATGAAAATTCACATACAAATACCCAGACCGGAACAAATAATTGTGGATCACACAAAGATTTGTCCCGTGCGGGAATCGAACCCGCGACTATTAGACACAGTGGGCGGGGCGGGCTAAGCCCTTAACCACTGCGCTAAATCGTCCGAATGTTGGAATCGATTTAGTTGCCGATTCAGAACAAACTACTTTCAGGTCTTGCGTTTATTATGTTACAGCTTGTATAAACCAGCGCTGTGTTAGGGTAATATTATTGCCTTATATATGCGCATATAGCTGAATAAGGATCCCTTTTTGCTGGCGAGACTTGGGTAATATTACTCGTATTGCTTTTATTATTAATAACACTTTGTAACTTGTGTGTGGCTTGAGTTTTTCTTTCTTCTTCTTCTTTCTCTACTTACCTAATACTTACTTAACAAAATACTATGTGAGAAGAGCTACAGGGGTCTATAAGGAAAGAACCTTTTGAAACGCACTCATTACATATTTTATACTAACCCTATATTTCTCTTACTATTATTATTATACATTTTATTATATACTCTAACAAAGTCTCTGTTTTGTAAATGAGAGGGCTATGTAGACACTAATTGGAACCATGAACTTAAGTACATTTATGATTAATCTATGCTCTATTTAGCTCGTTTTGCATTGTTTTCTCATACCCCATAAACGCAATGTATACAAAAAATTTTGTATTAGGTACTCATCATCTTTAAAAAGAGTAACCGTGGAGTTTCTTGCCTTTATTCTCCACAAGAATGACATTCTGAATGGGTGGTAGAGTGTTAAGTAATCAATAACTTATTTTTATGACTATGAATACGTACTTTTTGGTCTATATGAATAAAAAACCATTGATTTTGATTTTTAAACTCCGTACTCTCTGTCTATCTAACCCCCTAAAAGAATCTGGCATGACAATATAGGTAAATAAATAAACTTATTAATTATCGAAATATTGCACCTTCGACCTCTTAACTCCGCCACTCCGATCAGACAAAAGGCTTCAATATTGACAGCTCATTAACAGTATTACGAGAGGCATTTCATGCTGTTTATTGCTGCCGAGAGGTCAAGGCAGCAGGTCACGGGCGCCGACAGGAAGCGAGGAAGTATTCACCAATTGTAAAAGATTGCCGGAGCTAAATTAGTTTATAGATCTTAAACTGAATTATTAATGACTTCGATTGAATGATTTATGAACGAAACATTGATAAATATAACATATTCCTTAGGATCTTTAGTACCAAGAATTACCCTACCGGTAGATAGTTGACTAGACCTGATTTTTGGGGTTTAATAGAACGGGTCTTCACACCATAAGTTTTAGGGTGTGACCCCGATAGCGTCTAGTTGGAAGAGTGATGATATCAGTTGATGCTGATACTATATTAAAGTCAGTAACCAAACGTTGCGATATATGAAAAAAATTACAAATTCCATAGTTATACCGGTAACCAGGATTGCTGCCCGGAGAATAAAAGCAGTGCCTTCTGAGGGAGGACGATCGCAGACGTTATGGGGCGTGGGCCCCTAGCGTCTCTGTGACGGAGAGTAAACTACAAAGACCATCATTCCTTTTAGGCAAAAATCTTATGCAAACATTTGTTGGTAATACAATTACACATTTTCTTCCCCTTTTTACATAGGAAGGGCTCACTCAAAATCAATACTAAAAATATTTAGAAAATAATATCTCCAAATATCATTGCTGAGTAACTAACACATATGAGTTCTGTTCGGGATGACGTCTTCATGTTTTATAGATAATCATATTTACTAGAATGAGTTGTCATGTAATAGATAAATACATAAGTAGGTATATGATAGAAAAGTGCAACCCTAGAAAGGGATAGGTGTATGATAGAAGAGTGTAACCGTAAATAGGGACAGACAATTGTACAATATGATTGTTGTATAAGGATAATAAAGATCACTGCAACGCCCGCTAGTTGTGTTCCCAAAAAATAGCGTGCGCGACATCGCGCCGTGTGCGTTAATCAGAAGAGGGACTGGACGAAGTCACCGTCGTAGCTGGTCGCCTGCCGGGTTTCTCCAACGAGTCCCACCCAGTAGAGCTTGACCGCACGGCGGTGTGAAGAGCGCCACATCGCATCACCCTCACTATCTTCCACACCACCGGATTGACTTTTCCCAACCCCCCAAATCTTTCCTCCCTTAATCTCGCCACCCACACACTATACCTGAAACAGCCCGGTGGCGTTTGATCCTTAGTGGTGTTGTATCGCGCTGCCGGGCGAAGAAAGAAGTGGGGCCTCGGGAAGTCGCCGCCTCCTGCTGATCGCTTTGTCGGGCTTCCTATGGTTCGCCATAGGTTCCACCTGACAGGGTTGGTCGCGAAGTGCGGCGTAAACACTCCTTTGACGGCCCCCCACGCGGGATCTACAAGTCGCCGCTACTTCCATAGACATTACGTCCCAACATAAGGACCCGGCCATATTTATGGCCGGCGTATGATATCTCGGCCAGGGGGCATTGCCTCGATGCCGGTTTCCACACCCTTGGCGGGTCTGTGCGAAGACCCGATAGTAGCCATGTATGTTCGAGCGACTGGGCACTAAGATTTGAAGAGGAAACTCTGCGTGCTTGACTGAAGAGAGTCAGAACTGGTGAGTAGAGCACTGTTTCACGAGTTTTTAATCTTTTCACTTGAATCGAGGCGCTCGTAGCGCTGTGCGACCGCGGTGTTCTTACCGATCACCAAGGTTAAGCAGCGTTCGACTCGGTCGGCCTGAGATGGGTGACCGTTTGTGGCATTTCATATTCGAGCGTCTCCGTGCTTCGGAAGGCACGTTAAGCCGTTGGTCCCGGTTACCACTTAATGTGGTAGTCGTTAAGCCGAGTTGGAAGCCTTAAAGGTGGCTTGATAAGTTCCAACAGCAGGTGGCCACAAACCTGCCTCCACCAATCCGCACTGGGTCCGCGTGGTGGAGTATGACCCAATCTCTCTCACCTCGATTTGTGAGAGAAGGCCTTTGCCCAGCAGTGGGCAGTATAGGCTGATATTATTACTTGAATCTTCACCCGTGACACACACCGACCAGAATCGTAACGGAGCGCATTCAATTTCAGCCCAACCATACCCCTCCTTGCTTACCTTAACCTTGGTAATCGCTAGAAATACCGCGGTGACGCCTCATATATCTTAACAAAAATAATTTGTTTACCAAAGAAAATCTCCGAAAATACAACTTCCGGAAAGGAATCTTGACCAACCACAACACACCATTCG
This sequence comes from Phalera bucephala, assembly GCA_905147815.2. Lineage (NCBI taxonomy): Eukaryota > Metazoa > Arthropoda > Insecta > Lepidoptera > Notodontidae > Phalera > Phalera bucephala. The sequence goes on along the minus strand of LR990632.1, from coordinate 2,915,896 downwards.
TGGTTAATACATATAACTAAATTACAACCCGACCTTGGTAACGGTTCTATCCGTGTCTTAATTATATTTTTGTCTAATTATAAAGTTAACGTTTTAATATACTGAATTGATTGACGAATTTTTATTGTATACTTCCTGAATAACTTAATCTGGCCCTTAAAAAGGTCACTTTGGCATATTTATTGCGGATTGAAGGCCGTCACAAACTTGAATTATGTGTTTTCACATCCTTAGTTGTAAACATATGTTGATACATTGTCTTCAATTATAAATATTTATAAACCTAAATAAATATTCTCAGAAGCTTTAGAAATAGTCCAAATACATCGACAGTTCAGTTGAAGAGATCCTATAGGCACCTCCCGAGTAGATCGGATCAGACCAGCTCCATGGTAGGTACATTATTGCATTGTCACCGATGTTACAGATATCTGCCAAATTCTAGCACAATCGGATGACAGAAAGTACTTGTAAAATGTACCGTTATAAAATGTATTAAAAATTTTGAACCGGAAAGACAGAAAGAAATACAAACGAAATAAGTTAAATAAAAGCTTGAAAATAATAACTTTATGCCTACATTCCGCAAGCGGGGATGGCAGACACTGTGTACACCCACTTTTCGCCTGCGATGTTCGGTCCCATGTATTAGGGGGGCGAGCCTATTGCCATCATACCGGGCACAATTCCAGACTCCGGACTTTTTGTTCGACCTAGGATTTGAACCCAGGACCTCGTAATCGCTACGCACATTATTCCCCACTAGACCAACGAGGCATTCTAGTTACAAAATTTTATCGAAAAATCATGACTTTAACTACAAAAGACATCCGCTAAACGTTCCATTCGCCCAAGACCCAATTCTATCAACCATTATACATTATACAGATTAAAAATGACCTGAGATAATAAATGAGTGTATCTACTAATAAAATATAGTCGTACGACTAACGGAATGAACCTACACAAAGTTGTATCTATAGATGAATTGTTTCAAATGTGTGTCAGTCAGTTAATGTAGGCGGGACCGTTAAAGAAAAACTGTGAAGACGAAATCGTTATTATGTTGGGATGGTTCCCTATACTCGAGTTTAAATTCAGTAGAAATTTCTATTCAGTTCAATTTTCAATTCCGAATCAAAAAAATTATTGTGTTTTGTCATTAAGGCATTGTGTACAATTAAAGCTATGTCAAACAAAAAATAGCACGCTACTTGATGACCGCGGGGTTAGCAGGGATGTTGGTGTTTTCATAGATATAATATTAGCCCTGTTAAGAAACTGTCCCACCGTTGGGCACGGGCCTCCTCTCCAACTGAGAGGGTTTAGGCCATAGTCCACCACGCTGGCCCAATGCGGGTTGGCAAACTTCACATACCTTCGAGAAACTCTTAGGCATGCATGTGATGGTTATTTTTTAATAAGCACATGCTTTCGAAACGACAGAGGTGCGCGCATGGGTTTGAATCCGAGACCTCTGACTTTGCAGTCCAACGGTCTAACCACTAGGCTATCACTGTTTTGCTGTTTTCATAGAAAAGAAATTCTAATTATTAAGAATCAAGGCATGAAAAATAGTGTCGGTGTAAAGATGAGAAAGGGTATGCTCCGTTGGTTCGGGCATATAGAAAGAATGTCGTAAGAAAGAGTAACAAAACAGTTATACAATGCAAAAGTGAAAGGATTTAAGTACCGGGAAAGACTTAGACTATCTTCCCATGACCAAATAGACCGTGTCTATTCGGATACGAAGGGTAAGTCAAGAGTCTTCGTACCCGGCGAGCATGTATGAGACGAATTATGAGAGTGGAGGAAGCTAGAAAGGTCTATAAGGGAAGAACCTGTTGGAAGGCTGTACTCTCTGCCTACCTCGCAAGGGATCTGGCGTAATGATATAGATAGAATAAGAAGAATATATGAAGGCATATATTTCAAATAAAACTTAGCACTCGATGGTGTCATGTTTTGGGAAGCACCTGGAACAAAGGGAACAAGAGTATATGCACTCTACCTTTTGCTATAAAAAATATTTGACGTGTCTTCTCTAATACCTCTGTAGTACATAATAACTTGCGGTATTATTCGTCTATCGAAAAATTCATAGTTGCATTCCGAAGTTTGGAGTCGCGCCTGGTTTAATTATAATAGGTTCGTTCCATACTACATTGGGACCTATCACCAGCAGCTATATGTGAGCATACATCTGCCGCCCCAGACATGTCCAAACTCCGAACAATTAAATTTATTTCCATAGAAAAAATCATTGTCAGACCTAAGATTTGATCGCCACTCGCATTACACATCATAATTAAGGAGACAGTCCAGAACAAAGTAAGATTACAACAATACTGCTTAATACATTGTAGTACGCACCCTGTGCTAATTAAGACAGCTTACCACCAGCGGCGGATCCCTAAAAAAATCGTACCCATTACAATACGCATCAGGCCGTAACCAGTTGCGTAACAACTAATAATAGCTGTTATTTAATAACCGACGGATAACTGTTATTCAATAACTGCTTTTAATTGGTACATTTGTTAAAATTTGGAGCGAACCATTTGTTTGTAACGGGGCTAAAATCAATGCCTGTCAATAGTTACCGTATATAACTTGGATGTTTGCTTTTGTATGTGATGGAAAACTTACGCAAAGTTGCAGGAAGTTCTCTTTTTATAATGATAAATAAATATACTCCGTTACGCAGAGGTGACAGAGGCGTATGTACACAATGCACGCATTTCGCAGACGATGTTAACTCCCATGTTATAGGGGGCGAGTGTTTTGGCATCGTACCGCGTCTGAAACTACTTCTGTACCCAGTCATTTAGTCGTTAACGCTAAAATATTAAGTTGCTGCCGAAAATATTTTGATTTAAAAAGATCTCTTTGTAAACGAAAAATAATAAAATAAAACAACGCAGATATCTCAGTTGGACAGTTTGGCCACATTCTGACTCCATCAACTGACCCTGGATACATCCTAGTCTACAATACTCATCAAGGCAAATCTAACGAGCCTAAACATAACAGGGTTATGTTGAGTAGTTGGGTAGTTTCATTGGCCACCTTCCCACTTCGTTATTAGACTCGACCAGGATACGGAAAATTTTGATTTAAAAAGATATCTTTGTAAACGAGCTCTTATAGAAAAAAGCAAAAACACAACGGAGACTTAGTTGGATAGTTCCGCTGGCCACATTCCGGCTTTATCAACAGACCCTGGACACCATTCGGGTCTACAGGACTTGTTAAGACAAATTTAACGATTTAACACGACAGGGTTATGTTGAAAAATTAGGTAGTTTCATTGGCCACCTTTCCGCTTCATCATTAGACCCTGGATAACATCCGAGTCTACGCTACTTGTCAAGTTAAATCCTATGGGCCCAAACACAGCGGGATTATGTTTTGTAGTTGGGTAGCCACCTTACAGCTTTATTATAAGACCCTGTATACCATCTGGTTGTATAGTCAATATCAATGCATTGAACCTAAACACAAGGGGGTAATGTTGTGCATATTTCTATGGCCACCTGACACGTATGCCAAAATTGAGGTCAATCTGTGTGTGTTCAAAAAATGGATAATAAAATTTGAACAGAAAAGACAATATGAACAGTGCATGTTAAATAAAAGCTTGTAAAAATGTACGGATCTCAGAGCAATGCACTATTGATTGCGGCAATATAATTAATACGAAATACTTGCAACTTGTCTAGGTCCCCTGACCAGTATTCGCAACAAGGAAAAAAGTTAAAAAATCTGCAACCCGATCTCGGAATAAACGCTGGATTTATTCACCGTCACCGTTTTCCCCAAGTGGGGGTGGCAGCGGTTCTCTGTGTAAACTCACTTTTCGCCGACGATGTTATGTCCCATTACATTAGGAGCCTATTCCCATATACTGGGCACATTTCCAGACTACCAACTCGCACTGGGAATTTTTCGTCAGAAAAACTACATTTGTCCGACCTAGGATTTGAATCCAGGACCTCATGATCACAAAGCGATGCGCTTTGCCAAAGTACGCTGGCATCTTGTAAAATTGTTTTCTTTGTCACTTGGTATATTTAATATTGTACTATTGAGCAAGTCAATAGTCTCCGTAACCGGTAAGCGCATATGAAACGAACTAGGGGAACGGAAACGAGAGTAGGGGAAGCCAGAGAGCTCAGTAAGGAAAGATTCTGTTGGAACTCTATACGCTCTGCTTACTGCAAGGGATCAAGCCGGATGATATAGATAGATAGAATATAGTACTCTAAATAATAACTACTAATACTATCTAAATAATATTATACAGTAACTGGGTGCAGAAAGCCGAGGATCGGGCTTTGTGGCACACATTGGAAGAGGCTTGTGTCCAGCCAACGGTGATGATGATGCTTATCCTATATCTACATTTAAGAAACTCAGTATTATCTCCTCTTTTATTTGACATGTCACCCAATACAATAGCAAAAAGAAATATTTCAGAGACCCTGATTTTATGAACGTAATAACCGTCATGTTGATTTTGTTCGTATAAAATGTAGCCTATGTCATCTGGGCTGTAATAATGAATCGATTGACACCATATTCATCAAAATCGGAAGAGAATGTTAGGTGCTACGATGGAGCATACGTAAATACCAACATACATACAAAGACTGATAAAAATACAACCCTTCCTTTTGGTTTTGCCGTAGTCGGATAAAAATAATTGATGCAATGACCCCGAAGAATGACAACCGGTCGGTAAAAATAAAAATAATATGGCGGTAAAACGTAGGTATAAAATCTTCGCAGATTATCATAGGCTTGCCTTGAGAGATACCTACCTTTTATAATTTTAATTTAAAAAGCCTTTTTTAAAACAAGCTTTTATAGCAAACACACAACGAAAATATCTTGCTTAATTGAGAAGTTCCTATGGCTTTCTTCCGGCTCCATCATCAGACCTTGGACACCACACAGGTCTAAAGTACTCGTCAAGACAAATCCAACGAGCCCCAACACGGTGAGGTTATATTGAGTAATCGGGTGGTTCCATTGACCACCTTTCAGCTTCATCAACAGACCCTGAACACTATCTGGTAGAATAGTGCTCGACAGTACCAATCTAACAAGCCTAAACACGACGGGTTTACGTTATATAGTTCACAAGTTCCTATGGCCACCTTCTGACTCCATCATCAATCCAGTTCCATCAATCAATCAGCCTATCGCAGTCCACTGCTGGACATAGGCCTTTCCTAACACGCGCCATTGCACACGGTCCTCCACCTTCCGCATCCAGTCTGTCCCAGCGACCTTTTTGAGGTCGTCGGTCCATCTAGCTGGGGGCCGTCCTACCCTACGCTTACCAAGTCGCGGTCTCTACTCTAGGACACGTTTGCTCCATCGGCCGTCGGTCCTTCTGCAGATGTGACCAGCCCATTGCCACTTTAGCTTACGGAGTTTGCGAGCTATGTCCAGTTCCATGGTACCATATTATTGCATTATCATCGGACTCAACCAATCAATTTCAGCTCTATCGGATATCCTCAAGTGCTTGAAAAAGTAATCACTAAATTTAAACCAGAAAGACAGACAGACAGACATACGAACATTGCAAATTAAATAAAAGCTTACAATAAAATAAAAAAAACACCTCAACATCTACATTATTCAAGAAAAATTAACAAAAATTTACTGCGTAATCTAATTTCGCCAAAGATGCTAAGCCTAAATGTAATACAGAACAAATTTGCACCAGACTCAATTCTAGACTCCGGACTTCTACTGATGATTTTTCGATAGAAAAACCTAAATACTCGATTGTAATACCTACGATTTCTGTGAGCTCATTCTGCGTAGATCGAACTAACAAAAATAATAAAGAAGTTCAAGGGTACCCCCGAATAACTATGTCTTTTGGACGCCTAACACCTCAGTCCCTCCCATGAAAATGGGTGCTACAAAATACTCGAAACGTCGGGAACTTAAAATCAAAAATAAACCGCGATAAAATCCTAAAAATTCTTTGTTACTTTTGTTACTTTTTTTTTAAAAACGTAGCCCCACACTAGGATTTATTCCTGTGTCGTGGGTGCGTTTACAAACATGAAAATTCACAAACACAAATACCCAGACCGGAACAAATAATTGTGGATCACACAAAGATTTGTCCCGTGCGGGAATCGAACCCGCGACTATTAGACACAGTGGGCGGAGCAGCTCAAGCTCTTAACCACTGCGCTAAATCGTCCAGAAATAGTTTTATTTTATGTGTAATATAGAGATACAGAATAGGCAGAGGGTACAGAGTTCCAACAAGTTCTTTCCATACATACCTCTCTAGCTTCCTCCACTCTCTTAGTTCGTCTCATACACGCTCTCCGGTTACGGAGACTCTTAACTTGTCTATTTAGTCATGGTAAGATAGTCTAAGTCTTCCCCGGTACCTACATCCTTCCACTTTCGCATTGTATATCTGTTTTTTCATTCTTTCTATATGCGAACGATTATAGTATTTATGAATGGTCAGAAAATTAAAATCGTAAGAGAAGAAGGGCAAGAAACTCCACGGTTACTGTTTTAAAATAAAAATTCTACACATTTAATTGTTGGGTATGGGAGCACAATGTAGGTCTGCCATCAGGTAGGTCTAAGTTAAATTATCAAGTATGGTTTATAAGCATGTATCGTCGGCGATGTTAGGTTCCCGTTTTATAGGGGATGATATTGATAGTATATCGTAATGTGTAATGGATATATAATTGAGGCGCTCGTAGAGCTGTGCGACCGCTGTATTCTTATCGATCACCAAGTTTAAGTAGCGTTTAACTCGGTCGGCCTGAGATAGGTGACCGTTTGTGGTATTTTCATATTGGAGCGTTTCCATGCTTCGGAAGGCATGATAAGCCGTTGGTCCCGGTTACCACTTAATGTGGTAATCGTTAAGCCGAGTTGAAAGAATTATAGGTAGCTTGATAAGTTCCAACAGCAGGTGACCACAAACCTGCCTCCACCAATCCGCACTGGGTCCGCGTGGTGGAGTATGACCTAATCTCGCCCGAACTCTCGTAGACCTAATCTCTCCCACCTCGATTTGGGAGAAAAGGCCTTTGCCAAGCTGTGGTCAGAATAGGCTGATATTATATTTAGATAGACTCTTACTAACTAAGATTCGCAGTAAATACGGGGCAATCACACGATGAGGCACTGCTCGTGTAAAGAAGAATATATTCAAACATCTTGTACTAGAATCATCTATTTTATGACTCACTACGAATTACCTTTAATTCAGTGTAAACAAATTAAAACATGATCATCCAATTACCAGCCAGTTAAGAAACTATTTTTGCGTGATAATCACAATTATCTAAACTGTATCTTTACCATATTATGTTGTTTTTGTGTGTTGTTTACTTCAAATTATAATTTAAAAAAATATACTGAGTTCTTAGATTTACGCGAATGTTACACATGAAATAAAACTAATTTTTCGGATTTTATCGCGGTTTAATTTAAATTTTTTGAAACTTCGGGAACTTAAAAATAAAAATTAAACCGCGATAAAATCCGAAAAATTAGTTTTATTTCATGTTAAAAAAAAAATTTTAAAAACATAATTTTATAGCGAAAACACGACGGATATATCTTACTTTAATATTAGCCCTGTTAAGAAACTGTCCCACCGTTGGGCACGGGCCTCCTCTCAAACTAAGAGGGCTTAGGCCATAGTCCACCACGCTGGCCCAGTGCGAGTTGGCGACCTTCACACACGTTTGAGAAACTCTCAGGTTCCCTCACAATGTTTTCCTTCACCGTTAAAGCAAGGTATAGTTAATTTTTAACGCACAAGCTTACGAATAGACATAGGTGCGTGCCTGGGTTTGAACTCGAGACCTCTGACTTTGCAGTCCAACGATCTAACCACTAGGCCGAGGCAGACTCAGAAAGTGGTAGCGCGATGAATTCGACGCGTATCAAATAGAATCGCCACTATTAACAGGGGGAGATCGTTGGAAGAAAGAAGGAGAGAACTTTTCCATGCTAAAAAAAAGTTGCGGAGTTCCTAGGGCCTCCTTCTGGCTCCATCATCACACTCTGGTCACCATCATGTTCTATGGTAATCGTCAAAATTTAAAGAGCTCAAACACAACAGGATTATATTATGTGGTTATCGTGTTCTAATGGCTTCCACCCAGCTCCATCATCAGAAGAGCTCTATAGTGCCATATTATTGCATTGAACTATGAGAGTGAAGGAAGCCAGAGAGGTATGTAAAGAAAGAACCAGTTGGAACTTGTACTTTCTGCCTACCCCGTAAGGGAACTGACGTGATGATATAGTGGTAATAGTATTATTGCATTTTCACTGACAGAGCTCTCTCTTCCTCTGCTGCTGATAGTTCGTCTCATACACGATCGCCGGTTACGGAGACTCTTGACTTGTCCTTCAGATAAGACACGGTCTATTTGGTCATGGTAAGACAGGTCTTCCCCGGTACCTAAACCCTTCCACTTTCGAATTGTATATCTGTTTTGACATTCCCGACATTCCCATATTTTAACCCTTTACCAAATTTCATCTAAATCCATTCACCCATGATACCACACTTTTCGACTAAGTATTCGAATCTCGGATCTTGTAAATGCCACGCACACTATTTGCCACTTTGCACAAATAATCTCATAACAAATTTCTAGAATTGATCTTGAATTAAATCAAATTAGCAAATACATGAATCTGACTCACTAAACACCAATAAATGAATATATCAACAAAGATTAGGAAGAAAACAATAAAAAATATATTTATAAATTCAAATGCGACTCTGTTTACCCGATATTTATGTAAACGATGTAATTAATTTCAATTTCAACTCATTACGACTAACGGTGTATCGATTTGCATATTGTTAAATCGATTCAATTCTCGATTCGTTTAGATGATAGTGTTGCGCACCTGTTTAGCAATGTTTTCCGAAGCGTGAGGAATCGATCAGTCAAGGCGAGCCAGCCTGAACGACCCTACTTTCCATAGACAAGGTCAATCAAACTGCGGTTTCTCCAAAATACTTATAATTAACTGTATTTTTTTAAAAATAAATCATCTCAACGGTTTAATTACAATTTACAGAGGTCACGTGACTCGTATACGAGCGGGACAACGCGCTAAATTTGGTAAAAAAAAACTAAAATCGACTAATTATTCACCTATTTCTTATCTATAATAATTATACTTTTATAAAAGTAGCTAGCGACGGTCGCGTCTCTATATAAAAAAAATATACATCTCAAATTAAACTAAGCATTGCGTAGGATAAGATTTACTAAATAGTCGAAGCAAGGTCGTACTTGCTTCATCAATTTCTACCAAATTTGACGCGACATCCCGACCCGAACAAATGCTCTACGAGTCACCACAATACAATAAAAAAGCGAAATAATTGTGCCGTTACACAGCTAGCAACGTAACGTACCTCTGCTTGATAAAAAAATAAATAAAAATAAAACGCATGAGAGCCGCGAAAGTGATTACGCAAACTCGATTTATCTATCTATACAATTATCATCACAAAAAAACCTTAACAATAAAATTATAGACTTAAAAATGAGAGTTAACATGATGGCGCGACTGACTTAAAGATAAATGACTTAATTATACAAAAAAAAATATGTGAAAAAAATTACGTTTAATAGCCATAGCGCGTCGGGGCGCCGAGTCAGGCGGAGTAAAAGAGCGACCACTTTCGGGATTGTTCTTACATTTTAGAATGTGTATTATGTAATTTACGTTCTTATAACTGTTCTCGCTCTGTTATTCCGCTTCTGAGCTGAAATTACACCGCATGTAACACGTGTTATTAGACCGTACAGTTATTACATTCGCAGATCGGTCGTTTGCAGTGCATTCCCGTCTTTATTTATCGATGAGTCTACAATCAGAGATGTCGATTTTGCGTATATGATTTGTGCAACAACTCGAACACCGTTGAAAACCCGACCGCGACGCGCGCGCTTCCCCGCAAATAAATTACGTGTTCCATAAATAAATTACAAATTATTAATAATAATAAAAACATTAAAAACACAGCGTTTCGTGTCTTACGAACTAGGTATGATCACATTCGTACAGAAGGTAACTCAGTTCTTAACAAGGAATACTCGTAGACGACGGAGCGTAACACACGCGAAACGCTTCCTACGAGATTAATAAAGCCAGCGGGCAGAACGTGAAAGGCGGTTATCCAATGTTAGAAAGGTGTCACGGTGTGTGATCGCTTTCTAACGTGAATACAGCGCGAGGTCCGAAATTCTGCGCTGGCGAGCCGCCGCGTGGAAGCCGCGGGTGCCGTCCGGAACTATGGGAGTTCTAGGCTCGAATCTGGGAGCGCAGGATAGTCTCCTACCCCCGCATTCTGTACCAGACAGCGAACAGCCCGATAGCCTCCTCGCTAGCCATCCTTCCGCGCTACTCGCGCTGCCCGTACTCGCTTGTGATGCTCTCCTCGAGTTGCAGTAAAAGGAAACTCCGGAATCCGAACTGTGTGAACAAGTTGACGGCCGCCGCGGCACCCAAGTCTGTATTTCAGGCGAGCGAGGTGCAAAGAAACCGCTGGAATTTCTCCTATGGAATGGTGTGCTGTATCTATAGTCGTACTCGGCCTCAGAACCACTGCAGCATGAGGAATACTCGCACTCATGACGGCGTGCTGGAGGCCGGCGGATCGGAGCTTTCCTCTTCGGTTCCCGGGGCACGCCGTTCAACTCATACACTTTCATACCCTCGTCATCCTGATTCTGCAGCCGCAACGCCTCCCTCGCGGACTCCGACTCGGTAAACTCAACTAACGCACACACACAGTTAACCAAACTCGGATTCTTGTTGAGGAACTGGCGAACGTCAGCCGGCACAGGATTCCCTGGCCTCAGCACCCGAACCAACGCGATTTCCCCACAGCTAGCAAACAACCTTGACACATTTTCAACGGATGGACGGTCAATTGGCATTTTTACAGCCACGACGGTCCTGGAAGGTGTCGTTTCATCGTACGGTGGCAATGGATCGATTCTGCGCAACTTAGTTCCCAATTCGTTGATCTCTAGTTTCGTCGAACGCTTCAGAGCCTCTGCGACCACTCTCCAGTCCTTAGTCAGGTGTTTGACGCGCTTGAAACTGGATATCAGCTTGAGGGAGACGTACCCCTCTTTATTTCTGCGGACGTGTTTGAGGAGGAAGGCGTCCTTAGTGATGTTCGCGTCCGAGAAGTAGAACTCGACCTGTGAGACGATTCTGTGGGCCAGCTCGTCATCGGGCGGCGTGTACGGCGGCTCTTGGGCCTCGGCGGCCACCTCGCATCCTGAATCCTTGCCGCCGCCAGATCCGGCCTCTGAAGCTGTGTCGGAAAGGTCTGCGTGGTCGTCGGTGGAGGGACGGCGGTCGGTGGCGATGCCTTCGTCGGGCTCGGGCACGTGGTTAGGAGGGGTGTCCTCCATTTTCGCGACGCGTACGGACTCTATTGCATTACAGGGGCGCGTGGATCGCTCGGTAGCGCGGAGCGAACTGCGGGCGCGCGGCGACGCGTCGCCTCTTTTATAATATCGGGGGGATGTGCGAGTAAAAGGCAAAGGTATTCGGAACTGATACGAGATGACATTGCAGACTGTGCGACGGCACGTTAATGTGTGCGCTAATGAGTATTGTCTATGGAAAGAGGTTGTTCTATATTGGGCTTATGAGCATAATCTCACGCTATGTGTCTGGGTGCGTCGCACGCAACAGTATTGTTATGTGTTATGGCATTAATTTTATACTCATTTCTGTTATACTCAGTGTGGATGACAGTATCGGATTCGGAAAGGAAAAAAGAGACGACTTGGTTTATCGTGATTGCAATATCCACAGAATTTTTAATTCGGTGAGCTCTACAATCGTATTATTGTTACAATTAACCTATATTGAAAAATACCAACAAATTATAAATTTTATTAGGTATTTTACTCGAAAATCAAACAATTATAGCTACCTATGTACATTCTTTATACCCTAAAATTAGAGAAACATGAATATTACTAGTGCCTTCCACACTAGAAAACAATCTGTCTAATGGAGACATACATACAAATAAGATCAGTTATAAAAAAATCACCGTCAATAATATAGATTCTTCAAATGAGGGTGACAGAGGTACAACTGTTGACCTCCAAATCGCCGTATTGTTAGGTCCCAACATAAGAGGGAAATCGAACACAATTCTAGACCCTTCAAATGTACTGAATATTTTTGATAAAAAAGTGGTAACACTTTTACCATACGAACCCTGACCTTCGTAATCGCAATTCTGCTGAGAATTTTTTCATATTTTTATTTTTTGACGGACGATTTAGCGCAGTGGTTAAGCCGGTCCGCCCACTGTGTTTAATAGTCGCGGGTTCGATACCCGCAGGGGACAAATCTCTCTCATAGATATGTCACGTGCGGGAGCACAAAGATTTGTGTGATCCACAGTTCCGGTCTGGCTAATTGTGTATGTGAATTTTCATGTAAATTTGTAAATGCACCCACGACACAGGAATAAACCCTAGAGCGGGGCTACGTCTTTAAAAAAAAATCTTTTCATAAAGAACCTCAATAACACTATTCCGATCAAGAACCCGAACCCAGAACCTTACGATCGCCAGCCGTACCATGCATCACTAAGCCAACGAGGCAGTAAAAACTTCATCAATAAAACCATACACAAGAATTCGCATATCGTTATAAATTTTATGTGATTAATTTATTGAACTTAAATTGTTGATATCGCACAAGGCCTTTGCAATTAAGTTCAGTTTGTTAACTGTTTTCATAATTAACAGTTATATTTAATTTTATTAATTAAATATTTTGTATTAAGTATTCGAGCGTGTATGAGACGAATTATGAGAGTGGAGGACGCCAGAGAGGTATGTAAGGAAAGAACCTGTTGGAACTCTGAACTCTAGAGCTGGAGCAAGTGAATGAGTCTGTATATCTTGGATGCGCATTCAGTAAGGATGGGAAATACACCGCTGACATAAAGATAAGAGTGAGTGCAGGGAACAGAGTGAATGGCGCGATGGGAAAGCTACTTGGGAGCCGTCACTTAAGCCAAGAGGCGCAGCTGGCCATACATAATGGAGTGCTTGTCCCAACGCTGTTATATGGTAGCGAGAGCTGGATATGTAAGAAGAAGAATGAAAGTAGGATAAATGCGGTGGAAATGCGAGCTCTGCGGAAGATGTGCGGAGCGAAGCTGACCGACCTTATTCGCAACAGCGTAGTAAGAAAGCGAATAGGTATGAATGATAGTATCGGTGTAAAGATGAGAAAGGGTATGCTCCGTTGGTTCGGGCATATAGAAAGAATGTCCGACGAAAGAATGACAAAACTGATATACAATGCGAAAGTGGAAGGATGTAGGTACCATGACCAAATAGACCGGGTCTTATCTGAAGGACAAGTCAGGAGTCTCCGTAACCGGCGAGCGTGTATGAGACGAACTATGAGAGTAGAGGAAGCCAGAGACGTATGTAAGGAAAGAACCTGTTGGAACTCTGTACTCTCTGCCTACTCCGGAAGGGAACTGGCGTGATGATATAGATAGATAGATAAACTAAATATATGCGCAGTAACTTTCCCTTTCTGGGCAAGACCCACATCATCTGCATAATCTTGCATTGTAAAATAAATTTTACAATACTTATAAACTCTTACAATAACGTTACCGTAACAGCGATTGTGTTAATCTAAACCAATCTTGAAAACCACTGGACCGAATTTGATAATTCTTTTACGATTACGTCGTTGCACAGATATTACGGCCATAAGGTGTTTTTATAACTTGATTAAGTGAATAATATCTTTATTAGTTATCTATGCATTATTTGTTCCACAAACAGACTTGTACTAACATAATAAAATTCTAAACGGATTTAAATAGATGAAATTCAGTTCATGGTAGCAAGAGCTGAGTATGTAAGAAGAAGAATGAAAGTAGGATAATTGCGATCGAAATGCGAGCTCTGCGGAAGATGTGCGAGTCAAGCTGACCGACCGTATTCAAAACAGCGTAGTATGAAAGCGAGCAGGTATGAAAGATATCGGTGTAAAACTGAGAAAGGTTGGTCCGTTGAGGCCCTGTTGGTTCGGGCATATAGAAAAAATGTAAGCAGGAAGAACGACAAAACAGATATACAATGTGAAAGTGGAGGGATGAAGGTACCGGGAAAGACCTAGACTATCTTACCATGACCAAATAGACCGAGTCCTACCTGAAGGACAAGTTAAGAGTCTCCGTAACTTGCGAGCGTGTATGAGATGAACTATGAGATTGGAGGAAGCCAGAGAGGTATGTAGGAAAAGAACCTGTTGGAACTCTGTACTCTGTGCTTACCCCGCAAGGAATCTGGCTTGATGATATAGATAGATAGAAATTCAGTACAAATGTAGATTAAGCGGCAAACAACATATATAAAAAAATGCGCGTAGAAATATGTTGGAACCAAAGATGGGCAAAAGACGATTTGGCGCAGTGCTTAAGCCGCTCCGCCCGCTGGGTCGAATAGTCACAGGTTCTATTCCCGCACGGGACAAATCTTTGTGTGACCTACAATTATTTGTCCCGGCCTGGGTATTTGTGTATGTGAATTTCATGTTTGTAAATGCACTTACGACACAGGAATAAATCCTAGTGTGGGGCTACGATAAAAAAAGACTTCATTATCAGCCGAAACCCATCCAATCTAGGACAAAGGCTTCCCAAAGTTGCCACAACACGACCGGCTTCTGTGCTGTACGCATCTGTTACCCGTGACCTTTACCAGGTTATCGGCCCACTTTTGAGGGGCCTGCCCACTCCTCGTTGATTTATTGTACCTACTCTCCAATAAGAGCAGCTTGTATCGCGTCTGTGGTACTGCGATGTTCGTAGCAATCTCCAAGGTTAAGCACCGTTCGTCCCCGAGCTCCGGAAGGGACGGTAAGCTATCGCTCCCGGTTACCATTTCATGTGGTTAAGCTTAATTGGAAGTGCAATGATGAAACTGAATCATTTATGGACATAATATCTTAAACATAATATTATAGTTTTAATACACAAGGTATGGTTAAAAGTTTTGCTTAATAAGAACATGTGAACGTTACTCATCTGTATAATAATATAAACAACATCCTAAAACATATTATATAGGTACACATTTATCCCACTTACTTACTTTATACTGTATAAGTTGTCGTTTTGTTATTTTATACTTAAAGTAACTTACCTACCGTTTTAATTTCTTTTGTTAATTAAGAAATTATTACAATTACTTCAGTTTTGTACAAAACTTGATCTCAATTTATCTTTAAGCAGAAGAGCGGGGCCTCCTAACACAGGCATTGATGTGCTTAAAAGGAGAGCTCCATTTGTTAATTTAAGTAGATTAAGTGCAGATAAAGAAAATAAACTACACACTAAAAACTATTTTTATTTATTTTATTTTAATGAGTTCTAACAGCAGGTTGCCACTAACCTGCTTCCACGAATCCGCACTGGGTCTGCGTGGTGGAGTATGTCCTTATCTCTCTCACTTCGATTTGAGAAAGAAGGCCTTTGCCCGCATTAGAACTAACTAAAATAATTTAAGTTGATTTATTGTTGTACTTTTCAATTGATAAAATCACGAAGTTACTTCGTGGATTAAATCTTTATTTCCCGAAACGCAAAGATAAATTACTTAATTAGATATGCCATTTTAATATTTATTTGCTTACAGCATTATTTACCTAATTCACGCCAATAAAAACATCAAGGAAATAAACAGTTTTTAAGATAACAGAACAAGTTTTGGAGGCTCATCAACATAACATGGGCAGAGGGCTCGGAAATAAAAATATGTTAAATAAAATATGTGGACACGGATATCTGTACATGATGTTTTGGGTCTGGACCTCTTTGGGGTTAACGCCGTGACGATTTGCATTTAATACAACTTTATAAATTTGTTTTAACTTAAACAAGCGAAAACATAGGGAAACACAACGAAATTATCTTGATTAGTTGAGGAGTTCCAAAAGCCTCCATTCGGCTTCATTATCAGACCCTGGATACCACCTAGAGATATAGTGCTTAGACAAATCCTTGGAGTTCAAACAAGAGCCGCTCATGTTTTGTAATTGATATGATCCTATGGCCAACTTCCAGCTCCACCAGCAGACCATTCATGGTGCCATATTATTGCATGGCCACCGAAGTTTCATAATATAATAATAATAATATAATATCAGCCTATACTGCCCACTGCTGGGCAAAGGCCTTCTCTCACAAATCGAGGTGAGACAGGTCATACTCCACCACGCGGACCCAGTGCGGATTGGTAGAGGCAGGTTTGTGGCCACCTGCTGTTCATACGTATGCTAATTTCAGCTCAATCGGATACCTGCGTTTGAAAATTGTATCACAAGATTTGAACCGGAAAGGCAGGCATGTGAACAGTGCAAGTTAATAAACGCTTGTAAAAATAAAAATATCATTACTTAAAAAATAACAACACAATAAAAGATAAATAAAATAAAAGGAACGAAGAAATTAAGATCATCATCCGAAGAACAAAAGTCTGTGCCTACCTAAAAATAACCTAAGGTGACTACGTGCGTCACAAAAATGGTCCTAACTCGTCCGTGCTGGCTGAATTAATAAATCAACTTATTCTGCCCTATTGCTGCGCAAAAACCTCTCATAAATCTTGGTAAGAGCGACTATGTCATACTCCACTATCCGGACCCAGTATAAATTGGTGGAGGCAGGTTTGTGGTCACCTGCCGGCTTGGTTTAACGACTACCACATGATATGGTAAGTGGGACCAATTCCGCAGTACGGAGTCGCTCTAAATGGAACTGCCAAAAACAGTTATCCATTTCAGACTGACCGAACCAACCGCTGCTTACCCTAACGACTGTTGCTATGTTACAGTCATATGGAACGTCATCGATTTTCGGCGACGTATAGTGTTTCACCGTAATAAGATTACTTGCAGTCGCCTCATTTTGTAAGTGGCTAATTGGATCGCCAGCCCGACGGTTATCCCACCCCCTATGTTTGAGGTTTTAGTCTGTTGCTTGCACATTACGGGGTGGGTATTAAAAACTTGAATCGTAAACGAAGGGATTTGCAGAAGGACTAAAGTCACTGACATAGCTCTCTGAATTGCTAAACTTGAGTGGCAGTGGGCGGGGCACATCGTTCGTAGATCTGACGGCTGTTGGGGCAGAAAGGTTCTCGAGTGGCGACCACAAACCAGAAACGCGGAGTGGGCAGACCCCCTACATGATGGAAAGATAACCAAAATCTAAATCAAAAGTTTTTGTCGACTTTGGTTTATGAATAGTCAAAAAGAGAGAATTATTCATTACTTAAGACTCTACCACCCGTTCGGAAAGTCATTCCTGTGGCGAAGAAGGGCAAGAAACTCAACGGTTACTCTTTTAAAAATGAGACTTTTACAATTCTTTTTGTATACATTGCATTCATGGGGTATGGGAAAACAGTGCAGAATAAGCTTAATAGATGTGCTTAAGTATAGATTAAATAAAGTTAAAAGTGCTGGTAAAGATCGCCGATATAAAGTGGATTCGTACAGCAGAAAGCCAGTAGTTGTGGCCGTCCACAACTACTGGCTTTCTGCTGTACGAATCCACTTTGATATCAAAGACGGCTTTGGAGAGGCATTTGTCCAACAGTGGACGTGTTTCGGCTGAAGACAGATGGGTATTACAAATACCTGTGGAATTCTATACACTAGGCTTGTTTTCAGACTTCCATAATTTAATTATCAACACTTTCATGCCCATTATTTCGGTATACTAAGAAAATTACAGTACTGACAACACGAAGGAATTTTAAATATTGCTGCATACTTTAAACCTTATTCACAGATGTCGCGGTAAAGAGACTAACATTTATTTTGATATTCGATTCGCCCCGGCTTCGGACGGGTGAACACATAAACTTTCTTTCCATTGCTGAAAACCGTATGTAACGAGCTGTCTGGAAAAACCCCTGGTGTGATGATATAGTGAAATAGAGGATATTAAAAATCATAAATGGGTTTTTGAAACCTTATATAGGCTGTTACAGTACGGCAACGGATGGCACAAATAACTTTAGAAAAAAGGGAAACTGACTTCAAATAGCAAAAAATAGATATATAAAGTCGGTGCCGATGCGTGCAGTCGGTTATTTGACACCGACTTCAAATATTTATTTTTTGCAGTTGATCAAATTAATTGAAATGAGTCCGATAGTCCCCTAGGTAGTTATAATGGCGACAGTAAAGTATCGCAGGAGTGGAAGGATGTAGGTACCGGAGAAGACATAGACTATCTTACCATGACCAAATAGACCGAGTCTTATCTGAAGGACAAGTCAAGAGTCTCTGTAACTGGCGAGCGTGTATGAGACGAACTATGAGAGTGGAGGAAGCCAGAGAGGTCTGTAAGGAAAGAACCTGTTGGAACTCTGTACTCTCTGCCTACCCCGCAAGCGATCTGGCGTGATGATATAGATAGATAGATAGAGATAGACCTACTCGCAGTTTCGTATGTGGTTTTGCTCGCCGCGAGAAACATATCTTTATACTTTATAGGACCCTCTTATATTTATTTTATTACAAGAGTATATTTTGTATGGGACTGCAAATGTATAACCATAAAAAAAACACCGTCACATCTATATTCCCTAAACGGGGGTATTAGAGGTGTACTGAGTACACCCACGTTTCGCCGACGATGTTAGGCCCCATGTAATAGGGGGCGAGCCTATTGCCATATACCGGGCACAATTCCAGACTCCGGACTTATACTGGGGATTTTTCGTTAGAAAAACTACATTTATCCGACCTGGGATTTGAACCCAGGACCTCGTGATCACAAAGCGTTGTGCTTTGCCACTAGACCAACGAGGCAGTCAAACCATCTACCAACTAGTATTTATTTATTCTTTATGCACATATGTGTGTACAAAGGCGGACTTAATGCCTGAGGCATTTTCTCCCAGTCTACCTTAGGGTGGTGTGGAAACATGTGTGGTAGGTGCGAAAATACGAGGCTAAAAATTGTAAGAAAATAAATATAAAATAAAATAATAATAATACTATATATAATATAGTATTATTATTACACTAATAATAATGTTATACATATAAACATATATATATATATATATATGTATATATATATATATATATATATATATATATATATATATATATATATATATATATATATACATATATATATATGCCCACTGCGTCTAATAGTCGCGGGTTCGAATCCCGCACGGGACAAATTTTTGTGTGATCCACAATTATTTGTTCCGGTCTGGGTATTTTTGTATGTGAATTTTCATGTCTGTAAACGCACCCACGACACAGGAATAAATCGTAGTGTGGGGCTACGTTTAAAAAAAAAAAAAAAAAACTATCATTGAGAGGATTCTGCCAACATATAGTATATTGCAAATCACAAGTTATGAGCTATTTAAAACCAGATCAAAATGCTTATTTTTAGACAAGGCTTAGGTACTATAGTGTCGCCAAATATTTAGTAGATAACTTGGACCACAATTCATCAGTTATTGACAATAATGTCAAAACTAATGACAATTATAAATTTTTTGTTCATAAATTGACATAACAAATTTTATACTTTGACTAAAAATTAATTTAAATCAATATGTTTAAATAATGATGGTTCAATGTAATTTAATTACATTAAGATACTATATTTATGTGTTTGCATGCCTAACATCAAATTATGGCTTCACAACTTTAATATGTAACATCTATAACACTCTTCGAAAGCGCATCGCTTTGTAATCAGACCTGGGTTCAAATCCTAGGTCGAACAAGTGAAGTTTTTCTAACGAAAACTTCCCAGTACGAGTCCGGAGTCTGGAATTGCACCCGGTATATGGCAAAAGGTTCGCCCCCTATTACATGGGGCCTAACATCGTCGGCAAAACGTGGGTGTACTCAATAGACCTCTGCCACCCCCGCTTGTAGAATATAGGCATGACGGTCTTCATTCGGTACGGCAAGTCAAGAGTCTCCGTAACCGGCGTAGGAAACCATAGAGGTATGTAAGGAAAGAACCTGTTGGAACTCTGTACTCTCTGCCTACCCCTCGAGGGAGCTGGCATGATGATATAGATAGATAGAGATAGACGGTCTTTATTTATTTTTTATCTTATTCTGACGGACGGTGTAACACCCATATTCTCAAATAAATGATTTAAACACGTGTTTTTTATAACTATTATTGTAACATCGAGAACTTTGTTCTCAGTCACTTACAGACTTTACATAAAAACGCTAAAATATTGCTATGAAGACCATAAATTGCCCAAATGACGCACCAGCGATAGCCATTAATTATCTTCGCTTAAAAACATGAAATTTCCAAAAAATAACAACTTCGACAGTACATTGTGTAACCAGGTAATTAGATTATCCATCGGATCGTTATCCAACCACAGTGTTGCCAGTAAAGATAATTAACAGGCATAACATTACATAAGTCTTACCTACACTACAATGTTTTTTTATAAATAATAATTTTGTTTATTCTAAAGAACACACGGATTTGTTGGCAAATCGTACAGGAAGTTGTTTTGGGTTTATCTCGTATTATGCTTTTTTATGACAATTGTTTACAATAATAAGTATTTTAATAGGTAGGTAAATAGTCCGATTTTTATTTAAAAAACAATGTATTTAAATTTACCCAAGGCTACTTAACAAGGAATGGTATTTTGAGGCGCAAGTATTTTTTTTTAAACGTAACGCCACAATAGGATTTATTCCTGTGTCGTGGGTGCGTTTACAAACATGAAAATTCACATACACAAATACCCAGACCGGAACAAATAATTGTGGATCTCACAAAGATTTGTCCCGTGCGGGACTCGAACCCGCGACTATTAGACGCAGTGGGCAGAGCGGCATAAGCTCTTAACCACTGCGCTAAATCGTCCGTCGTATATATAATCAGTTTAATCAAACAGTTAATATTAATTGTTTTAAAACCTCTGTTAGGAAGAGATATATAATATAATATTAGCCCTGTTAAGAAACTGTCCCACCGTTGGGCACTAGCTTCCTTTTAAACTGAGAGGGCTAAGGCCATAGTCCACCACGCTGGCCCAGTGCGGGTTGGCGAACTTCACACACCTTCGAGAAACTCTTAGACATGTATGTAAGTTTCGTCACGATGCTTTCCTCCACCGTTAAAACATGTTATAGTTATGTTTAATACATGCTAAAAGGGTTGCGTGCCTGGGTTTGCACCCGAGGCCCCTGGAGGAGGACAGGAAGAGATATTAGATTTTAATTGTTTTATTTCAGCAGATTGGTATATCTTGAAGCCACCCGACCAAAAGACATTTTAAAGGATACGAAGCCCAACATTTGGAAATGACGTAGCCGTTAACAAGCATGAAATTCACATACAGAAACACCTAGACTGGAGGAAACATTTGTGGGTCACACAAAAATTGTCATCAAGTGAGCGGAGGGAGAGGTTTAAAGGTCTCATCCGACTTATACAATACCGCTCCAACACCACTCTCGCACAGCTAAGCCAAACGGGGAAGCCACTATCCGCTGTCCACGCACCGACAGCTGGCAGTCGACTAGCTGTCTCCGCGGTTACCGCTAGCAGATGACTAGACTGTCCACTTGCCGACCGCTTACGGTTTTCGTGGCAGCCACAGTCTAAGTGCTTCAAGCAAGCAGTCTGCGTGCGTAAATCGCGTGGGCCGCCCGCTTGAAGCGGGCGGGCCACCTGCTTGAAGCGCGCGGTAAGCGTGGCTTCAACTATCGAGTGTTACGATGGTGTAAAGCTCGCTTACAGCTCGCCGTTTGCTAATTTGTGATATCAATGTAGATTATGTCTACAGAGGACGCCCTGTAGCTCAAATTTCTATTAACAATATTCTGCTGTGTAGGAGCGGTGTTGTATAATGTATAAGTCGGCTGCAACCTTAAGCCCTAACTATAACACCCAGACGTTATTATAATACAAGTTTATTTCCTACTAGTTTCTGCTCGCGACTTCGTTGACTTTGGACAGGAAGACTATCTGTGGACCCAATTTCATACGAATCCATTCAATCGTTTATGCGCAACTTTTTTTTAATATTTATATATTATTAAAACGTAGCTTCACTGTGAGTGCGTTTACAAAAATAAAAATTCACATATACAGATACCCAGACGGGAACAAATAATTGTGGATGACACAAATATTTGTCCCGTGCGGGAATCGAACCCGCGACAATTAGACACAGTGGGCGGAGCAGCTTAAGCTCCTAACCACTGCGCTAAATCGTCAAAATAAGACATCTAAACATCCAAACATACAAAATTTCACATTTATAATAATAGTCGGATCTGGTATTTATACGTAATTTAAAATGTATTGTAAATTTGAAAGTAACTTATTATAGGCCTATAATTCACCAAAGCTTTCAAATAAGTGACTTTTGCCTCAACAAAAGAAATTAATTTAAAAAGCAAATTAACTTCCACAATATCGAACATGGCGACAAAATTATCTGTTATCTAATATGAATGGCTTAATTCTAATGTTACGAAAAAATTCGTTACGATAAGGGCTTTTAAAATAAACAAAGGAGGAGCAGAGGTGGACTATGTACGCCTACGTATTGCCGACGTTGTTAGAGCCCAGTATAACAATAGAGGACAAGTTTATTGTTATTATAATGAAGACAATTTTGAGACTTCGAACGGCCACTGAGAATCTTTCGATTGAAACCCCACACTTCGTCCACATCTATTTTGTGTGTGTGTGTGTGTGTGTGTGTGTGTGTGTGTGTGTGTGTGTGTGTGTGTGTGTGTGTGTGTGTGTGCGTGTGTGTGTGTGTGGGTGAATGATCTACGCTGTTGGACAAGAGGGCGAGCGTGCAACCACTGCGCTCGAGCCAGAAGGACAAGGGGGCAACTAGCTTAAGGGCGCCTCAAGGAGGAACGGCCTGGGCTTGGGCAGTCGCTATGAGGAGGGCGTATACTCGTGGGCGTATACCGACCTCGCCGGCGAGGTCGGTATCTAATCCTGTGAGCGGTATATGTATCTGACAGAATGGAAGTAAGAGTCGGTGAGAACATGCCGCCGACGGCGGTAGCGGCTGATAGAAGGAGAGTTAGGTTGGTAGACGGCGGCGGCTACGATTAGCGGATTTCTATGATTGGACGCGTTCGCAAAATATCGCGTTGTCGTCTTTTTAATAAAGGCACGAATAGGTTTGGGACCGAGATCGGAATGGAGATCGACATTCCTTTGAACCATGGGGCTTCGACGGCTTTGCGGAGGAAACGAGACTGAACCGTTTAGAGTCTATCGATGTTAGTGATCCACATCTATACTAACGTTTGTTAGTAGTTGTCGGTGAATTTTGTATACTATGCTATTTGTACACCCTTATAAATCCCACGGGCGCGATTGCAAAGTCGAACCACCAGGACATTTTATAGGCAAACGTGGTTCGATTGATCAAGAAATACGAACTTCTGAATTCTTTTCCATGATCGTACTATTCGAATAAATGTCGAGGCAAAAGTATACAAGGTGTAACGTAATTAACGTAAGACCTAAAAGTAGTTTTTTTTTAAATCAGCAACTAAATCGATTCCAAATACTTTTAAAGTAGCTTTTTACTCAGTTAATGACAACCCGCTCCAAGAAGTGGACACTATTAGAGACCTTGGTATCCTGATAGATAGTAGATTAAATTTTAGAAATCACTATGACCTAATTATAAGTAAGGCATCAAAATTGTCAGGGTTCATTGTCAGAGAAATGAAAATCTTTAAAGAACCGTTCCTAACTATTTTAATTTATAACAGCATTATACGAAGTATTCTAGAATACTGTAGCACAGTGTGGAGTCCGTCATACCAGGTGCACTCCGATAGAATAGAGCGAGTCCAAAAAAGGTTCCTATATAACTTATGCTATTCAGACAACAAATGCCGTATTTTGAATTCCTATAACTCCAGACTGAGTCACTATAAAATGAAATCGTTGAGCGCACGTAGAAAATCTCTAGACGTTATGTTTCTGTTCAAGATAATTAATGGCTTAATAGATTCACCTGGGCTTTTAGAGAAAGTGCATATTTGTATTCCGCGTACTGGCAGCCGCTTAATTAATCGGAAAACTTTTATTATGCCTCACAGTCGCACAAATATTGGTCTTTTTTCGCCCATATCTCGTATGCTTTCGCTTGCCAACTCCATTCGCGGCGAAATGGACGTCTTTGCTGGTTCTGTAGCCTCAGTAAAGTCTAAAATCAGTGTCTTGATTTGTTTATAGCAGATTATAGTAGTTTACACTAGACCCACTTAATTTTTGTCTTGCTTAAAATATGCATGCTGGATTCACATCTAGTAGATGTCAATCGGACCTAATGTATTATACTCTGTAATATTGCATGAGAGATTGTACATCAGTTTTGTGAATTATAATAAAAAAAAAAAAAAAAAAAGTATGTTATTATTTTAATTATCAAAAATTGCTGTTATTCGTTCAGTTCGCTGTATTAAACAAAATTTAATCTTTATTCAAAGCAATATGGCTATTTCAAATGCATTTCTAAAATGTATTTTTCAATTTGCACACATACACGTGCAAGTTTCATTGTTAATTGGGGTATAAAAGTGCGTAAAAAAGGGGTAAAAAATTTAAATATGGTAAATCGGTTTTTGTATTGAATTTGTGAAGCAATGATCTAATCGGGGTGTCTAAGCTCTTGCGTTATTTATGATACACCTTATATATTTAATTACATTTAAGTTTCCGCCCTTCAAGGGACACGTAAGTACCTAAAGCTGACATAATTTGGCTGCCCAAATAACTAGGTTACATCATCGATTAGTACGGCTTCCTGTTACCGCCTGTATTGATTTATCGAACTTACCGCAGAGCTATTAAATATATAATACTTCCTCAACGTAATCGCTGTTTTTGAAATCCTAACGTGTTTTGTTACATAATAATTGTTAAACGGTATTTAATTGATGTAATAAATACCTACGGTAGTACTATACTAAATTGTTGTCATTCTAGTAATAATATAGTTTACTCCATCTAAAGGAAATTAATTCAAAATTTGAATTTTATTAGTGCTGTCTTGGTTAGTCGAGATGACACACACTGAATGTAGACACCAACACTATATTTTTAACTCTTTAATTATCAAACTGCAAACAAGCAGTGATAGCCTAGTGGTTAGACCATTGGACTGCAAAGTCAGAGGTCTCGGCTTCAAACCCAGGCACGCACCTCTGTCTTTTCGGAAGCATGTGCGTATTAAAAATTAATGATCACTTGTTTTAACGGTGAAGGGAAACATCGTGAGGAAACCCGCGTGCCTAAGAGTTCTTTGAAGGTGTGTTAAGTTCGCCAACCTGCACTGGGCCAGCGTGGTGGACTATGGCCTAAAGCCTCTCAGTTTGAAGGGAGGCCCGTGCCCAACGATGGGACAGTTTCTTAACAGGACTAATATTATTATTATATTATCAAACCTAACCTTAATATTTGTATAGGCTGTTACAAATACTGTATGCTGGTTCACCTTAACAGGTTACATTCATAGTATAAATACCTACGTGTACCCTACCCTGTACTGCGTGTTGTTTATCTAAAAGCGAGCCATAAACAAATAAAAATATTACAAAAATCGTCCCACCGTTATGTTCCAACGATACCTACATAACTGCGAATCTTCCATTGGGTGTTTGAAAATCAGAAAATCTTTCAAGAAACAAGCCAGTTTATCCGTCTTGACCTACTGCAATGTCGTTTTTGGTTTTGTGAAACCATAGTGATAATTATTATTGGCGTAGCTATGTTTTATTATGGTACACATTTCCCTATGCCACTACCAGTAGTACTATACAACATTGCATTTCAATACTACGAGTAGTAATATTGTCCATGACTCGGACCGATAGCAGCAGTAGGAGAAATCGCTCATAGTACTTTAGATAAATCGCAATTCATTAACAGGGCACATCCTTGCTCTCCACATATGCTACCTCCTATCTCTTATTCTTCTGTTGCAATGACGACTACGGCCAAAAGTACTATAACATATTACGTTCCTCTTTGATACTACAAATAGAAATATAAGAGATTACGCTTTGCTATACCATTACTAGTAGAACTACAGGGCTAATAATATTGTCCATGACTCAGTTCCATAGCACTACCAGTAGGAGAAATCGCTAGTACCTCTGCTTATAGTGCTTATGACAAATCGCTGTTCATTGATACTGCTCAGCCTCGCTCATCGCTTCATGATTCGCAATGCTGATTTGCTACGGGTATTCTTTTCTGTGGAATTAAAGCTACTCGCACCTTTTCCAATGGTACTTCCAGTAGAAGTATTTTTCTATGGTATTTTAATTATAGGACATTTCGTTTCACCATACTACTATTACTAGTATTTGGGTAATTACATTTCTCCGTAATACTACGAGTAGTTTACATATTTACTACGAGTAGTAGCATGGTTCATGTTCAGTAGAACAATTTGCCAGTACCACGGGTCGTAATGCCTATGACAAATCGCAGTTCATTGACAGTGCCCAGCCTCGCTCATCGGTTCCTGATTCGCAATGCTGATTTGCTACAGTTATTCTTTTCTATAGAAATAAAGGCTACTCCCAAAAATACCGTAGGGCGTTACGTTTTCCTATAGTACTACCAGTAGTAGTATAGAACTATGGTATTTTTAATAATAGGACATTACGTTTCAACAAACTTCTATTACTAGCACTTGGGAAATTACATTTCTCCGTAATACTCCGTAATACTACGAGTAGTAAAATGGTCATGACCAGTAGAACAAATTGCCAGTACCACGGGTCGTAATGCCTATGACAAATCGCAGTTCATTGACAGTGCCCAGCCTTGATCGTCGCTTCCTGATTCGCAATGCTGATTTGCTACAGTTTTCCTCTTCTGTGGCAATGGCGGCTACGTTTACATGTTTAAGGAAAACGCGATAAGATGCAAATCGTAAACGTTTGATTGAAAGTTATGCTTTGAAGATATCATGCCTTATAATTTGCGGGATTAGGCAAGAAGTAAGATAACGTAGACCCCTCATTCCTTTCACTTACTTCTCTATAGTGTATTATACGATTGATCTTCACTAGCTAATACCTTAGGTACCACTTATCTGGATTCCAAACTCGGACTCTGATTTCTGGTCCCATAATATAAACAGTATTAGAATCATTCCTGCCCTTGTCTTTGCCGAATTTGTTAAAAATCTGTTCAGCGGTTTGGCCGTAAAAAGGTACAGACAGATAGACGGACTGAGTTATAATAATAATATAAGCCCTGTTAAGAAACTGTCCCACCATTGGGCACGGGCTTCCTCTCAGACTGAGAGAGTTTAGGCCATAGTCCACCACGCTGGCCCAGTGCGGGTTGGCTAACTTCACACGCGTTCGAAATACTCTCAGACATGCAGGTTTCCTCACGATGCTTCACGGTTAAAGCAAGTGATAGTTAATTTTACACGCACATGCTTTCGGAAAGCCAGAGGTGCGCACCAGAGTTTGAACCCGAGACCGTTGACTTTACAGTCCAAGGGTCTAAATACTTTCTTTTTTTTCTTTTTTTACCTGGGGAAAATCCTGCGTAGGACTTCCGCGAGCCTCGGGGGAAGCTCGCGGGGCGTGTCGGATTCCTACCGACTAAAAACCCCAGGGTGGCCGACATCAGCACTTTAGAGGGGCTCCGGGATCTCCGTATGGAACGCACCGGTGCCCCTCTTGTGCCTCGCTCTGACGAGCCCGCCATCGGAGGGAGACTTGATGACATGCTCCCCCGGCACCGACGCGGTGCTCACGGCGACGTGGGCCACACCACGCCGCCGTCCTCCTCTGGGTTGCTCGTGAAGGACGCTCAGGGCCGCCGCCCCTTGCATCCGCGACCCCGAAGGCTGCCCTGCTGATGTTGTAGCAGCGGGGGGTCCCCCGCTAGATATTACAGCGGGGGAGGCGGGTTAGCCCGTATTCTTAAGCCCCGGGCTATTGGGCTGAACGATCTAAATACTAGGCAATCACGACAGACAGAGTTACTTTTGATTATCCCTAGTAATACTGAATATCATTCGTATTCTATGACGCATAACCGTCATTATTCTCGAATAGTTAGTATTCGGCGGGCGCCAATGTCGTCATGAGGTCAAGTGCCAAGATCTTGGCCGGTGCATCAAACTATTCTGTTTCGCGAACATTCCGACCTTGTTCCGAGATATATTGTTTACTTCATTGTGTAACGTTATCATTATATTAATACGTGAAGCAAAAACTTTGTACCTCTTTTTACGAAAATTGCGCGCGCGGAGGAGTATGAAATTTCCCACACTTATAGCTTATATCGAGAAGGAGTGCAGAATGCTAATATTTTTTTTAAATTATGCTTAAAAAATACATTAAAGCAATAAAAAACCATTACACACACTACCATGTATTTGACACAATACACTTCAAATTGAGAATAGATTAATATTGTTTGTGTTTAATATTATTTGTCTATAGTCTTATTGAATGTCAAACATAACCAGCAAACGACGAAAGAGTTTTTTCAAAAAACATCGGTCGAAATTCGACCGTAATCAATTTAAATTATAACTTTAAACATTATTAAGGTTCCATTGTCAAAGACTATACTTCAATAATCACAGATTTCGCCAAGGCTACACTGTTAATTTACCAATTTTTTTCAAACAAATTATATGAAATTTAAATAATAAAGAAGAAACTATGAGAGTGGAGGAAGCCAGAGAGGTATGTAAGGAAAGAACCTGTTGGAACTCTGTACTCTCTGCCCACCCCGCGAGGGAGCTGGCGTGATGATATAGATAGTTAGATAAATAATAAAAATCAAAAAATGATTGAAATAAAGAACACGTCTTTTTTAATTATTTTTTTTATTAAAACGAAAAAAAAAACAAAATGAAATTTCTGTCCATTGAACTTGACATACATATTTCGATAATTTAATTAATGATACAAAACTTCCCTGTAAACGATGTTTTTCTCTAAAACTCTTTTATCGTCTGCTGTTTATGTTTGCCATTCGGTAAGACTATAGACAAATAATATTAAAAACAAACAATATTAATCTATTCTCAATTTGAAGTGTATTGTGTCAAATACATGGCAGTGTTTGTAATGTGTTTTTATTGATTTAATGTATTTCTCGATATAAACTATAAGTGTGGGAAATTTCATACTCCTCCGTCCACGCAGTTTTCGTAAAAAGGGGTACAAAGTTTTTGCTTCACGTAGTAATATAATGATAGTATATATATTGGGTTTCATGGATTTTAATTTTTTTGCGCGGAACTCTAATTCTTTTTCTAAAATAAAACGTCTTAAATTACTCCTTATAACATCAGCTATTAGCCAGTGAAACTCCCGTCAAAATCGGTCCTGCCGTTTCGGAGATGAAGCCGAAAGAACAGAACAATAAAAATTGTTTTCTTTTTTACACGTACTACATAAACTTTCATATATGTTTAGTATGAATAGTATTATTCGACATTTATTTTGTGTACTGTGAAAAAAAAATTAACACCGTTATGCGTATATAAGCGCGTATATAGGTCTTTATTTTTTGCTAAGGTAAATAACTAATTAATGACACCTCGTGACTTTGAAATTTTGGGTCGGTTGGATAAACCATGAATAAAGTGATTTTTATCACGTCATTCATCGGGCGTGTCACGAATTCCGTCATAAGATTAGCAAAAAAAGATATAAAGGAACTCCGCTACATGCACTCATATGTTGAAGTTACGGATTGCATTATTTATGTAGCTACTTTTAGTATATGAAGCGATTAAATTAGACCATTATCCTTGTTTGAAAAATAGCTCTAAACAAAACAACAACCAACATTTATTTTTGGAAATAACCCAAAAAGATATGCCCCGGGTGAGGATCGAACTCACGACCTTAAGATTATGAGACTTACGCGCTGCCTACTGCGCTACCGAGGCCGTTGACGTGGCTATCAAAATCGTGTATTGCATTCGAAAACCAGCTGTCACTTTGATTAATGATGTATACAGATAAAAAAACATTGTTTGCTAAAGATAATAAATATCTATTTAAATGAAGGTCGCATTCAATTCGTGCACATAATCAACTTTTATTATGCTTTTTTCATTATGAGCAAAGGAAGTAGTTACTCTGATAATGGTAGATGTAGGCAAGTATAGTGTCATTAATTTAGGTACATTGTATTACTATACGAATAGAATGAATCATTTAATTTATTTAAACACAAACTCAGCACTACATAGATGCGGTACAAGGTAACGATTCTGTTTACCGAAGAAACAAAACTTAACCGCAGACAATGTAAGACCTATAAAACAAAAAAAAACGAAATGATAAAGATTATTACTATCTTAGAGAGTGAAGTAACATACAAAAAGATAAAAATGTAGTCCAATTGAGCACTTCCTCCTTTTTAGGAGTCGGTTCAAAAAGAATGGTTTACTTAATTCTTTAAGCATGTTACATAAAGATAGTAAATCTGCTATTTTTTTCATGCTTTTTAATATGTAGAGCAGTGGTTCCCAAAGTTGACTTGACCCCAACCCACCTAACAAAACTCTCCTAATTCGAGACTCACCTCTTGGTTTTCATGAAGAAAAAAGGGACATAACTATATAAATGAAGGGCTGTTCGAACAAAAAAAAAATACATTCAGTTCCAATTGAGCATTATACTTATGTAAATACTAGGAGTGCTATTTTTAATGAGAAGGATGCATTTGTTTCTTATATTTTGTCATTATAGCGTTAACATCAACTTTAATTTTACTCGCTTTTAATGTCAATGCCATAGCCGAAATCGCCCGTCCGTTAGCCGTGGCGTTCGTATCGTCCTATTTTTGAGGGCCCACCCAATATTCGCGGTGGACCCACTGGTGGGTCGCGACCCATACAATGGGAAATGCTGACGTAGAGAGAAATACGAACGTATCAGACACTTCTAATAATATAACATACTGTACATTATCTACCCTTCTACACTAATATAATAAAGAGGAAAGATTTGTATTTTTGTATGTTTGTAACGAATAAACTCAAAAACTACTAGACCGTTTTTAATGATTCCTTCACAATTAGAAAGCTACATTATCCAGAAGTAACATAGGCTATAAAACATAGACCCGGTAGGTGGCGCTGTTGTCAACCGGATACGAAGTCGCGGGAAACTGCTAGTCGTTAATATTTCAACAACTTTTACTTGTAAACCACTCAAACGTTAAGAAAGAAAACAACTTATCAACGGCTACAAGACAAAAGTATGAAAAAAACAAACAAAAAACCCGTTTTCGTAATAAACCTTTTTTATTCCCACTCATTATTGATTCGCTGACAACATATTGAAATAATATGCATATCATGTCCATAGTTAAGAGAAATTTAACGACACCTCATTTGTTTAAATCCAACAAGCCGTTTAGGCTATAGAGCGTAGCCAAGAAATAACCATACATACCTACCCTCGTACCCTCATAGTTACCGTCCCTGTCTGTACTCGTGTACAAAAGTCCGTATGGATAGTCCTTTTGTTTATGGAGAACTGATCAGCGATTGACCCCTATTTCACCAGGTGGAAAGTGACGATGGAGCCGAAGATGTGACTCGCTGACTCAGTGCTAGTATTGACTCTGAAATAAGCTGAGGAGATGGAAGCTAGACCGAGTTCCGAATCTTAACTAAAGATGTGACTCGCTAACTCAGTGGTAGCCTAGTCACTCTGAAGTAGGCTGAGGAGATGGAAGCTAAACCGAGTTTCAAAACGTAACTGAAGATGTGACTCGCTGACTCAGTAGTAGCCTAGTCATTCTGAAATAGGCTGAGGAGATGGAAGCTAGACCGAGTTTCGAATCGAAACTAAAGATGTGACTCGCTGACTCAGTGGTAGCCTAGTCACTCTGAAATAGGCTGAGGACATGGAAGCTAGACCGAGTTCCGAATCGTAACTGAAGATGTGACTCGCTGACTCAGTGGTAGCCTATTTACTCTGAAATAGGCTGAGAAGGTGGAAGCTAGACCGAGTTCCGAGTCGCTACAATCGCGCTGGACCCGCCACCTCGCAAGGAAACTCCGCGCTATATGCCGGAACACGACTAAGTCTCCTGGCGCGTGACTTTGCTGGGAGAGGATCCACTGGTGAAGGTGCTTAAATAGCACTGCCCAGGGACTACGTTTAGTCAATCGAGAAAAAATACTGCAGACACGAGTAACTTTAGTCCCCAATATAAAGTTTGTTCAAATAACTAATCAGTGATCCCATCTCTATATAGAATCCAAAAATCTATCTCTAAACAATATAAGCTTAAGCAACAGATACCAGCTACAGATACTGCGCGCACGCAGACAAATAGTTCAAAAATAGTTAGCCTAGACAATTACATAAGTTATTCTTATAATTCGGGCAGTTACGTGCGTGGAAGTCGGTTATGTGAACATTATACTTTCGATTTGTGATCGGCATTTGAAAATCTGATTTGGATTTATTAGTGCAGTTCATCAGATACTGTTTACGTTACCTAAATGAAAAAGAACATACTTATCTTTACAGACTGTGGTTTTATATCCTCGTGAAATTTAAAGGTATACTGCACTACTAATATTGTTGAAGCGAAAGTTTGGATAAGGATGGGTATATATACATTTGTTACTCTTTCACACAAAAACTACCGAATGGATCTTTATGAAATTTTGCAGTATTATAGCTTATGTCACAATAACACGTAGGCTACAATATATTACAAAATATTAAGTATTACAAATTTAACATCTTCCGCAGAGCTCGCATTTCTACCGCATTTATCCTACTTTCATTCTTCTTCTTACACCCAGCTTTCGCTACCATATAACAGCGTTGGGACAAGAACTCCGTTATGTATGGCCAGCTGCGCCTTATGGCTTAAGTGCCGGCTAAGTCTTATCTGAAGGAAAAGT
Source organism: Phalera bucephala (assembly GCA_905147815.2). NCBI lineage: Eukaryota > Metazoa > Arthropoda > Insecta > Lepidoptera > Notodontidae > Phalera > Phalera bucephala. The sequence goes on along the minus strand of LR990632.1, from coordinate 2,882,831 downwards.
CAAGAGTCTCCGTAACCGGCAAGCGTGTATGAGACGAACTATGAGAGCGGAGGAAGCCAGAGAAGTATGTACCTAAGGAAAGAACCTGTTGGAACTCTGCACTCTCTGCCTACCCGACAAGGGATCTGGCGTGATGATATAGATAGATAGATAGACAAATTAAACGCGGGCGCAGCCGCGGTAACAGCTGGTACAATTTATAAAGTAAAAAAAAAACTTCTGGGCGTGCCGAGCGAAACATAAAAAGCATCTACATACCACGTGCCACGAGTGTATTTTTTTCGACTAGGGATTATTCTTTATTTCTAATTTAGTAAATACAACAAACATAGCGTGCTTTAAGCAATGACACAAATTTTTTTATTCATGTATAAAACTCCGGTGTGCGTGTGTTCGTTAGTTTTTCCTCTTAAACCGCTTGACCTGGATGGTCCCTAGCTATAGTTGGACCCCGTAGCGCTGTTGTCGACTGTTGTTTACTACATATTATAAAACAAATTCCCCCCGCCGCGTCTGTCTGTCTGAACGCGATAAACTCAATAACTACCGAACGGGATTTCATACGGTTTTCACTAATGGACGGAGTGATTCAAGAGGAAGGTTTATTTATGTGTATCACTAAAATCAACAAGTGTGAAGTCGCGAAAAGCTGCTAGTATTTTATAAATTCCGCCAAAATACAAATCCTATATAATGTAGCCCCTCCCCTTCTGTAATACGTTTCATCAAAATGTTTTCATATAGTCGTGGACTATTATATTTTGATGAAACGTATTTTGATGAAATGTAAACATTCTTAATGTTTGTGTTCCGACTTTACTTATAAAACCTTTGAGCAAAATAATCATAAAAACTCACTATCATGAATTATGTTATATGTTGTAATGGATGAAAAATAAAAAAACTACCGATTTCTTGATACGAAAACTGTTTTAACTAAACATGTAATACTGACACAACTCAAAAATATGATTCTTTTGAATTAGAACTCTAATATGCAAACTGTAGAGCTCAATTTCTCCTGTGATTCCTTTCTAGTTAAGACCCCTTTATAGTTAAACAAATCACCATTTAATGGTAAAACAAGTTTCCTTATTACGAGATATTCGATTTTCCCAACAAAAAAAACAACATTGAGATATATTACCTATTAAATGGCTCATAAACAAACATATATAGTACGTATCACGTGAGACATATACCAACATATATATTACTATCACTAAACTCGATAACCTATACAGACTCACCTTATATCCTTTGTTTTAAGATTCAATATTAAATTCAATATAGATTATGAACAGTAAATCTATTTTGGTTTTCTGTACTATGCCATTGATGGTTAAAGGTGGTAAACGGAAGGAAATAAGGTCACATGAACACATTGCTATGTATTTTTGCGAGTGGCAGTGTCGGAAAATCCCGACGAATATTGACATTGAACATTCAGGGCTCGCACAGACAGCGCGACATATGTCAAGGATTTTGACGTCTTAACCGGGAGATAGCCGTTTTTTAATGTAAGGATAACAAGCATATTTTGGCACTTGTTTACTGCGCTTGCGTTTACTGTGTCCAGGTGGTGCATTGAGTTCGTTGAGCAATGCTGTCAATTCTTTCGAGTTAGTTACATCGTGCGTACCTTTTGAAATATTTCTCTGCAAATAAAAAAAAAAATACTTAATAGTAACCCTAATTTCACACCCTTGCACTACAGTATGACGTGCAGCAGTGACAGCCTAGTGGTTAGACCGTTGGACTGCAAAGTCAGTCACTGCAAAAGGTCTCGGGTTCAAACCCAGGCACGCACCTCTGTCTTTTCGAAAGCGTGTGCGTATTAAAAATTAATTATCAGTTGCTTTAACGGTGAAGGAAAAGATCGTGAGGAAACCTACATACCTAAGAGTTTCACGAAGGTGTGTGAAGTTCGCTTACCCGCACTGGGCCAGCGTGGTGAACTATGGCCTAAGCCCTCTCAGTTTGAGAGGAGGTCGGTGCCCAACGGTGGGACAGTTTCTTAACAGGGCTAATATTAATTAATTTGACTATATAATTATCTAGGTAATAAAATATCTGTGTGCCAAACTTCATCCAAAGCCGTTCAGCCTTTGCGCGATTGAGTAACAAACCAGGATTTATTCCTGTGTCGTAGGTGCGTTTACAAACATAAAAATTCACGTACACAAATACCCAGACCGAAACAAATAATTGTGGGCCACACAAAGATTTGTCCCGTGCGGGAATCGAATCTGCGACTATTTGACCTTGTGGGCGGAGCGGTTTAAGCTCTTAACTACTGCGCCCAATTTATAAGGATAGGCGAGACTTTTTTGACTTGCGTACAAAATTCGTTAGTGTTAGCCCTGCAAATGGTAAGCTGGCCCCCTTTACTCGTTTTATCCTCAAAGACGCTCGTAACGTTGAGGAACTGCGATGATGTAGAGATTATCAAAACCGCGATCGCTAAGCAGTTTTCGGCTTGGTTAGTCTGTGATGGGTGATCGTTTGGGGTAACGGTTGCCACTTAATTTGGTTGTCGTTAAGACAATCTGATTAAGTATAATTTTAATGGCAAGTTTATTTAAAATTTATTTATTTATTTATTTATTTATTTCTCACACATTTTTACAGCTACCATTACAGGAATTCCCAATTTAGTAGCGTAATTAACATTGATTATTTTTATAATAATTACAAATTAAATTAATTAGACATTAAAAATAAAACATAAAAAAGCTAAATAAAACAATAATAATATTTAAAAATAAACATACAAACAATTTGCCATTAAAATACTTAAAAAATATTATACATTCGAACAAATAAACAGTTTTGGTTATATCCTTAAAAAAACAACTGAAGGAGAGGTTACATCTTATATTTTTCCAGAAAATTATTTTTAATATTCATAAACGTCTTAAACCAGATGTTTTTTTCATATTTAGTAAGTAACAACTCGTAGCGCTGCGCGACCGCGGTGTTCTTACCGATCACCAAGGTTAAGCAGCGTTCGACTCGGTCGGCCTGAGATGGGTGATCGTTTGTGGCATTTTCATATTCGAGCGTCTCCGTGCTTCGGAAGGCACGTTAAGCCGTTGGTCCCGGTTATCACTTAATATGGTAGTCGTTAAGCCGAGTTGGAAGCCTTAAAGGTGGCTTGATAAGTTCCAACAGCAGGTGGCCACAAACCTGCCTCCACCAATCCGCACTGGGTCCGCGTGGTAGAGTATGACCTAATCTCTCTCACCTCGATTTGTGAGAGAAGGCCTTTGCCCAGCAGTGGGCAGTATAGGCTGATATTATAAGTAACAACTCACATAAAATTTAAACTATTGTAAATTTAATGCACGTACTGACAACCAAAGGTTACAATATATTACTGGAAACAGGGACGGTAATTCTATCTATCTATATCATCACGCCAGCTCCCTCGCAGGGTAGGCTGACAGAGCTCCAACAGGTTCTTTCCTTATAGCCCTCTCTGGCTTCCTCCACTCTAACAGTTTGTCTCATACACGCTCGCCGGTTACGGAGACTCTTGACTTGCCCTTCAGATAAGACACGGTCTATTTGGTCATGGTAAGATAGGTTAGGTCTTCCCCGGTACCTAAGTGGTAATTGTTAATCATTAATACACCGTCACGCCTATATTCCCCAAACAGGGGTGGTTAATCATTAATCTGATTACATTTTGGCCATCTCACAACAACATATTGCTGACCACAAAGGTATAACTCATAGCTCAAATTGTACAATTCCTATATTTGTGTGTGTGTGTGTGTGTGTGTGAATGATCTACGCTGTTGACCGCGGGGCCTTTACAGCTTCACCGGACAAGAGGACGAGCGTGCAACCACTACGCTCGTGCCACAAGGGCAAGGGGACAACTAGCTCAAGGGCGCCTCAAGGAGGAACGGCCTCGGCTTGGGCAGTCGCTATGGGGGAGGGCGAGGTCGGTGTCTGAACCTGTGTGCGGTATCTGTATTCGAAAGAAGGGATGTAAGGGCATCGGGAGGGTCGGTGAGAACATGCCGCGGACGGCGGTAGCGGTTGATAGGAGGGAGTTGGGTTCGTAGTCGGCGACGGCTACGATTAGCGGATTACTATGATTGGACGCGTTCGCACTAAACTATCGTTTTAGTACAAAAATCAGTTATAAAACTAGATTCACGTCTGATTTACGTTCGTTAATACGGGTCTATAAGTCGTGCTCGATAAGTGGTTGGTAAAGGTGTTTAACCTTTAGGTTTATTTGTATTTATGTGTTTACAAACAAAACCGCATCTTCTAAGTAAAGCTCGGGTATTTCCCAAGTACCTCACAGGAATACATTTAAATTTTCTCGAATTCACAATGACTCATTAGAAGCTACGTGACTTCGGCGGTATCGTCAAATGTGTGGTAGAATTTAGATCACGCTATAAAATTGTATTAGACGTAGATATGTAATATAGATAGATAGATGAGTAATATGCGAGCTCTGCGGAAGATGTGCGGAGTGAAGCTGACTGACCGTATTCGCAACAAAATTAAGAAAGCGAGTACGAATGAAAGATAGTATCGGTGTAAAGATGAGAAACGGTATGCTCCGTTGGTTCGGGCATATTGAAAGAAAGGCAGAAGAAAAAATGACAAAACAGATATACAATGCGAAAATGGAAGGATGTAGGTACCGGGGAAGACCTAGACTATCTTACGAAGACCAAATAGACCGAGTCTTATCTGAAGGACAAGTCAAGAGTCTCTGTAACCGGCGAGCGTGTATGCGACGAACTATGGGAGTGGAGGAAGGCAGAAAGGTATGTAAGGAAGGAACCTGTTGGAACTGTGTACTCTACCCCGCAAGGGATCTGACGTGATGATGTCTTGTTGTTGTTGTATATCTAATCTGCTCTGAACATATCCACTTAGTTCAATTTGAATGAACGCACTTGCATACCTACCATTCCTGAAGTAGGAACGGCAGAGATGTACTATGTACCCTCATATTTAGCTGACTATGTGAGAGAGGGTGTATTACACTTTTGCACACACGAAAAACTCTTTTCTGTTAAAAACATCGTAGCCCCTATACCATAAAATAAATCCTGTATCATGGGTGCATTTACAAACAAGAAATTTACCCAAACTGACACAAAGATATGTATAGTGCGAGGATCTAACCCGCGACGACTCGATCCAGTTATTAGATCGGCTTACGTCCTAATAACCAATGTAACAGATGCAGTCCAGTACGCGCAAAAACAAAAATGGAAGTGGGCGGGCCACCTAGCACGACTTAAAGATCAGAGATGGACTCTAAGGGTAACATCATGGAAAGGACCACAGGGCAAGAGGTGCGTAGGAAGACCGTACACACGATGGGAAGACGATATTAGAATGGTGCCGGGGCGTAACTGGTTACAAGTAGCTCAAGACCGAGACGTATGGCTATCTCTGGAGGAGGCCTTCACCTGTAGAGGGGTTCTTGCTTAAACACTAATACTTTTCATAATGTTTTGTTTGTCTTTTTATAATTTGCGAGAAATATAAGGCTTTTTGTTTTATTATTTATTATTATTACGTCCTAATCACTAAATTAAACCGTCGTCGAATACACTTGATATATTATCATACTCCCGACCGCTACTGAGAACTTAATTGAAACCACAAATCACTATTTGTTCGATATAGAGATTGGAAGCTGGTTTCGAGATCGTCAACTACACCATGCACTTCTAGACCAATGAAGAAAGAATGGCAATAAAAAACCATACATAACACTATCGATTCCAACTATTACAACTACAATTGCCCACCTTCCAAATTAAATCGCATCTAACAATGATTTGCCCACAACAATACACAATTCAACGCCTCATTTATCAAAAGCAATCGTTTGTAAAACTATCTAGAACATGGAGTGATCCATCAAGACAGGGGGGGACCCTGCCGACCTGACATGTCACTCATGCACCAATCGCGGTGCTCAATGCCGAAATATAATAGGGTGAAGGTTGAACGTGTGTATATACTAGTTATGTAGGATTCGTTGGTGGTGTGAAGAATGGGAGGTAGCGAGATTGAAGTATATTTAAATATATTGGTATATATAACTCTGGTTGATTGGAACACAAAGTAAGTCATCTAGCGATCTTTGAAGGAAAACTTTGTCGTACTGTGGATGGTTGTCTCACGGCCGATAAAGAGGAACTCTGATTTAGTCCTAGTGAACCATCTAGGAAAGGAATCGAAATTAAAAATGTGACACTGCATATAACACTTACAGCTCTATCTGCTGTACCGTATACCGATCGGTAATGTAATAATAAACAATAAAATAAACAATGTTAAGACTTAAAAATTGAATATTGACAGAACTTATGATGGCAACCTACCATTAGAGTGTGATGCTCTAAATAGCAAGAAGATATAAAATTTTGTTCTCACTAGACGTCAAATCCATAACTCTCGAGCTATTGAGACACAGCCCATATATTGATCACCAATCCAGCAAACTAACTACCTCGTCGATAGAGTTAAGTGTGAAGGTAAAAGTATATAATATTAATTTATTTACCATTGAGATATACCAGTTTTAACTTTGAGATAACTGAATGCTCAATAAATCAGGAAACAGAAATAGAGCAAAAATCTGAAACAAAATCAGCAGTGAAGCAAAGGAACGCTTCTAAATCTTCGTTCATTTAAGTCGCTACATCCTACACCTTACAATAGGTTAATTGAAAGGCTTAAAGCTCGTAGGTGATCAAGTGCGGACCGGGTCGGTAATGTGTTCATTTGCCGATCTTTGGGCGCAGACTCGTTCACGCAAGGTCCTCGGTACCTGTTCGTTTTGGCGGTTACTCGAAATGTTATGTAACGTAGATGCAGGTACAAATTTTTTCGCTTAGACGCAGGTGTCAGTCTTAAAATTTTATTTGGGACGTCAATTGACGTAAACATCGACCGCGGCTGCGGTTGCAAAAAAAAAATCAGCAATAATCTATCTATCTATATCAACACGCCAGATTCCTCGCGGGGTAGGCAGAGAGTACAAAGTTCCAACAGGTTCTTTCCTTACATTCCTCCCTGGCTTCCTCCACTCTCGTAGTTCGTCACATACATGTTCGCCGGTTACGGAGACTCTTGACCTGTCCTTCAGATAAGACTCGGTCTATTTGGTCATGGTAGGATAGTCTAGGTCTTCCCCGGTACCTACATAATTTTACTTTCGCATTGTATATCTGTTATGTCATTCTTTCTTCTGACATGCAATAATATAAATTTGGAAAGAAGAGCCTAGCCTAGCCCTAAAGAGAGACTAGGAGGGACGTGTAGGATAAATGGATTGAGATCTGAATAAGTCCAAAGGTTTATAAAAAATGTTATAATCAGTAAATTAATTAAAGTAAAATTGACAGTTTTAAAAATCAATATCTCTTTAAGTTACCTCGTAGAGTCAGTAGGTAGTTACAAAATTTCTGATGAATCAGTAGTAAATGATAAAAAAATTCGATTTGCAGACCTCAATATGTCCAAACAGATCATTAGTTTTCTTTATAAAACTTAGGATTCTAGGTAAACGCGGGGCTTCAGTAGACATACAAAATTACTAATGTGTCAGTTAAATATAGAGATTTTGAATTATGGTGGGGTCAAAAGTAGCTCGAAATAGTGTATATAAACCACACACGATAAATGCAAAACACTTTTGTGTGACTAGGTAAAGCAGCTGAAGGGGTGAAAATACAATGTAAGACTGATTATAGGGTTTGTTTGAGCCAAAGTGCATGGCAAACTGAATTAATGTAAATAAAACTGGTTCATGTAATATATCTATCTATCTATATCAAAATTAATTACCACTTGCTTTAACGGTGAAGGAAAACATCGTGAGGAAACTTGCATGCCTAAGAGTTTCTGAAAGGTATGTGAAGTTCGCCAACCCGCACTGGGCCAGCGTGGTGAACTATGGCCTAAACCCTCTCAGTTTGAGAGAAGGCCCGTGCCCAACAGTGGGAGAGTTTCTTAACAGGGGTAATATTATTATTATGTATGCATTTATTTAAATACAATTTCTTATAAAATATATATAAAAATACAAAAAACAAATATTCTTATATATATTATACAAAAAATGTGCTCCACTGGCAACGGGGTCTACGACCCAAGCTACCGGTGGTCAGGGCTCCAAAGAGAGAAATCTCCTCACTATGCGCGCCGTGTCCAATACTACCACCTTCTGTATCAGGCCCTTCACCCAACTGCCAAGCGAGAGCTTCTCGAGGTGTTTATCGAAGCTCTTCGCTATTAGGCCGTTGACTGATACGACCATCGGAATAATGATAGTTGAATCAACATTCCACATGGCGGTAACCTCATGAGCCAGGTCCAAATATTTAGATATTTTTTCTTTTTCGGCCTTCACAAGGTTCTCATCATGCGGAATGGTGACATCAACTAGCATTACACGACGCATCGATCGATCTATTATCACGATATCAGGCTTATTGGCTACAATAGTCCTGTCCGTGATAATAGATCGATCCCAGTAGAGCGTGATATGACCACTTTCGAGAACTGGAAGAGGCTGGTACTGGTAGTACGGTACTTCAGAGTCCACAAGGTCATATTTAAGAGCAAGTTGCTGATGGATAATCTTAGCCACTTGGTTGTGTCTGTGCAAGTACTCTCCGTTAGCAAGACGAGAACAACCGGAAACTACATGTCTAATAGACTCACCGGGACGGTGGCATGCCCGACAAATGTCAACCGTGCCGTCCTTTAGGATGTGCTTCCGGTAGTTGTTCGTCATGATAACTTCGTCCATAATTGCAAATACAAACCCTTCAGTTTCCCCAAAAAGGTTGCTGAAGCGTAGCCAAGTCACGGAAGCGAGCTGGTCCACATCAGGCCCTGTAAGAGCCCGATAGAACCGTCCGTGTAGCTCCTTGCCCTTCCATATGGCTGTGCGGTCCAAAATACTTAATACCTGGGGCCTTCGCCAGTTCCCGTTTGCCAAGGAAAGCGGAGTTAGGCCTCTATCGATTGCGGCAACATCTCGATACATCACCACGGACACACTCAAAAAGTACTGTCTGAGATTGCACACCTCGCGGTTGTGTAGTGTCTTAGCGTTTAAAAACCCACGACTACCGCACCTCCGCGGGATGTACAACCTCATAACAGACGACCGCGGGTGATGCATACGATACGCTGTCAGCAATCGACGGACCTTTCTATCCAGGGCATCCAGTTCAGACTGAGTCCACCTTAGTATGCCAAAAGAGTAAGTAAGAACAGGCATGACCCAACCATTGAAAGCTCGGACCCTATTTCCACCTGATAGAAGGCTTTTTAACACTTTTATCAGGCGGGCAAAGAACCGATCTTTCAATGATTGTTTCATATCCTGTTCAGCTATACTTAAGGCTTGTGACATACCAAGATACTTGTAGGAATCCATTTCAGAGAGAGACCTGAGGGATATATCTTCAGAGAGCTGTAGATTAAAAGAATCTTCAACTCTCCCTCTTTGTACATGGATGACTGCACACTTGTCTACTCCAAACTCCATTCCGATGTCGTTGCTAAAATTGCCGGTTATTTTGAGCAACTCCATCAGGTCTGTTTTCTTCGAAGCATACAACTTAAGGTCATCCATGTACAGTAGATGAGATATAGGCTCACTCCCTCTCCGCAAATGGTAACCTAGCTTTGAATTCTTAAGTATAGCACTTAATGGATTCAAAGCCAGGCAGAACCACAATGGACTCAAACTGTCGCCCTGAAAGATACCCCTACTTATCTTTATCAAGTCCGATGAGCCAGAAAGGCCTCCATATCCTGGATGACGAAGAACTGTGGTCCACTGCCCCATACACAAACCGAGGAAAGAGCATAGCGCTGGGTGTACTTTGTATAGCTCTAGCACCCTCCCTAGCCATGTATGAGGCACCGAATCATAGGCCTTCTTATAGACGATCCAGGCCATGGAGACATTCTTTCTAGATCGTCGCACCTGTTGGCAAATGGCCATATCAATGAGGAGCAAATCCTTTGTACCCCGGGACCCCCCCTTACACCCATTCTGAGTAGGCGATAGAATGTGCTGTGCCTTAAGGTGATTATTGATTTTTGTTCTCAGAATGGATGTAAGGAGTTTATAAACCGTAGGTAAACATGTAATCGGTCTATAATTTTTAGGTTCCAAAGTACTGCCAGATTTGTGAATCAAATGAGTGACACCCGTTGTCAAAAGGCTAGGTAGTGATCCCAATATAAGAGCTTCTTGGAACTGAGTTGCTAGACGAGCATGTGAACCCTGGAGCCTCTTTAGCCAGAATGCGTGCAGTCCATCCGGCCCCGGACTTTTCCAGTTCGGCGCCGCACGGACCGCACAGGCTACATCGTCACGGGTGATGACTACGGGCTCCATTTCCTGAATGGGCTCACACGATCTTCCAACAACATCAAACCATTCGCCCTCGGAGTGACTGACGGGCACTGACCAAATTTTACGCCAAAACTCAGCCATCGTGGCCGCATCTGGCAAGTGCACGTCAGTCACTCTCTCTTGGGGGCGCTCCCAAGCCTGGTATACACTCTTTTGATTCACTCCGAAGGTACGATTCACGTGGTATCGGTCTGCTCTTTCCCTATACCTGCGAATCCTATTCGCCCATGCATAAACTTTCTGCTTCCAGTAGTCTATGCGTTCAGTGACCCGTGCCATACAGTCCACAGGAGCGACTCCTGTGCCTGCAAAGGCTTGGGCCACGAAACGCACAACTCTCGGGCGGTTGTTTCCGGCCTGGAAGCACAACAATTTCGCTATGAGTGTCCTAGCCATATTTATACGCCGCTCTATTCTGCACTGCCAGAATGGTTTAGCATTTGTAGGTTGGGTGGCTCGATGTAGATTAGGAAATCTTACACCTGCCACCCGACACACCGCCACCGCTCCACAGTACAAAATAGAGTGGGTATCACATAAGTCCACACTGGTTTCCCAGTGTGACTTTAAAACATTGTCTAGGGCACCCACAAGCGAAATGTTCTGTCTATGCATGGGCAAACGGGGTAGGCATGGTCTTAGAGAAATCGGTGCAGACCGATACTCCGCAAAGGCATCCTTCAAAGCTCTCCTCACCTGCTCCTGTAGCTGGTCACCAACACTCACCTGCCCGCTATTTACCTCCTCCGATCGTGCGAAGTTATCCAAAGAGATAGGTTCTTCGAAACTTCGCAGGTCGGATTCAGTGCGAGCAGGACAAGTTTCGCTGCGTAGTCGCTCAAGTACTGTGTCATCCAACAACTTGCATCGCTGGATGGCACGCACTTGATCCGATAGACGTTGTGCAGTTACGGCGACAGTCGGGTGAAGCTCCTGAAACAGAGATAGCAATTTCGGACGGTACGCGGTGAGGATGGTTTCTCCCTTCGTAGCACCATAGTAGGCCCGCATGACACTCATATTCAGCTCTGAAGTCCATCTCATGCGGCGCACTACACCACCGGTAGCAGGGGCCGTGGGCGGAGCACAGTGTTCCGCTCGCCCTATGCATGCCGGCAGCGGTGGGCGTCCTCTTCTCTCAGGTCTTAGCGGATGCAAAGACGCCGGTGGCTCGGTTTCGTCGCTGGAGGCCCCAGACGTCGGCGGCGTGAAGTATAACTCATTTTCCGACGACTGAGGCGAGTTAGGCGAACCGCGCAAAGGTGACGGGCGTGCGCTATGTCCCTGGGCAATCTGCTGCCGACACCGCCGGACAGGGTTTCTGCGGGGGTATTCGGCCATATACTGCTGGGTTATGGGTAACGTTTAGCATCTTCTGTATTTTATAATTGTTAAATTTTCAGTTTTTATTAAATATAATTTTATTTGAAAAACGTTGTGACATTTTTTGTTGACAGCGGTTGCCATGGTTATATTATTATTATTATGTATCTCGCTGAGATTCACGGGCTTTACCCGGACCTTTGAAAGGCTTGCATGGGGACATGGGTCCAACACGTAGAGGCCCTTTGCGAGAAGTTAATGTTATGTAAGCCACCTGCTGAGATCACTTACTGAAAATGAAGAAACATAACCAGCGAACTGACCCCGGCAGGTGCAAGGACTATTGTAAATTATGGAAAGAAAACAAGGGCTATGCAAATGAGGTTTGATGGACAAAAACTGGACTATTTCAAAGGGGACGGACACCGGCCATAATTAGTGATACCTAATTACCCGTGGCCGGCGGTGACTCGCCGCTTACTAGATGGGCCCTCAAACGGTCGTCCTAGGACAACTGAGGGCAACACCGGTGTGAGCGGCTCAGGGGTGTAGAGAGGTGTGCTGCGCTTTCTCCGAAGTTACTCGCGGCGTTATGCCCTTTAACACTTCCACCCCTGGAGTACATCGATGTAGGAACGCATTATCTTCCTACGTCGATATAGCTCTCACGGCTCCTCTCTGGACGGCCAATTAAGGCTAGCCAGAGCCGAGAGTCCTGCACCCTTCGGTTTCCACTTGACCGACGAAGACACGCCGAGTTGGGGGCCCTGACCGACTCTCTGAAGCACTCGGGTCCGTGGTGTCGTTACTCACCAACAGCTCGCCACAAGCTGCCCTGCGGGCATATATATATATATTATTATTATTATCTATATCATCACGCCAGATTTCTTGCGGGGTAGGCAGGTTCATGTATTATCGGTTGAAAATATCAAGTAGTCGTAAATTGGGTTCCAGTGCGGGACAAATCTGTACCTAATCATTTGTTTTTGGATCTGAGTATTGGTGCATGTGAAATTTATAAAAAGAAACTCACTTATAATACAGAAGTAGTATTATGAACTAGTTTCTGCCCGCGACTTCGTCCGCGTTGACTTTAGACAGGAACCTTACATTTTTTCGGAATAAAAAGTAGTCATCCAGACAAATAAAAATAAAATAGATATTTATTATTCACAAACACAACTAACATTACAGGAATTTCCTAATGCATTAGTGCGACCTTATGACATATAACATAATACATACAAACAAGTTTCAGCGAATTCATTCAGAGAGCATGTAAAAATGTCTATTTTGTCTGCAAATTGATGCAGTGTTCGTAAAGCGCGCGTCATTGGCGCTTTGCTGAGCAAGTTGGTTCTGCCGCGCGGCACCGCCAGCAGCTGCGGCCGCCGCCGTCGCCACACATACTCGTCCGGCACGCACAGACCAATTGTTTGCAAAAACCTTGGATTTTAACATTTTCCGAGTAGTAGCTTGACAATATAGGACACAAGCGCGTAATCCCTTCTACTTTCCAAATTGTTGTACCCAACCATGCCTATAACAAACAAGGTTGGGTACATCAACGGATAAAAAGGATACACTCCATACAGTCTCATGTAAAGAATCCAGATAACATCCTATATGTTTAGGGAGAGATCCTACCCCGCTAGGGATCTGGCGTGATGAAATAGATAGATAGATAGATATGTTTTTTCAGGTAATAAACTATCTCTGTACCAAATTTCATCCAAATCCATCGGTTTTTGCGTGATTGAGTAACAAACATCCAAACATCTGAGCATTCAATCATCTAAACAAAAACTACAACATTAGTAGTACAATGATAAAAAAAAATATGAAGCCATACAAAACATACCACACCAATGAAGCCAACGTATTGACATCATATCGGACACAGTTTTAGACTTTTGATTGCTACTGAGAATTTTTGCTAGAACAACCACAATAATACTTTGTCCTATCTCAGTTTTAAGCCCTAGACCTTTTGATCTTCAACCACACTATGCTATTAAACATAGCAGTGCACACATGAAATTAAAATAATAATTTGGTCATTATTCAGAGGTTGCTAAAATTAATCTTGTCATAGCGGAAAAACCAGTCGGTGTCTTTCTTGAAAACGATTGACATACATACACTACAGCTTATCGACCTTCGCCTTAGGACAAGCTTCGCGGCAGTCGTAATTTATTTTGGCTTAAATAATTGACCTCTGAGGCGGGAAATGCATTGCCACTCCCTACATGATCAATCTGTATGTGTAAAGACACAGAGAATGTATTTTATATTTCAACGCTACACGTCGCACGATTGCAAAGAGGTAATTTTGGGTGCCATATTAAATAAGTTGCGTGAGATGGATTTTCGAAAACGAGTCAGATTGAACTCAGAAGATTTATAGCAAAATTTTTACAGTACCTATGATTTTGGGTTATTGATCAGCTTTAACACATTCTCGTTTCGATTCTATACTTATTATCCTCTCAAGTTTTTATGCCATATTTGACCCTACTTTAATTTTAGCCTTAATGAATAAATAGTATTGCTGAAAGACGCCCCTGTTGTTTGAATTTAGAGTTATGTCTCTTGGCAAGTTCGAAATTTGATTTTACTAAGTATTTGTAGCTTATAAAACAGTCTAAAATATAAATCACAGATATTACGCGCTAATATCACACAACGTAGTATCATGGAATTCCAAACCCTATTACGAAACCACACTTCAAAATTCCTTTACTTTAACTATGGAATCGTCCTACACAAACACCATAATTGCTTCGTAAAACGTAATAAAAGGTTACCAGCCCATGCCAGCATACATAAAATGCCTTTATAAAACAACAACACCACAATAAAACGTAGAGAATCGTTTACTAAGAATATCGCGTCTATTAATAGTGCATGATATGTAGAAACATCATGATAGTTGCGTGTAAACAAGGCCCGCACGACCTACCGCAATAGTTATAAATAAGAGCGATAATTGTGTGATTACAATTCGAGTTTTAATGGTTCCGTTGATTTTGGTACAGCTTTTGACTGGTAGTGCTAATAGGGAACGTTACGGGGCCAAGGATTGAACCCTGCGGAATACATGTAACCGGTCGTCATGTTAGGATTATTTTTGTAAGCTGAAGTACACTTTCTACGCACTTTATTACGTCTGGTATTGCTGTTACGGCTATCTCCGACCAACAGCATTTCATTTCAAGAGATAAAGTAGTTTATAGAACATTTATCTACGGTAAAGTAGTTTCATTGTTATAACTATTTAAGTTGAATGTACATTGTACTAAGTTCTTGAAGCACTCTGCTATAAATTACGTTAATCCAGAAAACTAACCTATTGCATTCTTTATTGTTAAACTTCTCTACTGTCTATCTCTTCCCGCGACTGTTCAGGTCCAAGTACATATTTCTTTACAGGTTTCTACGTAACCACTCTTAATACGGTGTAAGCTGGATTGCACTTCGTATTTACTCAAGATCTTTTTTAGTAAAAAATCAAGTACTTTCTCCTGACAAGTATTGCTACACTTAAAAGGAGTGCTCTTTTTGAAAAGTGCTATAAATTAATTCAGATAAACGAATAAGTGGAACGGGCAGGTCCCCTACAAGATGGACTGACGACCTGGTGAAGGTCACAGGTAAAAGATGAATGCGCACAACACAAAGCCTGTCGCCGTGAAGATGTTTGAGGAAGGTCTTTGTTCTACAGTGGACGTCAGACGGCTGAAAAAAGAAAGAAAGAGAGAGAGAGAGAGGAACGAAATCAACTACTTTTTATTTATTTCATTACGTTATTTAGTCCCATGACATGATCTAGGTATTTAACGACCATGTAAATAAATTGTCCTGATTGATCTCTCCATCCATTTGAATCTTTCCGCAATTTTCCCTCTTTCAATTTTTAAACCTATTGTCGTTTGCCTCTCGTTAATTAGTCAGTTAGTTACTACACTATAGGCATATTGATCAGGCAACAATTATTTCATATCAAATCCTATTCAACGACACAATTCATTTTTCATTCATTCAACTTTAATAACCTGAACAATCAACCGATGATCACCTAGCAGCAAATCTTTCAGGTAATTATAATATATTCCACAAAGGTACTTTAAAAAATAAAAGTTATAGAAAGAAAGGAAATCAGTCTCGTCACGGAACCCTGCTCAATAAGGATTGCATTTGCCTAGAAGCAGGAAATGCAACGCGGAAACAAGCATAACATTAGCAGCAAGGTCTGTAGGGATGAACGGTTGCTATCGACTTGACATACGACACAATTACACTTTAATCACAATAGCTTGGTAATGACCGTTCACCTTATTTAGATAAAACATGGTTGTGTGAGAACACGCACTTCATATAGTATTCATTACTTTGAGAAAATCTCGTATAGAGTCCGCTTTAAGGAAGGTTATCATTCCTATAGTAAAAGCGAAGCGACCTAAGGAAAAAAAAACATTTAACTTTGATTGAACAGTCTGATTTGACGACAACTTACTAGGACGACAGGCTGATTTGAAATAAAACTATTTTTGGGATTCTATCGCGGTTTATTTTTTATTTTTAAGTTCTCGACGTTTTAAGAAGTTTAAGGGTACCCCGGAACAACTTGCCTTTTGGACGTTTAACACCTTAGTCCTACGCGTGACCATGGGTGCTGCAAAGCACTCGAAACGTCGGGAATTTAAAAATCAAAAATAAACCGCGATAAAATCCGAGAAATGGTTTCATTTCATTTGTAATATTCGCGTAAACCAAAAATATAGTATGGTTTGACATTATTTTGGTTACACTGTAGGCAAACAGAATATTGTAAGATCCATTATATTTTGAACATTCTGAGCTACCCGTTCAGAAATATATGTCAAAAGAAAAATATAATATGTCAGAAGGAATAAAAAAAACTGTAGACAGAGTTTCAAGACTTACACAGACAGACTTCTAAGTCTGACATCAGACAAACCCGTGACTCCTTCCGACTTCTAAGTCGGAAGAAGTCACGGGTTTGTCTGATATAGTATGTCTAGTCTGACGCCAGAAGTAGTTAAGATTATGTCTATGATAAATCAGATGGAGTAAGAATTCGTGTATAAGTCCGAAAAAGTAAAGTCGTATACATATTTTAAAACGTAAACATGATGGGAAAAATTAATGCACCAGTAGTACTCTTCAAACACATAATTATTACCGTTTTTCTTGCAGCATAAACGCATGACATTGCAGTACACCATACCTATGCAATACTTATCAACATTCAGTCGTCTTACGGTATCTATTTCCTCGTATTAATAAGTACTATAAATAGTGTATTTAATACCAAATACAGCTTTACTAGTACATACAAAGTGTGATGAAGGAAACGAAACGCGTTGACTTTCGCAACAGCGTTTATCTTTGCTTCCTGCACGCGTAATTACGTGCACGGTCAGGGTTTGTTGTTTGCCGATTGACAATCGTTGGCAAGATCACGGACGAAATTAATGATATGTGTTGCATACATTTATAATGTTTGTTGTCATAATGTGGTGATAAAGAAAACAAGGTTTGAAGGAGATTGGTGTTAATAATGTTAGAGAGCATGCCAGTTCGTGGTTAAGGAGGAAATAAATCGTTTAATCCACGAAAAAGCTCTCAAAACCACACTGTTGCAATATTCTTCTAGTGTGTTAGCTACATTCTTTATTTAAAGTAGACCGTCACTGATCACGAAAGTCACATACACAAACAGCCAGACCGAACTAATATTTTTGGGTCACATAAACACATGTATCCCTTGCGGGGATCGCATCGTGACTACTTGAGTAAATGGAGCTGTTTAAGCTCTTGAATACTAGACCAAGCCGTCTGTCAAATTCGTCCGTCATTAGTTAAACACGTGTAACAATAATGTAACGATGGAAATTACACTAGCATTACACACGTGTAGCTAATAGCTTAAGTTGCGTACGCTGTTTATTTGAAAGTCTTATAAACAACGGAAGAGGTCCGAGGATATGATCTACAGATTAAGCAACATACAAACTAAATTAAAAATATAACCTTAAACCAAAACTGATTAATACCACTGCTTAGCTTATTTAAAAGTATCCTATTCATTCGATACGATCTTTGATTAATCGCTAAAATAGCGTATTGGAAAACAAAAGCACAATTTGGTTGCGCACGCGCAGATAACATGGCGACATTGACACACTAAACGTTTCCTGCGCCCTTATTCCGAGTTCCGACCTCATGAGGAAACAGCGGTGAAAGATAAATGTCAATAGTCCCACTGCTGGTCAAAGGACTTATCTCACAAATCTAGATGAGGGAGCTTGGATCATACTCCAACCCGTAGCACCAGTGCCGGGCAGTGGAGGCAGGTTTGTGACCACCTGCTATGGCTTCAAACTTGGCTAAACATCTACCACCTTAATTGGTAGCTGGACCAACGACTTAACGGGTCTTCTGAAGCACGGAGACGCTTGAATATGAAAATGCCACAAATAGTTACCCATCGTAGATCGACCGAGCCAAATGCTGCTTGGTGATTGCTAAGAACTTCATACAATAATGACCAATATCGCAAAAGGGGTGATCAAATAGGTATGTTTAAAACACAGTTCTTCTTCCAAACGTATACATTTCGCCATACTGATTTCAAATTATCTAAAAACCCTGACTATTTGTCACTTTTTTACTCACCCAGAGTAAATGATCTACGCTATTGGCCGAGGGGCCTTTACAGCTTCAGCGGGCAGCAGAGCGAGTGTACAACAATTGCTCTCCAGCCAGAAGAGCAATGGGCCAACTAAATCAAAGACGCCTCAAGGAGGAACGGCCTCGGCTTAGGCTGTCGCTATGGTGGCGGGTATATACTACGTATCTCGCTGTAGTGCTCTCCACCGTCTGGCGGGCATAGGCTTCTTCAACCTCGCTGGCGGGGCCGGTGATCACTGAGTGTGCAGTACCTATATACAGAGGGGCATATAGATCACATAGACTAATATGAAAAAAGACTCGATGCGTAGCGCGGTTATCCGTGGTCATCGGTCGAACGTTCGTAAGGATATTCCTTCAAGCAGTGCTACAGTTCCAATGCATACTGCCAAGATGGACAGGTTGATAAGTTCTAACATGAGGTGGCCGCTAACCTATCTCCACCAATCCACACCGGGTATAATATATTGTTTCTCATCTAGACTTTTATGAAATGGCTGCCCATCAGTGGGACAGTACAGGTTAATTTATTACAATAGCTGAAATGGTATACTCTCTAGGGGAACTTAGAGTCACACATCAGAGAACATCTGCAGTTTTTTTTCGGCGTGCTCCTGGGAGAACTGAACAGAACTTGATATTATTATACATTTCATCTATCTATATTTGTCATGTATCTATATTTGTCCACTGCTGAACATAGGCCTCCCCAATCGCTTTCCAGCGTAACCGGTCCGATGCCACCTGCATCCAACGACTTCCTGCGATTTTCACAAGATCGTCGGTCCGTCTGGCAGGCGGTCGTCCTACGCTGCGCTTGCCAATACGTGGTCTCCACTCTAGAATTTTTCTGCCCGAACGTCCATCCGATCTTTGCGCTATGTGGCCCGCCCATTGCCCCTTCAGCTTGCTAAGCCTGAGTGCATCTTGGTGATCTTGGTTCTTCTACGAATCTCCACATTTCTGATTTGATCCCGTAGAGAAACGCCGCATAGCTCTACTTACATTTAATCTATATAGGAATATTTTTACAAAATAGAATAGTGGCATAACCAACGAGCAAGGACAAGAGAAATCAAGCTTTACAGTATTTAAAATTAGAGTGCTTATTCAAATAACCATTTCTTTTTAATACACACAAATATTTTTATGGCTAAATGTAATAATGATTTAACATTATTACATTTAGCCATAAAAATATTTGTGTGTATATTATACTGTATGTCGCAGCACATAAGCCTAATAATGTTTCGATAAGCTGGCGACATTGACACACAATGCGAGTACGTTTCCTGCGCGAGATCGTATTTCGACCTCACGCGGAAACATTACCGGTGAAAGATAATGTACCGACAGCAGAACAAACACTATAATAAGACGCATTTATTATTAACTAGCAGTTTTCCGCAGCAGGCAGAAAGTACAGAGTTCCAACAGGTTCTTTCCTTACATACCTCTCTGGCTTCCTTCACTCTCATAGTTCGTCTCACACACGCTCGCCTTGTCCGACTCCTTGTGTCGAGACTCCTTACTTGTCCTTCAGATAAGACCCGGTCTATTTGGTCATGGTAAGTTAGTCTAGGTCTTCCCCGGTACCTACACCCTTCCACTTTCGCATTGTATATCAGTTTTGTCATTCTTTCTTTGTACATTCTTTCTATATGCCCGAACCAACGGAGCATACCCTTTCTCATCTTTACACCGATACTATATTTCATACCGACTCGCTTTCTTACTACGCTGTTGCGAATACGGTCGGTCAGCTTCACACCGCAAATCTTCCGCAGAGCTCGCATTTGTTACTCAATCACACAAAACCGGCTGAATGGATTTGGATGAAATTTAGCACACGGATTACCTGGATTAGCACATAGGATACTTTTAATCCCGGAAAAATGTTAGGTTTCTGTCTAAACTTAACGCGGATGAAGTCGCGGGCAGAAACTAGTACTAATATAAATAAATTATTAAATAGAAACGCACGCAAAAAGTTAAATACAAAAATTATAATACCTAAAATATGCAGCTATAAACTATAAACAATCTCAAAACAGCAAACTCCATTTACATATTTCATCGGTTCGTGAGATATGCAAATACGGCTAGCAACGGATATGTTTCCATAGCGTGGGCGATCTCTCTCGGAAGCACTGCCGGTTATACAACGGACATTGATAACAATCATGTGTTTTGATTTAATATATTTTTACCTACAAAGCATGAATGATGGCTACATAATAAGGTTACCAAACGTACCTTAAAATAAAGTGTTATCTGTTATATATATCGCTTAATATATATATAAGACTTCTTGGTACTTAAAACTATTTTCAAGAAATTATTTGGTAACAATCCAACGGGAAGCTCGGAGTTTCTCTGCGAGATCGAATCAGAAATGAGGAGATCCGCTGGAGAACCAAAGTCACCGATATAGCTCTCAATATTGCCAAACTTAAGTGGCAATGGGGGGAGACACATCGCTCGTAGAACTAACGGTCGTTGGGGCAGAAAGGTTCTCGAGTGGCGCCCTCGTACCGGAAGACATGGAGTGGGCAGGCCTCCCATAAGGTAAAGCGATGACCTGGTGAAGTTCGCGGGTAGAAGCTGGATGCGTACAGCACAATGCCGGCCGTTGTAGCGATCTTTGGGGGAGGCCTTTGTCCTGCAGTGGACGTCTTTCGGCTGATGATGATGATGATCAATGGAGCAACGGGAAGTAGGTGATTATATCACAAAAACTGAATTAAATGACCGTATGGATATGTTTACTGAGGTATTTGGCTGTATGCTATGTATCTATCTGACTGTCTAAGGTAGAGAGTAGATCACTGACCTCAATAAGGGACATAACTTTGTGTAATCTACAAAATGAATGTTTCAGTCTGATTGTTTATATATTCCATTTTTTTGGCTAACGCAACTATGCCGAAGGAATGCAAAATTTTTAAAAATAAACTTAAAAAAATTCTTTACATTTTCTGCTTTCTCTGCTGACCATACTTCAAAAAACCGACCTTCCTCAATGTCAGTCTGACATTGCACCTTTCACGATCGCTTAACTATTTCGCATAATAGAACCCTTATTGATATAATAATAAATACTAATATCGCTAGTCAAAAGTGTAGGTATAGAGAAAGCCTTGGGAAAAGCATCTTTAAGATTAAAGTTGTTATCACAACGAACAAGAGTTTAATTTTAATTGGGAAATTCAAACAAATTTTGTAAAACTATTATAATACTATGCTACTTACTGCGGTTAGAAAAAAAAAAACAATATTTTACGCAGCGATGATTTAGGGCATTTCTGCACGCAAACGTAAGTAATAAATTTAGCACTTTCTGCATATAGTACGTCTACAAACATATCCAATACTACTATTTAGTCAAAGGTATTAGAAACACAACCGACCAAACAACAGAACCAACTTCTGCACTTATCATTGACACTACACTTGGGTTAGGAATCTCCTACTTAATAAAACTCTCACTCACTCACACTCTGTCAGTACAGACAACGCACAGATTATACCGATGAGTCTATAAATATGATATTTTCCCCAAGAGTGTCTTCAGAATCAGATTTTTTTAATCGTGTAAATATTTATGGTATTTATGAATCGTGAGATAAGTAACAAGACTACAACCACTTCGGAACATTAACCTATCGAAAAGATTATATAATTTAGATGAGCTTTAAGAAAGGAATTTTGAAAATTCATTTACTAAGAGGAATAAATAAAGGAATAAAAGTTCTTGGTGGAAAATTCCACACAAATTAGATTAAAAAAATATGTTCATTAAAATAAGCTTAAACAAAAATATCAACTGCACGATCCCCTCCGACACAGTGCAAACCACCCTTATTATCTCCGATCAACGAATTAAAAACACTAGTATCAGCACGGGCAATTTGTTAAATATTATCAGCGAAATCGTGTCACGCAATGATACGTCGATCGGACAGATATGTGCCCGCCTTAATTAAGATCATAATGACATTTATAGATAACTGTTTGTTTTGCTTACGCTACTTCGAGCTTTGCATTTATGTCGCCCGTACAAGTGTAAAAGTACCTTATCTTTTTGTATTGTTTGTGATCACTTTAGGCATTAGGAGAGGTAGTCGTAGCGCTGAGGTACCGCGGTGTTCGTAGCGATCACCAAGGTTAAACAGCGTTCCGCTCAGTCAGTCTGAGATGGGTGACCGTTGTTGGCAATCTATCTATCTATATCATCACACCAGATCCCTTGCGGGGTAGGCAGAGAGTACTCGAGTAACTCAATGCACCGAGTAGAATCGGTGAGCGATAAATAGATGTCACTTTACTAGTTCACTATAGTCTATGTTGTGTTGTAAAAACGCTTGAGTCGGCGCTTAAACGCTTGAGTCGACTCTCAAAATGTTGCTAAGCGCTGAAGTCCTCGAGCCTCGTAAGCGCTCGATCGTTTTATTTAAAACCCTCACTGGATTGTCGCGCTCGACGCTCGACTCGCGCTCGAGCGTCGAGCGCAACACTCCAGTTTTATGAATGATTTTAAGACATGTTCATACATTAATATTAACTGCGTGGAATACCTATTTTTTTTTAGTTAACTTGCTCTTTTCGTTTTTCCGTCTGTCTTTCCGATTCAAAGTCATTTTTAGTTCGAAGGTAGTTTATGATCTATTTTTCAAACACTTGCGGCTCTACGATTGACCTGAAATTTGGCATACGTATATAAGTTTAGACAAACGATTTAACGCCCACTGCGTTAAATCGTTAAGAGCTTAAGCCGTACCGCCCACTGTGTCTAATAGTCGCGGGTTCGATTCCCGCACGGGACAAATATTTGTGTGATTCACAATTATTTGTTTCGGTCTAGGTATTTGTGTATGTGAATTTTCATGTTTGTAAACGCACCCAAGGTAAACGAATAAATCCTAATGTCGAGATACGTTATTTTTTATTAAAAAAAAGTTCGTTGACGACTGCTTTTTCTTTTATATAGTACCATGGACCTGGTTTGATAATGGTAGATGGCCAACTGAACAACCCAACCCCTCTAGGTAGTGCCCAGGGTCCCATGATGAAACCGGAACGTGGGTATAAGAACTATTTAAATTAAACAAGATAGCACCATCGCATTTGGGCTCTTTGAATTTGCTTTGACAAATGTTATAGACCTAGATGATAGGCAGGATCTGATGATGAAGCCGGAAAGAGACCATATAAACTCCAAGAATGAAAATACTATCTATCATCACGCCTGATCGTGCTACCCCCAAAATACTAATTTAATAACAAAAACGAATATTCTTTGACCATGACCATCAAATCAGTGCGTTTTAGTTGGCTATCCTGTGACCAATGCCGTAATAGCAAGCACACCTTGAATCACAAAACATCGTCCAATGTACCGACAAATCCTTTGTCGGCGCGTTTGATGTTTGAGCCGCAAAGGGGTTTTGATGAAACTATCTATCTATCTATCTATAACCTCACGCCAGATCCCTTGCGGGGTAGGCAGAGAGTACAGAATTCCAACAGGTTCTTTCCTTACATACCTCTCTGGCTTCCTCGACTCTCATAGTTCGTCTCATACACGCTCGCCGGTTACAAAGACTCTTGACTTTTCCATCAGATAAGACTCGGTTTATTTGGTCGTGGTAAGATAGTAGTAGTTATTGATAGTTTGATGAAACTGTACAGTAATAAACTACAAAATGAAAGCGCGCGCAACCGCGGGTATCAGCTAGTCGAAAATATAATCCGACCGATAGCGCCGACGTAGTCCGCCGACGTACACAGATAAATAACTACAACTTGCATAAGTACGAAGGACCCGCACCTACAATTTTGTAATATATAGGTTTAATAAAAACTGTGACTGCGTCGTTGGTCTTCGAAAATTTCCCAGTATGAATCCGGAGTCTGAAATTGTGCCCGGTATATGGCAATAGGCTCGCGCCCTATTACATGGGACCTAACATCGTCGGCGAAAAGTGGGTCTACACAGTACACCTCTGCCACCCCCGTTGGGGGAATATAGACGCGACGGTGTGTAAACACCCATTGTCCAGAAGCTTGCCATTAGCATATTACTGCACTTGTACTTGCCACAAGAGCTGCCCTTGGAAAATTCAGGCATTCATGCAAATACTAGCTTCGTGTTGGTCATTTTAAAATTGCACACCTTTTTTCATTTATCAAAATTGATGCAAAAATCTTAGTTACTGGTGTTGGGTACGCCTCTGTATACAGTTATTTCGGCACTATAAATTAATTTCGATTTTCGAGGATCAATGCAAAAGAAATTATAACGCTTAAGCACGCATCTCGAGCGTTTTAGTCCAAGTCTTCATCGCTCCGTCAGCCTTAAACGCTCGTAATCGTTTTATCAGCGCTGAACGCTCGGCGCTCGGCGCTCATTTTTACAACACTAAGTCTACGTCGCGCCGCGCGCCGCCGCTTCACCAGATTATAGACAAGTTCAAATTTGCATATTGAAAAGCAAACAAACATGAACATAGTTTGTATTTTTTTCATATTTTTTATTTAATAAAGGTACCTATTTAAAAATGCTTTAACTACACTAATCGAAACTCTCAACTCGAGTGATTACTTTCACTCGAGTTGCCGAGATTATACATAGTGAACCCGAGTGACTCGAGTCACAAAATCCTACACGACTCGCATCACTATCTATAGTAGTAGTAGTAATTATGGGGACTTAGAGATTAATTTTACACGTGTACAATAATAATATGACAGAATCTAACAAAATTAAAATCGCAATCGAAACCAACCTCATAAATAATGTTATAAGTAGTATTACCATAACCAGTCCGTAATCAGATTGAAAAGATAATAATCAAATAGTTATGCATTTCATCAGATGGCAAAATGGCCCGGTCACGCCACCCAACTCAACATTGGATGTCGCAACGTGTATATTCAAATTAGTGTCACTTATATGTATCACATACTAACATACATCATGCATGCCATTATTTTTAACTTCACGACCGCGCTTCATGACTTCACTTAGCTATCACCATTTTTTTTCCTAGCGAAAATCCTGCACAGGACTTGCGTGTGTCTTGGGGGAAGCTCGCGGGGCGTGTCGGATTCCGACATACTAAAAACCCCAGGGTGGCTGACATCAGCACTTTGGAGGGGCTCCGGGATTGCCGTATGGAACGCACCGGTGCCTCTCTTGTGCCGCGCTCTGAAGCCTGCCATCGGAGGGAGACTTGATGACATGCTCACCCACGCACCGATGCGGTGCGCATGGCGACGTGGGCCCCAGCATGCCGCCGTCCTCCTCGGGGTAGCTCGTGAAGAATGCTCAAGGCCCCCACCCCTTGCGTCCGCCACCCCAATGGCCCCCCAACTGGGGCTACCCCGCCAGATATTACGGCGGGGGACGTAAGTTAGCCCGTATTCTTAAGCCCTGGGCTATTTGGCGGGGTCTTAGCTATCACAAAGGTTATCGCGTTTGCCTCGGTCGGCCTGAAATGGATGACTATTTTCATATTCAAGTGTCTCCGTGACTCGGAAAGCGCATTAAGCCGTCGATCCCGGTTGTCACTTAATGTGGTGGACGTTAAGCCGAGTTGGAAGCTTTATGGGTTAGTTGATAAGTTCCAACAGCAGGTGTCCACAAATCGCCTCCACTAATCCGTATGGGTCCGCGTGATAAGCTGCTATGTATAATTTAGAATAGTCATTCAAGATTTATTTCTTTATTTATTAAAGCAACCAACAAACCATACAAAGGTAAAAGTATCCACTTAGCTTAAGGTGCATAACCATTTCTTAATTTTGTTTTTGCATTCAAGTTTAGTTAAGGAGTTAATTTTGCAATGCTTGTTAAATGTTGTTTTATTGTATATAAAGTCACTGAGCGCGTGATAGTGTCGTTTGGAAAATAAAGGAGGAAGAATTTATACCAAACACAATTGAATATTGTTGAAGTATTTAAAAGTTGACCTGACATGCGTTAAAAAAGCAGACAATTTTGATCTTATACTTACTCTTATATACTAGTATAACATTGACAACAAGAAATAATAAAAGAGAGCAGGGAAAAACAGAAATACGGATAACATGCAATATTGTCTATAGAGATAGTAAAAGTTTTCGCGTCCGATGAGTTTTTGAATTCACATAATCTGCCATTGCAGTTAAATTACTCTAATCATTGAGTTACCGAAGTAGGTAGCAGAAGCAGCGGCGTCGTGCGGTACTCATTCAGCATCACAGAATAAAAATATCTATCTTAATTCCGTGTCCAGCATTAATCGCTTGTTTGTATCTGTCTTTAGGCGAAAACCGTCCACTGCAAAACAAAGGCCTCGACTAAAAACCACCACATCGACCGGCTTTGTGCTGTTCGCATCCAACTTCCAGCGCCAGGTTCACAAGGTCGTCGGTACATCTTATAGGGGATCTGCCCACTCCTCGTCTTCCGGTAGGCGGTTGCCACTCGAGAATTTTTCTGCCCAAACGGCCGTCAGTTCTACAAGTGATGTGCCTCGCCCACAACCAATTAAGCTTTGAGTGCAATGTCAATGACTTTGGTCCTCCTGCGGAGGTCCTCGTTTCTGATTCGATCCCGCAGGGTGACTCCGAGCATAACTCTCTCCATCGCTCTTTAAGTGATCTTGACCCTTCCTATGAGGTCCATCGTAAGCGACAATGTCTCAGTGCCGTAAGTCATCACTGACAACACACACTGGTCACGATTTTTGTCTTGAGACACTGCGGTATTTGGGACGAGAAGATGTTTCGTAGCTTCAGGAACGGTTCCCAGATTTTGTTTATTCATGAGAAAAGAAAATTATATCTTGCTTTTTTAGTACCTTCCTCCTTACTGCAAAAAGGTACAAGATGTAAATATCTATTTCTACCCTCCGATTTTGACCCAATATATAAAACTTTCCAAATGCAAAATTCTTTCATCAAAATCAGTTTAATGGCACCCAAACAATCAGAACAAAATCGTTAAACAATGATTCGTGTTCAAAGACCTCTAAATTCACGACCCAAATATTTTTTAAAATACCTTTCTGTACATGAAAGGTATTTTTAAAAACACAGTTGTGTTACAATTTTATAAGAGTTATAATACATTTATTAGTTTTAATAATAAGCTCTCAATTTAAAAGTATTCATTTCCATTAGGCAGTAATAGCCTGGTCAGGGGTCTCGTACCAGTCGTACCTCTGTATTTTAGAAAGCATGTGCGTATTAAAAAATAACTATCACTTGCTTTAACGGTGAAGGAAAACATCGTGAGGAAACCTGCATGCCTAAGAGTTTCTCAGAGGTGTGTGAAGTTCACCAACCAGCACTAGGCCAGCGTGGTGGACTAACCCCTCTCAGTTTGAGAGAAGGCCAATGGTGGTATTATTTATAAAAGTATTAGTTCCCATTGAAAAGGATACGGATTTGATGATGATCTTAATATTTCGTTTTTTTTAAAAGTCTCAAATGCGTCATCGGTATTCCGTGACAAATAAAAAGTACACCAATGAAATAGTAATTATCAGGCTTCCTTATTAAGATTAAACAAAACAGCTATAAAAAATAAACGTTCTTAATTCACAGAGCGAAATAAATAGCTTTATGACTACACTATTGTATGTTAATGAGAATTATTCTGGTTTCCATTAGGGATGTAGTTCACGCCAATAAATTGTGAATGGATATCCGCAAGATATACCAACAATTTGAATAACTTTTAACCTTGATGTGCCAAAATCATTGACAAACGATGGTCCATAAGCTACAATTGAAACTGGAAGTATTTGTGTAACTTACAAGAATCTTTCTATTTACCCAATTGCTTCTTACTTACTTACTTACTCCGTTGACTCAGCGATCCAAAGTTCGAAACGAGATTCCGCCACTTCTTACGGTTCTGCGTGATTCCCTGACAACCTTTAGCTTGGAACTCACGCAGATCCGCCTCAACCATGTCCGTCCAACGATACCTGGGACGACCAACTAATTGCTTCTAAAAGATCAGGTAATCTTTTTCAGAGGAATAGCTTTTATTTAATATGACCTTACAAATATATTCCATTTCAAGGTAAACAGTTAAATAATAAGGCAGAAAAAATTAAATAAGGTACCTAATTATAACGGAATTGTTTTTGTATTGCTTTAATATTCAGCTGAAGCGCAAACAAAATAAGATTTAAATTTATAAATATTTTATACCTAGACCATTATTTCGTATACTCACATCTTAAAGTAATGTAAGTAGATACCTTATACAACAAATGATTGTTACATAACATAATAAGTACTCATATGCTATTGTTCATCCATCAATGATTATGTTCAATTTACGACGTTTGGTACTTTCTAATTCCAAAAATATCAATTAACACTTCCTTACAACATACACGTAACATTTTTCTTAAGTAAAGAAATATATCGACGTAATTCATCAAGGGTTTTAAAGTTCAAAGATAGGTCGATAATCAGATTAAATGCATGGATAGGCCTGGCCAATATTGGCTCAGGATAGGCTTATGTGGAAAGGGATATGCGTAAGAGATAGTAGGTTTATCCTCTGTGGTGACTGGAATGAATTGGAAATATTCGAATATTTAAGTTACGGTTCCCGAGATTATCTATCTATCTATATCATGACACCAGATCCCTTGATATGATGATGATATTTCCCGAGGTTATATTTGCGGATATGTATCCGCAGCCGTTTCCCAGCACTAGCATCAAGTATACTATGGACTAAATACATTAAGGCGGGCACACACGTGTGTTACGAGGGCGCGAATAACTGGTTATTACATAAACCGCAGTATGTACATAATGTACCTTTAAAACATGTTACTGATAAGTACCTATGCACTACACTTTATGGCTGTTATTTACTTTAAGTGTTATAATAATCGCACGGCTTGTGGTAAAAGGCTGCTAATGACAGGTGAGCAGTCACTTCACTAGAATACATAATACAAGCAGGCAACAAAATTTAGATACGTCTTTTTTAAAATGTAGCTCCACACTACTCTGAGGGACGTGTTAACCACCGGTCCTGGTCTTTGTGTGACCCACAAATATTTGTTTCGGTCTGGATGTTTGTGTATATGAATTTCGTGTTTGTAAACGATACAGGAGCGTCATTATCAAAAAGTTTGTACATTTACCAGTGGCTTAACGTACACCAGGATTATTATTGTAATTAAACATAAATTCTATATTTCTATCTCCCTACGAGTATATAATCATGCCAGTTCCCTTGCGGCATAGGCAGAGAGTACAGAGTTCCAACAGGTTCTTTCTAACAGACCTCTCTGGCTTCCTCCACTCTTATAGTTCGTCTCATACACACTGGCCGGATACGGAGACTCTTGACTTGCACTTTAGATAGGATTATTGTAATTAAGCATAAATTAAGGATTTGGGAAAACAACTACAATGACAGTTTATCCAACATAGAATTCGAACCAAGGACCTCATGATCAGTAGCCTAATTATATGCCACCAGAACAACTAGGCCTGGTCTGGTGGCATAGTGCATCTAGGCCTGCGTCCCTTTTTGGTGGCCCAAAAAGAGACGCAGGCCTAGAGGCAGACCATCAGCCAGATGGAGTGATGACATTATGAAGGTGGCCGGGAAATTGTGGAATAGGCTAGCACAGGACCGGAGAGAATGGTGTAATAAAGGATTGTGTGTGTGTGCGTGTGTGTGCGCGTGCGTGTGTGAATGATCTACGCTGTTGGCCGCGGGGCCTTTACAGCTTCACCGAACAAGAGAGCCAGCGTGCAACCACTACGCTCGAGCCAGAAGGGCAAGGGAGCAACTAGCGCAAGGGCGCCTCACGGAGGGACAGCCTCGGCTTGGGCAGTCGCTATGGGGCAGGGCGTATACTAGGTGTCTCGCGGTAGTGCTCTGCACCGTCCGGCGGGCAAGGGATTCTTCGACCTCGCCGGCGAGGTCGGTGTTTGATCCTGCTTGCGGTATCTGTATCCGAAAGAGGGAATGTAAGGGCATCGGGAGGGTCGGTGAAAACATGCCGCGGAAGGCGGAAGCGGCTGATATGAGGGAAAGAGGCAAACACTCAACAGTGGGTAAATACAGACTGATTGATGATAATTATGATAAGACCAACGAGACAGACAACCCTAGACACCGTACTTACAATCCGATCACTGGACCACTTCTTCTTCTTCTTCAGCCGAAAGACGTCCACTGCAGGACAAAGGCCTCCCCTAAAGACCGCCACAACGACCGGCTTTGTGCTGTACGCATCCAACTTCTACCCGCGACCTTCACCAGGTCATCGGTCCATCTTGTAGGGGGCCTACCCACTCCACGTCTTCCGGTACTTGGTCGCCATTCGAGAACCTTTCTTCATTCAGTTATAAGTAAATCATATTTATACCTTATACATATTAAAATGATAATCTTAACGTTAAGAACCCCATATTAGGAGTACCCGTATGTAAATGTATTAAAGCTATAAAAATTTCATGAATATCATGACAACTAAATTATTTAAGTAAGGATTTATTTATTTATTTATTTATTTATTTATTCTTTATGCACATGTGTACATAGGCGGACTTAATGCCTGAGGCATTTTCTGCCAGTCTACCTTGAGGTGGTGTGGAAACAACTGTGGTAGGTGCTAAAAATGAGAAAAAAAAAGAAGGGAAAACAATAAGAAAGTAATATACCAATATATAATATAATACAATACATAAATAGCACATACATATATATATATATACATAAATATATTTTATATACATACATATATATATATGAACCAGATAGTGTGACATAACAACAAGAACTACTAACGTTTAGAAGATTCCGCCAACATGTTATGTAGTAGATAGACCTGCAGATTTTTTTTAAAAGTGAGACGATTGTTAGCCATCCTGAGATCTAGAGGCAATCCATTCCATAGAAGGATAGATTGGATAAAGAAGGAAGAGTGAATGAAATCAGTCCGATGAGAGGGACACTGAAGGAGACGATTAATTGTAAGATACCCATTACTCGAATCAAAAGTAATTATTTTTATAGTTTGCCGGCTGCATATTTATCATAATGATGGAGGGAAATAATAATAAACGTTTTATTTCCTAATACAATTACAATCAAATTAAAGAAGTTGTCATTGATCCTAAACTAGGCTAAGCTTTTATCTTAGCCACCGTTGTAAACATAATTGTGTTGTAAAATGTATTTTCTTATCTATATATATCAAATTACTTGTTCTGACTGACTGACGTATCGACGCCCAGGCCAAACCGCTGAGTCAAGAAAGCTTAATTTTCGTATTTTTACAGTTACATACGCATTCACTAGGAAAGGATTTTTTGATATTTCGTCTCTGAGGTGGTGAAAATGGGTTTGAAAGTTTGTATGGAAATACCATTAGTTTTGAAGATAGAGTCGTAAAAATTTAGGCTTTTCTATTTAAACTAGTGGTCGCCCATTGGTCGAAATTCGACCTTAATTACTTTAAATTCTAAGTTTGAACATTATTAAGGTTCTATTGTCAAAGACTATACTTCTATAATCACAGATTTCGCCAAGGCTACACTATTAATTTGCCTATTTTTTTCAAAAAAATTATATAAAACTAAAAAAAGAAAAAAAAATTAAAATAAAGAATACCTTTTTTTTTAATATTTTTATTGAAACATAAGACCAAAAAGAAAATGCTGTCCATTGAACTTGACATACATATTTCCATAATTTAATTAATGATACAAAACTTCTCTGTAAACGATGTTTTTTGTAAAAACTCTTTGATCGTTTGCTGGTTATATTTGACATTCAGTAAGACTATACAAATAATATTAAAAACAAACAATATTAATATATTCTTAATTTGAAGTGTATTGTGTCAACTACATGGTAGTGTGTGTAATGTGTTTTTTTATGGATTTAATGTACTTTTTATGCATAATTAAAAAAAAAAATTAGCAATCTGCACTCCTTCTCGATATAAACTATAAGTGTGGGAAATTTCATACTCCTCCGTCCGCGCAATTTTCGTAAAAAGGGGTACAAAGTTTTTGCTTCACGTATTAATATCTATTTAAATTTAAATAAAGAAACATGTATTACAAAGTTTTTGAAAATCATCCTTCTAGGAAGTGAAAGATTGTATTTAATACGTTCGTTTTTAATAATTAAAAAATGATATTGAAATTCTTTCTCTTTCGATTCGGAGATGATGATGATTGAAATTATGTGTGTATGTCTTTTCTTTTAAAAAATAAATAAGTGTTTCAGTCTTTTTGAAAAATCTACCCCTAAAGAGATGACATGATGTATGAAAGTTTGTATAGTAATTCCGTACCTATATGTAAATATGAAAATAACGCGTGCGAAGCCGCGGGAAATTGCTATTAGCTAAATGAGACAAAAACAATGAAAAATAAAAACATGAAATATCTTATAAAATAATAAAGGTTAACCTATCTATATCATCACGCCAGATCCCTTACGAGGTAGGCAGAGAGTACAGAGTTTCAACAGGCTCTTTTCTTACATACCTCTCTGGCTTCCTCTACTCTCATAATTCGTCTCATACACGCTCGCCAGTTACGGAGATTCCTGACTTGTCCTTCAGATAAGACCCGGTCTATTTGGTCATGGGTAACGAAAACATAAAAGATATAACTAACTTAACAAGCAACACCATTTAAACACAAATATATTGCATGTAGACACTCTGTGTTATGAATGCATGGCAACTTCCAAATTGTAGTCAGAATACAGTTTTTAAGCAGTTCTCGTATGTCAAATAGGTGTTGGACTTCACAGCTTAATCAGACGAATCGGTGAGCATCATCGCACTCCACGCAAATGGGATTCGGATCTCAAAGCTCAAAGCGGCTTTAAAGGAGAAATAGTCTTGTTTTGGTTTTCGGTATAAAGTAAACTGTTTACTACTTGTGCAGATTATTCAGACATTATCCAACTTTATTAAACCTGCAACATTTCAAATTTACAAAAGTAAATTTAAAGCACGGCAGCAAGGCGTCGAGAAATGAAATTATATAGAAGTTGAAAAAATTGCAGATGGGAACTACGAATTTAATAAAGATCACATTATTCTATCGTTAAAAAATATATGATCTGCAAATTAATATGGACACTGCAGTCTGCATCTATAAGCTAAGTCGTTTCCCATTTGCCAAATAGCCGTATCTGAAAATTTCGAAAAAAGAACTTGATTGCGTAATTCAAAGTGATCAGCCGAAGGGTTACACAAAGCGTATGCTAAGTGTGTTACATAACTTCCTCCAATAAAACACCCATAGAGGAAAACACAAAAATATAAAATCGCTCCGACCCTGCGGCTATATTATTCAAAAAACAAGTAAGTCACAGGTACTGACTGAAATGCGAACCTTTTAGGTACCGACATGGAACTTTGTCGAAGTAGTATCCTTCCGACTCGTTCAGAAAAATGGTTTGCTTACTTTGTGATTTGGTGCGGCAGAGTTGTATGTTCGCGAATGTAAGTGTTCGATATATAAACAGCTTTTAGAGATCCGTCGTTTAAGGTGGAATATATAAAACATTTAGTTAACGTAACCTCGCACTGGGACTTATTCCTGTGTCGTAGGTCCGTTTACTATGACAAATTTTCACATACACAACAAACACTTGTAGTGTGTGTGTGTGTGAATGATATACGCTGTAGGCTGCTGGGCCTCTACAGCTTCACCGGACACGAGGGCGAGCGTACAACCATTACGCTCGAGCCAGAAGAGCAAGGGGGCAACTAGCTTAAGGGAGCCCCAAGGAGGAACGGCCTCGGCTTGGGCAGTAGCTACGGGGGAGGGCGTATACTAGGCGTCTCGCCGTCGTGCTCAGCACCGGCCGGTGGGCAAGGGATTCTTCGACCTCGCCGGCCAGGTCCGTGTCTGATCCTGTATGCGGTATCTGTATCCGAAAGAAGGGATGTAAGGGCATCAAGAGGATCGGTGAGAACATGCCGCGGACGGCGGTAGCAGCTAATAGGAGGGGAGTTAGGTTCGTAGTCGGCGGCGGCTACGATTAGCGGATTTCTATGATTCTGACGTTCGCCAAATATCGAGTTGTCGCCTTTTTAATAAATGCGCGAATAGATTCAAGACCGAGATCGGAATGGAGATCGACATTCCGTTTGAACCATGGGGCTCCGATGGCTTTGCGGAGTAAACGGGATTGAACCGTTTGGAGTCTATCGATGTGGGAGTCTATCGATGTGAGAGCGGGCGGCGTGCCCGAACACCTCACAAGCGTACGTCATGATAGGCCGTATACAAGTCTTGTAAAGTGTCACCTTATTCCTAAAGGATATTTTACTCCACTTGCAGATTATCTGGTAAAGACGACCGAATACAGGCTGCTCGGTTACGGACTCGCTTGATGTGCGGTCCGAGGTCATGGTATTGTTTAGGGTAACCCCAAGATATTTGACCTGTTTGATCCAGGGAATAGGTAGGTCGAACGGTCACTTGACCAAGATGAACACTTGTAGATGACACATAGATTAGTTCTACGGGGAGATCAAATCTGCAACTACTTGATCCAGTAAGTGGAGTGGTTTGTGCTGTAGCAACTCAACCAAGCCATCGACGACTTTTGATCGGCACAGGTCAAAATACGATTTTAGTGCAAATTTATTGATAGAATTGAGTCTCTAGTCCTATAATACATGACAACTATGATATACATGACAACTGTGATATCCTAAATATCTATTCTGTATATAAATTGAGACCGTTGGACTGCAAAGTCAGAAATCTCGGGTTCAACCCTAGGCACGCACTTTCTTTTCGAAAGCATGTGCGTTTTAAAAATTACCTGTCACTTGCTTTAACGGTGAAGGAAAACATCGTGAAGAAACCTGCATGCCTAAGAGTTTCTCGAAGGTGTGTAAAGTTCGCCAACCCGCACTGGGCCAGCGTGGTGGACTATGGCCTAAACTCTCTCAGTTTGAGAGGAGGCCCGTGCCCAGCGGTGGGACAGTTACTTAAGTGATACTCAGTTTTTAATACGCACATTTGAAAAGGAAGAGGTACGTGCCTTGGTTTGAACCCGAGACCTCTGACTTTGCAGTCGAACGGTCTAACCACTAGGCTATCACTGTTAGTCAGGTATATACTTTATGAATATTTTGAGCAGAAAGACTAAACTATGATCATTTTAGTCCGTGCTGTCCCTGCAAGGCTAGGATAAGTCAGTAGCTCTTAATAAAAGTAGCAATATTATATCTTCTGCTCTAGTACGGAACCATCTCAAATTCTCAGAGTAACGCTTAACTG
Source organism: Phalera bucephala (assembly GCA_905147815.2). Taxonomy (NCBI): domain Eukaryota; kingdom Metazoa; phylum Arthropoda; class Insecta; order Lepidoptera; family Notodontidae; genus Phalera; species Phalera bucephala. The sequence goes on along the minus strand of LR990632.1, from coordinate 2,847,046 downwards.
GTGTTTAATAAAAATCAGTTGCAGACCTTGACCGAGATGCAGTACGTTGTCGCTACGCGTCCACCACACATGCTGGCAGGGCTGCACGCATTGAACCATACCCATAAATAAGGACAGGTAAACCTCAAAACATATCGTTGGCCGTATGGAATCGCAACTAACCCACTAGAGTGTTAGAATCAGAAACGGAAGTTTATTACCAAACGTCAGCATAGGTAGGAAAGTATAAACAATTATATATTTTGAATGAAAGTCGGAAGAAAGAATGATCAAACAGATATACAATGCGAAAGTGGAAATATTTAGGTACAGGGAAAAACCTAGACTATCTTACCATGACCAAATAAACCGTGTCTTATCCGAAGGGCAATTCAAGAGTCTCCGTAACCGGCGAGCGTGTATGAGACGAACTATGAGAGTGGAGGAAGCCAAAGAGGTGTATAAGGAAAGAACCTGTTGGAACGCAGGGCATCTAACATGATGATAAAGATTGATAGATGTGTTGCTCTAAAAGCATATAAATATAGTCAAAAGGAATAGTAATAAAAAATGTAATTCAAAGTTTCTCACTGGATCTTCTCAGTGGAGACTGCATTCCGATTAGGTGGTAGACAATGTAATAATTTTGACGTTAGTAAGTGCTTTTTGATTGGCCTCAACGAATAAATCCTTTTTGTGACGGACTTTGAGTGACGTTTGACAGACGACAGCGATGCGTAATTGCAGCGTGGTGACCTAGTGTAGGCTTTTGTTTTTTGCCGTAATGGCGACAAGAAGCCAATTTTTATAATTTACTGTTATACTCTATTATTACTTGACATTGGCGAAATACACTGATAAAGTGTGGGCCATTAATTAATAAAATAAGAAGAAGAAGAAGAGCTAGTGTAGCGATCGGGTCGATCAGCCTAAGAAGATTGAAGCCTCTCCGTGCTTCAGGAGACACGCTACCGTTAGTCCTCGTTACCGCTTCTTGTCGTTGAGATAATTTAGAATCCTTATGATTGGCTAGATAAGGTCCAACAGTAAGTGACAAACCTGCCTCAACCAATTCACACGGGGTTCACGTGGTGGAGTTTGACCTATTCTCTGTCGCCTTGATTTGTCATAGAAGGTCACTCTTCAGAATTAGGAAGGAACAGCATAAACTAATTAAGTAATATCACAAGTTATATAACTAAAAAAACATCACAAGAGAAATAGAACTCTATAATTGGTAATATAAATTAGAATGCTTAGTAATATTTAAAGCAGCAGTAATAGCCTAGTGGTAAGACCGTTGGACTGCAACGTCAGAGGTCTCGAGTTCGAAACTGTTCTGTATTTTCGAAAACATGTGCGTTTTATAAATTAACTATCACTTGCTTTAACGGTGAAGGAAAACATCGTGAGGAAACCTGCATACCTAAGAGTTTTTTGAAGGTATGTGAAGTTCGCCAACCCACACTGGGCCAGCGTGGTGGACTATGGTCTAAACCCTCTCAGTGTGTGAGGAGGCCCGTGCCCAACGATGGGACAGTTTCGTAACAGGGCTAATATTTATTATTATTATAGTAATATCTATCTATTTATCTATATCATCACGCCAGATCCCTTACGGGGTAGGCACAGAGTACAGAGTTCCAACAGGTTCTTCCTTACATACCTCTCTGGCCTCCTCCACTCTCATAGTTGGTCTCATACACACTCGCCGGTTATGGAGACTCCTGACTTGTCCTTCAGATAAGACCCGGTCTATTTAGTCATGGTAAGATAGTCTAGGTCTTCCACTTTCGCATTGTATATCAGTTTTGTCATTTTTTCTTCGGACATTATTTCTATATGCCCAAACCAACGGAGCATACCCTTTTTCCTTTTTACACCGATACTATCTTTCATACCTACTCGTTTTCTTACTACGCTGTTGCGAATACGGTCGGTCAGCTTTACTCCGCGCATATTTCGCAGAGCTAGCATTTCCACCGCATTTATCCTACTTTCATTCTCCTTCTTACATACCCAGCTTTCGCTGCCATATAACAGCGTTGGGACAGGCTCTCCGTTTTGTATGGCCAGCTGCGCCTTTTGGCTTAAGTGCCGGTTTCCAAGTAGCTTTCCCATCGCACCATTCACTCTGCTCCCTGCACTCACTCTTCTCTCTATGTCAGCGGTGTATTTCCCATCCTTAATGAATGCGCATCCAAGATATACAAACTCATTCACTTGCTCCAGCACATCGTTACCAACCACAATCCTTGTATTCATTCTGGTTTCTTCCCGTTCAAAAATTATTTAATTAATTATTATATCCATTGTACAATTTAAATAGCCAGCCCTATGCAGCTGGTACCGTATGTGCAGATAAAAGCTTTGCTAATTTGCATTACACATTGACAGCTTGCCTGTACATAGTACGTAAGTACGTGGCTAGTATGTGGCAAGCACCGCGCGACAGCTTCGATGCAAGTGCCACCTACAATGATATATCGTTGCTCGAATGGAACACTGATGCAAGAAAACACCAAGAACAAGAGAAATCAAACTTATTGATTCATAAAATTAGAGTGCTTTTGGCTTAATTACTTTTGTGAGTTACGTCATTTGGCCAATATTAATTTTTTCTCAGATTTTTATTTGCCAATATCCGGACCAGGGGTCAAGGTATGCTACTGTGTTACTTCGGTGAAATGCACTACGTAACTTCTATCAGATCTTATAACTTTGTTTATGAGGATTGCAAGAGATGCATCTAAAATTTTAAAAGGCAAACCAATAGATACTGATTCAGTAACCTTCCCTAAAATGCCCTGAAAGTGCTTTCTTGTATTTAATTGCAAATTTAACTTAACCGTTAACATTAGCATTTCGATACTCAATAATCATGATATAGATAAATAGATAGAACTTGAAAGCTGTATCCAAGTTTGTATTTTCAAATAATTCTGTCATTATATTCCATTTTCATTTATCAATAAGTGCTAGCAGTTCATTTGGTGCAAGAAACGCGGTAGCAAGATTTAGATCCATGTCGCATATATTCCTGCTACGATTTTTTAATCAACTCATCATCAGACTGAATTTTTCAAGAACTAAGCAATGAACCGCACTATCCGAATCTTCAAACAGCGGCTTACAATAACTCGTCGGTTTTAAACCTTAGTAGAAAAGATTGATGTCGAAATTCCTAGCTATGTATGTACCCGTGACCTGTAATAAAAATCTGTTTATGGGCGTGGGTATTACTCGCTAAAAGATCAATGTCAAATTATCTTGAATACATTAAAATTTATTTATACAAACGAAAAACGTTCTTGAAAAATCGATCCAAGTTTCCTGTTAAAAATAAAAAGAATTTTATAGAAAAAATATCAAAATATAAACATCCAAGTTCGTGCAACAAAATGAGAAACAGCCATGCCTCTGATCGTTCATAATAATAGAAGTTTCAAACCCGATATGTTTGATGAATTTTATGCATTAATTTACTCTAAAGCTGCTACAGAATTTTAGACGAAATCTGGTACGTAATATTTCTACTGACTTAGCAATAAAAGCTAAGATGGGAACAAAAGTGGTATTTTCTTTTATTTATTGATATCAGTGTAATTCACAAAAAGCTTTTCATCCTTGTTTGTAGGCAAAATAATAGTCTCTTAAAGACTTCAATACAGCAAGCGTAAGTGAACATCAAATGTTATATTTTTCTTTTTACCTAACTTGACAGGCGCATATCCGTGCCCTGATGTTACACTATTCGTGCACACATGACGTCATGACACAGATACATTTTAAAATCAAGAATCATTAATTAAGAATTATTAAGAATAAAAAATAAAGATTTTTTAAATAGCTAGGTGATAGGCATTGTTATAATACGCGACATAGAAATAAATTAGATCAACAAGTCAAAAATTCACACTTCTTTCATAGGGTACAGTGTTAGATTTTATAATAAAATTCCTCTTGACGTCACTAAACTTAGTGAAAATATATTCAAAGCTATCTATATATATATAATATAATATTAAACGTATGCTAGATGATTATTTAAAAGACAAAAGTACTTGGATAGGGGCTGTTCCAGCTCCACTTAATTGAATATGGATAATTTGTTTAGCTTTTATTATTTAATATTCCTTCTCTTCCTTCTATTAATTAGTAGAATTTATCTTTTTTTTTTCATTTCTTTTTCTGTAAATGAGGGAACCATATAGCTATTAACATGAATAGTATAATTTAACCTAGATCCACCTGTTGTTATCCCATACTCCACAAAAAAGTAGATGCAAAAGAAAATGTAAAAATACTATTTTAAGAGAGTAACCGTGGAATTTCTTGCCCTTCTTTTCCACAGGAATGATGCCCCGAAGTGGCGGTAGTCTTTGTTACTTTTCTGATGATTCATAAATACTGTAATGGTTTACATGAATAATAAAATATTCAGATTCGGATTCTGAATCCTCAGTTATATTAGGTGGTAAATGTTATCATTAAAGTAATTCGCCGGAGAAAGGTCGATTTATTTGATCTATCAATTTGTTTCCTGTTGATTTTTCACAACGGTTTTGACCATTTATGTATATTTAAGTTCCTAATATTAGTTTCTCTACTGATTCTGATACGTTCATTCAACTTATAAGTTCATTTCCATGCACGGTTGCGTTAAACTTGACAAATGTGTTTGCTTGCTTGATTCACATAACTGTATGTTCATGAGTCACTTTTTCTGCACAGCTTAGAGAGGCATTTGTAATAAAAAAGAACTCAGATTTCTATCAAACTAGATGACTAATCTAGCGATGTTATTATCATTTATGAGTGTAGTATCAATTGAATTAAATCTTACTTCTAATATTGAACCTATATAGATAAATGAGTTAAGTAACTGACTGCATTCACCGACTGGCACCGTTTCCAAAAATCTTTATTTGTATTATAGTATGATAATAGTTTTTTAGTATATTACTTTGCATTCTTTGAACTCGGTTTCCCTTTTTACAGGCTTTTATTTAACGTGCAATGTTCTTTCGGTCTTTCCAGTTCAAAGCTGGTGATGCATTTTCCATGGACTTACATACAGCATACGTATGTAAGTCCGATGATAATGCAATAATATAGTACCATGTATCTGGTCTGATGATGGAGTCAAAAGGTGACCATATGAACATGAGAACTATACAACGTATCCCCGCTCGTGTTTAGGCTTGTTAGATTCGTATTCAGAAATACTATCCAACCAGATAGTGTTCAGGGTCTGATGAAGCCGAAAGGTGACCGATAGAACCAGACAAGTACTTATAATAACCCTACCGTGTTTGGGCTCGTTGTATTTGTCCTGACGAGTACTTTAGACCTCGATGGTGTCCAGGGTCTAATGATGGAGCCAGGAGGAAGCCATAGGAACTCCTTAAATAATCAAGATATCTTCATTGTGTTCTTAGCTATAAAAACTTGTTTTAAAAAGTTATTTTTTAATATAGGGTATTCTAGGGATTGCCCTAAACGAAAAAAATATTCATATGACCCACAAATGTTTCCTTCGGTCTAACTTTTTATGTACGTAAATTTCATGTTTATAAACGCACCTACAATTTCCAGAGTGAGGAAGCCTTCATCGATATATAATTTGTATAAAATTAAAGGGGATAGTCCGGAAAAATCCCCAAAAAATAAGAGCACAACTATGAGTGTGGGGTTATTTGGAATTAGTTCAATCTAACCATAGCCTACGTGAGTACGTGTTTAAGTAATAGTTTGCTAAAAGTAACATAATAAGAAGATCTGAAGTCATTAATATTTTTTTATTAATTTCTACAGTTGCTGCCTACAAGTAGGTGTATATTCTTAAGTATATCGAAACGTGGCCCATTTTTAATCTACTTCTAAAAAGGAGGAAGTTCTCAATTCGACTGTATGTTTTTTTTTTGTATGTTTGTTACGCGGTCATTCCGCTTATTATGAATCGATTTTGAAAATTATTTTTGCATTGGGTTCAGTATAGCTCCAAGGTGGTCCTTTTTTTAATTTTTTTGGTATTCGACCTTGGATTTGGAAGATACACCAGGGAACTCCTTAACGACAAACAATACGAATGCGTAGATTGAGATATTATGGGTATTACGTCATTCCTATAGGTACCCTGCCATAGAACTAATCAGAATATTAACCGACTTCAAAAAAGGAGGAGATCTGTGTTTCTTTATTTATGAACTGATTTTGAAGATTCTTTTTGCGTAGAGTTTAGTATAGTTTCAAGGTGGTCCTATTTTAATGAAATCGGTATTGAACATTGGACTTTGAAGATACACCAGGGGACTCCTTAACGGCGAACAGCACGAATGTATAGATTCCGTTATTATGGTTATTATATCAATCCTGTAGGTACCTTGCAGTACAACTTAGCAAAATAATATAATATAGGTAAATAAATATCAGTAAATAATGCATATGTCGCTTAAAATTGTAAAATAAATATATTTAAAAAGAAAACCGACTTCAAAAAGCAAGAAATAAATATTTAAAGTCGGAGCCAAGTAACCGACTGCTCTAACCGGCACCGACTTCAAATATTTATTTCTCGCTTTTTGAAGTCGGTTTTTAAAAAAAAAAGATTTTTTTTGCTCTAGATTCCGTGCTCTAGTATCAATTTTGAGTTAACATTGTACATAAATTTCCCTATTTTATTGTTAATGACGAATATATCGCACTTCCGCTCAAATAGCGTCATAACTCAAAAATGGTATTTTTTTTAATATTCCTACTACTCACTAAAAAACTAATTTTTTACAAACGGTTTTTTCTATCTATCTATATCATCACGCCAGCTCCCTCGCGGGGTAGGCAGAGAGTACAGAGTTCCAACAGGTTCTTTCCTTACATACCTCTCTGGCTTCCTCCACTCTCATAGTTCGTCAGACGGTTTTTTAATTTGTATAAAATGGCATATTATGCTCTCGGCCGCTTTATTAGGGCGTTTTTAGGCGATTGCGTATTTCGGCAACTTGCAGGTTAAGAAACTTGAAATGATAAAAAGAAAAACAATTTTAACTTGTGACACTATGTGTACAAAGATAAATAAAAATTAAATAATAATATATCGGTGCTTACAACGTGATAAGAATTGTCATAGAAGAAATTGTTCCTGTTAGTTTGTATAATTTGAGATAGAAGCTAGTTTATTTGGTTCACTGCGTATATACAAGGTGTAACATAATAAACGCAAGACGTCAGGCACCCCAATTAGAGAATTGCTTAATAAATTCAAAACGAAAACCAAATTTCCAAATTTAAAGGTTTTTACCCCTTTTTTAAGCACTTTTATACCCCAATTAACAATGAAACTTGTACGTGTATGTGTGCATTATGAGAAATACGGGTTAGGAATGCATTTGTAATCTCCTTATTGCTTTGAATCAAGAATAAATTTAGTTTTTTATAGCGCACTGAAAGAGTACAAGCATATTTTGCTTATTTAAAAAAAATTTAAGGTACATTAAAAATAGTTGGAATCAATTCAGTTATCGATTTAGAACAAACTACTTTCAGGTCTTGCGTTTATTATGTTACAGCTTGTATAATCCTAATTAGGGATGTGACAAGAGGGGCAAATAAACGATTTTTTGATAATCGATTTTATTTCTTTATCTAAAAATCGATTTTCAGAAAATCGATTACTTAAAAAGAAATAATCGAGTTTATTAAAAATCGATAATTTTTAACAAGCCTACAATATAAGCAAACTTTTTCGTAACTCTTTTAAAAAATATAAATAAAATAAGCTATGAACAGAACAGATAGTTTGTATCATAGTGTGAGTGATTCGCAAAGTCATATACAAACAAAGTGTTCATAAAATATTGAGCGGAATTTCAGATCAGCAAATTGATCACTTAATTAAAAGATGTTTATAAACAAACAATCAAACATATATAAACGGTTAGTTTCGAATGAATACAAAAGGTACCTTCCTAAAACTAACTTATCTTAGTTTGTAAAAACTTATTGATATCGAGTTTACCATAACACATTTTTTATTGAAAATGTTGAGGTTATAAAACGTATGACTTGAATGACAGACGTTTTTAGTTTAATTGAACGACTTTTACAGAGACCAGTATTTTGCTGTCATAAAGACCACAATAATCATAAAATATTCATGTTACCTGTAAGACAGTGGAATGTTTTTGTTCAATGTGCTGTTTTAAATTTGTAGTATTACTACAAGTTTTTAATTCTTTCAAACAGTACATGCTCATTGCTGTGGTATTATCCTTCTTCGTTATAAAATACTTTCGCCAGCCGCTTTTAGGTGTTTTAAGGTTAGAAGGCATTTATATTGTTTACCAACACCTATATTATCTCACTCTTAACATGTAAATAATAATGAACTTACTTTGAGTTTTTTTTCATCCGCCGCATAGATAGCGCTGTTTATGAAAATCGATTAAAATGCATAATTTATATAATTGATTTATTAAAAATCGATTAATATTACTATAAAAATCGATTATAAAAATCGATTATAAGAAAATAATAATCTATTTAAATAAAAATCGATTATTTTTTAACATCCCTAATCCTAATGTGGCTTCCTAGGTGAGGTTTCTTCCTGGTGACCGAGTTGAGGGCCACGTACGTCTGCACTTTGCACATGACTCGGTAATCTTGTTTACTGCACTGAGGTTTGTACTTCTATGTAATATAGGATTTAATCTACATTGACTGCGCGTTGGTCTAGTTTAATAATGCGCTTTGCGATCACGAGGTCCTGGGTTCAAATTTTAAATAAATAAAAATAAACACAATTACGCCTATATTCCCCAAGTACCTCTCTCATCCTCTGAGTACACTCACTTTTCCCAACCAGATCCCATGTAACGGGGGGCAAGCCTATTGCCATATACCGGGCACAGTTCCAGACTCCGAACTCATACTGGGAATTTTTCGTAAGAGAAACTATATGTCCGGCCTAGGATTTGAACCCAGAACCTCGTGATCACAAAGCGATGCGCTTTGCCACTAGACCAACGAGGCAGTCCATCAAATTCTAGATTGGACAAATGTAGCTTTTCTATCGAAAAAATCCCGATATTCGTACGAAGCCTGAAATTGTGCCCGGTATATGGCAATACTATATTACATGGGACCTAACATTATTGGTGAAAAGTAGATGTACATAGTACACCTCTGCCACCCCCTTGGGGAATATAGGCGTGATGGTGTTTTTTTTAATCTACACTGTCTCAATCACTGCTAGGCAGGCCTCTCACAAATCAAGATAAGAGCGGCTCTACCACGCGGCCCTTTTCCTAAGTGGTTGACCTATCAACATGAGCTGTCTATAACCCACTGCATAGCATAAGCCTCCTTCCTTATATGCCATTCTTCCCGGTCCTGTTGCAATCTTCCCCAAGTTCTTCCTCCCAACTCTCGATATATCACCTACCCACTGAGTCATTGGCCTGCCCACTTGCTTTTACCCAGTTCTGGCCACCATTTCGTCAATACCGTCATCTATGGCTATATCTGCAACATGCTCTGCACGCTACCTCTTCAATGAAGATATGCGTTTGTCTATTCCTTGGAGTCTATTGTGAAAGTTAGTTGTCTAGGTAAAAGCTGTGTATGTCTAGCAGGGCTTGGTGCAGCTGGTGATCATAAAGTTCTGGATTTCAAATTCTAGTAACAATTCGGAGTCGGAATCAGTACCAGTTCGGTGTCTGAATTATGCCCGGTATGATAACAGTAGGGTAGCACCCTCTTGCATAGCATACATTAGGACTTATCATCGTTGATGAAACGTAGGAGTACACACTACACTCGTGCCACAAGAGAAAAATTCCAATAACAGATAGAGATACGAAACGCTTTGCTTGCTTTCTTCCTTAAATATATTTCTCAAAACTCACTGCTTCATTTCATAAATATAGTCGCCTATATGTGACCTCTTATTTATCAGCCACACCTAAGATAACGTACGGCCTCTACACGACTAAATAATGGCAAATATAAATGTAAAACAATTAAGTAGATACCGAGGTACGGTCAGCAGCATTATGCGCGGTATCTCACGAGCGATCGGCTCCCGTGCCGATGCAAAATCATGAGTTTTGATATATTATTATTGGTTGCGAAGTTTGGTAGCGTTAGCAAAATAAACAAGTAATAATTTCAGCTATTTTTACACATCTTTATTTAACTTGCTTTGTTCGTATGTCTGTCTGTCCGTCGTTCCAATTCAAATCTTGTGATCCACTTTTCAACAACTTGCGTATATCCCATTGAGCTAAATTTTGGCATACGTATGTTGGTTCAGTGACAATGCGACAATGTGGTATCATGGAGCTGATCTGATGATGGAGTCGGAAGGTGACCATATGACTACGTGCTTAGACTTGTTAAATTGGTATTGACAAGTACTATACAACCAGACAGTATTCAGGATCTGATAAAGAAGCTGAAAGTTGGCCAATGGAACGACCCAACTACTTAATATAATAATAACCCCGCCCGGTTTGGGCCTGGGTGTCCAGGGTCTGATAATGGAACCGAAAAGAACCCATAGGAACTCCTTAACTAAACAAGATATCTTCGTTGTGTTTTAACAAAATACAGCTTGTTTTTAAAAGGTCTATTTAATTTAAAATATTATTATAAGCTTTTATTTTACTTGCATAGAATAGACTGAGTCTTATCTGAAGGATAAGTCAAGAGTCTCTGTAACCGGCGAGCGTGTATGAGTGGAGGAAGCCAGAGAGGTATGTAAGAAAAGAATCTGTTGGAACTCTGTACTATCTGCCTACCCCGAAAGGGATCTGGTGTGATGATATAGATATAGATTTAACTTGCAATGTTTGTATGTCTGTCCGTCTTGTCGGTTAAAATCTTATGATCCATTTATCGTGTGTTCTTCAGTTCGGCGACAATTAACAATAAAGTACCCTCCAACTAGTTCTCAACTAATCCGCCTCAAATAATCCAAAAAAACTCAAACGTTTTTACGAATGCCATCATGTTCTTCGGCGAATACGAATATGCATATTTGTCTCTGCCCCTGCTGCAATCATCCCAAACACATTATTATCAAAAACCCAATCTGTTAACTGTAGCTTAATACCATAAATTGTTGTTAAAAACAATGTCATTCTTATCTTAATCCTGTGTACTCGATCGGTAAAAGCTGCGTTGTTCTGCTGTCGGTACGCGATATGTCGCACATATGCGCATGCGCAAGGCAAACAGCCGCGCCCCACACACGATCAGGTTGCTAGTGTCGCGAAGGAGAACTTGTCGATGTGCCTTACGGCGATAACTATAATACTTTCTTTTTCTTGGTTAAGCAATATCTATTTATATTATCACGCCAGGCAGAGACCTCAGAGCTCCAACAAGGGCATAGTCATCATCATCACTTCCAGCTCATTCCACCCACTGCAGAGTATGTGGTATAAGAGGGGGGAGGCTGATGTCAAGAGCATGTTGAGGAATATATTTTGTCACAAATCATGATCGTATTCCCAAATTTGTAAAAATTTTAAATAATGAAGACGTCTATATTCCCCAAAAAGGGTGGCGTACTGTGGACCCACATCTCACCAACGATTGTTCATCATCATATCAGCCTATACCAGTCCACTGCTGAACATAGGCCTCCCCGATCACTTTTCAGCACAACCAGTCCGATGCTGCCTGCATCTAACGACTTCTTCACGAGATCTTGGGTCCATCTGGCAGGCGGCCGTCCCACGCTGTGCTTGCCAATAAATGCTTTGCAGTCTAGAATCTTTCTGCTCCAACATCCGTCTGATCTTCGCGCTATGTGGCCCGTGCATTGCCACTTCGGCTTACTAATCCTACGGGCTAGGTAGGACCTTGGTTCTACTACGAATCTCCTCATTCCTTCTTCAATCACGCCAAGCATAGCTCTTGCCATAGCTCGCTGAGTAACTCTGAGCTTTTTTATACGTATTGTAAGAGACCAAATCTCTGATCCGTATGTCATCACTGGCAACACACATTGACTAAAAACTTCAGTCAATGGCACTTAGGATGAGAAGAGGTTTCGCAGTCTCCGGAACGATTGTTGGTCCCAATATAATCGCTAGCATGGCTTTTGCTGTTATGTCGGGCACATTTCCAGACTCCGGACAGTGACCGGCTAGAGCTATCCAAAATCGAAATAAAAAGGTAAGTTATCGATATCGAAATATTGATACTGACGGCTCAATGCGTCGACGCGCGTCGCAAAAGCGTTGCGCAAGTGCGCGTGTGCGTGTCGCAACCCGCGCCCCCTCACTGAAACACTAAGCACTCTGTAACCAACCAGTATTTTGGATATCTTTATGGAATTTATAAAACAAAAATGTAAACACTTCCAGATTTCTCCATTTATTCTTAATATAGGCCTGTGGAATGGACTGGCGCCTCAAAATATGGACCTATAATCTGGTAACGGTCGCAGGTAAGAGCTAAATGCGCATATCTCAAAGCTGGTTGTAATGGCGATCTTTAGGGATGAGGCCTTTATCCTGCAGTAGACGTCTATCGGCTGTGGATGATGAGGCTACGTTTTTGTTTAACCAGAAACTTAAAAAATATAAAGATAACCTACTAAATTTAAAATTTCAAGAAGACCGGCTTTAGGTATTGAAAATTTACAGATTCCAGCTCAACTGGTAGGGGCATAAGCAGTGTTTATCTTGAAATTGTAATGTCAGAGAGTGACTGTAATAGAAGGCCTTTTTTCACTTGGTTAAAATCTTACATAGAGCTTCCGCGAACCTCTGAAAGTTCACGAACATGATGGACTCCTACTGACATAAACCCCAAGTATGTCTGGCATTACGCTCTATAGAGGGGCTCCAAGATCTTGGCGAGGAACCGGTGCCCCTCAGTCTCATGCGTCCCAGTGCCTTCCTCTGCGGAGGAGGGGAAGGGAGAGATAAAAGACTAGGCTCGTTTCCTTCCTACATAATTTAAAGGTCTACAATAACACAGCAAATACTTCAAACAACCTCCTCTTTCGTCCGCATCTGAACCCATCTATATGTCATTTTGTCGGTAATTACAAATACATCAACTACGCAGATACATGGAAATGCCATACATGTGTTGTTAAGTTGTACACGGCTCATGTTATAAACCGCACATCATGTCCACAATGTCACGCGAGTGTTGAATTTGCATACAATTATGGCGACCGCTCGAGGAAAGGACGACCACTGGTAATGGCGGCTTTAAGATACGTTCAGTAATAATAATTAATTGAAAAACAATCTTATCTCGCACGGCTGTGGTATTTAACTGAACGTGTATAATTTAGCCCTATTAGCGCAAGCACATGATAAGATTGACGTACTGTCAAAGGACACACTAAAATTTCTCAACAAGTAAGAATCACTAGTAGCATCAGCCGAAAGCTGGCCAATGTAGGACCTAAGCCTTCCCGAAAGATCGCCACGATGACAAGCTTTGTGCTGTATGCATTCAGTCTTTACCAGCGACCTTCACCAGGTCATCGGTCCATCTTGTAGGCGTCTGTAACTTCACTATCTATCTATCTATATCATTAAATCCCTAAGGGAACGGACAAAGCAACGCGTCCAGCCGCATCCGCGATGGCGTGCACGGTGGCGATCAGTTCCTGCAGTAGTCTTTCTATGGACGTGTCTACACCAACGCGTCCTGCGTCCTCTACGCGCGATCTGTGCGGCGTCTCCACACACAATTATAGGGAGATAGGCACTGATCGCCACCGCGAACGCCATCGCGGACGCGGCTGGACGCGTTGGTTTGGCCGTACCTTTACGGAGCAGGTAGTAAAAAGAAAGAAAGAAAGAAAATTTATTTGTTACAGCATGAAAGACACGATATTTAGCTGATATGACACATCCATATTAGTAACCATACCATAGCGCTTCCCACTTCATTATTAAGATTAAATTTAAGTCGAAAAACTACCAGACTCACTTCGCTACAAACACGCTAAGGCTTATATTTTAACCCCCGACGTAATAAGAGGGGTGTTAAAAATTTAACTTGTGTATCTGTTTTTGTCTATAGCATCGTAGCTCCTAAACACATGAATCGATTTTGAATTAGTATTTTTTGTTTTAAAAGTGACTCGAACGAGAGTGTTCTTAGCTATGATTCAAGAAAGTCTGTTCAGCCGATTAAAGATCATCAGTTGTTAAAAGAATGTAAACAACTTCCACTAGTCTGATCGATTTGAAATTTAGTATCCTCTGACTTCAATGATATGACAACAACATAGTCACCTTGACCTCATCCTGCGACATTATCTGGAATGAGAAGGGTACTCAACTCCTCACTAATTTACAGCAGAGGTATCCTGTTTGGGCTCATTAAAATTTTATAGATAGATAGATGGTGATCAGGGTCTGACGATAAGTCAGGGTTTTTTTATTTTAAATTTGATATTGTTAAAATTTACAAGCTACGAGTCGACTGGTACGTAGATAAACCGTGCGGAGTTTGTAAAATAATGATTGAAGTGAAAATTTTGGTGAATTCTATCCCAGAGTTAGGATAAAGCCTTCTATTACAAGTCTAAGAGAGACAGAATAGGCCATACACCACAACGGGGACGAAATGGTGGCGGCAGTATTGTGGCCACCTGCTGTTGAGTCTTATCAAGCCTACAAGATTTTCAACTTGGCTAAATGGCTATCACGTGCAATTACTGACGCTTGGCTTGACGTGCCTTCTGAAGAACGAAGCCGTTCATGAATGAAAATGCCACAAACATTCACCCATCTCAGGATCAATCAATCCGAATACTGTCTAGCCTTGATCACTAAGAAGACCACTGACAGGTAGCGGTATAAGCGCTTCTTACTCTTTATAACACAATTGTATTATTTAGCATTCAGAAAACGTCTTACAAATATAGGCATGCTTTAAATTTCTTCATTGTCGATCGTAGGCGGTAATTTGGTTCCAAGGTACTATTCATCATCATAATTGTCTTTTCGGGGCACAAAAACGACACTACTCTAATACCTATGTCTAAAGTTTATAGTAGAAGGCTGGCAGCATTGCTACGTTGAGTGTGTGTGTTACGGACTGTAATAAAAAAATAAAAGCTTGTAAAAAGAGGAAGAAAAAATACAAAAATAGGTAGCGAGGCGGAATGCCATCGCGTTCGACTTCTTGCGTGCATTTCCTGTTAAGTTCATATTTGTTGGTCACATAGACCTTTGATCTATACAAAAATTATAGATGGTACTTCACTACTCAAATTCAACTATTAATGTATTGATTTACTCGTTTTTCTGTTAAGAAGAAGTAAGGGCTTAACACGAACAGATTGACGTTTTACGTAACGCTATCTAGTCGACATGCCATCCTTTTGACACTACTAATTTACTAAATAAAAATGAACGTGACAGCAGTCTTTCTCGACGACGTTACTATTACGTCAATTTATTAGTTTCTATACTAACTTTGAATATACACATTACACACTAAAATATAAAAAAGCTGTCGATCAGACGGCTTGGTCCAGTGCTTAGTGGCCAATTGGATCTGGATCTATCTATCTATATCATCACGCCAGATCCCTTGCGGGGTGGGCAGAGAGTACAAAGTTCCAACAGGTTCTTTCCTTACATACCTCTCTGGCTTCCTCCACTCTCATAGTTCGGTTATATACGCTCGCCGGTTACTGAGACTCTTGACTTGTCCTTCAAATAAGACTAGAAGAAGATAGTCTAGGTCTTCCCCGGACCTCTCCCTGCCGGCAGTAGTAGCGGCTATGCTGGCAGGGGAACCGGCGTGGGGGGCCGTATCCTCCTTCTGCGAGACTGTGATGTCCCAGAAGGAGGAGGCCAAGCGGGATCGGGAGAGGGTCAATCCTGCTCGACGAAGGCGACGGCACCGGGGCGGGGGCACAGCCCGCCCAGGCCCCCTAGCCCAATAGCCCGGGGCTTAAGAATACGGGCTAACTCGCGTCCCCCGTCGTAATATCTGGCGGGGATTTCGTGTTCGTAAACCCACCCACAATACAGGTATTGCAATCAATTGCATTCCCGCACAAACCGTCAAATATCACGTATTAATTTTTCATAATATCATTGGCTAGATCAATTATTAAAGTCCTTCTTGTCCATTTATAGTCTCAATTAGTAATCATTTAATACCTTGCAAATTTTATATAATTAAACGGTAGAGATTAATCATTAAATAAAAAAGTTGTTCGGAAAAAAGTGTCCATGCTGTCATTGTTCATATTTAACTGAATCTAAATTAATATAAAAACTAGTTTGTACTTGTTTGTACTTAACTTAAAGGCACGCTAACAGCCTTGACTTAGCAAAAAATGCTTGAATACACTTGGAGACAATTAAATACACCTACATACATAAAAGTATCTCTACATTTTTATACCTGCTTCGGTGGTCTATGCGACTGGCAATAACATGGTAGCTATCACAAGGTCTTATGGCCAAATACTAGGGGAGACAATGTGTCGTTCTTCTTTCAAAAAATCCTCATTCGCAGTCTGGAATAGTGCCCGGTGCAATGTCATAAACTTACCCTTATTACTATGGAACTTAAAATCATCCGCGAAAGGCCCACCTTTAGTGTAAATATTACAATGCTGCCATCACATAGGCTGCTTAACGTCGGCTTGGCTTAAAGCAGGGTTTCCCAACCTTTCTTTTGTTGCGCCCCCCTCCCCCCCCCCCCCCCCGGATAATAAATAATATTTGCATGCCCCATATCTCTTTATTCATCATTCCAATAAAAAACAACACATTATTTTAACAACTACAAATATTTAACATTCTATTCATTTTAATTCAAAATAACAAGAAGTTATACAAAATAAACTTCAATTTAAACCATTTTTTTTATCGAAATCATTTATGTAATTAAATAACTTTTTGAACTTCTTCTGAAATGTTTAATTTACGCGTAATTTTTTTTGTGTTCTGCCCCCCTTCATATCTCTCTAAGCCCCCCAACGGAGGGGGGTGGGCTAGTTTCTGGTTGAGAACTTCTGATCTACAGGTTAGAGTATAGTCTGCTCTTCTCACAGGATCAGGCGACACATATTGTGTGATTCACAAACATTTTTTCGGACTGGCTGTTTATGTAATGACACAGGATGAAAGATCATTTTGGTGCAATGTAAATAGTGAAACATTTAAATGTAATGTACGCCTCTGAATACCCATTCTGTAATAACGGCCGTGGTGATGTAATCGTCATCTTTAGCATCAGCCCACTGCTACACATAAACCGATGATGTAAATAACAACAAATCTATAAAAATATAACGTATTCATTCATTTCGAAATCTTAAACGGACAGTTCAGCTGATTTGCAACTTAACACGTAACTATAATAGTCTATAATAATTGGTATTAATCATTGATACAACGAAAGTACATAAATAATCCTTTGTATTTTGGTACTAGTGGTATAATTACGAACAATTATTCATTCATTAGCCGACCGTGAGCTAATCTAATATTACAGACCAGTTTAGACCGTTCAGACAGTATCTTACCTCATGGTACCACCAAACAAGCCGTGTCTAATCTGAAGGGCGAATCAAAAGTTTCCATAACCGGCGAGTGTGTATGAGACGCACTACGAGAATGGAGGAAGCCAGAGAGGGATATAAGGGAATATATATATGTATATAATACTCTTTACCTATCCCGCAAGGAATCTGGCGTAATGATATATTAAGGGTTCAGTTCAAAATAGCCACAGACAAATCGTAACAGGCAAAAGACTCAAAATCCTGTATCATGTATATGGCACTGACTCATGCCTGGAAACCAACCCTCCCGATGCCCATACATCCCTACTTTCGGATACAGATACCGCACACAGGATCAGACACCATCCTCGCCGGCGAGGTGGAAGAATCCCTTGCCGGTGCTGAGCACCACAGCGAGACACCTAGTATACGCCCTCCCTTATAGCGACTGCCCAAGCCGAAGCCGTTCCTCATTGAGGCGCCCTTGAGCTAGTTGCCCTCTTGCCCCTCTGGCTCGAGTTTAGTGGTTGCACGCTCGCCCTCTTGTCCGGTGAAGCCGTAAAGGCCCCGTGGCCAACAGCGTAGATCATTCACAATCACACATGCACACACACGCACGCACGCATGCACGCACGCACACATACACGCGCGCGCGCGCGCGGCTCTAAACTTTCATAACAGCTATTGAAACCAAGAAAATTAAATAACTTCTACAATAAAAAAAGAATATTTAATTCACAAAAATTGATAAATCCTGAAATTATTTCACGTAGATGTTATGCCATTTTGACGTGTTTATTGACAGATAGCGTGTAGAGCATTGTAAGTCTATGCGCTTAAACTGATCTGTGCTAATGTGAATTCATTCGTAATAATGTTTATTTTCTTTTATAAATCCCTATTAACTATTTAATAGCAATGAAGCTGCAAAATTCGTGGAATTATAAAACAAATTCTCACGGAGAATTTTAAGACTGGGATTAACTCCAGTTATCATTAAATGTTTTATATTATATTAAATAATCTTATGATAATATTCAGATTGAGATTTCCACTTACGAGAGTTTCGGTGTTTCAGAAGGCACACTAAGTGGTAAGTCTTGGTTACTACCTTATACGATGGAAGCCTTACGGGCTTGATAAGTTCCAACAACGGGTAACCTGCCTCTACCAATCTGCACTGGGTCGTGTGTTCTCTCTCGCTTCTATTTGTGAGAAAAGGCCTTCGCATCTCAATGGAACAGTTTATGCTAAATTATATCTGTCCTGACCGAAGTAGCTACAGGGTTTTTACTCTTGACAATTATAGGTGAACATTTGAAAATCAATGGTTCTTGAAAATTTTTATAGAGTATATTAGCACGCCATGCTATAGATCCGTGAATGGTTATAAGAACACGCGATTAATGTATAATTAATTGTGTTTACATTAGTTCTATCTATCTCTATCTATATCATCCCGCCAGATCCCTTGCGGGGTAGGTAGAGAGTACAGAGTTCCAACAGGTTCTTTCCTTACATACATCTCTGGGTTCCTCCACTCTCATAGTTCGTCTCATACACGCTCGCAAGTTACGGAGACTCTTGACCTGTCCTTCAGATAAGACTCGGTCTATTTGGTCATGGTAGTCTAGTTCTTCTCCGGTACCTACATCCTTCCACTTTCGCATTGTATATCTGTTTTGTCATTCTTTCATCTTTACCATTTGTTGAACCTGTTTTTTTGGTTCCTCCGTCATTTGATGTAAACGTTCATATTCCTTTAAAATTGATACATGGATTAATGCGATCGTGAAATGATTTGATTAATAAACCAGCCTAAGTTGTTCTACTGTGGTGTAAAAGTCTTCCCAATAAATGGAAGTGAGACAGAATAGGTCATAATTTGTGGCCACCTGATGTTGGAACTGATAAAGTTACCCATAAGCCTTTCCACTTAGGTTAACGACTACCACATTAAGTCATGATCTGGACCAACCAGTTAGCTTGCCTTTCTCAGCACGGAGACGCTTGTATCGTCGACGGACGATTTAGCGCAGTAGTTAAGAGCTTAAGCTGCTCCGCCGACTATGTCTAATAGTCGCGGGTGCGATTGGCGTACGGGACAAGTCTTTGTGTGATACACAATTATTTGTTCCGGTCTGGGTATTTGTGTATGTGAATTTTCATGTTTGTCAACGAGAAAAAAATATCAGACTGATCCAGACAAACGCCATTTAACCCTGCCTTGTAGGGTGAAGCGGTAAAAGCCCCGCGGCCATCAGCGTTGATCACTCAAACAACAAAGCCATTTAACCCTGGTTGACGGACGTCCCTATGGTTGATAGGGTAAGCCACTTGCCCGCTGGATCGATTACCAGATCGAGAAACCTTTATGTGACCCACAAAAATTCGTTTTCGTCTGTATGTTTATATAAACTAGTGGCAGCCCATTGGTCGAAATTCGACCCTAATTAATTTAAATTATAACTTTGAACATTATTAAGGTTCTATTGTCAAAGACTATACTTCTATAATCACAGATTTTTGCCAAGGCTACACTGTTAATTTGCCTATTTTTTTCAAACATATTATATGAAATTTAAATAATAAAAAAGAAACATAAAATGATTAAAATAAAGAACCTCTTTGCTTTTATTGAAACAAAAAAAATCAAAAAGACATTTCCGTCCATTGAACTTGACATACATATTTCGATAATTTAATTAATGATACAAAACTTCTTTGTAAACGAACTCTTTCATCGTTTGACATTCAGTAAGACTATAGACAAATAATATTAAAGACAAACAATATTAATCTATTCTCAATTTCAAGTGTATTGTGTTAAACACATGGTAGTGTGTGTAATGTTTTTTTATTGATTTAATGTATTCTTATGCATTATTTTAAAAAATATTAGCATTCTGCACTCCTTCTCTATATAAACTATAAGTGTGGGAAATTTCATACTCCTCCGTCCGCGCAATGTTCGTAAAAAGGGGTACAAAGTTTTTGCTTCACGTATTAATATGATGATATTCTACACTAATATAATAAGGAGGAAAGATTTGTATTTTTATGTTTGTAACAAATAAACTCTAAAACTACCAGACCGATTTTAATGATTCTTTCACCATTAGAAAGCTACATTATCCAAAAGTAACATAGGATATAAAACATATACCCAGTAGGTAGCGCTGTTGTCGACCGGGTACAAAGTCGCGGGGAAATTCTAGTAATATATATATATATTACTAGAAGTTTCCCGCGATATTAGCCCTGTAATAAACTGTCCCACCGTTGGGTACGGACCTCCTCTAAATCTAAGAGGGTATAGGCCAGAGTTTACCACGCTGGCCCAGTGCGGGTTGGCGAACTTCACACACCTTCGAGAAACTTAGAGGCATGCAGGTTTTCCCACGATGTTTTCCTTCAACGTAAAAGCAAGTGATAGTATTTTTTTAATACGCACATGCTTGTCAAGACGGAGGTGCGTGCCTGCATAACTTTGCAGTCCAACGGTCTAACCACTAGGCTATCACTGCATGGATCTGGATGTTTGTACATGGAAATTTCATAATTGTAATCGCATCCATGATACAGGAATTCCTAGTGGGGTTACGTTTTAAAACAAATAAAAAATCGCCAAGAACACCGCGGTCAGAAAGCGCTACGAGCGTTTCCCGTCTACAGGTAATTTATTAGTCTTAAATAATTTAGTCTTGTTAGTCACCGGTGACGCACTTCACAGACTTTCTCGCGACCTCCTCAGCAAGGGATAACTGCGTCTATTAATAGAAGATACTTAGTCCGGATGTTTACACCAAATAAAACAACTATATTGCAGTGGCCAGCCGGGGCCGTGACACGGTTGGCCGCCGGCCATACGTATCATTCTTTGTTTATTAAATGCTGGATTTAACGTGTTCATAATAACACTAAATATGATTTCGTGTGCATCTATTTTACGTTATATTACGAATGTAGCCGTGAATGACAGCGCGGAATGTTCAGAAAGAGGTGACAAAACGAGCGTGGCCCTGTTTGATATTAATAAACTTTTATAATAATTTTAATTTAAAAAGTACTTTTTAAAACAAACTTTTATTAATTAAATAAATTTGGACATAGGTTTTATCCAAGGGAAGGACAAAAACTACCTTTTGTCTAAAAAAAATTAAGGGTGTAAAATACACGCCTAAAAATAACGTGAACGAAGTTGCCATTACAGCTAGTTTTAATATAAAAAGATCTTTTTAAAAACAAACTTTTATAGCAAAAACACTACGGAGATATCTTGCTTAGTTGAGGAGTTTCTATTGCTACCTTTCGGCTACATTACTAGACCCTAGACACTGTCTACAGCACCGACTCGTCAAGACAAATTCAACGAGCCCAAACACATTGGGGTTGCGTTGAGTAGTTAGGTGGTTCTATTAGCCATCCATCGGCTTCATTATCAGACCCTGAACAACATTTGGCTATATAATACTTGACAATACCAATCTTACAATACTAAACACGAGTGAGTTATGTTTTGTTATTGACATGTTCCTATGGCTACCTCCCGACTCCATTATCAGATGAGCTGCATAGCATTATCGCCTAATGTACGCAAGTATGCTAAATTTCAGCTCAATCGGATAACCATAAGTGCTTGAAAAATAGATCACAAGATTTGAAAAGGAAAGACAGGCAGATATAAGAACAGTGCAAGTTAAATTAAAGCTCGTAAAAAGGAGATCACGAGGTTCAAACGTAAGTCACATTAGAATGTAGTATGGAATTGTGCCCGGTATATACAACAGGCTCGCCTCCTATTACATGGGACCTAACATCGTCGGCGAAATGTGGGTGCACCTCTGTAGCCCCCGCTTGGGGAATATAGATGCGACAATATTTTTTGTAAAAGGAAACCTGACTTCGACTTCGTAAGTTAACTAAAAAGCCAAAAATATTTTTAAGAGTCGGTGCAAAGTAACCAGACTGCACCGACCAACTGGCACCGACTTCAAACTTTAATTTTTATTTTTAATTACCTTACGTATCCAACTTGTACAGGGACAAATCCTTGTATGACTCACAATTATTTAATGCGGTCTAGATGTTTATGTACGTTCATTTCATTGGTAATCACATTTACAATACAGGAATTCTTCCCATATAATGGTTTACATAAATCTAAGCAGAACATGAGCAAGACTTTAGTTAAATTAGTATTTATATATAATAAGAGGTACCTACTGGTCAGCTGAATGTTTTACATGTGGACGCGTGTGCCGGTAGGTGCGGTAGGGTCGGCACACACGGATCTGACACGCAACGCACCGCGCCCAGTTCCATCGACACACATTCGGGTGAGGTACCGTCAGCAGAACATAAAAAAATATTTTAAAAATAATAGTCTATCTATCTATCTATCTATAACCTCACGCCAGATCCCTTGCGGGGTAGGCAGAGGGTACAGAGTTCCAACAGGTCTTTAAAAATAATAGTAAAACATTTTTAAAGACAAGACAAGCACATCATCAGCCTATAGCATTCTACTGCTGGACATAGGCCTCTCCAAGTGCACCCCACTGGGTATGATCCTCGGCTACTAGCATCCAGGTTCTGCCAGCCGCCAAACATTAAATGTTTATAAAAAATTTCGTCTCTATTCGGTTGGCCGTTGAAGAATTCCTTCGTTTGGAACCAATGCTATGTGTCGAATCAGGTCATGCTTCCCGTAAAAATGCATTGTCATTGAATCTGAACCAAGATTTTAAATTTCAAGGCCATAGTTTTAAAAGTAGTGGTTCTTATTCAGCTTGCAAGATATGACTTAAGCAAACACACATTTGAAGTCAAATGAAAGCTTGTGGAAAGCAAGCTTTTACAGCAAATAAACGACGGAGATAGGTATTTCGCTTGGTTGAGGAGAGCTTATGGCTACCTTCTGGCTCCATCATCAGACACTATCTGAGTCTATAGTACTTAATATATTAATATCAGGCGATACTGTTCCACTTCTGGGCAAAGGCCTTCTCCCACTAATTGAGGTGAAAGAGATTAGGTCATACTTCACCTCGCGGACCCAGTGCGGATTGGCGGAGGCAGGATTGTGGCCACCTACTGTTGGAACTTATGAAGCCGCCTATAAGGCTTTCAGCTCGGCTTAAGGAGTAACTTTAAGTGGTAACCGGGACCAACCGCTTAACGTACCTTCTGAAGCACGAAGACAATTGAATATAAAAATGATACAAACGGTCACCCACCGAGTAGAACGCTGCTTAACCCTAATGATACATAAGATCACCACGGTCCCACAGCGCTACGAGCGCTTCCATATAATATATGTATACTATGGCAAAGCGCTCGTATAGTACTTGTTATAATACTCGCCCCTATAGAACTTGTAGACTCAAGAGGGTAGACCAGCATGTTATTGCATTGTGACCAGAGTTCATACGTACACCACATTTCAGCTCAATCAGATACCAGCAAGTTCTTGAAAAATAATGTTAAAATTTGAACTGTAAAACAAGCAGACATATGAACAAAGCAAGCTAAACAGCCTGTAAAAAACAGCAACAACAGATTTTTTGAAAAAAAACGGAGCGTGGGGCTCCGTTTAGGGTTTATTCCTGTATCGTGGGTGCATTTACAAACGTGAAAGTTCACAACCACAAATACCCAGACCGGAACAAATAATTGTGGACCACACAAAGATTTGTCCCGTGCGGGAATCGAACCGCAACTATTAGACAGTGGGCGGAGCGGCTTAAGCTTTTAACCACTGCGCTAGATTGTACGCTAAATTTAAATGAGATGCAAGGAATCGGCTAAGCGTTTCATTAACACTGAAAAACTTTTGTTTGACTTTAATAAGAAGAAGGTTTTCAATACAACTGCAATTTTTGTTTGTTTGTATAGTTAATAATAATAATAATAATACACTTTATTGTACACCAAAAACACAATACAAGAAACAATTTAAATACAAAAAGATATTTCCTTGTATCACCGACGATTTTCGGCTGTCCTAATTCTTTCAAGGATCCACGACCAATTCGATCTCATATCTTGATCTAATGATGGCTTACAGGAATGGAACATAAAACCTAAAGAGGAACAGACAAGGAAAAATTACTCTTGGTGTAAAGCAAAACTATTTTTCGGATTTTATCACGGTTTATTAGAGGTATTTAAGAAACGAACCTGCTGGAACTCTGTACTCTCTGCCTACCCCGCAAGGGATCTGGCGTAATGATATAGATAGATAGATAATTTTTTAAGGTCTTTAAAAAAAGTACTTAAAAAATCAGAAATAACCCGCGATAAAATCCGAAAAATTTTTATTTCTATACTAATATTATAAAGAGGAAAGATTTGTATTTTTGTATGTTTGTAACGAATAAACTCAAAAACTACTGGACCGATTTTAAAAATTCTTTCACCATTAGAAAGCTATCTTATCCAGAAGTAACATAGACCCGGTAGGTGGCGCTGTTGTCGACCGGTTACGAAGTCGCGGGAAACTGCTAGTGTGCAATATTTTTGTAAATCTAAGTACTGTTGGTGTATTGATTTGTCTAATTTTTAGTTGTAATTTCCTTATTTATTAGAGATGATGACCACTTTAAGCATATTATGTTCACGATTGCTTTATTGGGTACATATTCCTTCGTTTGATATTATAAAGCATTTAAATTTAAAATCCTTCTTATTTCATAATCATTTTGGCTAACGCTACAATTGTAGCTATTACTACAATTGTAGCATTCATAAGCATAGAAACTCAATTTATTATAAAATTATATAAAAATACAAATATTCTTATATATATATATATATATATATATATATATATATATATATATATATATATATATATATATATATATATATATATATATATATTGATATATATATATATATATATTACGTAAAAAAAACGTGCTCCACTGACAGCGAGGTCTACCAGTGGTCAGGGCTCCAAAGAGAGGAACCTACTCACAATGCGTGCCGTGTCCAACATTACTGCCTTCTGTATCAGGCCCTTCACCCAACTGCCTAGCGAGAGCTTCTCGAGGTGTTTATCGAAATTATTATTATTACAATTATTGACGGACGATTTAGCGCAGTGGTTAAGACCTTAAACCGCTCCGCCCATTATGTCTAATAGCCGCGGGTTCGATTCCCGCACGAAACAAACCTTTGTGTCATCCAGAATTAGTTGTTTCGGTCTGGGTATTTGTGTATGTGAATTTTCATGTTCGTAAACGCACCCACGACACAGGAATAAATCCGAGTGTGGGACTACATTTAAAAAAAAATACTACTAAATATTATTATCTACGATAAAATGAACATGCGAACCGTAGATATCGCATGTTAAGCTTTCAATACCGCCTGCCCAACTCGGCCCAGTAGTAACTAGACTGATCTACACAACCCTATAATTAGGACGAATGGGTTGACTGGGGATATTGAATATTAACTGAATGCTTGGTCCATGCCAAACCAAATTTAAATTACCCCACACCTACAACTACGCCAAATGAAACTGATAAACAAATGCTGTCATAAAGATGGAGATTAATTTTCAATGTCAGATAATAATACGCATCATCATCATCATCATCATCAGCCTATAACAGTCCACTGCTGGACATAGGCCTCTCCAAGTGCACGCCACTGGGTACGATCCTCGGCTACTCGCATCCAGTTTCTGCCAGCCGCCCTACGAAGGTCATCGCTCCACCTAGCCTGAGGGCGTCCTGCGTTACGTTTGCCAGTCCGCGGTCTCCACTCAAGAACTCGTTTGTCCCAGCGGTTATCGGTTGTTCGGCTAATGTGACCGGCCCATTGCCACTTCAGCTTACTAATCCGGTGGGCTATGTCGATAACTTTGGTTCTCTGTCGAATGACTTCGTTCCGGATTCTATCCTTCAGAGAAACTCCGAGCATAGCCCTTTCCATAGCTCGCTGAGTGACTTTAAATTTATGAACCATTCCAACCGTGAGTGTCCACGTCTCGGCTCCATATGTCATAACGGGCAGGACGCACTGATTAAAGACTTTTGTCTTTAGGCTTTGTGAAATGGGCGATGTAAATACTCGACGTAATTTCCCAAATGCCGCCCAGCCCAGCCGTATTCTTCTGTTGACCTCTTTCTCGAAGTTGTTTTTCCCCAACTGCAGAGTTTGCCCTAGGTAAACATATTCTTGAACAACCTCGAGAATAGCGCCATGTATTGCAACAGGTTCCGGTACTACATGTCGGTTAAACATTACTTTGGTCTTGTCTAAGTTCATGCGGAGACCTATTTGTTTGGAAGAATCGGCTAGGCTGGTCAGCATCTGTTGTAAATCCTGCAACGTTTCGGCCATAATAATACGCATGGTATACAGATAATATTTTACGAACCCTCATACGTAATAATATGTAGATAGATATTTATTTATTTAGGTCCACCATTGGTTACTACAACAGTACATTTATTCAAACAAACTAGTTAAAGTTTTAACATGATGTGCAACCCTTCAAAGGCGAACCTTTTAATGCCGCATGCATTAAAAGGAGTGTATATTACAATAAAAATAGAAAAAAGGCACAAAAATACTTAAAACTAAACTTTCAATGACATAACCAAGTAAATACAGGATATAACAATAAATCAAATACCCAACTTATAACATGGATCCACCATGAGTGCTGTCTATGCGTTCAGGTTCAAAAGTATAATTGATACACTCACAAAATTGAACCAAGGACTGGTGATGTATGTCGCATGATGAGCTGACGCTATTGTAAAGTCGGCAGATTCTGGGAATTGGTGAATTGCTCCCTAGGACGGTACGTCGAAAGGGCGTAAGGCGTAAAGGTATGATAATGTAGTACCGGGAAAGACCTAGGCTATCTTACCATGACCAAATAGACCGTGTCTTATCTGAAGGGCCAGTCAAGGGTATCCATAACCGGCGAGCGTGTATGAGACAAACCATAAGAGTAGAGGAAGCCTGAGAGGTCTGTAAGGAAATAACCTTTTAGAACTCTGTATTCTCTGCCTACCCCGCAAGGGAACTGGTGTGATGATATGGATAGATAGATATTATTACATACCAGGCCTTAGAAAAATAATCAACACTAATATTATAAATTCGAAAGTAACTCAATCAAACTATGAGTGAAGGAACCTAGAGAGGTATGTAAGGAGAGATTCTGTTGGAACTCCGTACTCTCTGCCTACCCCGCAAGGGATCTGGCGTGACAATATAGATAGATAGAGAAAGTAACTCTGTCTGTTTGCCTGCTACCTTTTCAGATCCAAACCGCTGAAGAGGTTTTAATTAAATTCGGCAAGGACATAGGTTTTATCCAAGGGAAGGACAAAAGCTACCTTTTGTCTAAAAAAAGCTTAAGGGTGTAAAATACACGCCTAAAAATAACGTGAACGAAGTTGCCATTACAGCTAGTTTTAATATAAAAAGATCTTTTTAAAAACAGGCTTTTGTAGCAAAAACACAACGGAGATATCTTGCTTAGTTGAGAAGTTCCTGTGACCTCCTTCCGGTTCCATCATCAGATCCTGGAGAACGTCCGGGTCCATAGTACTTAAGACAAATCCCACCAGCCCAAATACAACGGCGTTATGTTAAGTAGTGGGTAGTTCCTTTGGCCACCTTCCGGTTTCATCATTAACCATCAGGATCACTATCTGGTTGTATAGTACTAGTCAATACTAATCCAACAACCTAAACAAGAGGGGGTAATGTTGTGTAATTCGCATGTTCCTTTGGTCACTTTTGTCTCCATCATCAGACCAGCTTTATGGAACCATGTTACTGCATTGTCACCGAACTTGTATACGTATGCCAAATATTAGCGCAAACAAATACCCACAAGTGCTTGAAAAATGGATCACAAGATTTGAAAGCAAAGACAGACAAACAGATCCCGGTGATCCTGATCAGGTTATGACGCCCAAGTTATAAAATTATTGTACTGCCTTCTTTCCACGGTAGTATACCAATTTTAAAGTTAATCGGTTGCTATAAAGCTGGTAAAAATGACGTTGAAAAATTCCGTTACACAGATACATAGTTACCGGTACAGCTAATGAAAGAAGAAAACCAATACACCTACATACCTACAAAAATAATTGAAAAACACTAGTTTTTAAACTATGGAGTGGAGGAGAAGGGAGGGAGGGGAAGTCTCCTCCACAGGAATGACATTCCGAACGGATGGTAGGGTCAAGATAGAGTCTTAAGTAACCACTAGCTTATTATTTCTTGACTAATCATAAGTTTATTTTTGCTCTTTACGAATTAAAAATTTAAAATATTATTCATATAAGTTTAAAATTATATTTATGTTATGTCGAATAAAAATAATAAACCTAATTAAATGCATTATCAAAAAGTTTTGATTGTAAATATAATAATATTAGCCTATACTGCCCACTGCTGGGCAAAGGCCTTCTCTCACAAATCGAGGTGAGAGAGATTAGGTCATACTCCACCACGCGGACCCAGTGTGGATTGGTGGAGGCAGGTTTGTGGCCACCTGCTGTTGGAACTTATCAAACCGCCTTTAAGGCTTCCAACTCGGCTTAACGACTACCACATTAAGTGGTAACGAAGCACGGAGACGCTCGAATATGAAAATGCCACAAACGGTCACCCATCTCAGGCCGACTGAGTCGAACGCTGCTTAACCTTGGTGATCGGTAAGAACACCGCGGTCGCACAGCGCTACGAGCGCCTCGTGATTGTAAATACGCAGTTAATATCGCCGACACCTTAATCAAGTCGTTAATCGCCCACTGAGTCGAGTAGTCACGGGTTGGTTCCCCGCACGGGACAAATATTAGTGTGTTGGTACAACTCCATATGTCACTGGTTCAGATCCGGCTCGAAGGACCATGGAAATGATGAGGATTATCCAAGGGTGTTAGTAGGAAATAAACGGAGACTGAGCAATGGACTGTATTTACACACGCGTAACAAGGCAATTTCGGAGACAGAATTAAATATGTGTGCTTCGAACGGCGGACAATGACGCAGTGCTTTGCCGAGGCTGTCATCGCTCCCAGCCATCCCCGTCTCGCGTCCCGCGGCCTCTCCACCGCATAGTGATGTACCAACAAGTGAGAACCAAAAATATTTCTATCAGTGTGAGTGTTTGTATATATGAATGTCATGTTTGTACACGCAGCCACGGCACAGGTATAATGTCTAGTGTGCGGCTACATTTTTTCAAAAGAACAAATAACTAACTAACAACAATTAAGTTTACGATTGCATTAGTGTGACCAGATTGCAAAGATACGTTTAAAAAAATCAAAGTAAAGCAAACATAAAATTCCAACTTCGTACTAAACCAAATTAAGACATCTGAATGCTGCATGTACGGAATACCTTTATTTGGTCAAAGAATGTACGAATCATAGTACGACCACGCTGAACTACAAAACTACCAGTAGATTTTTCAAACTAAAATAATTTTAATTTAAAAAGTCTTTCTTTAAAATAAGCTTTGTAGCAAAAACACAACGGAAATATTTTGCTTAGTTAAGGAGTTCCTATTCCTTTTCCTTCCGTTCCTAAGGAGGCTTCTTTTCGGCTCTATCATTAGACCCTGGACACCATCCGGGCCTAAAGTACTCGTCAAGACAAATCCTACGAGCCCAAGCACAGCAGGGTTATATTGAGTTGGGTGGTTCCATTGATCACCTTTCGGCTTCATCATCAGACCCTGAACACTATCTTGTTGTATAGTACTTATCAATACCAATCTAACAAGCCTAAACACAAGGGGTTTACGTTGTATAGTTGACACGTTCCTATGGCCACCTTCCGAGTCTATCATCGGACCACCTCCGTGGTACCATATTATTACATTGTCACCAACTTTACATACGTATGTCTAATTTCAGGTCAATCGGATACCTACAAGTGCTTGAAAAATGGATCACAAGACTAGAAATGGAAAGACAGACAGACAGACAGACATACGAACATTGCAAGTTAAATAAAAGCTTTAAAACCAGACACACACTGTCTCGTTGGTCTAGTAACGTGTAATGCGAGAAACAATTACGAGATCCAGGGTTGTGACAGTGCGCTTTTTCTATCGGTAAAAATCTAAGGTACAGTTTGGAGTCTGGAACTGTGCCCGGTAATAATTTCAATACTCCCGCCCCTATCTTTTTTTTCTTTTTACGGGTTTCTACCCTAGTATCTATTCCTGTGTCGTGGGTGCGAATATATAATACCCAGATGTTCCGGACATATAATTGTGGATCACACAAAGATTTGTCCCGTGCGGGGACCGAACCCGCGACTATTAGACACTGTGGGTGGACCGGCTTAAACTTTTAAACGCTGCGCTAATTCGTCCGTCGAATTCCGTCTATTACATTGGAACCTAATATTATCGACTATAAGCAAATATACACGGTGCATCTCTGCCACCCCTACTTAAGGAATATAGACGTGACAATGTTTATTACAAGGTCAAACCTTGCAAGTTGAATTAGAATCACTTCCTCTTATACTACGGAGGTGAAATTCGACATGTTGTGTTGGTTCAGTCCCGACGACAACGCATTTTTACGGTAAACATGACCTGATTCTACCCCGGAAGCATAGAATTTTTTTTATACCCATTTACTATTGATTGGCCGTTTTAAATTGTACCATACCTATTATAAAAGCTTGTTTTACGTTTTTTTTAACTCGGTAAAGACAATAATCCAGGTCAGTAATATTTTTAATAGATTATGAGTAAGTGAATAACTTGCGAGCCAATTTAAAAAAAAACAGTCAATATTATTTTATGAAACCAAAACAAACGCGGTTCCACTCGGATAAATTTTCCATTCGGGTGAATCGAATCGGCCGCGTTGCACTTTCTGCTCGATTGTTATTTCAACCCGTGACGAATGACTGACATATAAAAAATAATCGATATTTAATTTGGTAATCGTAATTCGAGAAAAGTTTACTTTGTATGTACAATATATCGAACAATAGTTTAAAATGGTTATTTAAAAATCTATATCATCACGCCAGACCCCTTGCGGGGTAGGCAGAGAATACAGAGTTAACAGGTTCTTTCCTTACAGACCTCTTTAGAAAATACAACGGAGCATCTTCCACTCTCATAGTTCATCTTATACACGCCCGCCGGTTACTGAGACCCTTGACTGGCCCTTCAGATAAGACACCGTCTTTTTGGTCATGATAAGATAGTCTAGGTCTTCCCCGGTACCTACATCTTTCCACTTTCGTATTGTATCTCTGTTTTATGTTATCAGTATATGATAAAATATTCCCTTTGGACTCTGAAACAAGCTTACTTGATTGGGAAAGAATTTTAATAGACATAATCTTGTTGATAGTCTTACTATCGATTTTTAAACTTGTTTCTCTATAAATCTTTATCATTATGCTAGCTCCCTTGCCGAGTAGGCAGAGAGTATATATAACTAACATGACCTATCCTTAAGGACCCTTATGAACTTTTAAAAACAATACGTTTATTTCTTACACTGACGAAGGGGCTGTCTTTAACAACTTCCAATAAACGATAAAGTACTTCAAAAACTAATAATAAAAAAAACTAAGAGTATTTACAATCACAACTCGTAGACTATCTTACCATGACCAAATAGACCGAGTCTTATGTGAAGGACAAGTCAAGAGTCTCCGTAACCGGCGAGCGTGTATGAGACGAACTATAAGAGTGGAGGAAGCCAGAGAGGTATGTAAGGAAAGAACCTCTTGGAACTCTGTACTCTCTGCCTACCCCGCAAGGGATCTGGCGTGATGATATAAATAGATAAATACAATGGAGAATGGGGATACAATAACAACAAAGGAGGAAACTATTTAATTAAATGTTTTACGGGTTCCAAGACGCAACGAGGTGAGATTCAAACTTTATTGTCATTTGGGGAGACCATTGTGGATCCTGACATACAGGACTTACAAGGAAGGGAATATGTGGTGAATTCACCCACCCTAACAGATTCCCTTAGATCGACACGCCATACCGTTCCCAGGGCCTAATCAACAAACCATGATCCCTTACCTTGACCTCGCTACAATCTGACCTAATACTAAACAATACACAGACTTTGAAGTCCATATAAGGTCTGAACCGATGCTTCGTATTGTGCCATAAGTCAGTCTAGAGTCGTGACCCAATGACCCTGTGACTCACGAAGGTGAGAGAAGTACCTAGACTTGAAAACGATTGCTGCTTTAAATTCATTTTCATTTAATGAAATTGCAATTTCATTTCACAGTGATTTCACATGTTGAATTAAAATAATTTAAGTTAAAAGACTAGCCCGCTGTGTTTCTCGCCGAATCTTCTCAGTGAAGGTGGCATTCTGATTCGGTGGTGGCTCTAAAAATGTAATAATTTTAACGTTAATTAATGCTTCTTTATTGAGTAAAGAAATGATTCATTGATTTTGCCTTTAAATGACGTTAAGAGCTAGTTTTAAGTACCATCGCGTTTGCTACTGTTTGCTACTGGTGTGAAGAAAATGATTAGCTTATAATACGAGTATTAAATATTTTTTGTGTGTTATGTTAAATTTCACAGGCAATGATTTTTTATTCGTTAATCGCTACTATTAAGTAGAGTCAAACTTACTACTAAAATAAAGAATAATTTATGATCGATCTGCTAAATAATGACATCCTGACAATATGGACGATTTAGCGCAGTGGTTAAGAGCTTAAGTCGCTGTGTCTAATATTTGCGGCTTCGATTCCCGCACGTGAAAAATCTTTTTGTGATCCACAATTATTTGTTCCGGCCTGGTCATTTGTGTATGTGAATTTTCATGTTTGGAAACGCACCCACGACACAGGTATAAATCCTAGAGTAGGGCTACGTTTTTTAAGAAAATTATAACAATAATATGCGATTTCATATCAATTGTGATTTTAGCAGCTATTGTGAAGTAGCAGGTGCGGCGAATAAATAATAGTTTCATATGCTTTTTAACCTGTAAAATTTTCCATGCCTAGAAAGAAGACCTTGGTGTCCTATTGTGGATGCAACAGGTGGTTGCCGGAAAGCATATGGTGGTGTTTACTTGAAGAGAATTTGTTAACCCTTTTAGGATTTGTATGTGCGTGTGTGTGTGTATGAATGATCTACCCTGATCGCTGCGGGACCTTTACAGCTTCACCGAACAAGAGGGCGAACGAGCAACCACTACGCTCGAGCCAGAAGGGCAAGGGGGCGGCTAGCTCAAGGGCGCCTCAAGGAGGAGCGGCCTCGGTTTTGGCAGTCGCTATGGGGGAGGACGTATACTAGGTGTCTCACCGTGGTTCTCTGCACCGGCCGGCGGGCAAGGGATTCTTCGACCGAACAGGTCGGTGTCTGGTCCTACCCTTTTCTGAAGTAAGATATATTAAGGATTTGAGACCTTCCAAAACTGCACTTCTGCACAAGAGCATACTATGCATGGCCCCAAAAAGTTTCAATAAAATCCCGAATGACATCAAAGACCTAAACTTGACACAATTTAAACGAAAATTAAATATATTTTTATTGGACAAATGCTATTATACAGTTGACGAATTCCTTTTTGACAAATCACTTACACACAAGAAATAATAATATTATGTAATGTTGATAACAGTAATAATGTAATTGCATGTATTGTAACTACCTAAACAGTGTACGCCCAATGGGTAGATTTTTGAGAAACTTAATGTTAAACCAAGATCATATTGTATCACCAAAAATCACACTGAATAAATGATTTATAATTATGATTTATGATATGGTGAAAATTATTTTAATGAATTTTCTATAAGTCTACAGATTCCTTGCGGGGTAGGAATAAATTTTAAGTTCTATTGACTTTCGTTACGTTCTATTCTCTTAAAATTATTACATGATTTAATTTCTCATTATGAACTATTGACAAGTTGGCGTAATGGCGCAAAATGCGGGTAACGATCACGAGATTCTGGGTTTGAATCCTAGGTTAAACAGGAATATTGAAGTTTCACACTCAAAATTCACACTCGCAGTCCGAAACTATAGGCTCACCCCCTATTTCATTAAGACCTAACATCGTCCGCGAAAAGTATGCACCGTACACCTCTGCTACATTTTAAGATATTTAGACAGCCTCAAACCATAAATTCATTTGGTTTATATATGTATTAATATTAATATTAGCCCTCTTAAGAAACTGAAACGTTGGGCACGGGCCTCCTCTAAAACACAGAGGGCTCAGGCCATAGTCCACGACGCTGGCCCAGTGCGAGTTGGTGAACTTAACACCTTTGAGAAACTCTTAGGCATGCAGGTTTCCTCAAGATGTTTTCCTTTAACGTTAAAGCAAGTTATAATTAATTTTTAATACGCACATGCTGTCGAATAGACAGAGGTGCGTGCCTGGGTTTGAACTCGAGACTTCTGACTTTGCAGTCCATAGGTCTAACCACTAGGCTATCACTGCACTTTGGTTGGTTTATATATAATAATATTTTAAGCCAAATTATTACACAATATTACAGCAAAGTCCTTCAGTCGACTCGACCACACGAGCCGTTAAAACGCTTGTCTAAACAATTTGGGTCGCTCATTTAATATCCTAATTGTAATGCTAAGCTTCGCTAAACTGACATATCCTGGCTCTCACGATGTCTGCGGGGTTATTCTGATAACAGTTGAATTATTGAAATTCACCTCTAAAATTTAAACTTAAAATTATGCTTTTTATGAACATGCTCCTGTGAAGATTGGAGACTCTACACATGCAATTGTAGACAATTATGTATACCTGGGACAAACAGTCCAATTAGGTAAGTTCAACTTCGAGAAAACGGTAATCATCGAATCCAGCGCGGCTGGGCAGCATTCGGGAAGCTTCATAATATCTTCTCGCCCTAAATACCGCAGTGTCTCAAGACAAAAGTCTTTAGCCAGTGAATGTTGCCAGTAATGAGCTACGGAACCCAGGCATGGCCGCTCACGATGGGCCTCATAAGAAGGCTCAGAGCTCACCCAAAGAGTAATGGAAAGAGCTACGATCGGAGTTTCCCTGCGAGATCAAATCAAAAATGCGGAGATTCGCATGAGAATCACAGTCACCGATATAGGTCTCAGAATTATCAAACTTAAGTAGCAGTGGGCGGGGTACATTGCTTGTAGAACTGACAGGCGTTGGGGCAGAAAGATTCTCGATTAGCGCCCTGGTATCTGAAGACGTGGAGTGGGCAGGTCCCCCACAAGGTGGACTGATAACCTGGTGAAAGTCGCAGGTAAGAGTTAGATGTATTGAGAGCCAATGCCGGTTGTCTTGGCGATCTATGCGATGTCTTTCGGTTGGTGATGATGATGATGAACTCGCTTTCTTGCCTGTTTGTGTGTCTATCCAGTACACTTGTTGTA
Organism: Phalera bucephala; assembly: GCA_905147815.2. Classification (NCBI taxonomy): domain Eukaryota; kingdom Metazoa; phylum Arthropoda; class Insecta; order Lepidoptera; family Notodontidae; genus Phalera; species Phalera bucephala. The sequence continues at coordinate 2,811,146 of LR990632.1, read as the reverse complement.
ATTTTAAACTAACTTCTCGACTGCCTTGTTGGTCTAGTGGCAAAGCGCATCGCTTTGTGATCACGAGGACCTGGGTTCAAATCCCAAGTCAGACAAGTGTAGTTTTTCTAGCGAAAACTTACCAGTACAAGTCCGGAGTCTGGAATTGTGCCCGGTATATGGCAATAGGGTCGCCCTCTATTACATGAGACCTAACATCGTCGGTGAAACATGGGTATACTCAGTACATCTCTGTCACCCCCGCTTGGGGAATTTAGGCGAGACGTTTTGTTAATTTCATATGGTTTACCAACAATTGTTTACACTTAAATACACAATTTTTATATGCTTGAACGTAATGAATTATGTGCAACAAATTACTTACAGGTAAACACAACATGCACATACGGAACTGAGATATAAAAACCAAAGAAAAAATCTATATACTTAACACAATACTAAATTAATTTAAAAATATACAACACAACATAATACGAGCATATCTATATATTAATACGTGAAGCACAAACTTTGTACACATTTTTACGAAAATTGCGCGAACGAAGGAGTATGAAATTTCCCACACTTATAGTTTATATAGAGAAGGAAGTGCAGAATACTAATATTTTTTTTTTAAATTATGCATAAAACATACATTAAATCAATGGAAAAAAACATTACACACACTACCATGTATTTGACACAATACACGTCAAATTGATGTTTGTCTTTAATATTATTTGTCTATAGTCTTACTGAATGTCAAACATAACCAGCAAACGATGAAAGAGTAGGTCGAATATCGACCTATGGGCGACTACTAGTAATAATTAATGGAAAGAGTTAGCAAAACATTCGTTTATCCTCTTACGGAATGAGCCCAAGCTATCAAAGTTGCCATTTGATCACTATAGTGATTCAAAACCCTGCTTAACCTAGCAAAAGGAGAATGACTGCCCAAACGGTTCTACATAGAGGTGGACTAAGAAGGGTAATAGACTTTCGAGGTACTCGAAATTTGGTATTGCTTTTTAATCCGGGAAAAATTTTATTCCTATCTAAAGTCAACGCGGGCGATATCGTGGGCAGAAACTAGTAACCAATATTTACAGAATAGGACCGCTTAATCGGACCTGTACAATTTAAGTTAAGCTCTGTGGAGATAGGTCGACACTTGAGCAGGTGACCTTTCATTGCGGGGGACTTAATTTTTTAATGAATGTGTATTGATCGGCAGCTTGCATCACTTCACGATGGAATGCATTTACGAATCGTAGAAGATATTGATAACATTTCAGCAAAGTATTCCATACATATTTTACTAAAATAATTTCAAATTTATTATGTGATATATTCATTATACAGATATTGGCACTAAATATTTACAGTCGAATGACCAAAGGAACTCGTCAGGTGCGAGTATTATATTTATTTTTAACCTATTTCGTCCCATTGCTAGGCAAAGGTCACTTCCATGGCTCGCCACTTAACCCGATCCTTTGCCGTTTCAAACCATCTCTCCCCACAGTCGTCAAGGTCATCGCGCCGTATTTTTTCCGAGTCTGCACCGACGTTGCTGTCCGTCTAGTTTTCATTCAGGACTCATTCCTATCGGGCCTAATCTGTTCAAATGGCCCACCCACCTAAGCTTGGCAATCTTATAGCCCACGTCTTAAATGCTAGTTTTGAAATCTATTCGTTTTTCATAATCGGTAACGCCTTGCTCAGACCACCTCCGGTCCGGTGAAGCTATAAAGGCCCTGCGGCCAACAGCGTAGATCACTCACACACACACACAATAGCTCTGACCACTTGAGTTTTCACTGTAAAATGTCATGTCTATCTATTATTCCGTTTTCTGATAGCGTTGAAGGGGTCACCTCAACTCATTCGGCATAGGTTATAAACTTACCACTACAGCCCTCAAGGCGTCATCGTCACCCGAAATAGATCCATTACAGGCCATGGGATTCCCCCAAAACCAACTTAATTGTGTACTCATCCAGATATTACTATGCTCCTAGGACGTAGTTGTAGGTAAGTTTAACTTACGATCTCATGCGTAGTACCACAGTAAATATATTATTATACTGTGATAGTACTCCTATACTAAATTAATTTATCTATGCAATGAACGCCATTGAACCTCCCAGGAGTCACGATATTGCCAAGTTACTCGATAAATTTCATCATAGTTGGCCATGTTTGCAAAAGTATTCATTATAGCTAAACTTTCCTTGTGAATGTGTCTCCTATAGGTGAAAAAGGAATGACAATCAATTATACCCCTAAAACAGCAATAGGCCTATCCCCTATGACATTGGAATCTAATGTCATTGGCAAAATATGAAGAGTACACCTATACCACCTTCTCTTAATGATCGGAGGCGTGAAGGTGTGTTTATTTAAGTATCGATAATATTGCAACTTATTAGCCGACTGCCTCGTTCGTCTGATCCAGTTGCGCAAAAACCAAGTGCAATCTCGATCTCCTGGGTACAATTCCTAGGCCGGAAAAAGCTGTCTACTCCGACCAACAAAACTGACCACGTAATTGTGCAGAATGTTACTTGATGAAGCATTTTTTCAAATCATATCAAGTGTGTTTTTTTATCAAAAAGTCCGGAGTCTGGAATTGTGCCTCGAATAATGGCAAAAAGCTGGGACTACCATTGTGTGGTACCAAATGTACACAGTACATTTCTGCCACCTCCGCTTGAAAACCGTAGACGTGATGGTGTGTTTACTTAAGTATAATAATGTTGCAATACAACAAATATATAATAAGAAAGTGGAAACATGTAGGTACCGTGAAAGACCAAGACTTACCATGACCAAGTAGACCGTGTCTTATTGGAAGATCAAGTCAAGAGTCTCCGTAACCGGCGGGTGTGTATGAGACGGACTGTGGAGAAAGCCAGAGAAGTCTCTAAGAAATGAACCTGTTGAAACCCTGTATTCTTTACGTATCCCGCAAGGGATCTGGCGTTTCGTGGACATTCAACCAGTCAAGCATTTTCCTTTATATTGCACTTAGGTATCCTGTCTTCTTAGGCATTTTGTTTTTAGACAATTCGCTTATAAGCGGTGTTGATATAGACTTAATATTGCAACTTATTATTAACACATTTAATACAAATAAAGGTTACGCTCATGGCAAGTGTGACTCGCGTAAACCGACAATGTCACGCCACCGCCAGAGGGCAGATATCACAAACACATGTAGGTACTATCGCAGAAAGCGCCTCGCAAGTGGGTCAAGTGTAACTGGCCACATGTGTGGCCTGGTGCAGTGTTGGCCGTAAAATTTGACCTTTTCATAGCGATACTCGCATATGGAAGGATTTGAGCCAATCAAATAATCCCCGTGTGAATGGGGCTAGAATTGGCAGGTTGGCGGCGCCGCCAAACGTTATTAAGGAAACGTGTTGGTTGAAAATTAAATAACGTGAATGACTTAATAAATATATAGCTTACCAGCCGAAGGGTTCGCCATATGCTGATAATGTTAGAGCTACATGAAAGTTATAAGTTCTACCTAGATACAAATATAATCGTTAGTATGTATACAATATGCTGGGTGTCAGTGGGCTTAACAAAGCTGCTTAACCTGCTTAACAAAGCGTAGGTTAAGGGATGCAGATTTTTAAATTAACAAATAATAACGGACCTGAGTGTTAGCACAACTTCTTTTACAGTATTAGACAGCGATAAAAAAACTGCGTAAATCCATGCCTCTTTCTCACGATAAAACTTCTTGGCGATCTCTTCAATTACAAAGGAGCTGAGATGAGCAAAATGCAATCAGTTTTTTGATTAACCACCCCCGCTTGGGGAATATATGCGTGAGATATTGATTATTAACGATTACAATTATATTTTGTAATCTTTAACGATTACGATTACACTTTTAATCTTGAATCATGATTGAATAGAGCAATTATAATCATTTATCTGATTACATTTTGCCAATCTTTGCCTAGGAGCACCTCGACAGACGTCTTTTGCCAATGACGTTGCGGCAAGCATCACGCACAAAGTGACCTAGAGTGTATGCACTCTAATTCGTGCTACACAAACTTTAGTTGAGACTTCCCTAGCACGTAGTACATATAATAAATAATTGGTGCAGGCGGGAAAGAGTTTAATCTTTCCAGATAGCGGATTCCAGAAGCTCATCACGAAAGACCACCGGTACGTTCTTCGCAGAGGTTCCGAAATCCCTCAGAAGTGTCAATACGGACCACACAACCGGGTTTTAGTCGGTAGAAGGCCGGCACGCGACATCCCTTCCACCTCGACACGCAGAAATCGTATACAGAATTTTCCTCACGTAAAAAGTTGTTCCACGGTATCTGTATCCTTCCACTTCCACCATCTTATCCTATACTTGTCCACCGCTGATCTTAGGCCTTCCCAATCGCTCTCCAGCGCACCCCATCCGATGCCACCTGCTTTCAACGACTTCCTCCGATCCTCACAAGATCGTCGGTCCATCTGGTAGGCGACCTTCCCACGCTGAGCTTGTCAATACATGGTCTCCACTCTTGAATCTTCCTGCCCCAACGCCCGTCCGATCTTCGCGCTATGTGGCCCGCCCATTCCCACTTCCGCTTACTAATCCTTTGGGCTATGCCTTTGGCCTACCTTAGTTCTTCTACGAATCTCCTCATTTCTGATTCGATCACGTAGAGAAACGCCGAGCATTGCTCTTTCCATAGCTCGCTGAGCAACTCTGAGCTTTTTTATAAAACCAATTGTAAGAGACCACGTCTCTGATCCGTATGCCATTTCGTTGTCGATATATTATTTCGACTTCCGTTCTCGATATATTATTTGTTTTAGATTACAGGGGATAAAAGGTAATTAAAAGATGGTCTGATAAATAAGAACTCAACTATGGGTGTGGTTTTATTACGAATAAGTTCGATCCAACCCGCAGTAATCGTTTTAATAGTGTCTTCTTATACGATTTCTGTAATCCATCTGTAACATGAGGGCGCGTAGTAACATACAGTTTGTGACTAAATACTACCGTATCTGATAAAAAGATGTATCTATATCATCACGTCAGATTTTTTGCGGAGTGGGCATAGAGTACAGAGTTCCAACAGTTGCTTTCGTTCTTCCTCTCCTCCAGACCTCTCTGGCTTCCTCCACTCTCATAGTTCATCTCATACACGCTCGCCGGTTACGGAAACTCTTGATTTGCCTTTCATATATTAAAAAGATCTCTTGTAATTAATAATTTAAAACTATATTGCTAGTTAAGAGTAAAGATGTGTAATGTTATATAAATAGAATAACAGGATATAAGAAGTTGGAAGTCAGAAGGGACGTTAACCTCGCGCAGTATGTTCTGAGCTTACTTCGAGGGTAGGTACCCAACCCGAGCATACTAGAATGGATTGGATTGTGTGTGCCCGATGAGCATGTGCACCGTATAAGGAAATCATGAGTTTTCGCGGTACCCGGAGGGCAAACGCACCTACTTAACGAAATGCCCTTAAAGCGTACGCTAAATGTAATTGCCGATAATATTGACTTATTAATCGACTTCAAAAAGGAGGAGGTTCTATGAACGTCTGTATGATTTTTTTATGTATGTTCATCGATATTTCCGTCAATTGTGGACCGATTTTGATGATTCTTTTTGCATTTTGTTCAGTAAAGCTCCAAGGTGGTCCTATTTTAATTTTATCGGGCTTCGTCCTTGGACTTTGAAGACACCACGAGGCTCCTTGGCGGCAAACAATACGAATGTGTAAATCCAGTTGTTATGAGTATTATATCAATCATGTAAGTACCTTACTGTAGAACTAAGTAGAATAATATAATATAGGTATATAAACAGAAATAATTAACTAACTCAACACTAAAAAATGTAAAAATAAACCTTTTTAACAAAAGGAAAACCGACTTTTAAAGCAAAAACTTACAATAAAAATTTGTAGTCAGTGCCAAGTAACCGACTGCACTAACCGGCACCGACTTCGTATTTTCTTTTTGAAGTCAGTTTTCCATATTTTTTTAAGTTTTTTATTTTCTTGTTCTAAAGATCAATTCAAAAGGCTCCCACTGTACACATAATGTTACAGTACTAGATAATCATAAGATATAATTACACTATTGTATTGGGATACTCCTGTAATAATAGTTATACGAGGGTAAAAATAAATAAAAGCTTGTTTTTAAAATAATAATATCAGCCTATAACGCCCCACTACTGGGCAAAGGCCTTCTCTCACAAATCGAGGTGAGAGAGATTAGGTCATACTCCACCACGCGGACCCAGTGCGGTGTGGTGGAGGCAGGTCTGCGGCCACCTGCTGTTGGAACTTATCAAGCTGCCTATAAGGCTTCCAACTCGGCCTAACCGCTGCCACCTCCGCGGCTCCACCGGTGACGTCAAACGTAAACACGACCACTTCTCGTCGTGATTACGCAGCCGCCGCCACCCGCGCACCAGAAAAGACAACCGGGAAGGCCCGTACGAAGGTTCGAATTGATGAGGAAGGCTTCATCAAGGTGGAGAGGAAGCAGAAGCCTCTCCGACGAAACCGTGTGTGACTGCACCGGTAGAAGATGGCATTCTTCTTCGTTCAGCAGTACCAATAACACTGCTGTTGATGTCTCGGCTACACTATACCACTAAAGCCAAGGACATTGCGGAGTACGCCCGTAAGAAGACATTCTACACTCTGAGGGTCGAGAAGCGGTACTCGCAAAACAATGCGGCATTCAATTCCTTTGTTGTGCACGTTCCTACCTCTAAGCTGGAGACCTTCATGAGCGAGGAGTTCTGGCCGAAGGGTGTCGTATTCAGAAGATTTCGTGGGAGACTAAGAGACACCCCTGCAGAACGCCGGCGATACATGTTACTTAGTTCATAAGGTTGCTTAGATAGGTGCTGTTCCAGCTCCACCAGAATGTGGTTAACATGTTTAGCTATTATTATTTATTATTCCCTCTCTTCCTTCTAGTAGTTAAATAAAATTGATCATTATTCTTCCTCATTTCTTTATCTGTAAATGAGACAACCATGTAGCCATTCACATGAATAGTTTAACTTGGTTAATTTAATTTAAACTCACCTGATACTACATTGTTCTCCCATACCCCACAACATAATGTAAATGGAAAAATTGTAAAAATACTATTGTAAAAGAGTAACCGTGGCGTTTCTTGCCCTTCTTCTCCACAGGAATGACATTCCGAAGTGGTGGTAGAGTCTTTGTTACTATTTTGACGATTCATAAATACTGTATCGGCTTACATGAATAAAAAATATTCTGATTCTGATTCTAAGTTTTTATATATTACATGTGTGTTAGTCTGTAAGGTATATATTCTATGGTCCTGTAAGTTAAACAAAATTATTTTTGTAACATTTCAGTTGCCTGAATATAAATGAGTTATTATTATTATTAACGAATACCACATTAAGTGGTCACTGGGACCAACGGCTTAACGTGCCTTCCAAAGCATACGCTCGAATATGAAAATGCCACAACGGTCACCCATCTTAGGCCGCCCGACTCGAACGCTGCTTAACCTTGGTGATCAATAAGAAAACAGGGGTCGCACAACGCTACGAGTGATTGTTTTTAATAAGATCTTTTTAAATTAAAATAATTAATGTGATAAACATTCCATATAATTATCTAAACGTGCCGATAACGTTGGCCTTCTGTGATCTATTGCAATATAAATAAACATACCATACATTTTTATAGCGTATATTTTTCTCAGAGCCTAGAGCGAGTTCTTGATATATTATCCATTACAGGTAAATGTATGTTATTACGAATAGTTTAAAGCTATTTTAAAATTAACTTTTAACACGCCGGGGGGTGTTTTGTAATAAGTGCGGGGTTTACAATGCATTTCATTGGATAGTAACTTGGTAATGAGGTGTCGATCATATACGAATAGTTCACAGATGATGAACCACGGGCTTACATATTTATTTTACTAGTTGTTACCCGCGGCTGCGCAGGCGTTTATTTTGTAGTCTACACTAATATTATAAAGAGGAAAGTTTTGTATTTCTGTATTGTAACGCATAAACTTAAAAACTACTGAACTGATTTCCAAAATTCTTTCACCATTAGAAAGCTACCTTATCCAGAAGTAACATAGGCTGTATAACATACAAATTTCGCGGGAAACTGCTAGTGTCTTTATAAGTTACTAGCGGCCCGTCCCGGCTTCGCACGGGTGGATATCCGTATATATATGCGTATAAATATGGCGTCCGCTGCGTAGGAACGCGCGGCTACCTATTTTATAGATGTGCACGCCCCTCTCCCGCACTTCGGTCCCCCCTCCCTCGCTGCGTTGCCCGCTGCGCTGCGTGGGGCCACGCGCACCGGCACACCGGCCACGGCGCGGGGGCGTTTATTTTTCTTTTAGTATTTTGTTTAGATTGACATTTTTAAATTCGTAATATCTTTTGAATAGAATGTCCGATTTGAAATATTCAAAAAGTAATCTACAGGTATTATAACAGTCTTGAATACGATATGATTTATTAGGATAAAGATTAATACAATGGTATGTATAACATGGTCTGATTTTGGTCGGCATTTCTATCAACTTTTAAACTGTAACAAAGTAGTAATAGTGACGTAACTACATAGTTGGACATATGGTATCGGAAAGTTTTTTGTAGATATTGATATGTTCTTTTATATTGAAAAACATTTTTTTGTTCTATCATCAATAGTTTCCGCGGCGTATGCGATGAAAGACATTTAATGGCTATTTTTTTACACCTTAGGTTACATTTTTGAAGTTTTAGTAAGGATTCCCAATTTTTTTTAGTAATAAATATAGCCAATGTTACTCAGGGATAATGTAGCATTCTAATGGTGAAAGAATTTTTGAAATCCATTTAGTAGTTTTCGAGTTTATTCGTTACATACATACAAAAATAGAAATCTTTCCTCTTTATGACATTATTTTCAACCCGCCTCGGCTTCGCACGGATGAATTATACACATAAATCTTCTTCTTGAATCACTCTGTCCATTGGTGAAAACAATATGAAAATCCGGTAGGCAGTTATTGGGTTTATCGGGTTTAGACAGACAGACGCGGCGGGAGGACTTTCTTTTATAACATGTGGTGATAGTCTGTGTATTATTCCGATATATAAGCTATATTACTCTATAAAGCTAATTAATGGCCTTATAGATTCATAGTCGATTATCAAGTCAAGAGTCTCTGTAACCGGCGAGCGTGTATGAGACGAACTATGAGAGTGGAGGAAGCCAGAGAGGTTTGTAAGAAAAGAACCTGTTGGAACTCTGTACTCTCTGCCTACCCCGCAAGGGATCTGGCGTGATAATGATATAGATAGATTCACCTAAGCTTTTAGAGAAAGTGCATATTTGTTTTCCGCGTACTGGGAGCCGCTTAATTAATCGGAAAACTACTATCATGGCTCACAGCCGCACAAATATTGGTCTTTTTCGTCCATATCTCGTGTGCTTGCGGTTGCCAACTCCATTCCTGGCGAAATAGATCTCTTTGCTGGTTCTGTAGCCTCAGTAAAGTTTAAAATTAGTGACTTGATTTGTTCATAGCAAATTATAGTAGTTTACACTAAACCCACTTAATTCTTGTCTTGCTAAAAATATGCATGCTCAATTTACATCTAGTAGATGTCAATCAGACCTAGTGTATTATATTCTGTACGTAATATCGCATGAGAGATTGCACATCAGGTTTGTGAATTACACTTTTTGTGTGAAACTGTAACAATCATCCATATATACATCCATCCTCACGAACTTACAAGTTTATAAAATATTATAAGTAGGATTTAATATAGTCGTTGGTAGCGATCTTCTACTTGGCTTAGGTTGGCTTAACTTCTGGAGGAGTGGCGCGCGAGGCTCAGTCAAGAGCATATCGCGCGCAAGCGCGTCGTCCAAGCTATCCTGCCGTCCTTCGAAGCCTGGCACCAGCGGAGGAGAGGGCGAGTCACCTATAGACTTACTCAGATAATTACCGGTCACGGTTGCTTCGGTGATTATCTGAGGAAGATCAGACGGGAGGCGACGACGACCTGTCACCACTGCAGTGGGGACCAGGATTCCGCCCAGCACACCCTTTAAGAGTGCTTGGCGTGGGCCTCCGAGCGGCGGATCCTGGTAGACCGGATCGGACCGGACCTCTCCCTGCCGGCAGTAGTAGCGGCTATGCTGGCAGGGGAATCGGTGTGGGGGGCCGTATTCTCCTTATGCGAGACTGTGATGTCCCAGAAGGAAGAGGCCGAGCGGGATCGGGAGAGGGCCGATCCTGCTCGACAAAGGCGACGGCGCCGGGGCGGAAGCACAGCCCGCCCAGGCCCCCCAGCCCAATAGCCTGGTGCTTAAGAATACGGACTAACTCGCGTCCCCCGCCGCAATATCTGGCGGGGGACCCCTCCTGCATCAACATCAGCAGGGGCCTCCGGTATCGCGGACGCAAGGGGCGGGTGCCCTGAGCGTCCTTCACGAGCAACCCCGAGGAGGACGGCGGCGTGGTGTGGCCCACGTCGCCGTGAGCACCACGTCGGTGCGGGGGGGGGAGCGTGTCATCAATTCTCCCTCTGATGGCGGGCTCGTTAGAGCGCGGCACAGGAGGGGCACCAGTGCGTTCCATACGGAGATCCCGGAGCCCCTCCAAAGTGCCGATGTCGGCCACCCTGGGGTTTTTAGTCGGTAGGAATCCGATACGCCCCGCGAGATTCCCCCGAGGCTCGCGGAAGTCCAATGCAGGATTTTCCCCAGGTAAAAAAAAAGAATAAGGTTGGCTTAACTTTATATATATATTTTTTTTATTTATTTAATTTCGATAAATAGTTACAAATAGAATGATATACAAATTCGCCAAACTGCACGACACAGTTTATGGCGAGGGACCCCCCTCCCCCCTGCACCAACATCAGCAGGGGCGCCTTCGGGTCGCGGACGCAAGGGGCGGGGGCCCTGAGCGTCCTTCACGAGCAACCCCGAGAAGGACGGCGGCGTGGTGTGGCCTACGTGGGCACCAGTGCGTTCCATACCCCGCGAGCTTCTCCCAAGGAAGTCCTATGCGGGATTTTCCCCAGGAAAAAAAGTGGTTGGCTTAACTTATCAACAAACCTGCCTCCACCAATCCGCACTGGGCCCGCGTGGTGGAGTATAACAAAATCTCTCTTATTTCGATTAGTAAGAAAATGCTCTTGCCCAGCAGTGGGAGAGATAAGGCTGATTTGTTTCAATTACTAGCAGTTTCCCGCGACTTCGCACCCGGTCGACAACAGCGCCACCTACTTTCTATGTTACTTCTGTATAATGTAGCTCTCTAATGGTGAAAGAATAGAAAAAAAAATTAAATCGATTCAATATTTTCAGAACTTATCAATTACTAACGAACAAATTTATTATCTTTATAATATTAGTATAGATTATTATGTATATATAACAATAAAGTTAATCGCAAATCAATTATAGTGTACGCCACCAACTGCCCTATTTCTCTCTTCAGCTCTTTGGTATGTTGGTTGTCTGGAAGAGATTGCTGTTAGTAATAAGGCCGCCAATTGTACTACCATTTTATATATGTATATTTTATTTTCTTTGTATGTTGTTCTCTGCTTATGTTGGTGTACAATAAAGTGTACTCTATCTATCTATCGCAAAAACTCGAATATAGCTTGATGGATTTGAATTTTTTTTGTATTGTTCGCTAAATGGCGTAGTGGTCAAAGAAAAAAGAAAATTAGGAAAAATCCTAAGGAATAACCAGAAAATCGAGACAAAAGAGAGAGAAAGATCGAAAAATATGGGTAGAGTTATATTCAAATCAATTTTAGGTGATACAAAGTTTACCGGGTCATCTACGATAGTATATAAACATAGGCAGAGACGGCCCGTAGGTACATGCATCTGTATGCTGTGCAGTTACGTGTCAGAATTGGTAAAAAAAGAGTCCTATTATATATCGACAATATTGTTATGCGGTTCGACGATTAAGGATAAGTTTACACTGGACGGCTGAGGTCGCGCTGCGGGCGGTGTGTTAATGGCTAGACACTTCGTCTGAAAACACAATAAATCACCGTCGTATAAAATAAAAGTATATTTTGCTTCACAGTTCCCATGGTCACGGGAAGTCTGTCTTTTTCGTAACCATGGGTGCTGTAAAACACTTGAAAATAAATACACTAGAAATAAATCGCAATAAAATCTGAAATAATTTTAATTTAAAACGACCTTTTTAAAAACAAGCTTTTATAGAAAAAACACAATGATATATGTTGCTTAGTTGAGGAGTTCCTATGGCTTCCTTCCGGCTCCATCATCAGACCCTCGACACCATCCGGGCCTAAAGTACTCGTCAAGACAAATCCAACGAGCCCAAACACGGTGGGTATATATTGAGTACTTCTGTGGTTCCATTGGCCACCTTTCGGCTTCATCATCAGACCCTGAACATGATCTGGTTGTATAGTACTTCTCAATACCAATCTACCAAGCCTAAACACGAAGGGGTTACGTTGTATAGTTCTCATGTTCCTATGGCCACCTTACGAGTCCATCATCAGAACAGATACCATATTATTTCATCGGGCTTACGTATGCCAAATTTCAGCTCAATCGGTTACCGGCAAGGGTTTGAAAAATGGATCACAAGATTTAAACTGGAAAGACAGACATACGAACATTGCAAGTTAAATAAAAGCTTGTAAAAAATATGGGTCCCGCAAAATTGCACTACTTACCTACCATTTGTAAAGCAGTACCTATCTTTGTATCAAAAATTGCCAAAACCAGACGATTAATTCCGACACCAGGAATAATATGATAGTAAAAGTTGATAATGGAATTGACAAGTTAATAATAAATAAACCGAGTCTTATCTGAAGGAAAAGTCAAGAGTCTCCGTAACCGGCGAGCGTGTATGAGACGAACTATGAGAGTCGAGGAAGCCAGAGAGGTATGTAAGGAAAGAAAGAACCTGTTGGAACTCCATACTCTCTGCCTACCCCGCAAGGGATCTGGCGTGAGGTTATAGATAGATAGATAGACACATTCAGTACTTCACCTCAACATTTAAAAGCACCGTGGAGGTTAGCGAGATGTTGAGACAAATACATACATACCTGACCTCTAGCCAAGTCCTGTCTTCATTGTAGAATAAAACTACAATTTTGATTTATTATCAAGAATTTAATAACGTTTATTTGAAAAAACTGATCAAGTATTTAATAACTAAAGTTTATATAGGAACGTCTCACGTCTCTCTCTAAAACGGGGTAACAAAGACATTCAATGTACACCCACATAGTACGTGAGAAACGAGTAATTTAGATCTGTAAATGTATTAATCACGGCAAATAGACCGTGTCTTATCGGAAGAGCAAGTCAAGAGTCTCCGTAACCGGCGAGTGTGTATGAGACGAACTATGAGAGTGGGGGAAGTCAGACAGGTCTGTAAGTAAAGAAATTGTTGCAACTCTGTGCCTACGCCGTAAGGGATCCGGCGTAATACAGAATTGTGATCGTCGTCGTCAGCTTTAATCAAATTTATTTCAGGGCCTTTAGTTATTCTTTTACACTAGATAAAAAAAGTTAGTCAAATATTGTTCGACTTTTGCCGCTCTCGTATCAATACCAATCGATTTCGATACCATGGTAAGGCAAGTAGGCATCTGTTTCCTAGCCTTCCGGTCGACCTCCTAAAGCCAAGATCTTTCTACAATCGCTAATGCTAATAGAAAAAATGTACTGGAGTGACATTTTACAACGAAAGGTTGCGTGGTCAGAACAAGGCGCTAACGACCGCGAAAATAGGAAAGATACATAATTCAAATTGGCTAGGCCCTTAGGGGCTTCAAGTGAATTTTCAACAACCATTGACGGGAAATGAAAAAAAGGTACCTGAATGACATTTTACGACTAAAAGTCACGTGTTCAGAACAAGGCACTATCACAGTGTAAATTTAATAACTGTGGCGCTATCGACTGCAGAACAAATAGATACAAAACGCTTGAAACTTTTCTAAATCAGAGGATGCAGCACGAACAGATTGACGTAATCGTGACTTGATCAAGAAAGAGTTCTGTCACGTCAATTTTTATTAATTTTAATTAGTGGTGCACAAAGAATGGCATATCACATCGATAACGCAAAGTAAAGGTGAATCTGCTATCTCGTGCTAAGCCGTTTGATGTCTTATATATAATTACTATCGCAGTTTGAATGTAGTTCTAGCGATCGCTTTGTAAATCGTCCTCGAAGAAGATTGTTCCTACGCGTGTTTGTGCCAAAAGGCCCTAGAGGCCGCGTCACCGATTACCGCGGTTACATCACCCAGAGTTTTGACGGTCAACAACCGTATGGTCGCGGTCACCGTGCTCGTTTTCTAACCCGTTGCGTGGTACTTTCACTTTTTACCGCACTTCGAATGCACTACGCAGATGCGACTAGCGACATCTAGTGACGAGTAGCGGAACTAATTATGTGTTGAATATAAAATGTTATAATTATCTAGCGGGTTATGTTCCATGTCGTAAACTCCATTTATTTTCTTTAGATATTAAGAATAATGTTCAAAATAGTCATGGGAATATGATAAATTAATTTAAGAAAATATTATTATGAAGTTGAATAATGCGCCATCTATTGGTACAAAAATTCTAAAGATATACATTAAATATTATATATCAGATATAAATCAATTCTTTATCTATTACTAAACTAGTATAGTATAATTTATTATGTAACTTATCATATAAATTAGTATTTTTTCTAAAACTATAACGAAATCAATTAGGTAGGTGTTTATTGTAAGAAAAAAAAATGGATCCCAAATTAGGAAAGGTAGAATTGGGTTGGGATATGAAAGTTTATTATACTGCTTTATCTCCCTCCTTAGTAGTAACATTTTCAAATAATGAATTATTACAAACATTAAAATATATTTAATTAGCTTATAAACCAATAAAAAAAACTACAACGTGAAAAAATACGATCAAAACACTTTTCCATTTTCGTAAAAGCTAAAAAAAACAAACGTCATAGACAAAAAACACTCACGCATTTTTTTTTTTTATTTTAGGATATTTGTACTGGCCTAAAGATTTGAATACACGACACCAATATTACAAAGTTAAATCGTGCCGGTGTTAAAATCGAGAACTAAGGATGTCGTCAGGAACACGTCATAATTGTACAGTTTATCCGCCTGCATTCGTTTTGCAATTCAATCGCGTCGATATAAAGCGACTCCGTCATCGGAATACGTAAGTTTGTGGTGCAATGTAGTGGTATAATTCGTTGTACCAGCGGGGTGCCGGAATGGTTGGTTGGTCCGCGGCGGCAGTTACCGAACAACAGCGCGAGGGCACGCCAGGAAGGGTATGTTCGGACTCCCTCCTGGACTCCTCGCGCTGCGACTGCCGACGTCGTCGCTGTTATTAACTCGCTGCGACCCTGGCAAGCGAGTTTCCCGGACCGTTCCGGCACCCTTTTTCTTATTGGCCCCTTATTACCTATCTTTTTTATTCATTTTCTAACTTATTTAGTGTACCTCATACATTCTTATTACTTAAAAATTCTTCATCCTAATGTTGCCTGCAAGAGATAGCGAGAAGGCCGCTCTTTGTGTTACTTATGATGTTTTTATAGCCATTTTATGCTTGTGTATGTGAATTTTCATGTTTGTAAACGCACCCACGACACAGGAATAAATCCTAGTGTGGGGCTACGTTTTTAAAAAATAAAAAAAAAAAAAAAAAAAAAAAAAAAAAAAAATTTACCATTGGTGCTCAATAAAGAGTTAATCTATATAATTAATCTATCTTTTCTGGGACTAAGCCCGCCACACATTCCCACCACTGTAACTCCTGTAAACCAGGATCCACAATTGCCTCCTTAGATGACATCAAGGTTTGGTTCATCATGATGACACCTTGGGGTGTCCGGGGAGCTTTAATTGTCTTGGAACCCGCAACAAATTTAATTTAAAAGAAAAGAGAGGAGGAGTATGAAAAAAAGTATTCCACATCCCTCCTTTGCAAAGCAGGAGACACAAAAAACTGGCAGATCAGCAATGGCACTACAACTAGGATAAGTCCGGTTGTAAATCACATAGGATACGAAAAATTATTAACAGGGCCTATTTGTAAGTTTCATGTTTGATTGCAGTAATAGATATGGCAAAAACGCTTGAACGCACGTATATTACGGAGCGAACCTTGGGGTGTCCCGGGGAGCGCTGTAATTGTTTTGGAACCAGCAACAAAATTAATTAGTAAAAAAATAACAGGATTCATTGGCTATCCATCTTCAAAAACCCCCAAAGACCGCCACAATGACCAGCAATATGCTGTATCCACCTTCTTCCCGCGCCTTCACCAGGTCATCGACCCATCTTGTAGGGGACTTGCTCACTCCACGTCTTCCGGTAAGTGGTCGCCACTCGAGAAGCCTTATTCGCTGTGACCAATCTAACCCGTAGTTCCGATGCGTGCTACTGGAGAGTGGTATGCCACTCTCCAGTAGCACGCATCGGAGTGGTATGCCACTCTCCAGTAGCACCAGAGTACCATTACACGGTCATTTCACGATTTTATCGTAACGCGCTGCGTTTAGTCATAATGTGTGTGTGTGTGTGTTTATAAAGATAAATTATCCTCTTGTGTCCAATTTTCTTCAATTTCTCCAACCTATTATGGGTATCTTAACATTATTACTGTTATCGTAAAACAAGACAAATAAAATGCATAAAAACGATAATAAAACATTAATATGCGTATATAGTCTCTATGTATAATATATAAAATAATAATTCTGTATGTATGACAGTTCAGAATAGGTACAAACATTGTAACAAATAACTCTGCCCATCCGTTGGGGTTTCGATAAAGAACGCATGATGTAACAAAATAAATTGTACGATTTGTATTTACCGGTATGAACGTTAATTTCGACTCCACTAGCTATGTCAGGATGGCCGAGCGGTCTAAGGCGCTGCGTTCAGGTCGCAGTCCACTTCTGTGGGCGTGGGTTCGAATCCCACTTCTGACAAGCACTTTTTGTAATTATATAGCAAATTCCATACAATTTTTATACGTTTCCGGCGTAATTATTTCATTATTAAAAATAAATGCCATTGTTACTTAAAAGGATATGGTACATACCACACAAATAAAATGACAAAACTAAATACACTTACTTTTATGAACCTCGAGAACAGCACACAAAAAATTTAAACAATATAATATCATAAGGAATTGGTTTTGGCAGGAAGTCAAAGAGTGATGTTGTCAATTTGTTTTAATTTCCAAAACTTGTGTTATTTCGACTAATAATGTGTAATGTTGGTGGAATATTAACCAATATGTGTTCTTATATGTGCATGAGTGAAGGTAATTGTAAGAAAGTGATAAAACGTGCCTTTTCGACTTCCCTCAAAACGGCCGTTGCAATTGGTATGTAAAGTATCCACCGCTTTACTATCCAGGGTAGGGTACTTCGTTAATTTCATTATCATCGTTGTAATCAAATTCATCGGGGATTTGAATTAATTTAAACAAACACGATTATATATCTCACTGGACACTGGCAAAATACACTTAAAATTAGTGTGAAGCCATAACTTAAAGAAGAAGAAGAAGAAGAATATCATAAGAAGTATAGATAAATATTTAAACCGACTGTGACTAAGGAGAAAGTTGTTAATCTAGTTGTATTGTTTTTATTTTTGTTGTTTTATTTGTTCAAATCTTTTTTGTTTGTGTTGTTGTATCATTTTTATTTATTTTCACAATCACAGAGTACATTCTTATATATGGAATAGTGGAGTCGAAACAGCCTACAGTTCGTCGATGAGCACAACCGCGGTAGAGCATACCGTTTGAAACAGCGCTGCGCACTTTATCGATCTCAAGGCTGTCTCGTCGACAAGCTCGACGACGGCACAGACACGAAATTGTTTCTTAGATAATAACATAGCTGGTTAGATACAAAATACTAGAAAGAAACGTAATCAGGGCAGTTGGTGGCGCACGCCATTAATGGTATATATACGTATTTAAATATAAATAAATACATATATACTCACTGAAAAGATTAACAAAAAGGGACTGACTATGATGTATCTTATCTATCTATCTATAACCTCACGCCAGATCCCTTGCGGGGTAGGCAGAGAGTACAGAGTTCCAACAGGTTCTTTCCTTACATACCTCTCTGGCTTCCTCGACTCTCATAGTTCGTCTCATACACGCTCGCCGGTTACGGAGACTCTTGACTTTTCCATCAGATAAGACTCGGTTTATTTGGTCGTGGTAAGATAGTCTAGGTCTTCCCCGGTACCTGCATCCTTCCACTTTCACATTGTATATCTGTTTTGTCATTCTTTCCTCTGGCATTCTTTCTATATGCCCGAACCAACGGAGCATGCCCTTTCTCATCTTTACACCGATACTATCTTTCATACCTACTCGCTGTCTTACTATGCTGTTGCTAATGCGGTCGGTCAGCTTCACTCCGCACATCTTCCGCAGAGCTCGCATTTCTACCGCATTTATCCTACTTTCATTCTCCTTCTTACATACCCAGCTCTCGCTACCATATAACAGCGTTGGGACAAGAACTCCGTTATGTATGGCCAGCTGCGCCTTATGGCTTAAGTGCCGGCTCCCAAGTAGCTTTCCCATCGCACCATTCACTCTGTTCCCTGCACTCACTCTTCTCTCTATGTCAGCGGTGTATTTCCCATCCTTACTGAAGGCGCATCCAAGATATACAAACTCATTCACTTGCTCCAGCACATCGTTACCAACCACAATCCTTACATTCGTTCTGGTTTCTTCCCTTTCAAATATATATAATAGTATCTTATTCTATTATATTTTATCAACAAGAAGAGAGATAGTGGTTTTTGTTCATCTTTTTGAAAGAAGATGACGACTGTGCACGTGCAGCTGATACAGGCTATGCATTCCACAAGGGGACAGATTGGACTGTGAAGGATTTATCAAAGAAATTTGTGGAATGCGTTATTATTTTCAGCTTTAGATTCTCCGCCGACACTAGGGACCTCAAATGTTAGTCTGGGTTGATACATAGCTCACACCTAGCTACTAAAATTTTATTTCTTTTTCGGAGAGAATGAAAAGCGACCTCAACATGTACGATAAGAATACATAATCTTTAATATTCCACCAACGTAACAAATTATTATTAAATTATTACATGTAATAGCACAAAAAACACAATAAACATCAACTCACACAATAAAAAAGAACACAAATTCCACATTGATTTGCTGGAGGTTAATGGCTTCAGTTCAGTTATACTCGTTGCGAAAAGCTTAGATGAATTACTTGGCTTAGTGTAAGGGGATAAGCATTCTAAATCCTATTAGAAATAGCGATACCTCTCGTGAATGGACACAATGTGGCTACCGTCTTTGGGGTTCTGGTTTGGTCATGCTCACTATAACGTCTTTGCTTGCGGTGGCTGTGTGGCGCGGGTCACTCCCTTCCCTCCAATATGGTTGAGGGGAGTGATGGCTGTTCCAGCAGTCATACTTGCGAACGGGTGCTGCTTGTGGGGAAATGGTCCATCAGGAATCCTTTAGACGCTCTTTACAGATAACATCATTAGATTCATATCTCCATCATAAGGCATCACACTGGAGCTAGGTCATTAACTATTTAATTGTAACCTAAACATTGTATCCACACAATAGGTTTAAAAAAAAGGAAAGAAAAAAGAGAAAGAGGAGTGAATAAAAAAGACAAGCCCGCTGATTTCTTCGCTGGATCTTCTCAGTGGAGGCTGCGATCCGATCCGGTGGTAGAATAGTAGCTAAATTAATTTAAAAAAAAATGTAAATTGACTATTTGTAAGCGCCCCGCAGTACTTATACAAAATAAATTATTTGAGTTTGAGTTTTTGTTGAATAAAAAAAATCGTAGGCTTCTTTCAAGCGTACGATTTATTTCATTCAAATAACACGTTTACGTATAAATTACGTATTACGTATAAAATTCGAATTTGTATTTATGGTAGAATCGATTACTCAAATCAATGTTGATCGAACAACCCTATTTGACAATTTTGACATTGATTTCATTGTCAAACAGTGATAAACTTCTGATTCTTTGATTTCTTGTTGAGTCAAACCAAACCAAGTCTAACTTAGAATTCATAACAATTCTTATAAAATGACGACAATAAAAGTGAGCGACGAACAGGAATTAGTCAATAAACTAGCTTCGTACATTGAGAAGATATCGAACAACTCAATCATAAGTAGAGGAAAATTTTTCATTGGACTTTCCGGTAAGTTCAGTTGTTTCTGTATATTATCATCCATGAATACTATTTATTAATATACTATATTCTTCCCAGTAAGACTCCGGAGTCTGGAATTGTGCCCGGTATATGGCAATAGGCTCGCCCCCTATTACGGATCTAACATCGTCGGCGAAAGTGGATGTAGTTAGTACACCGCTTCCACCCCTGTTTGGGTAATATAGGCGTGTTCTTGAAATATTTTAAAATAAACAACATTTTCCAGCTTCTGTATTTCATTCTCAACTGCAATGATTAATTTAAAAATATTTTTATATATAACCTCAAAATTTATTCCACAGGAGGCTCAGTAGTCAAATATCTATGCGAAAGTCTTCCTAAAGTGGAAACAGAATGGTCAAACTGGGTTTTAGCATTTTGTGATGAGCGAGTTGTACCTGAGGACAGTGAGGACTCTACGTTTGGGACTTATAAGAGGGATTTGATACCGAGAACATCTTTGAAAGAGAACCAATTTATTACTATCAAGCAAGGAGTATCAGGTATGTATGCCCTTGAGTAGGTACAGAATGGTGCTAGTTAATAATATCCCAAGAATTTATTTGACTAATTTTAATACAGCTAACAACCTGTTCAAACTCTGTACTCTCTGCCTACCCTACAAGAGAACTGGCGTGATGATATAGATATAGATAGAATTTCAATACTCAAAATAGTTTTTTCCAATCACCTATACATGCAAGAACTAATTTTTGTTCCTAAAAAACGTAGCCCCCGCACTATAAATTCTACCTGTATTGGGTGTTTATGAAGATCAAATTGACACACGGGGATATAACAACCAACAATCCTTTCGCTTATACTTCTGGGAGATATCGCAAAAATTGAATCACAAAAAAATATATGGGGATCAAATCAAGAATAAGAATAATTTTATTGTTGAACTTTTTCAACAATACACTCACTTACTCGTCACTTAGTTGTCTTTACTTAGCAACTAAGTGACATAATCTAAGAGCCCCAAACTAGACAAAAAGTCTGTATCTTGGGACCCCGTGGAGCTAAACTATGAGTAAACTTAATTTAGTTACAATTACTAATGCAAGCTGGAAATTAATGACATAAAAATAATAAAAGAAAATAAAACTAAAGTAGTAATTAATACTTGTGGGTTTTTTTTTTGGCGGGAAGTCGAAGAGTGATGTTGTCAATTTGTTTTAATTTCCAAAACTTGTGTTATTTTGACTAATAATGTGTAATGTTGGTGGAATATTAACCATTATGTGTTCTTATATGTGCATGAGTGAAGGTAATCGTAACAAAGTGATAAAACGTGCCTTTTCGACTTCCCTCAAAACGGCCGTCGCAATTGGTATGTAAAGTATCCACCGCTTTACTATCCAGGGTGGTTTACTTCATAAATTTCATTATCATCGTTGTCATCAAATTCATTGGGGAGTTCAATTAATTTAAACAAACACGATTATGTATTTCACTGGACACTGGCAAAATACACTTATAATTAGTGTGAAGCCATAACTTGAAGAAGAAGAAGAAGAAGAATACTTGTGAGCCTTGCCTGCCTGGTTGTGTATGTGTGTGTGTGCGCGTGTGTATGTGTGTGTACACGAGTGGCCACTTGATCTAGCCTATGCTCGACTGAGTCAGTATAAAATTTTTTGTTGCAAGTAATCTTACTAATTACCAATGTTTAACTATTAGGAAAATGAATACATCATAGTCCTTTTTAATTCACAGCTGAAGATGCAGCAAAAGATTATACAGAGAAACTGACCAAAGCATTTGGCAATGATGATTTTAAATTTGACTTACTTTTACTGGGCATGGGCCCGGATGGTCATACTTGTTCTCTGTTCCCATCTCACCCGCTGTTGGAAGAAACCAGCTTGTCAGTCGCAGCCATCACCGACTCCCCAAAGCCTCCCCCACAGAGAATCACACTGACCTACCCGGTTATTAATAAGGCCAAAAACTGCATATTTGCTATTAGTGGTGCTGGGAAAGCTGATATGGTAAAAGTAAGTTTCATTGCATAGTTTTATTGGACTGGTTGGTAAAGCTAGTACATATTATACAGCATGGGTTGTGCAATGTAGAAGTTAGGAAATGAATATGATTTACATTAGGCCACTCATGTAGATCAGTTCAGCGATAGCATTGTTAAATTTCATCACTCAAGACCTCAAGAGCACTATGACGATGGGATCTTTTGTGCTGATTAGTTCATACTCACTTCATATTGCAATGTCAGACAGAATTTTAGGCAATACTCTGTATTTCTCAATACATAATAATGTAAATGAAATATTTTAAATTTTCATTAAATGGAAGCCAGAGAGGTATGTAAGGAAAGAACCTGTTGGAACTCTGTACTCTCTGCCTACCCCGCAAGGGATCTGGCGTGAGGTTATAGATAGATAGATAGATTCATTAAATGTTTATATCCAGAGAACTAGATATACTCTATTTGTTTTTTTCCGATACCCATCAAGCCACAATCTACTTAATAAAATACCACTTATACCAGTAGAACTAGAAAGAGGATACATTAAAAACGTTTTTTTTTTAAATGTTTTTCCTAAGGATGTTTTCAAAAAGTTCAAACAGGCACACTATCGAATCCTTCAACTCAATAACCTATGTTCTCTTTCCAGCGCATACTAAAAGATAAGGAAGACCTACCAGCAGGTCGAGTTAAACCGATCGGTGGATCAGTTTATTGGATCGTCGACAATGCCGCGGCCGCACATCTATAACTATGAAACTATATATATTTAACCGATTCATTGCGTCAAACATAGACCATAGGTCTAAGAACAAAATAAACGAGGACATGCCAGGAGCGTCAAGCGCCATCGAAGTCATTAGATTCTAAGTCATTTCATCAGTCATGCCTTGTAAATTTACATTTATTAAATGTTTGACAAGTGTTGTACATCATGTCTCATGTACTGAGGCTATTTTCATGGCAGTGAATCGGTTAACTGGACTGCATTTTGTACATTCCTATTGCCTTCACAAAATTATGTAAGAAGTAGTTTTTGATTATGGTTAATTATCATACAACAAGTCTTATAATGTAATTAATAAGAACAATTTTTGCAAAACCTTGAGGATGTAAATGACATGTATACTTGTTCTCAAAACCTATATTTTTTTATATTTACACTTGTTGGTTGAATAAAAATTTGGAATGGGATTTAATACTTTTAATTAAGAGTACAACAAATCGCCCTAGACTATCTTACCATGACTAAATAGACCCGAGTCTTATCTGAAGGAAAAGTGAAGAGACCCTGTAACCGGCAAACGTGTATGAGACGAACTATGAGAGTGGAGGAAGCCAGAGAGGTATGTAAGGTAAAACCTGTTGGAACTCTGTACTCTCTGCCTACCCCGCAAGGGATCTGGCGTGATGATATAGATAGATAGAATACACTATCCATTGCCAAAATTTATATTCCAATGATAATTTTTAACGCGCGTTGCAATCATCTGGAGGAATGTTATAAGAACGCGCCTAGTCGCTTCTTTTCTGTTTTAACAAAGCGTAGCCCCTCACTAGGATTTATTCCTGTATCGTGGGTGCGTTTACAAACATGAAAATTCACATACACAAATGCCCAGACCGAAACAAAAAATTGTGGATCACACAAAGATTTGTCCCGTGCGGGAATCGAACCCGCGACTACTTGTTAGACACAGTGAGCAGAGTAATTTTTGCTTAGTGCCTATAGAAAAAATATTGATTTCATGATCAATTCATATGCTAGTTATCAACTGGTAAACCAGTGTATAAAAGGGTTAATTAGAAGATCAAATTTACTACCTATTAATCTATACGAAGTGAAATGAAAATAAAAGTGTAAATGGGTATTCTTAAAGGTTTTATGGTATTTTTCCCGTGCCTCGTTAAACTGTATACTGTCAATTGGGGTATCATACTGAAAGTTGTTGAATTTGTAAATATATCTAAAACTTTTGTTCTCCAACTTTTGATTTTTTGGTGTTCTTTTTTCACTTTCCTATTTTTTACATATTCACCTTAATGATCTGATCAATTCGTATTTAGAACTAAAAAAACATTGCAAAAAAAAGAGTTGACGTGAAAGTTGTTTGTTCTAAATCTTCCAACTAGTGTTAAAAAACAATACATATTTTTAAATTATCTAAATTTTACTGTAGTCGTTCAGTCCGTTGTAGTGAACGAAATTTAATAAGTATTCAAAACAACACTGCTATTTTAAATGCATTTCTTATTTACTTCATTATGCACACAAAAGTACAGGGTTCGTGATTAATTTGGTTAAATTTAGAAGTTTAATTTTCGTATTGATTTCGTAAATCTAATTGGGGTCTCTGAGTTCTTGCCTTATATGTGTTACATCTTGTATATTCCGAGACTCTGTATATTTTTTTTGGTGTCTACCACAATAATCTGGAATTCATGCATTTCCAAGTGCTAGGAAAATAATAAATAACCGTAAATACACAAATAAAACGACAACACAAGTTCCAATATGTGTAATCCCTCATACTTTCAAATGCCCGCGAGATCATTACAACTGCATTCTTCCACATATAAAAGAGCTCGACCATATCGTTACAATATCGATTATCGACCTACGACATCTCTTTAATCATAAGTGTTAATTACAAAGTCTGTCAACTAAAATAAAAAAAATATATATATATAATAATTCGGCGCGCATAGCGTACCAAACACTTACATACATATACATAGTTTATGAAGATATACATAAACACTACAGGTAATTTTTTAAAACATTTGTAACCTAACGGACTTATCGAAATGAGAGCCGCATCGCCGGCGCGTCGGTCACAAGGAAACATAATATTGCATCATTAAAACTAACCCTTAACATCAATTACAATGATTCTTTAAACAGTGGGAAAGCGACGCGCGTCGACGCAATTACACTATCAATTTATAAAATAATTATTAACATAGTTTTTTTAATTATTTTTTTGCGTTCAATTTCCTTTTTTACAATATCAGTTACAAGTAGGTACACAAAGAGACCTGGTTTGACCCATACAGAGCGAGCGAACGGCCACACCGCTGGAAACAACAGTACATTTATATATAATCAGATATTTACACAGAAACACAACACATGTATAACCTGCGCTAATAAAGGATGGATGCCGACGAAGCTTGGGAGCTTTTCTCTCGCTCCCACAGATAGACTATATTCTTTGTGTGAGCGAGGCGAAATGGGTTGGCACGTCCATTTTGAACTCGACTCTTCATTGAACTAATTAATTGCTATAATAGGGCCACTCTTGCGAAAGCGTAGTCACATATTGTAGTTGCTCCTTCTAATCGCTAAATGTTAAAAGAGGCGTTAACAGCTCGGGTGCATTTAAACTCTTTTTCCGGGGTGTTAAAGTTGAAACTTGAATGCTCTTAATAAATTTACTCACATAAATTACTCGCGAAAATTACTCAACCTTAAAAGGTTTATGCGTTGATTTATTACAATCTTTAAGCCACAAGTTCTGTTCATACGTGACAGATTAAGTTCATTCGTTCCACAGCGGATGCGGGGTTCTGTATGTGCGTGAAAACTCGCTACTCGCCGCGAGAGCATAATTTAATTAAAAGCAATTTATCTAAACACTTATCGGTTCGGATTTAGCTCAGATCTGAGCCTACACTGCCCAAATCAAAATCACGGTAACCGCGTTTAAACACAGCTTTATAACTACGAAATAAATTTGCAAATAGGTCAACCGTTCTATCGCAAATTTACACCTTTATTTCGAAGATAAAAGCTTCTGAACCGATAAGCGTAGAGATCTTACGAAAGATAAATATCGAACGATCATTTCTTATTTATCGACGCTTCGGATAACAAAGGGCGTAAGTACGATTAATTTGAGGGTCGTTCACGACCTTTGTCATTTGAAGTGATGCTGAGCTCTGTATGGGTGGGTGGCCAGGGGTCCGAGACTGCGTATAATATGTATTAGATACTAGATGTCCGCGTGAACGCGTGCCGAGCCGTGTGCGGTCGACAATTGACGAGTGAGGGGGCGGGACGCCTTTCTCTATGTACATGTGTCTAACGACTGTGCTGCGAGTTATGCCTGCGGACAAACATGATATCAATCATTATTTAATAAATATACATTATATATAAATAATATTAGCCCTGTTAAGAAACTGTCCCACTGTTGGGCACGGGCCTCCTCTCAAACTGAGAGGGTTTAGGCCATAGTCCACCACGCTGGCCCAGTGCGGGTTGGCGAACTTCACACACCTTCGAGAAACTCTTAGGCATGCAGGTTTCCTCACGATGTTTTCCTTCACCGTTAAATCAAGTGATAATTATTTTTTAATACGTACATGCTTTAGAAAAGACAGAGGTGCGTGCCTGGGTTTGAACCCGAGACCTTTGACTTTGCAGTCCAACGGTCTAACCACTAGGCTATCACTGCTTATACATTGTCTATCATTATTTAATAAATATACATATACAAGGTGTAACATAATAAACGCAAGGCCTCAGACACCCCAATTAGAGAATTGCTTCATAAATTCAAAACGAAAACCAAATTTCCAAATTTAAATGTTTTTACCCCTTTTTTAAGCACTTTTATACCCCAATTAACAATGAAACTTGTACGTGTATGTGTGTATTTTGAGAAATACGGGTTAGTAATCCTCCTTATTGCTATGAATCAAGAATAAATTTAGTTTTTATAGCCCACTGAAGGAGTCCCTATTTGCAAATTTAAAAAAAAATGTAAGATACATTAAAAATAGTTGGAATCAATACAGTTACCGATTTAGAACAAACTACTTTCAGGTCTTGCGTTTATTATGTTACAGCTTGTATATGGCCTGCAAAGTCATAGGTCTCTGTCTTTTCAGCATGTGCGTATTAATAAATGAACACCGTGAGGAAATCTACATGCCTAAGAGTTTCGCGAAGGTGTGTGACGTTCGCCAACCCGCACTGGGCCAGCGTGGTGGACTATGGCCTAAAACCTCTCAGTTTCTTAACAGGGCTAATTTTATTATTTAAGTGAATGAGTTTGTATATCTTGGATGCGCATTCAGTAAGGATGGAAAATACACCGCTGACATAGAGAGAAGAGTGAGTGCAGGGAACAGAGTGAATGGCGCGATGGGAAAGCTACTTGGGAGCCGGCACTTAAGCCGAAAGGCGCAGCTGGCCATACATAATGGAGTGCTTGTCCCAACGCTGTTATATGGTTGCGAGAGCTGGGTATGTAAGAAGGAGAATGAAAGTAGGATAAATGCGGTGGAAATGCGAGCTCTGCGGAAGATGTGCGGAGTGAAGCTGACCGACCGTATTCGCAACAGCGTAGTAAGAAAGCAAATAGGTATAAAAGAGAGTATCGGTGTAAAGATGAGAAAGGGTATGCTCCGTTGGTTCGGGCATATAGAAAGAATGTCCGAAGAAAAAATGACAAAACTGATATACAATGCGAAAGTGGAAGGATGTAGGTACCGGGGAAGACCTAGACTATCTTACCATGACCAAATAGACCGGGTTTTATCTGAAGGACAAGTCAGGAGTCTCCGTAACCGGCGAGCGTGTATGAGACGAACTATGAGAGTAGAGGAAGCCAGAGAGGTATGTAAGGAAAGAGCCTGTTGGAACTCTGTACTCTCTGCCTACCCCGTAAGGGATCTGGGGTGATGATATATATAGATAGATAGATAGGTTATTATATAGATATACAATGCGAAAATGGATGTTTAATCGTGTTCAAAAATCCACGAACAACTTGACAAGTGCAAATGTAAAAACAAACAAAATATTACTATCTTAACGACTAGTCAGAGGTAACAACTAAATCACTCGACATAAATTATCGACGTATTTTTATTACATTAAGGTTGAATTTTACTCGGCTTGCATACATAAACAATAAATAATGTAGTAAATGAATTTGATTTCGACATAAATACCGATTTTACTGAAGATTATTTGAGTAATACAAATTGTGAATTAAATATTAGCAATATATTCATTATTTGTCTCAAGATTAAAAACTATTAAAAGACAAGTTTTAGTTGTATAATATTAATTTTTATTTCTGTTATCAACAAAAACTTTTTAATTAATGACTATTTAAAAAGGGCCAAATCCTGACAACGCTGTACCTAAGTTAACCGTGGATTTGTGAACAAGACTATGGTTAACGGGAAAGACGTAGACTATCTTACCATGGCCAAATAGACCGTGTATTATCTGAAGGGCTAGTCAAGTCTCCGTAACCGGCGAGCGTGTATGAGACGAACTATGAGAGTGGAGTAAATCAGAGGTCTGTAAGGAAAGAGCCTGTTGGAACTCTGTACTCTTGACCTTCCCCGCAAGAGTTCTGGCGTGATGATATAGATAATAATAATAATAGGACGATCGTTTGAGGGTCCATCTAGCGGCGAGTCACCGTCAGCCACGGGTAGTTAGGTATCGCTAATTATGGCCGGTGTCCATCTCCTTTTAAATAGTCCAGTTTTTTTTCCATTAAACCTCATTTATATAGATAGCCCTTGTTTTCTTTTCATAATTTACAATAGTCCTTGCACCTGCCGGGGTCAGTCCGCTGGTTATGTTTCTTCATTTTCAGCAAGTGATCTCAGCAGGTGACTTACATAACATTAACATCTCGCAAAGGGCCTCTACGTGATGGACCCATGTCCCCATGCAAGCCTTACAAAGGTCCGGGTAAAGCCAGTGATACAAATATAATAATAAATTTATTTTACCAGAAAAAGCACATACATTTTTCTTACAGATGTAGGGCTAATCTCAAAACTAAACGATTCTAAGGGTGCTTCTGCAGCCGAACTAGATAGGAAGGTCCCTGTATATCGGCATAGAACGATTCAAGATAAATACAAGAGTTGGCGTACAGTGTAGTGTAGTGACTGGAGTAGAATTTTGTGACTCGAGTTACTCGTGTTATTTTATTACGTCACTCGAGTTATGGAGTAAATCGAGTTCACTATTTACAGTCCCGGTAAATCGAGTGAAAGTTATCAAACAATTATAGCACAACCACTTCACAAATTAATTACTTCATGTGTGTTTACTTTCCAATATGCAAGTTTGAACTTGTCTATAACCTGATGGCGTAGATTATAGTGAACTAGTAAAATAGCATCTATCTAGCGCTCACCGAATCAACTCCGTGGGCCATGTTAACTCCGTAACTCGAGTGCAAGTGGACTCGAGTAAAATTTATTTTAACTCGAGTACCGAGTTAAGTCAAATTCACTCCAGTCACTCAAGTGAAAACATGGCTCGAGTCGCATCACTAATGTACGTACCGCTAGCTCGCTAGTTGGGCGCCCAGTACGACTGCGAGTAGCTGGGCTTGCTCGCCGCCGGCTTGCTGGCAGCCGCGCGGCCCCCGCCGGACCCGCTCTCCTGGACAACACACACTCATCAAACACTGATCCAACCACCGACCTATATTCTGCCCGCGTCACAGCAAGTGCAGTACTTCGATGACTGAATTGGACACAAATAAGCAATAATGTGTCATACAGTAACAATATGCTATTGAAAATTTGATCTTGTTGTCATACAATTAGAGTATTAATAAAAATGCCACGTTGCATTTGGTTGACATGTTGTTGCTTATTTGGACTTAATTATGGGACTTCGTAACTCCATTTTCATGCCAGCATTTCGAAAATATTGACGGATACTCGCATGTACATATAAAACTAAAAAAGGCATAATATATGGAGGAAAATTACATGAGTCCCATAAAGCATATAACTACAAAGTTCCTGATTTTTTTTTTATATTACCATATTAAAATTATATTGCATTTTGTGTGTATCACTACAATTATGGCCAATTAGATTATGATATTGCATCAGAAACTAAGAAATAATGTGTTAATGAAATAATTAGTATTATTATTTTATTTCCTTCTGTAAAATTGTTCAAAACGGAGTTATGATATTTGATTATTTAAGCCATGGATTTGCAAAATGGCGGTCTAGATAAAAAGGTGATATATTTTTTTTTAATTTAACACTCGAATTATATAAGGAATAGTTCTTTATTTGATTTTGGATACTTAAATCTAACAAGCATAGTGTAAGATCGCAATAGTAACATATACTATGATATATAAGTTATATAATTATATTATATACATGCAAGAAAGAGGCGGGTAATAAATTGTACAACATCTATAATATATACAGCTATAAAAATAATGAATATTCTGAACCACCACTATATTACTGAAAAATATTGTATCAAGATATAAGTGGCTGAATGAATTTTCTTTAAGTTATTAAAACACTAGTGCTGGGAACCTTGGTATATAAAAAACAATACAAAACCGATAAAAACACATACAATATATTCCGTAATAGTTTTTAGGAACTACTGGCGTAATAAATTGATGTAAGTGACCCCTCATTCGCACGAGCGCTTTTACAATGCGCGTTTTAAAAATGGAGGGGAGAGACGGTAAGAGACAGAGAGAGAGAAAATCCCCTAAGTGGGCTATAAAAGACACGGAAAAGCCCATCGGTCACATTAGATATATAAAATCCTTGTGACCGCGTGGTCCGACTGCTTAGCCTGACCGATCCGACTACGTGAACATTTTTCTTCCTCTTCATGAGGATTATCGATATTTCAGAAAAGTGAAGATGACGTCCTATTACAGGACTTTAAAACAGAGATGGGCAAAATGTAATTAGATTAATGATTACAATTGCATTTTGAAATATTCAATCATGATTCAAGATTAAAAGTGTAATCGTAGTCGTGGAAGATTACAAAATGTTTTTGTAATCGTTAATCATTAATACACCGTCAAGTTAATCATTAATTCCTCAAGCGCGGGTGGTTAAGCATTAATCTGATTAAATTTCGCCCATCTCTGCTTTAAAATAAGCCTAGTCACTTATTTCCAACTATTGTCATAGGACCGATGAATCAGCCCAACAGGAAAAAAGTTCACACGATACGATCTGTCAGACTAAGCGGTAGGATCACGGTCACAGAGTATAAAATGTATCATTCAATATATTGTGGTTCAAAAAATTCAATAAAATGTGTGCATATGTGCGTATAATAAACATATATGGTGCAATATACATACGTATTCTTGTATATATTAACTTACCCGCCTATTATGACTACTGTTCACCCGCGCATCCATCTACAAACGAAAGCAAACTCTAAGAAATATAATAAAAACGGAATCCAACTGAATGGTATAAGGACTTGCATGCATAAACAAAAATATATCGTTTATTCGATGTTCTATTGTCGGAGTGTGCCATTGCATGCTAGTACCAGGTATAGAAAACCGAAATGGGTTAATTGGTAGATCACCAAATATTGGAAGTCTCAACTCCCTTCCTTTAGAGCCGACGACCGCGATCAACCCGGAGAGTGAAATTAATATTAAGGGATGCATGTGCATAAACAATTTTCATCGTTTTCTAAACAAAAACTACACTATCTAATGAAAAACTGTTTTGCAAGAACGTTGCTACAAATATTTCCTATATTTTTAAAGTAAATTTTATTAAATAGTACTTAAACGTTTCGCGATGCAATAAAAAAAATTAAGCTTGAGTTTGAGAAGAAGAGATTGACTTTTTTTCTATCGAGCAATTTATATTTAATCGTGTATTTCTTTTACCAGGTTCTAAAATATTCAAAAATCATATTTTAAACATTAAGTCTTTAATCTGTGACAGGAACGTTGTGGCCGGATTTGTCAAAGGGAAGAACTTTCAGCCGGACGGGTATTGTGTCTGGCGGGGCCTGCCACTCTCCCGGAGAGTTGTTGTCGGGGGCTTGTATACAAGGTGTAACATAATAAACGCAAGACCTCAGACACGCCAATTAGAGAAAAGCTTCATAAATTCAGAACAAAAACCAAATTTCTAAATTTAAAGGTTTTTACCCTTTTCGTAAGCACTTTTATACCCCAATTAACAATGAAACTTGTACGCGTATATGTGCATTTTGAGAAATACGGGTTAGGAATGCAATCTCCTTATTGCTATGAATCAAGAATAAATTTAGTTTATTAGCGCACTGAAGGAGAAAACGCATTTTTTGCAAATTTAAAAAAAAATGTAAGATACATTAAAAATAGTTGGAATCAATTCAGTTATCGATATAGAACAAACTACTTTCAGGTGTTGCGTTTATTATGTTACAGCTTGTATATGTTACACGTCGTGCGCACTCTAATATCGCGTTCTAGACATGTATGACGAATCGTCAGCACCATCTATTAGTAGGTAGGTACAAATCTATATACTTCTTGAAGTGCATGATGCAAAACACAAGTGTGTGTGTGAATGATGTACGCTGTTGGCCGCGAGGCCTTTACAGCTTCACCGGACTAAAAGGCGAGCGTGCAACCACTACGCTCTAGCCAGCCAGAAGGGCAAGAGGCGACATACTCGAGGGCGCCTCGAAGAGGCGCCCTCGGTTGGGACAGTCGCTGTAGGGGGACGGGTGCACTACTAAGTGCACCGGTCAACCGCCGGCTATGGGAGGGGATTTACTACTACGTCGTCGTCGTCGCCCGTATTCTGAGCGGAAAGAAGGGATGACAAAGCATCGGGGGGGTCGGTGAGAACATGTCGCGGCCGGCGGTGGCGGCAGGGGTCGGGGGGGAGATCGTAGTCGGCGGTGGCTACGATTAACGGATTCGCATGGGTAGATGCGTTCGCGAAGTGACGTGTTGACGCCTATTGGGAGTAGCCTTTCAAAGGTTTGTGCAAATATCCACACAATTATCGTTTCGTAAAAAACGAAACGATAATTGCTGTTGTTGTTTTTAGAGACAAGATTACAAGAATAATATTTCTCAAATAATTAATTATCGTTATATTTGTTATATTAAGTTTTCGATATTTTGAGTGCTTTGCAGCACCCATAGTCACGGGAAGGACTGAGGTGTTAGACGTCCAAAAGGCATAGTTGTTCCGGGGTATCCTCAAACTTCTTTATTATTTTTGTTGGCCCGATCTACGCAGAATGAGCTCACGGTGTCTTGAGGCCTTGCAGTGTTATGCTTAGTTTTAGATTTGATTATATTAATTACCGGATCCCAAGTCGATGGAAGCACCCAGCCATCTTTTCTATTAACATTAGGATGTTTTTTTTTAATTTCAACAGCCTCGCGAACCATCCTTGTTAGGAATCGGTGTGTTTCACGAGGATTTGTGGTCTATCAAATCCGCGTGATCAATCAAATCAAAAATACACCGCAATAAAATCCGAAAAATAGTTTATTTTCATGTGCACTCTCTCAACTCAAGTTATGGGCTTAAAATCTTATAGTAGGAACAATCAATTTTAATCTCGGTTTTCTATACCAGCGTATGTTCTCTAGCTATTCAATATAATCTCACCACACTAACAAAATCACTCATTTTTAAACTAAACTTTTAAATGGGCGCTATATAATTTATCTTACGTAGATACTATGTGTTATATGCTATTCATTATGTAGTAGACAATATTTTATATTTTATTAAAAGTTAATACACATTAAAGTATTTACTATTTATGTCATGCAATAATTAATTCATGATACTATTTTAATCTGTATCTCTCAATATTTGATTTACCAAACTGCCCAAATGGCAGCTCTAATTTAACTTACATGATCTAATGTGTATTTACCCTAAAGATGTTATTTATTCAGTATTTTGAAATTGATCGATGATGACCTATGCATTCGAGTATACTTTGTGTATACTTGGGGAGTACGTACGTGTATGGTTGTGTATATCTGACTGTGATAGCACGCATGGGTCCGAGTGTGAGTGTATCTTGGTTGTGTGTCGGGCTGCGCTTGCACACATGCGTCCGCGTGTGAGTGTGACTTGGTTGTGTGTGTCTGGCTGCGCTTGCACACAAAGGTCCGCGTGTGAGTGTGCCTTGGTTGTGTATGTCTGGCTGTGCTCGCACGCATGCGTTCGCGAGTAAGTGTGGGTTGGTTGTGTGCCTGGCTGCGCTCGCACGCATGCCTCCATGTATGAGTATCTTGGTTGTGTGTGTTTTGACTGTGCTTGCACGCATGCGTTCACGTGCGTGTTTGTGTGTATGCCCCCGCGTGTGCCAGGTAGGGCCACGGCGCGTCGGCTGTGGAACGCGTATTGTATAGTGTCTAGTGGTGTCAAGTTGTGCTTGGGTGTACGTACCTGGTGCTGCGGCGCATGGTGATGCGGGTGGTGGTGCGGCGCGGGCGGCGCGGGGATGTACAGGTGCGAGGCGGCGCCGAACGGCGGCGGCGTGCCGCTGTGGAACGTTGCCTTCTCGTAGCTCTACAAGACAACACGTACCATAACTAGCGTTGTAAAAACGCTCGATTCGGCGCTTAAAACGCTAGCGACTTCTACGTGTTTCAACGCTCGTGACCGTCGACTCAACGCTAAATGCTCGACTTCAGCGCTCATTTTTACAACACTAACCATAACCCACTCGCTTCACTTCCCTACCTAAAGCACGAACCAGACCTTCCGATATTTATTATTATAATAATTTATTTAACTTGCAATGTTCGTACGTCTGTCTGTCTCTCCGGTTCAAATCTTGTGATCCATTTTTCAAGCACTTCGCGTATCCGACTGAGCTGAAATTTGCTGAACAATGCAATATTAACCATAGAGCTGGTCTGATAATGGAGTCCGAAGGTGGTCATTGGAACATGTGTACACAAAGTAACCCTCTTATTTAGGCTTGTTGGATTGGTAGTGACAAGTACTACCAAAAGGCCAACAGAACCACGAAACAACTCAATATAACCCCGCCGTGTTTGAGGTCGTTGGTTTTGACTTGACCAGTACTTTAGACCCGGATAGGGTCTGATAATGAAGCCGGAAAGAAACCATAGGAACTTCTCACCTAAGCGAGACATGCTTGTTGTTTTTCTATAAAAGCTTGCTTTTAAAAAGATCTTTTTAAATTATAATTATCAGAAATCCGACATCCTATCTTTCTTGTCTTAAGCCCGAAGTTGGGAAGGGTTAAAGGGAATGTTGCCTAAATAAGATATCCTACAAAAAGTAAAGCAACATGGCGATATATTTTCCTTATCGCCGTGTTCTTTTTGTTGAGGAACAGAAGTCACGGAAGTGCGTCGCGCAACAAAATAGATAAACCTCGTATGAAACCTTTGAGGACGCTATGACGCAACCAATTAAAAAAATGTGGATGACATTAGCCGCAAGACGATATGTCATGCGACGTCGCACAACGTCTTACTTCGAAGAGATCTCAAGCGACACGTATAGCGGGTCTTTGTCCCCTAATAAATACAAGGCTTAACCCAAATCCGAAAGTTCCAGTGCAAGACCCACGCTCCCATATAGAACTATTGTTCGATCGACTTAAGTCAAAATAGGATCGACTGGCAAGTTCATGTACATTGTCCATTTTCTTGCCAACTGTAATATTTTTCAAAATGTGTGAATGCTACTCGAAATCTTTTAAAAAGTTAAGGATAGTCTCCTAACACAGTGTCCTGAAAATTACCCTAAAAATTTACCCTACATAATAAATAATAGTAGTGATGCTATATTTCTTTATTATCCCGTGATTTGACCGCTCCACTAGTCGATCGAGTGAGTGGAGCGTGTTGCACCCTAACGAAGTACAGCAAAACCAACACACTCTCAAAGTCGCTATTGTCTCAAAGACACTGTTAAAGTCGTCAATTAAGTACGGTAGGTCCAATACATAATTCTGTAAAAGTGACCATTTAAACATGACACTGTGAAAGTTGTTAATCAGTAGGTCAAACACACAACACTGTCGTCAATCTAGTACGGTGACCCCAACACATGATATTGTCAAAGTTGTTAGTATAGTAGTCAAGTATTTACAGTTGTCACACTGTCTAAGTCGTAAATATAGTACTGTGAAAGGCGTCAATCAAGAACAGTAGCTCCAACACACAACACTGCCGTCAATCTAGTACGGGAACTCCAACACATGATACTGTCAAAGTAGTAAGTATAGTAGTCTAGTATTTACAGTTGTCACACTGTTGAAGTCGTAAGTATAGTCGAAAGGCGTCAATCAAGAACAGTAGCTCCAACACACACAACTGTCGTCAATCTAGTACGGTGACTCCAACACATGATACTGTCAAAGTAGTAAGTATAGTAGTCAAGTATTTACAGTTGTCACACTGTCTAAGTCGTAAACATAGTACTGTGAAAGGCGTCAATCAAGAACAGTAGCTCCAACACACAACACTGCCGTCAATCTAGTACGGTAACTCCAACACATGATACTGTCAAAGTAGTAAGTATAGTAGTCTAGTATTTACAGTAGTCACACTGTCAAAGTCGTAAGTATAGTCGAAAGGCGTCAATCAAGAACAGTAGCTCCAACACACAACACTGTCATTAATCTAGTACGGTGACACCAACACATGACACTGTCAAAGTCGCAAGTATAGTAGTCTAGTATTTACAGTAGTCACACTGTCAAAGTCGTAAGTATAGTCGAAAGGCGTCAATCAAGAACAGTAGCTCCAACACACAACACTGTCATTAATCTAGTACGGTGACACCAACACATGACACTGTCAAAGTCGCAAGTATAGTAGCGCAGTACTTACATTGACCTTGTTGAGCGCGACGTGCGTCTTGGCGTACATAGCATTGGTGAGATCTGCCGTCGCGGCGCCGCCTGACTTGTTCGCACTGCCCGTGTACGGGCCGCCTGCACGCAAACATACACTTGTTATTACGGAAAGACAAAACTAATATACCCAGACACTTAGTAACTCTAGTCAGTATATATATTATATGTACGCAAATTGGATTGTAACCTGTTTTGGATTTAATAAAATATATAAATAGAATAGTGTTATGTTCTTAATGGTCCACAGCTTCGTGTATAGGATAAGAAAAACAAAATGAACAAGGTTGTCTTAGAACTAAGAGGGAAGTACCTTAAATATTAATTTTATTCTCAAAACAAACACTTTTTTAAATCAGCATAATTTATTATTCACACAGAGTTTTAGGGATTATATGTATACTCTTAAATAAATTGTTGGTCAACTTTGCTGAGCCATTTTGATTTGCCTATCTATTTACATCATCACGCCAGATCCCTTGCGGGGTAGGCAGAGAGTACCAACAGGTTCTTTCCTTACATACCTCTCTGGCTTCCTCTACTCCCATAGTTAGTCTCATACACGCTCGCCGGTTACGGATATCCTTGATGTGTCCTTCAGATAAGACTCGGACTATTTTGGTCATGGTAATATAGTCTAGGTCTTCCCCGGTACCTACCACACCGATTCGTAAAAACGAACTCTTATAGGATCACTTTATTGGCCGTATATTTGTAAACGACTGTTAGTTTCTTAATGAAATTAAATAAAGGATTGTCAAAAATTGCCCCAGAACCAACAAACATTTGACCCATGCCATAAATATTTACCTATTTTATTGAAATAATGGCAAATATCCGTATCTAACGGACAATTTGCAATCTAAAACGAATATTTCAAAGCATTGTAAGTACTTATATCGAAGTCGCCGACATTTTTACTAAATGTCAACACACAATATAACCTCATACGTATTAATGGCTACTGAATTATAACCTCAAATTCGAATACTTTTTGTGCAATATTGCGTTTCCCCCGCTTGTCCATTTAATAATAAATGCCTTAAGAGAATTTATGGTTGATTTAAAATCATACAAGTATTTTTTCATTGCTGTTGGTTCTGGGGCAAATCATGTTTGGGCGCAGAACAATGTCCTTTGTTTGTCCGACGGTTAAGACGCAGGAAAGGAACGCATGAAGGAACGTCCAATGCAAAATTAAATTGTTGTGACTCTGAAGTTGAATTCTTTTTTGCGCTTTCTCGATTCCCGTTGTCGTCTCCAAATCACTTTGGCTTTAAACCTTTCTTTTGGAGTGAGATCTTTTACCAATCTTTTGGTACTGTGATACCTCTCTCTCTGCTTTTTCTTGCACTCTTCATACTTATCTGGGTTGTTTTTGAGTCGTTCTCTATATCGTCTTTGCTTTTCGGCAGCACTAAGAGGTTTTTTTTTATTTTTGACTGAACGATCTGAAAAAGTAGGAATCGCTTTAATTGTGGCTCAAAGGAACTTACGTAACAAGCTTTTGGTAGAACACAACGAGATTAATAGAAGTTTATAACTTTAAAGAGTAAAGAAACTCCAGAGAATGACTAAGTGCAAATCTATATAACTTGCTCATACATTCTCCGGCGTTACTAGTAACGCAGTAGAATTTTTAAGACTATATCAATATGATTCCATTTATATTTAATTAGTAATAATCGTATGGAACTTACCTTGAAATCAGACCGTCATTGCTTTGATCGTTAATAATTACGACGAACAAGTAATAAAACTCACAGAGATCTTAGCGGTAACGCAGTACACCAGTAATATATCCACGCGCATTACTCGAGTGTTCACATCACCATGGCGGCTAATTGGAGCAAGCTTGACCGTGTCGAATAATGAATACACAGAATACCAGAAAAGTATATAAGTAACGCAGTTGATATGATTTATTAAGTATTGGGGAAGCAATATTTATTTAAAAATAAACAGCCCGGGGCTTCTAACGTATCAATCAATCAATCAGCCTATCGCAGTCCACTGCTGGACATAGGCCTCTCCTAACACGCGCCATTGCACACGGTCCTCCGCCTTCCGCATCCAGTCTGTCCCAGCGACCTTTTTGAGGTCGTCGGTCCATCTAGCTGGGGGCCGTCCTACCTTACGCTTACCAAGTCGCGGTCTCCACTCTAGGACACGTTGGCTCCATCAGCCGTCGGTCCTTCTGCAGATGTGACCAGCCCATTGCCACTTTAGCTTACTGAGTTTGCGAGCTATGTTCTAACGTATAGCACAGACAAATATTATTGTAGATCAGCAAATTTGCAGAACACATTCATAAATTATAAACAAACCATGCTCGTGAATTAATGCGTTGGTGAAAGCTAAATTAAGAATCGTGTAGTAGTTTATGAGATTAGCGCGTACATACATAGACACGACGTGACGTTAAGCAACCTTGTAGTTAGTTGAAATATTGCTGAAATAATAAACTATCATCTCCATGTATTTTGTAAATGTAATTTACATATATACCGCATATATAAGTTTTGAAGTGCATGGGGTACAAAACGTTTTTTTCGCGGTAGCCCCTTAACGTTGTATAGAAGACTCAAAAGCCCTAAATAATAGTGGAGATGGAGGGAGAGCTTTGCCCAGCAGTGGGCCGCTGTAGGCTAACTAATAATAATGTAGCATGTAAAGGGAAGTGACGGTGCAGTGACGCATGATGAATGAATAGAAAGGAGAAAAGAGAAAGATAATTAAATAAAAAAGACAACCCCGCTCAGTTTTTTCGCCGGATCTTCTCAGTGAAGGCCGCGTTCCGATCGAGAGGTAGATTTGTGATAAAATTAGATTAAAAAAAAAGTAAATTGACTATTTGTTAGTGCCCCCGCAGGCTTATACAAAATAAAGTATTTGAGTTCAAGTTGCCATCGACAATGCGGTGGAAGTGGCCGCGTTTTGGGTAGCTTCTATATAAATTTGACACGTCTGCCGTCGAAACGATAAGAAGAAGATGTAGTCTGTATGTCTGACCGGGTTTGTATGAGTCCTGCGCGTCGTAGGGCGGCTGCTGCTGCTGGTAGCTGGATACTTTGCCGGCGCCCGACACGCCGCCCACGCCGCCCACGCCACCCACGCCGCCCACGTTGGACCCGCCACCGTACTGCAACCAAACATAACACTCGTGCTACACGGACGGCTCTTCCGCATCGGGAATCATAGATACAAGGTGTATCGTAAATAACGTAGGACCTCAGACACAAATTCAATACGAAAACCAAACTTCCGAATTCAATGTTTTTAACCATTGTTAAGGACTTTTATACCCCAATTAGGAATAAAACTTGTACGTGTGTGCATATTGAGAAATTTGTTTTAGAACCTATCTATCTATATCATCACGCCAGATCCCTCGCGGGGTAGGCAGAGAGTACACGGTTCCAACAGGTTCTTTCCTTAGATACCTCTCTGGCTTCCTCCATTCTCATAGTTCGTCTCATACACGCTCGCCGGTTACGGGGACTTTTGTTACAGAGACTCATTTCAAATGCATTTACAATCTACGTATGTATTGCTTTGAATAAAGAATAAATTTAGTTTGTTATAGCGCACTGAAGGAATAACAGCACTGTTTCCAAATTTTGAAAATAAATAATACATTATAAAATGTGTGGTTGGAATGAATTCAGTTACCGATTTAAAACAAACTACTTTCAGGTCTTGCGTTTATTATGTTACACCAGTGAAGAGTCTCCGTAACCGGCGAGCGTGTATGAGACGAACTATGAGAGTGGAGGAAGCCAGAGAGGTATGTAAGGAAAGAACCTGTTGGAACTCTGTACTCTCTCTCTCTCTCTGCCTACCCCGCAAGGGATCTGGCGTTAGGTTAGGTTATAGATAGATAGATGTTACACCTTGTATAACAGTTTTCGAGCTGGTAGAAAATAGCGTCACCACCAGCTAAATTATAATTCATTTTTTATTAAAATGTAGCTCCACATTAGGATTTATCCTTGTGTCGTGGGTTCGATTAATACGAAGCATCCCTTTTATGTTTTGTCGTTGGAAGAAAAAACACATCTAGAATCTTATAGTACTTTTTATTGTTTTTCAAAGTATTCACCACGTAGCTTAATACACTTTTCCATTCGCTCAAACCAGTTATTATAACATTTATTCCACTCTAAAGTGGGGGTGTTCAAAATGGCTGACTTGAAAGCGTCGACTGCTTCTTCACCGGACTGGAACCTTTGACCACGAAGACTTTTCTTAATTTTAGGAAATGTAAAGAAATCGTTAGGACTTAGGTCAGGACTGTATGGAGGATGGTCAAGAATTTCTACTTTTTCCTGCTTCAAATACTCAATCATTTGACGAGCGCTGTGTGAGCTTGCGTTGTCATGGTGCAGGATGATGCGTCGCTTTGAGTTAGATTTTCGAAGTTCGGCGATGACTTGTGGTAAACAAACTGTGGTATACCACTCTGCGTTAACCGTTCTACGATCTTCAAGTGCAATAGTCGCAACATGGCCGGTTTTTCCAACGAACGTGGCCACCATCTTCTTTGAAGTGCTTCGAGAACGAACAACTTTAGTCAGCTTTGGCACGTCTTGAAAGACCCAGATTGTAGATTGTTGATTGGAATCAGCATCGTAGGCATAGATCCAAGATTCGTCACCACTGATGATGTCGTAGACGTGATTTGACTCTCCTCGGTTGAACCTTTGCAGAGTTTTCTTACACCATCTGACGCAGGCCGCCTTGTGATTGTCGGAAAGCAGTTGCGGTATCCAACGGCAAACTAGCTTTCTCACACCAAGCGCTTCATGCAAGATCTTCTGAATGGTTGTCCCTGAGATGCCTAATAGAGCCTCTATCTCTCGATACGTCACATGACGATCTTCGAGAATTAGTTGTCTCACAGCAATGATGTTATCTTCAGTGAAGGCGGATTTTGGGCGTCCTTCGCGAGATTTGTCACTAACACTAGTATGTCCACGCTGGAATTCTAAATACCAGCGTTCGACAGTCCGCAGACATGGGGCTTCATCACTGAACACAGATGTTAGCTCTTCAAAACCGTGAAGCCGTGTCAGGCCTCTTCTAAAGTTGTAGAAAATTATTGAACGTACATCCTGAGAAAGATTCATTTTCGTACGTAACCTGACAGATTCCAATCGACGCTGTGACTAAACAATAGCATTAATCCTAATACTTTCAACTGTTTTGAGATTCAAAATTTAAACACATTCGAATATAGAACCGTTCCAAATTCAAAATTGCCGGGAAATATGGAAACGACAGAACTTAAAAGGCATGCCTAGTATCATGAAAATTCACATACACAAATACCCAGGCCGAAACAAATGTTTGTGGGTCACACAAAGATTTGTCCCGTGCGGGAATCGAACCCGCGACTATTCGACCCAGTGGGCGGAGCGGCTTAAGCTCTTAACCACTGCGCTACATCGTCCGTCAATATAACAAGCAGTTTTTCATACCTGGTCGACAACTCCACCTATTACACATATAATATAACAAATCTCCGGCCGCGTGACTCTCTCTGAACGCGATAGACTCAATAACTTCGGAACGGATTTTTATACAGTTTTTCCCCTCCTATCCGTCCGCGGCATGTTCTCACCTCCCCTCCCGATGCCCTTACATCCCCTTTTTCGGATACAGATACCGCACACAGGGTCAGACACCGACCTCGCCGGCGAGCTCAAAGAATCCCTTGCCCGCCGGAGCACCACGGCGAGACACCTAGTATACGCCCTCCCCCATAGCGACTGCCCAAGCCAAGGCCGTTCCTGCTTGAGGCGCCCCTAAGCTAGTTGCCGCCTTGCCCTTCTGGCTCGAGCGTAGTGGATGCACGCTCGCCCTCTTGTCCGGTAAAGCTGTAAAGGCACCGCGGCCAACAGCGCAGATCATTCACACACACACAAAATTCATACAGTTTTAAACGACCCTTATTATCATCATCATGTCAACTGTGGTCACCCACTGTTGAGTGTAGGTTCCCTCATTAGCTCGCCATTCTTGTCTGTTGGTACCTTTCCTCATCCAGTGCTTTCCCATCACTCTTACGATATCATCGGACCGTCTGGCAGGCTGGCGGCCCAGGTTTCTGCGTCCTGTTCTCGGTCTCCAGTCCAGAACCTTTCGACTCCATCTGTCATCCGTCCTTCGACTGGCATGTCCCGCCCATTGCCATTTCTTTTGCGCAATTACACGAGCGATATCGGTCAGTTGAGTGCGTTCCAGAATTTTAGAGTTAGTCACGCGGTCGCGTAAAGTGATTTCCAATATTGGGCGCTCCATCGAGGCGCTCGTAGCGACCGCGGTGTTCTTACCGATTACCAACGTTAAGCAGCGTTCTACTCGGTCGGCCCGAGATGGGTGACCGTTTGTGGTATATTCATATTCAAGCGTCTCCGTGCTTCGGAAGGCACATTAAGCCGTTGGTCCCGGCCACCACTTAATGAGGTAGTCGTTAAGCAGAGTTGGAAGCCTTAAAGGCGGCTTGTTAAGTTCCAACAGCAGGTAGCCACAAACCTGCCTCCACCAATCCGCACTGGGTCCGCGTGGTGGTGTATGACCTAATCTCTCTCACCTAGATTTGTGAGAGAAGGCCTTTGTCCAGCAATGGGTAGTATAGGCTGATATTATACGCGCTCCATCTTCCGCTGCGCAACCTGTAGCTTCTGTATGCTTTGTCTGATAAGAGTCCATGTCTTAAACAATGCACAGCCATTCCAGAGGAAGGCTTATATGCATAATTCACTCTTACAAAGCCGGGGAGGGTCGCTAGTAATATATATTTTCCACCAAAATGATATTGTTTCCATGAAGATATCCTCAAAGCATTTTTATACCAGCTTTTTCATGAGTTTTATTATGCGTCCACCTTAATATTTTCTGTATATTTCTTTGATTGTAATCCAGAAGATTGTTTTTAATTATATGGCAAATCAAAGCAGTGATAACCTAGTGGTTAGACCGTTGGACTGCAAAGTCAGAGGTCTCAGGTTCAAACCAGGCACGCACCTCTGTCTTTTCGAAAGCATGTGAGTATTAATAAATTAACTATCACTTGCTTTAACGGTGAAGGAAAACATCGTGAGGAAACCTGCATGCCTAAGAGTTTCTCGAAGGTGTGTAAAGTTCGCCAATGGCCTTTTTTATTATATATATTTTATTCGACTATGGTCAAAACCCTCTCAGTTTGAGAGGAGGCCCGTGCCCAATGATGGGACAGTTTCTACAGTTAACAGGGCTAATATTATTATTATTATATGGCAAAAAAGTTTCTAATGCGGCAACACTTAATCGGCGTTTCCTATCAGTATTTAGATTCTCATTAAAAAAAACCATAAACCGTGTAGTTTTTTAGAGCGATATCCCACGGCAGGAGCAGCGCTGTAAGTTCTGCGAGAATACAAAAAAAGGTCTGTATTAGTAAAACGTTATGCATATATTCTTACCGTTGGGTAGACTCCATACTGGTATGTGGTGGGGGGAGGCTGGTACGCGAAGTACGCGTAGCCGGGGGGTAACGCCGCCGCTGGCACCTGCAGATACAAACATATATTTTTTACGAAACTATTTCTTCTAGGCCAGAAGCAGAAATCTCACAGCGAGTTGAAAATGCTTGGAGTAGCTTTTAGACTATGAAGGAGCTGCTGAAAGGCAATCTCCCTATCAAATTAAAGCGCAGGCTCATGGTTATGTGTATTCTCCCAATCCTCACCTATGGGGCACGGACATAGTCTTTGACCAAACATCAAGAGTCACGCTAGCAGTTTGTCAGCGGTCCATGGAGCGTAGTATTCTTAATATTTAACTCACAGACCAGGTCATGAACACCACCCTACCCTCCATGACGCAAATTGCCGATGTAACTCAATAAGCCGCCAAGCTTAAATGGGACTGGGCCGGCCATATCTGCCACATGAAGAATA
Source organism: Phalera bucephala (assembly GCA_905147815.2). NCBI lineage: Eukaryota > Metazoa > Arthropoda > Insecta > Lepidoptera > Notodontidae > Phalera > Phalera bucephala. The sequence continues at coordinate 2,766,232 of LR990632.1, read as the reverse complement.
ACCAATGGCCTAAAATAATAACTGACTGGTCCCCACGAAATACAAAAAGACAACGCGGTAGACCCAGGCGGAGATGGCGGGACGAACTGGACACCTTTTTGAAAGACTGGCCTAACATGGCAACGAACAGAGAGGAGTGGAGGGAGGCCTTTGCCCAGCAGTGGGACACAAATGTCTCGTAATAATAATAATTTCTTCTTCGTGCGCCTCTTCAATTAGTGAAGGTTGGCTGGCAGCTTGACACATTCCATTTTATTTCTCGCGAGGTGGAAAGTTCTGCAGCACTTACGACGCCCGTACTCTCTCAACATGTCTCTCTCCGGCGATCTTGGCCCAGATACGCAATTTTTTTTTCTTTTTGATGCTGATGATGATCAAGAGCTGACGTTTCTGCCCGATCCGACGCTGATAAGAAACTATATATGCCATAATTTTTGAGACGGGGTAGAAAGACAGCTATCTCAACCATCGTAGGTACAGGAAAACGGTCTTACGAGACTATCCTTAACTTGTTGTAGTAATTTGCTATTTTGAAAAAATAAATGTACACATCTCTGACTTTGCAGTCCAACGGTCTAACCACTAGGCTATCGCACGCACCTCTGTCTTTTCGAAAGCATGTGCGCATTAAAAGTTAACTATCACTTGCTTTATCGGTGAAGGAAAACATCGTGACGAAATGCATGCCTAAGAGTTTCTCGAAAGTGTGTGAAGGTCGCCAACCCGCACTGGGCCAGCGTGGTGGACTATGGCCTAAACCCTCTCAGTTCGAGATGAGGCCTGTGCCCAACGGTGGGACAGTTTCTTAACAGGGCTAATATTATTATTATTATAAATGTACACAACAAGAAAATGGGCAATTTACACAAAATCTTTTTTTGATGCCAATCGATATTATTTCTTATAAGAATCAAGAACTTCTATTGGACCAATTAAGAATGGAATACTCGAAAAGTCAGAAATTGTAAAAAAAAATCCCACGCTTTTTTTTTCAAACGTAGCCTTACACTTGGATTTACAAACATTAAAATTCACATACACAAATACCCAGATCGAAACAAATAATAGTGGGTCACATAAAGATTTGTCCCGTGCGGGAATCGAATCCACGACTATTAGACACAGTGGCCGGAGCGGCTTCAGCTCTTAACCACTGCGCTAAATCATAGAAAACCCTTGATAACCCTAAATAATGTCACTCTATTGTATTCAAAACGGCCGTACTTTGAAATGAGTTTCCATACATACGCAACTATATATTGGACTATTTACTGACAAAAATGCGAGCTCTGCGGAAGATGTGCGGAGTGAAGCTGACCGACCGTATTCGCAACAGCGTAGTAAGAAAGCGAGTAGATATGAAAGATAGTATCGGTGTAAAGATGAGAAAGGGTATGCTCCGTTAGTTCGGGCATATAGAAAGAATGCCAGAAGAAAGAATGATAACAGATATACAAAGCGAAAGTGGAAGGATGTAGGTAACGGGAAAAACCTTGACTATCTCACCATGACCAAATAGACCGAGTTTATCTGAAGGACAAGTCAAGAGTCTCCGTAACCAGCGAGCGTGTATGAGAAGATCTATGAGAATGGAGGAAGCCAGAGAGGTATGTAAGGAAAGCACCTGTTGGAACTCCATACTCTCTGCGTACCCCGCAAGGGATCTGGCGTGATATATCATCATCAGATAGATAGATATTGGCAAAATTTTAATTTTCATAGAATGACGTATGTTTGGTTGGCCTGGGATCATAGAACATTACTGACAGTATTCCAATCAAACTGTAAAACAAACCATCACCATTTTTAGATGGTTTACTTGTGCTTGTAATATAACAAGTGTCATATGAAGACGACAGTATTTCCGAAGACAAAGAAATGAAAATGCTGTTAGCAACAAAACGAAAATATATAATATCAGCCTATACTGCCCACTGCTGGGCAAAGGCCTTATCGCACAAATCGAGGTGAGAGAGATTAAGTCATACTCCACCACGCGGACCCAGTGCGGATTGGTGGAGGCAGGTTTGTGGCCACCTGCTGTTGGAACGTATCAAGCCGCCTATAAGGCTTCCAACTCGGCTTGACGACTACCACATTAAGTGGTAACCGGGGCCAACGGCTTAACGTGCCTTCCGAAGCACGGAGACGCTCGAATATGAAAATGCCACAAACGGTCACCCATCTCAGGCCGACCGAGTCGAACGCTGCTTAACTTTGGTGATCGGTAAGAACACCGCGGTCGCACAGCGCTACGAGCGCCTCGTCTCTCGCCTCGCCTCGCCCAAACGAAAATATTGAAAGTTAAATATTGAAACCGGCCATTAGCGTACGAGTGAGAATTCCGACACCAGTCAAGATGGCCGCGATGTTTAGTGGCCAGAGTCACAGGTAGAAACGAGAGGGGCCGACTACCTCAATAAATTAAAATAAAACTTGCATTAACACACCGTCACGCCTATATTCCCCAGAGGGGGTGGCAGAGATGTACTGATATACACCCACGTTTCGTCGACGATGTTAGGTCCCATCTAATAGGGGGCAAGCGTATTGCCATATACCGGGCACAATTCCAGACTCCGGACTCATACTGGGAATTTTTCGTTAGAAAAACTACTAACTTTGTCCGACCTAGGATTTGAACCCAGGACCTCATGATCACAAAGCGATGCGCTTTGCCACCAGACCAACGAGGCCGTCCAACTTGCATTAGTGTAGGGTTTTCGTTACCTGCTGTGGTGAAGCGGCATCGGTCCTGCCGAATCGTTCGCCCGCACTCAGCCCGAACGCACCTTCCCGCCCGCCGTAACCGACCTCGTAGTAGCCACCCTGTACATACAATATCTATGCTGTATAACTGTGCGACAAAGATATTGGATATGACATTGACAGGGAGGCGTTGGCGTAAAACCCGTACAGTTAAAATCAGAATCAGAATATTTTTTATTCATGTAAACCATTACATTATTTATGAATCGTCAAAATAGTAACAAAGACTCTACCACCACTTCGGAATGTCATTCCTGTGGAGAAGAAGGGCAAGAAACTCCACGGTTACTCTTATAAGATAGTATTTTTACATTTTTTCCATCAATCAATATTAATGTGTATGAGACGAACTATGAGAGTCGAGGAAGCCAGAGAGGTATGTAAGGAAAGAACCTGTTGGAACTCTGTACTCTCTGCCTACCCCGCAAGGGATCTGACGTGAGGTTATAGATAGATAGATAGATCAATATCAATCAATCAATATTTTATTTGTTTGTCAAGTATAGGTACAATACATTTTGTTGTTATATATATATATATATATATATATATACTATAAAGATCTCTATACTTTGCCTGTGAGGCGTACAAATGTCAGTGGTTAAGATAATTAACTGTAGTTACAATTATAATGTCACAAATATTCCTTGGTAATCGGTGTTATGTCATCATCAATAATATATATTAATTAGCTAATAGTTCACTTTATACATTTGTCATTTACAAAATCATCTACTGAGTAATAGCATTTATTGATTAATAGCAAAGTCAAGGTCTTTTTAAAATTATTTATATCCATGATCTTAATCCGATTTGGTAATTTATTATAAATAACTGCTGCCATGCCTAGAATACTCTTCCGTACCAATGCGGTTTTACATTTACGGGTACAGATATCATTTATATACTGATTTCGAATTCGAATTTTCCATCTACATTTTGTTGTGGAGTATGGGAGAACAATGTAGTATCAGGTGAGTCTAAATTAAATTGACCCAAGTTATGCCAGGATCTTATGGTCCGCAGCAAAAATCCAAACTAAACGTTAGTCATCAAGTGATATGACACTTCATGACAGTCACATCGTTCCCGTTTGCTATGAAATTCACCCAATTTTTTGAAAGTGAAAACTTCTCTAGGCGCGTTGGGCATTTATTGAGATGGGAAAAAATAATTGAACTCGCGACACTGTTACCGTTACCAACACCTCTGTATATAAGTATGTTTTCACTTATGTCTGCACTCCCGGAGTGCCACTGCTGATTTTTTTTTTATTAGTAACCGTGCTGACCTACTATCTTTTTCGAAAACGTAGCGCCACACTGGGATTTATTCCTGAAGATTTGTCCCGTGCGGGAATCGAACCCCCGACTATTAGACACAGTGGGCGGAGCGGCTTAAGTTCTTAACCAATGCGCTAATCTTCCGTCCTGTTGAAATATTTTATAAATGTCAACCCTTGTTCCATATCGACGCCCCCCTGTCACTGACATCCCCGGGCTACAAGATCCTTGTGGGAGTATACGGACGATTTAGCGCAGTGGTTAAGAGCTTAAGCCGCTCCGCCCACTGCGTCTAATAGTCGCGGGTTCGATTCCCGCACGGGACAAATCTTTGTATGATCCACAGTTATTTGTTCCGGTCTGGGTATTTGTGTATGTAAATTTTCATGTTTGTAAACGACACAGGAAAAAATCCTAATGTGGGGCTACGTTTTTAAAAAAAATCAAAAATCATAATACGTACCATATGGTGCGGCAACGTGGAGCGCATGAGCTGGTCGTCGTAGGGAGCATAGGCCGGCCCCCCCCCTGCGCTGTACAGCGCGCCGCCCGCGTACGTGCTTCCCGACGCGCCCGCTCCCGCTACCACTGCGACCACACAACCGTATACATCCATATTAATATTATAAAACTATATAGTATAGAATGAAAGTGGGATACTTCTATACTCTGTGCCTACCCCGCGAGGGAGCTGGAGTCTCGATATAGATAGATAGAATCCTATTCTGTGAAGTGGGCAAGCTACTTGGGAGCCGGCACTTAAGCCAAAACGCGCAGCTGGCCATGCATAACGGAGTGCTTGCCCCAACGCTGTTATATAGCAGCGAGAGCTGGGTATGTAAGAAGGAGAATAAAAGTAGGATGAATGCGGTCGAAATACGAGCTCTGCGGAATATGTGCGGAGTGAAGCTGACCGACCATATTCGCAACAGCGTAGTAAGAAAGCTAGTAGGTATGAAAGATAGTATCGGTGTACAGATGAGAAAGGTTATGCTCCGTTGGTTTGGGCATATAGGAAGAACGTCAGAAGAAAGAATGACAAAACAGATATACAATGCGAAAGTGGAAGGATGTAGGTACCGGGAAAGCCTAGACTATCTTACTATGACCAAATAGAATCTTATCTGAATCAAGAGTCTCCGTTAACCGGCGAGCGTGTATGAGACGAACTATGAGAGTGGAGGAAGCCAGAGATGTATGTATGGAAAGAATCTGTTGGAACTCTATACTTTGTGCCTACCCCGCAAGGGATCTGGCGTGACGATATAGATAGATAGATCCTATTCTACTTGCCAACTTAACCGCTTACGCAGTAACTTAATCACCTTAGCTGAATGTTTATACCACGAAGAAAATACGTGGAGGTGATGGCGTAAGCTAGCTCTTCCCCAGTTTTGTCACTCTTTCTCTCGACATTCTTTCTATATGCCCGAACCAACGGAGCATACCCTTTCTCATCTTTACACCGATACTAGCTTTCATACCTACTCGCTTTCTTACTACGCTGTTGCGAATACGGTCGGTCAGCTTCACTCCGCACATCTTCCGCAGAGCTCGCATTTATCCTGCTATCGTTCTCCTTCTTTTTTTATGTTTATGACATCACGACGACGCGTATTTTGTCGATGTGAAGTATTACAAATATTCATTTCTATATCAATTCAACTCTCCGACGAACTTGACGACTAAGATGATTATGAAATTGATGAAGTGCCCCACCCTTGATAGTAAAGCGATGGATACTTTATATACCAATTGCGACGGCCGTTTTGAGGGAAATCGAAAAGGCACGTTTTATCACTTTGTTACAAATCACCTTCACTCGTTCACATACAAGGTGTAACATAATAAACGCAAGACCTCAGACACCCCGATTAGAGAATTGCTTCATAAAGTCAAAACGAAAACCAAATTTTCAAATTTAAAGGTTTTTTTACCCTTTTTTAAACACTTTTATACCCCAATTAACAATGAAACTTGTACGTGTATGTGTGCATTTTGAGAAATACGTTTTAGGAATGCGTTTGGAATCTTCTTCTTGCTATGAATCAAGAATAAATTTAATTTTTTATAGCGCACTTAAGGAGTAAAATATTTTTTGCAAATTTAAAAAAAATGTAAAATACATTAAAAATTGTTGGAATCGATTCAGTTACCGATTTAGAACAAACTACTTTCAGGTCTTGCGTTTATTATGTTACAGCTTGTATAAGAATACATAATGGTTAATATTCATAATTCGAAATAACACAAGTTTTGGAATTTAAATCAAATTTTCTCTCCTCGAACTCTTCGATTTCGCGCCAAAAAGCCCTAACGAATAATGAATGCCATTCTACTTCTTACATACACAGGTCTCGCTGCCATATAACAGCAATGGGATAAGCACACCGGAATGTATGGCCGTGCGTCCCAAGTAGCTTTCCCATCGCACCATTCACAGAATAGGATCTTATCTATTTTTGGATCCCGCAGCTGATGTTCGGCGCTAAACGCTCGACTTCAACGCTCGTTTTTAGAACACAACACCAATCGATCAATTGAATATACTTCATAAGCAGAGACACACGTTTTAAAACTTAACAGCTATGACGCGTGTGAACGAAGTCATATTTCACACCGTCACGCCTATATTCCCCAAGCGGGGGTGGTAGAGATGCACTGAGTACAGCCATGTTTCGCCGACAATGTTAGGTCCCATGTTATAGGGGCCTATTGCCATATACCGGGCACAATTCCAGACTCCGGACTCGTACTAGGAAGTTTTCGTTAGAAAATTCACACTTGTCCTGACCTCGTGATCACAAAGCGATGCGCTATGCCACTAGACCAACGAGGCAGTCGTCATATTTAAGTCACATTTAATCACTTAATAAACTTGCTAATTGTCAAGGATATTTTGGCGCGTGGATGACATTGACTTTGGTGTAAAATTAGGGTAAAGTTTTCACTTTTACTAAATGTAAACTTTCCCTGGAAGTAGGAATACTTCAACAGGTGGAACAGTTACTAATTTAAAAAAAGTACTTATTTAATATTTATAGGAAACTGCAACTCTGCGTCTGTCATGAAGTGACATTTCACTACATGACAGCGTTAGTTACGACTTTGACCGCGGGCCAAAAAATCCTTGTACGACTGTATTACCAGGCGTGAGACATAGTTAAATTATTTACCCGTCGTGGTGGCTACTTTGGCTGTGGACGTCTGTGTCGTGGTTGTGCTTGATAAACTGTTGCTGGACGCCACCGTGCTGTCATACTGAAATATAAAACGATTGTCTCAACAAAGGCTCGTCTGACTATTCACAATTATGTGTTGGTGCCTACGCTTATGTACGCCAGTGAACGTTGGGTATGGCAAAAGAAGCATGAAGTAGAGTGAATGCTGTGGAAATGCACTTTTAACGGAGTATATGTCAACATATACGGCTGCTCAAGTAGTCGTACTCGTGAACGGGTGCTGATTGTGGAGACTGGTCCACCCAGAATGCTCTAGCTTTTCACATATTTACATTTTACTTATATCTCAGTCGTAAGGCACCACACTGGAGCTGGAACGCATAAATGATTTTATATAATATAAAAATTTATGTATCATTACAGAAAATTATGAAAAAAATTAACGGAGAATAAGTAATCTTGTTTAGTAAAGGAGTTCCTATGGCTTCCTACCGGCTCCATCATCAGAACTTAGACACCATCCGGGTATAAAGTACTCGTCAAGACAAATCCAACGAGCCCAAATACGGCGGGTTTATATTGAGTAGTTGGGTGGTTCCATTGGCCACCTTTCAGCTTCATCATCAGATCTTCAACATCTGGTTGTATAGTTCTTGTCACTACCAATATAACAAGCCTAAACACGAGGATGTTACTTTGTATAGTTCACAAGTTCCCAGGGCCACTTTTCAACTCCATCATGAGAACAGCTCTATGGTACCATGTTATTGCATTGTCACCGACTTTATATACGTATGCCAAATTTCAGCGCAATCGGATACTCGAAAGTGTTTAAAAAATGGATAACAAGATCTGAACCGGAAAGACAGACAAGCTTGTAAATAGCACGCGCTCGATCATCGGAACTCCCTAATTGTAACCGCCGCCGACTACGGACCTAACTCCCCTCCTATCATCCGCTACCGCCGTCCGCGACTAGTTCTGAAGACCCTCCCGATGCCCTTACATCCCTTCTTTCGGATACAGATACCGCACACAGGATCAGACACCGACCTCGTCGGCGAGCTCGAAGAATCCCTTGCCCGCCGGCCGGTGCAGAGCACCACGTACCAGTACCACGGCGAGACACCTAGTATACGCCCTCCCCCATAGCGACTGCCCAAGCCGAGGCCGTTCCTCCTTGAGGCGCCCTTGTGCTAGTTGCCCCCTTGCCCTTCTGGCTCGCGCGTAGTGGTTGCACGCGCCCTCTTGCCCGGGGAAGCTGTGAAGGCCGCGCTCACCTGCTGCGCGTCCTTGGGCTGCAGCTTGGGCTGCGCCGCGGGCTGGTAGGGCGCGTAGGGCGCCGCCGTGTACAAGGCACTGCCGCCGTACACGCCGCCCGATGACGACGTCTGCTGCAACACACGCCGCTTACTGCACCTCACTAGCGCAACTACACATCCCGCTGGTTTGTGTCACACCCATGAAGAGGAGATGGCCTATGTTAACGAGCCTCTTCTATCTATCTATCTATTGCATCACGCCAGATACGTTGCGGGGTAGGCACAGAGTACAGAGTTCCGACAGGTTCTTTCCTTACAGACCTCTCTGGCTTCCTCCGCTCTCATAGTTCGTCTCATACTCGCTCGCCGGTTACGGGGACCGTATATGAGACGAACGAGCCTTTTGATTTCATAAATGCATTGACGTCATCGACGTGGGCGTGGCTTACCTCAGTTGGTCATCGCCACTCGCTCCATTTACACATCCGCTTGAATTATGTTACATTATCTATTTTTACTAAAAATAAAACCCTTGTGAAAATCGCAGGAAGTCGTTGGATGCAGGTGGCATCGGACCGGTTACGCTGGAAAGCGATTGGGGAGGCCTATGTTCAGCAGTGGACAAGTATAGGCTGAGATGATGATGATGATGAAAACCCTTGAGACTGCCTTGTTGGTCTAGTGGCAAAGCGCATCGCTTGGTGATCACGAGGTCCTGGGTTCAAATCCTAGGTCGGACAAATGAAGTTTTTCTAACGAAAAAACTTTCCAGCATGAGTCCGGAGTCTGAAATTGTGCTCGGTATATAGCAAAAGCCTCGACCCCTATTACATGGAACCTAACATCTTTGGCGAAACGTGGGTGTACTTAGTACACCTCTGCCACCCCCGCTTAGGGAATATAGGCGTCACGGTGTAAAACCCTTAAAATGAGGTGATGTATCTTAACATGCAAAAATTACTTGGATCGACATTCTGATCACACAAATACTATCAGATTCCATTTCTAAGTGTTTTTTTCGTAATTAATGAGAATACTTTTTAATTAAAAATGCCATCTACCGTTATATAATTGAAATTACAAGTAACATTAACGGACGGACGGATTGGACGAACCGTTTAGATTTTACCAGTCTCCGCCAGATAGCAAGTACAAATGTGGGTTGGGCGTAACTTCCCTCTCGCCCTGTGCCACCCCGCGCAACGACACATTTCGTTCTATAGAAAAATCTGTTTAGGCCATCTCCCCTTCGCATTTGGTATGTGGTGATACCCAATTGACGGACGATTTAGCGCAGTGGTTAAGAGCTTAAGCCGCTTCGCCCACTGTGTCTAATAGTCGCGGGTTCGATTCCCGCACGGGACAAATCTTTGTGTGATCCACAGTTATTTGTTCCGGTCTGGGTATTTGTGTATGTGAATGTTCATGTTTGTAAAAGCACCCACGACACAGGAATTAATCCTAGTGTGGGGCTACGCATTTAAAAAAAAAAAAATAGAATTTACACACTGCTTAATACCGCGTGAAGTGAGGGAAACTTAGTCGTGTAAACGCGTCACTTACGCTCTACTTCCCTTCCTACACTATCACTGCCGCGCGCTCCCTTCGTTGGCGGATTCTTTAACGGGAGTCAAAAGACTGACAGAGCACGCCCACTTAGTGTGGAATTAAAATTAAATTGATTAATAATTAATTTGAAAATTATTTTGGAAAAAAAAACTAAGGAAGTATCTATCTATCTATATCATCACGCCAGATACCTTGCGGGGTAGACAGAGAGTACAGAGTTCCAACAGGTGCTTTCCTTACATACCTCTGGCTTCCTCCACTCTCATAGTTCGTCTCATACACGCTCGCTGGTTACGGGGACTCTTCACTTGTCCTTTAAATAAGACTCGGTCTATTTGGTCAAGGTGAGATAGTCTAGGTCTTCCCCGGTACCTACATCCTTCCACTTTCACGTTTTGCCATTCTTTCTTCTGACATTCTTTTATGCCCAAACCAACAGAGCAGACTCTTTCTCATCTTTACACCGATACTATCTTTCTTAGGAAATTTAAAATACAAAAACAAATGTAAGGGTGGTGCATCAGGAAAACTATGGCAAGGCTAGCAATAACTTTGATTTTTGTAAGTGCTCTTGTATTCATCATCATCATCATCTCAGCCTATACTGTCCACCGCTGAACATAGGCCTCCCCAATCGCTTGCCAGCATAACCGCCATCTGCATTCTATGACTTCCTGCGATTTTCACAAGATCGTCGGTCCATCTGGCAGGCGGTCGTCCTACGCTGCGCTCGCCAATACATGGTCTCCACTCTAGAATCTTTGCTGTTGTATTGGCGTAAAGATATAAACAATTTTTGAGTTGACCGACTTGAATATATCGTCAAAAGGCAGTGGTAAGGGTGAACCGGGGCTGGTACCTGGTAGGAGTTCATCATGGGCTGGTACTGGGTGAGCGTGACGCTGGACGGGTAGCCCGTGGTCATGGCCGACGCGCCCGTCAGCGACGCGTTGGTGGAGTTCACCTGCTGCCAGACACGTCACATTATTAATGCAACACAACAAGTAGTTTTTTCTTATAGTTTCTCTCAGCTCAGTCTCACTTCTAAAATTTTAATGTATCTTATAATATTAGCCATGTCAAGAAACTGTCCCACTGTTGGGCACGGGCCTCCGCTCAAACTGAGAGGGTTTAGGCCATAGTCCACCACGCTGGCCCAGTGCGGGTTGGCGAACTTCACACCTTCGAGAAACTCTCCGGTACTCTTCCTCACGATATTTTCCTTCACCGTAAAAGCAATTAATTAATAATATAAGCACTTACAATACTTTGAAATATTCGTTTTAGATTGCAAATTGTCCGTTAGATACGGATATTTGCCATTATTTTAATAAAATAGATAAATAATGATGGCATGGCTCAAATGTTTGTTGCTTCTGGGGCAATTTTCGACAATGTTCTTTGAGGTCAAAAAGTCTTTCTGGTCAGAAAAACCCTACTAGAAATACATTTACGTAAACTATATTTATATGATAGTTAGTTACCTGTGGCGCGTACACGTTGGCTCCGTAGACAGGTGGATGATGCGATACCGCGTGGTGCGCGTACACATTCTGTTGTCCCACTGTCTGTGGACAACACCGCCATGATATGTACTATTTGGAATACCATCAGAATCAGTATGTTTTAACACAAATAAAGATCTTTAAAATCACCAAAAAAGAACAGAACTACACATCAAAAGATAATTTCCAGTTGCATCTATGATTCATTTATTTGACGTTGTCTTAGGAGGAGCGAATCTTAGGAGGACAAACGCAAAATACAGATATACAATCCGAAAGTGGTAGGATGTAGGTACCGGAGAAGACCTACACTATCTTACTGTGACCAAATAGACTGTGCCTTATCAGAAGGACAAGTAGTGTCTCCGTAACCGGCGAGCGTTTATGAGACGAACTATTAGAGTGGAAAAAGCCAGAGTTTTGTAAGGAGCAAACCTGCTGGACCTCTGTACTCTCTGCCTACCAAGGAATCTGGCGTAACGATATAGATAGATAAATCTTAGGAGGAAGACTTTGTTTTTTAGTGGACGTCGCCTTTGGAGAAGACCTTGTCCTGTAGTAGACGTCATATTTGGAGATGGCCTTGTCCTGTAGTGGACGTCTTCTTTGGAGAAGGCCTTGTCCTGCAGTGGACGTCACCTTTGGGGATGACCTCGTCTTGCAGTTGACGTCATCTTTGGAGATGGATTTGCCCTGCAGTGGACGTCATCTTTGGAGATGGCCTTGCCCTGCAGTGGACGTCATTTGTAGAGATGGCCTTGCCCTGCAGTGGACGTCATCTTTAGTGATTGCCTTGCCCTGCAGTGGACGTCATCTTTGGAGATGGCCTTGCCCTGCAGTGGACGTCATCTTTGGAGATGGCCTTGCCCTGCAGTGGACGTCACCTTTGGAGATGGCCTTGTTTTGCAGTGGACGTCATCTTTGGAGATGGCCTTGTCCTGCAGTGGACGTCATCTTTGGAGATGGCCTTGCCCTGCAGTGGACGTCATTTGTAGAGATGGCCTTGCCCTGCAGTGGACGTCATCTTTGGAGATGGCCTTGTCCTGCAGTGGACGTCATCTTTGGAGATGGCCTTGCCCTGCAGTGGACGTCATTTGTAGAGATGGCCTTGCCCTGCAGTGGACGTCATCTTTGGAGATGGCCTTGTCCTGCAGTGGACGTCATCTTTGGAGATGGCCTTGCCCTGCAGTGGACGTCATTTGTAGAGATGGCCTTGCCCTGCAGTGGACGTTATCTTTAGTGATTGCCTTGCCCTGCAGTGGACGTCATCTTTGGAGATGGCCTTGCCCTGCAGTGGACGTCACCTTTGGAGATGGCCTTGTCTTGCAGTGGAAGTCATCTTTGGAGATGGCCTTGTCCTGCAGTGGATGACTTTTGGCATTGCCAGTTACTTCACAGTCGCTCGCGGTCACTCTCGCTGGCACAGTTAATATATGTAAACAGTTGTGCACCGTAGTACTAGCGGTCCAAATTATAATCATGCACAAATTTGCGCCCTCTACGCGGCGTTTCGGTAGTGTTCAGCGGGTACCCTCTGAGAGGTGCCGCGAAGTCACGTAAAGGACGCGTGCTAATGTTGGCGCGCGAGGCTTTTATAGCTTCACCGGACAAGTGGGGGCAGCCAGAAGGGCAAGGGGGTAACTCTAAAACTAATCTCAAGGGCGCCTAAAGGAGAAACTTGTGTGCGTGATTCTAATGTGGACCGCAAAGGTGCTTAACTGTTTACATTATAGTAACTAGTGCTGCTAGTGCTGGTACCTTGTGCCTGTGGTGCTGCTGCTGGTGCTGGTGGTGCGGCTGCTGCGTGGTGCTGGTGGCGGCGGCGCTCACGGCCAGCGCCAGCGAGGACCCGCTGCTGCACTCCGCTGCGGACACCGTCAGCTGCTTCATCGACGCAGTCAGCTGAGCATCTAGTGCTGTGGGCGTTACAAACGTGATTTAATACCAGTGATATAACTAAAGACCTAGACTATCTTACTATGATCAAATAGACTGTCTTATCTAAAAGGCAAGTCAGAAGTGGCCGAAACCGGCGAGCGTGTATGAGACCAACTATGAGAGTAGAGAAAGCCAGAGAGGTCTGTAAGAAAAGCACTTGGTGGAACTCTGTACTCTCTGCCTACCCCGCAAAAGAACTAGCGTGATGATATAGATAGATAGATGTAACTAAAGGCCAAGGAAGCGGCCCTCAAAGGTGCAATTCTATTCCCTGAAAATGACCTCGTGGTCCCGATACCCCGCGTCACCGTGACCACCGCGTCGGTGAATGGGAGAAGCGAATTCAGTCTCCCCATGCTACCCGATAATAAGGTTTTCGGATAATGACACCGAGGGACACCACTGCATTTCTAGCTGAGATCCGGGAGCTCCGAATAACGTCGTTCTACTTTGCCGGTCATTACATGCGATACGTGACGCGGTACATTTATCCCCTAATGAATACGAGGGCGCTGCGGTGTTCTTTTTCAGAGGTGCTATCCCGCGCCCCTCCCTGCACCACCCCAGAAGTAATCTAGCGCCAGTGACCATGTTCGACCTACCGATCCCCTGGGCAACAGGTCAAATATCTAGGGGTCACGCTAATACCATCATGGCCTTCGGAACGCACATCAAGCTCGCCCGTCTTTACCCGATGATTTGCAAGCGGAGTAAAATGTCCTTTACGAATAAGGTGACACTTTATAAAACTTGGGTACGGCCCATCATGACGTACGCTTGTGACGTGTTCGGACGCTGGCCGCTCTCACATTGACGGACTCTAAGCTATCTAAAGCTGTCTGTGCCCCGTGGTACATACGGAATGTCGATCTCCATTCCGATCGAAGTCTCGAACCTGTTCGCACCTATATTAAAAAGGCGACAAACCGCTACTAAGCGAAAGCATTCAACCATCAAAACCCCCTAATCGTAATCGCCGCCGACTACGTACCTGAATCCCCTCCTATCAGCCACTATCGCCGCCCGCGACATATTCTCAACGACCCTTCCGATACCTTTACATCCCTTCTTTCGAATACAGATACCGCACACAGGATCAGACACCGACCTCGCCGGCGACATCGAAGAATGCGGCGTGACGCCTAGTATATGCCCTCTCATAGCGACTGCCCAAGCCGAGGCCGGTCCCCCTTGAGGCGCCCTTGAACTAGTTTCCCCTTTGCCCTTCTGACTGGAGCGTAGTCTTTACACGCTCGCCCTCTTGTCCGGTGAATCTTTAAAGGCCCTACGGCCTGCAACAGCGTAGATCGCTCACACACATACACACAAAAAGCGTATGAGGCAAGACCTCTACATGTATTATGGGCTATTATACACAATAACATAGGTACACTAATCCCGACACCAAGCTATAAAGAAAAATGCAGAGATAAAAGTTTGCTTCCCATCCGTATATTCGTATGAATTTTATTTCTGTAAACACACCCATGATACAGGAATAATTGTGGGGCTATGTTTACATAAATATAAGCATGTAACATAGAAACTTTATCCGTATTTTCCATGAGATGGTCTATTCTCTGAAGGCAGCTCTACAAACACAAGTAAAAACCACTTTTAAAACGTAGCTCTATACTAAGACTACAATGCGCGTATCCTGTTAGTTCTTTGACTCCCGCTAAAAACCACCAACAAAGGAAGCACCGGGCGGTGATAATTTAGGAAGGGAAGTAGACCGTAAGCCAACGTGCGCACGGCCGCTTATTCAACGCGTTGTTGCGCTTTTCAAAAGACGAAAGGTTAGTGGTTCATTATTAGCGTTTTAATAACTCGCGTTGAAAAAGCTCTCGTGCGAACTTGACGAGACACGTTTATACACTTTCTTTACTTCGCGCGGGAATCGGCAGTGTGTAAACGGGTTTTACACGCTATATAGCACAGGATTGTATTAACATGGTGCTAAGTTGTCACTCATGAGTGCAAAAGGTAATGTACGGATGAACAGACGTCACGCAAGCCGAGGGCAGCGAGTGGACAGAGGGCCGAGATAATGTCGCACGAAGTGTACGCCGACACCGACACCGGTCGAGTCGCTCTAGCAACGTGCTTTTAAACACCACACCACTGGCCAATGACACAACACAACAAGACTAAGGCCCACGAACCAACGTTAGCGTTGCCTATTAACTAACTTGTTTTCGCCGTTAAACTTCGGAGTCACGTTTTTTAATACTGGCAACACTGTGAAAGGTCGGCATTTTGAAACCGTTATGTTAGCTGATCGTCGGTTGTCGACGGATTCTCGGCTATTTCGCTTTGATCCAGCAACGCGGAAGGTTGTCGTGAGAGCTCCGTTGAGTAAGATCTACCCTCATTATCATCATCTCAGCCTATACTTGTCCACCGCTGAACATAGGCCTCCCCAATCGCTTTCCAGCGTAACCGGTCCGATGCCACCTGCATCCAACGACTTCCTGCGATTTTCACAAGATCGTCGGTCCATCTGGCAGGCGGTCGTCCCACGCTGCGCTTGCCAATACGTGGTCTCCACTCTAGAATCTTTCTGCCCCAACGCCCGTCCGATCTTCGCGCTATGTGGCCCGCCCATTGCCACTTCAGCTTGCTAATCTTAAGGGCTATGTCGGTGACTTTGTTTTCTACTAAGATCTACCCTCAGTCATTAAATTATAGGAAATTATAGTTGTGGTGATTATTGTTAATAAGTGTGTTCAGAATTAGATAATTTGTTAAACCGTTCATAATCACAACCAAAAATCAACAGCACGGATTCTCGCGCAATGGTTTATATTGGCTGGCTGGCGGTGACAGCACCCCCGGCAAGCATGGCAGGTGGGGGGAGGATGTCGTCACACATGGCGGGCGCACCTAGCGACATCTAGCGGCTAAGGACTTCATTTTTAAGTGGCGTTACAAATAAGTAAATATTGGTAGTGTTTTAACTGATTTTACTTTATAAACTCGAGGTTATGTTGTTAATTGCCTTCAACTTCACGTTATAACCTTCAGTTAGTCAAAAGGTAACACTAACCCTGGTGCGTGCAAGCGATCCTAATTAATTAAAAACAAACCAAAAAAAAAAACGTGCGTAAAATATGAATACTTGGTTAACTGAAAACACTTATAATGCGATAAGGGGCTTTTGGACTGTGGATGAAATTGACAGAGGGATGTTGGTGTGAAATTAGGGCTATCATTTAGTAAAGGACATTGTTCTGCGCCCATACATGATTTGCCCCAGAATGCCCAACAGCAATGAAAAAGTACTTGTACGATTTCAAATCACCCATTAATTCTCTTAAGGCATTTATTATTAAACTGACAAGCGGGGGAATCGCAGTATTGCACAAAAAGTATTCGATTTTGAGGTTTATAATTCAGTAGCCATTAAAACATAAGAGGTTATATTGTGTGTTGACATACAGTTACTATGTCGGTGACTTCGATATAAGTATTTACAATACTTTGAAATATTCATTTTAGATTGCGAATTGTTTTAATAAAATAGATAAATAATGAGAATATGGAGAAAGATGAGAAAGGGTATGCTCCGTTGGTTCGGGCATATAGAAAGGATGCCAGAAGAAAGAATGACAAAACAGATATACAATGCGAAAGTGGAAGGATGTAGGTGCCGGGGAAGACCTAGACTATCTTACCATGACCAAATAGACCGTGTTTTAGCTGAAGGGCAAGTCAAGAGTCTCCGTAACCGGCGAGTGTGTATGAGACGAACTATGAGAGTGGAGGAAGCCAGAGAGGTATGTAAGGAAAGAACCTGTTGGAACTCTGTACTCTCTGCCTACCCTGCGAGGGAGCTGGCGTGATGATATAGATAGATAGAGATAGATAGATAAATAATGATGGCATGGGTCAAATGTTTGTTGGTTCTGGGGCAATTTTCGACAATGTTCTTTTCCTACTTTCAGGGTAATATTTTAACAGGCAGATCCGCACGGTTATTTATTAAGAAGAAAGAACTTGGGTAAATTTCATAGCAAACGGCAACTTATGAAGTGACATTTCACTTGATGACCGATCCTTGTATGGCTATATTTATGCTTTCGCGATATTTACCTATTAACCACCTGTGCATAACATCTTATCGACGGACGATTTAGCGCAGTGGTTAAGAGCTTAAGCCGCTCCGCCCACTGTGTCTAGTAGTCACGGGTTCGATTCCCGCACGGGACAAATCTTTGTGTGACCCACAATTATGTTTCGGTCTGGGTTTTTTTGTGTGTTAATTTTCATGTTTGTAACACACCCCCGAAAGAAATTAATCCTAGAGTGGGGCTATGTTTTAATAAAAACAAAAAAAAAACGGATTAATACAGGGATTTTACGGTCACGAAAATATTTCGTCGTTGCAAAACTAAAATCTCTTAAGTGTAAAAACTAATTAACCGTATTATGATCATGCCAGAGGGTAACAGCGCCGTCACATGCAACTAAATATTCTTTGTATAGTTACTCATACAGTGTACTGGACAGATTCCTTAAAAGGTAACGTCACAAATGGCAACATGGATGAATCTTAATGAAGTAAATCATTATGTACTTACTCGTAGTGTTAGTGACGACGGACTCTGTTGTGACCGGTGGGCTGGTTGGCGTTGTGTCCACTACCGCCAGACTCTCGGTTAGCTGCGGAGTTATTAATTACAATCAGATTATTTATGCAGTGATAAATTCTTATGGGAGGGTAAACCGCTTCGCAACGTAACACGTAACGTAACGCGTAACGGCGCCAATCTGTCTTGCTTCCCTTTCTCTCACGCATACGGCAGCGGTAGGCATGCTCTTCCTCTCTCACTCTAACCCACAGCGCTCTTCCCTTTCTCTCACGCATACGGCAGCGGTAGGCATGCTCTTCCTCTCTCACTCTAACCCACAGCGCTCTTCCCTTTCCCTCACGCATACGGCAGCGGTAGGCATGCTCTTCCTCTCTCACTCTAACCCACAGCGCTCTTCCCTTTCTCTCACGCATACGGCAGCGGTAGGCATGCTCTTCCTCTCTCACTCTAACCCACAGCGCTCTTCCCTTTCACGCATACGGCAGCGGTAGGCAGGCTCTTCCTGTCTCACTCTAACCCACAGCGCTAGTTTAACTTATCACTTCTGTCAGGCGTCCCGAGACGCACTAAATTTTTATAACAGTCTCGTCAAGTAACAGACCTTTGATATCGAAATGTCATTTTTGTCAATTTCACAAACAAATCTTAACTGTCGCCACAATATCAACTATTGTATCAGTGCCTTTGTAGCGACCCCTATACATCGCTACATAGTTGCGACTACCTACCAATAGATGGTGCTGACGATTCGCCATACATGTCTAGAACGCGATATTAAGAGTGCGCACGACGTGTAACATATACAAGGTTTAACATAATAAACGCAAGACCTCAGACACCCCGATTAGAGAATTGCTTTATAAATTTAAAACGAAAACCAAATTTCCAAATATTTCAAAATTACCCGTTTTTTAAACACTTTATACCCCAATTAACAATGAAAGTTGTACGTGTATGTGTGCGTTTTGAGAAATACGTTTTAGGAATGCATTTGACATCTCCTTATTGCATCAAGAATATGAATGCTATATGAATCAAGAATAAATCATGTTTTTTATAGCGCACTGAAGGAGTAAGGGCATTTTTTGCAAATTAAAAAAAAAATGTAAGATACATTAAAAATAGTTGAAATCAATACAGTTACCGATCTGGAACAAACTACTTTCACGTCTTGCGTTTATTATGTTACACCTTTTATAGAAGCCCCCGACAACTCTTGGGTCTACCCCCCTGCTGATCGCCCCACTGGGCTTCGCATTGGTACGCCAATGGTCCAACCCGGTGGGGTTGGGATATCGCACAGGTGGAGTTCAAGGAGTACCATTGGTCCACAACAGCGTTAGCAACTTGAAGTGGACTGACTATCGTACCAGGGGCGAAAAATTATCGTATTTTTCTTTCTTTCTTCTTTAAATTATCGTATTTTTTAGGATAATGTCTATTATAGATAAATAAATCATATAAATTGTAATATTGATATGCATGCAAGTACTCTATAGTTTATCTTTTTTAAACCACCGCTGTCAAATCAACAGAACACTGAAACCCAAATGTTTTACACGTGGTACAGACCTGAACTGATTCCCTTTCCACTTTAAGTTTAATAAACGCGCCAAGCTTAAAATTCACTCAGACAAAATTTCACTGTTCCCATGCAAGTTGGGTATGAAACACGCCAAAATTTTGTATTTATAAAGAAGAAATGGATATGAATGGGTAGTGTTTATTGGACAAAATAAAATCATGCTACTGTTATTTAGACTATCAGCGCATGAGTGAAATAATATAAATTCTCAAATTTTGCATCATGATAGAAATTATCGTACAATCTGCGTACGATAATAATATGCTATCGTACATCGTACGTAGGCACAAAATTATCGTATGTGTACGATAATTATCGTACGGTTCCGAACGCTGGTCCACAACGCGGGATCCACGCTTTCCCGCTCCAACTACCACTGTGTACAATACACGCAAACAAGGCCCTGCACATGTTTGTGTGACGACATAGGAACCTAGGCCAGGGGGCAATACGCCCCGAAGCCGATTCCCCACACCCATGCCGGGTGTGTGTGAAGACCACGAGAGAACTCTTGGGGAGAGTGGCAGGTCGCGCAAGACACACCACCCATCTGGCCGGAAGAACTTCCCTTTGACAAATCCTGCCACAACGTTTCTGCCATATTGGTGGTTGAAGTCGGTTGCGTGTTCAAATCAAAACTAACGTAATTTTTACACATCAGACATTGATACGTTCTCAGAGCAAGATAAATAATTATAGTGGAAAAAGTTCGGTTGGATGAAAAAATTGTATTTTTTTAAATCTGCCTCGGTGGTCTAGTGTTCCAGACTCCGGACTCGTACTGGGAAGTGTTAGTTAAAAATCTACACTTGTCCCATTTGAGCCCAGGACGTCGTGATCACAAAGAGATGCGCTTTTTGAAGGGAGTAAAAATGTTGACTTTGGAAATCTTGTTTTCGTATTGAATTTGTAAAGCAAATATCTAATTTTGGTGTCCGAGGTCTTGTGTTATTTACGATACACCTTGTAGATATATAGACAATAGATTTGTATTGTATTGAACTCACGATGGCGCTGGGCGCTGGGTATGCGGCCGGCGGAGGCTCGGGCGTGGCCTCTAGCGGCGCCGCCGGACCTGGGGGCTCCGCTACGGCCGGCGCTGGAGGCGCCGCCTGAAAGAACATAAATATATCACCTTACCGTACAATTACCGCATTTATAGTAGTAGTAGGCTCCGAGTCTAATAATTGACAAAGTATATACCTTTTTTTAACTTATTTATTAAGAGGCTTTTTCCCTACAAGGTATGTCAGCCCTATCATACTCTAATCTAATATATATAACACTATTACACAATCAACTGAAGTTATTGTGATGGAGAAAGAGGTAATGCTGCGTATCGTACCATATCATAAAGATATTTTGCTGCATCGGATATAGGCTTAGACAAAACCCTTATCAAAACTCCTACGTCGTATACTTGTAGTTTCTGCATCACTACTTCTCTTTCCCTCTGGTTCTTTTCACATTCCATCAGTGAGTGTTGGACATCTTCAATTTTACCACATACTTCGCAATCAGGCGACAAAGTACGATACGGTTGTCTGTAACTGCAACAGTTGGCTGTGGTCATCCCTAGCCAGATTCGGGAGGCTAGATTAGGAAAGTTATTTCATATACTTATTTTTTTAGCATGTAAAATCAATGTGGTTTCCTAAAAAATACATCGTTACCTTTAGATTAAGCGTTTAATCTAGAACTGCTCGGTAACTACTCATTGCCAGGAGAATTTTATATTTCATTTATTATAATATTATAAAAAAAGCGAGAAATATGTTTTTTTTTTCAATAGAAACTGCCCCACACTAGAATTTCTTCCTGTATCGTGGACATGAAAATTCACATACACAAATACTCAGACCGGAACAAATAATTGTGGGTCACACAAAGATTTGTCCCGTGCGGGAATCGACCCCGCGACTATTAGAGACAGCGGGCGGAGCGGCTTAAGCTCTTAACCACTGCGCTAAATTGTCCGTCGCATATGATGCGTAACATCTGACATGTTATCCTACTACGAAATCGAGATGAATCATCGGTCGAATCAATGGATCTAAGACACAAGTGAATGCAGGAGAAGGTACAGCACCTGCTTGGCGTGCGTGTGGTCGGCGAGCGCGTCGTCCAGCGCCCCGAACTGCACGTCCAGGAACATGGCGCCGCTCTCCGCCCCGCCCGGCATCTCCACCGCCGACGACGGGATCTGCCGCACAACATCATATTGTCACGTTTGCGGGGTAATTAAATGCCGAATAGCGTGCGAAATACTATATTAGGCGCTGTACACACAAAACAGTACGTCGAATGCTAGTATACACGCGAACTAATCACACACTTGTACTACTCTCGTTAGTACCCAAATACTGTTTCCGAGTCGCCGAGTCACTCGTAGTATCCGTATATCGATGCTGAAATCGCCAGTGTATTCCGCTTAGATCGCTTGTTCTCCGATTTGATCACTATCGCGTCCGAGAAGAGACTGTGTCCGTCCCCGCGCTCTGTGTTCCTTTTATACTCCTGTGAAAGTTCTAGAACGGACGCGAAAAAAAAAACAGCCCCACACTGGGATTTATTCCCGTATGTGGGTGTGTTTACAAACATGAAAATTCACATACACAAATACCCAGACCGGAACAAATAACTGTGGATCACACAAAGATTTGTCCCGTGCGGGAATCGAACCCGCGCCTATTAGACACAGTAAGCGGAGCGGCTTAAGCTCCTAACCACTGCGCTTAATCATCCGTCAATTACGGTTGGAGATGTCAATCCTATCAATGATTTATATTCAATCGATTAAATTCAATCATGATCGATTTTATTATTGCTAGTGTATTTTTACATAACGATTTTACAAATGTATTGTTGGCTACTGAATTATAACCTCAAAATCGAATACTTTTTTTGCAATAATTCGATTTTAAATGCATGAAGACAATTTACAGGTAACTTGAAATAATACAAGATTTTTTTCATTGCTGTTGGTTGTGGGGCAAATCATGTATGGACACAACAATGTCCTTTTTCTGGGTACTTTCTACGGGAAGCTAAAGTAGTGCATATTTACCTTAGAGGGTGGTGGCACTCTCGCCCTCTGCGGTTTCCTTTGACTGGTGATGTCTGAAGACCCTCCATATACCCCGTAGTTTGCTGTGTACACACCTGAAATATTCAAAATAAAAATCAATATTCATTTATACCACGATAAGTTGTAAAAATAGCTCTTATTCTAGTTGTAACCAGTACTATTTATTATATTTATTAAAGAGATTAACTGACGGCTATACTAGTTTAAACTGTGTCATAGTCGTCAGCATCTTATCATATATATAATATATACATAACTATACTAAACATTACTACTACTGCTGCAAAGCACTAGAAACGTATGGAACTTAAAAAAAAAAAAACAAAAATTAACCGCGATAAGATCAGAAAAATAGTTTTATTTCATAGAATTATTTTTCGGAACTCCCGACGTTTCGAGTGCTTTGCACCACCCATAGTCGTGGGAAGGAAGAATAAGGTGTTAAACGTCCATCCGCGTAAATCTAAAAACTCAGTTTAGTATTCTTTTTAACCGACTTCAAAAAAGGAGGAGGTTCTCAATTCGACTGTATGTTTTTTTTTGTATACAAGCTGTAACAAAATAAACGCAAGACCTGAAAGTAGTTTGTTCTAAATCGATAACTGAATTGATTCCAACAATTTTTAATGTATCTACATTTTTTTTTTAATTTTGCAAATAATGCTTTTACGCCTTCAGTACGCTATAAAAAACTAAATGTATTCTTTATTCATACCAATAAGGAGATTACAAATGCATTCCTAACCCGTATTTCTCAAAATGCACACATACACTTACAAGTTTTATTGTTAATTGGGGTATAAAAGGTGCTTAAAAAAGGTGTAAAAACCTTTAAATTTGGAAATTTGGTTTTCGTTTTGAATTTATGAAGCAATTCTCTAATTGGGGTGTCTGAGGTCTTGCGTTTATTATGTTACACCTTGTATATGTTACGCGATCATTCCGCCAATTACAAATCGATTTTGATGATACTTTTTCATTGAATTCAGTATAGCTCCAAGGTGGTCCCATTTTAATTTCAGCAGTATTGGATGTTGGACTTTGAAGATATACCAGGGAACTCCTTAACGACGAATAATTCAGATTTGTAGATTGAGATATTATGGGTATTACGTCAATCCTATAGGTACCCTACTATAGAACTAATCAGATTATCAACCGACTTTAAAAAAGGAGTAGGGGCATTCGTTACTACGAGTATTATATCAATCCTTTAAGTACTTAACTGTATGATAATATAATATAGGTATAAAAATTCTGTATCTTACCACGACCAAATAAACCGAGTCTTATCTGAAGGAAAAGTCAAGAGTCTCCGTTACCGGCGAGCGTGTATGAGACGAACTATGAGAGTCGAGGAAGCCAGAGAGGTATGTAAGGAAAGAACCTGTTGGAACTCTGTACTCTCTGCCTACCTCGCAAGGGATCTGGCGTGATGTTATAGATAGATAGAGGTATAATAATATGCATATTTCCTCACCACTTAAAATTTAAAAAAAAAAAAGGGAAATCAACTTCAAAAACCAAAAAATAAATATTTGAAGCACTGAATTCAAATATTTATTTTTTGGTTTTTAAAGTCAGTTTTCCTATTTTTTTTCTGTCAATGTTATCTGCTGCGGTGGCGGCACGTGCGTACTCACTGTTCTCGTGGCGCTGCGACTGCTGCGTGAGCTGGCTGAGGTACTGCGACTGCGCCGCCGTCAGGCTGCCCGACATGCCCATGGGCTGCCGACAACACACCGCTTACAGTACGAGGCAATACGAATAGGAGATGGCGTAATAGGATCTTCGGACGATTTAGCGCAGTTGTTAAGAGCTTAAGCCGCTCTGCGCACTGTGTCTAATAGTCGGGACAAATCTTTGTGTAATCCACAATTATTTGTTTCGGTCTGGGTATTTGGTTATGTGAATTTTCATGTTTGCAAACGCACCCACGACACAGGAATAAATCCTAGTGGCGGTAGCCCCACATTCTGTTTTTTTTTTTAAAAAGGAAAAAAAAAGAAAAAGAATAGGGAATATGCGTGTAATTTAAATAAGGGTCAAATATTTTTTTTTCTACAAACTATATCGCATTAGAATAATGTCTATACCAATACTTTTTAATAACATTACTTTTTTATTAAGAATATTATTTTTGAAAGTACAAAATATGAGCGGGAAATTCAATATAGCTGGAACGCCACGCTATTGGTCAGATCGAATATGACGTCAAAGTCTACAATACAAATGTCAACAAGTGCACTTGTTGACATTGAGTTTGTTGGATGTTTGCTATTGAGTTAGTTTTATTGTTATTTTTTGTTGTCGATTTACACACAGACAAAATATTAGTTTAAATTATTTAAGTAAATTCTTACGTTAGAGTGATCTTCACAGCAATATAAACAAGTTGATGAAGATTAGGGTATCTTCATCAACTTGTTTATATATCTCTTGTTCTGATTTTACACCACTTTCTCCTTATGTCCGCACCTATCGGGTGCATTTCTTATTATATTTTTACACCTAGGCACAACACAGTGTTGTTCCATTGTATAATAGTCGCAAAATACAAAATAATAAATAAATTACTTCTACAGCTGTTCACTAGTTGATTGTTATTATAGACTTTGACATCACGCCAAGCGCGCCAAAATGGCAGGCGTTTAAAGTGCTCTTATCTGTTTGCTATCTTCAACAATTTTTTTTGCCCTTTACATTTTGTTTTTGACGTTTAAGTTTTTTTTTTTGCTATTGATGTAATCTATCGTATAAAAATATAAAAAAAAATACACGCATATTCCCTATTGACGCGTGCCACTGCTCGGTAGAGCTGTAGCAAACCGTATGTATTCGGTACCGAGTAACGGGTACGCCATCTACCGGGCACTGAAAACGTTACCCACGAATGAATTTGGTTACTTGCATTTTTCGTATTTCCGTACTGATGTTAGTTTGCTCCATTATACAAACAAATACGACTATTTCAGTTCGCGCAAATACCGTTGATGTGTGAATCGGGTATTAGCGAGAAAATTTCTGCTCTTAAAATAAAATACAAAAAAAAAACACCGTCACGCCTATATTTCCCAGAGGTGGTGGCAGAGGTGTACTGAGTACACCCACGTTTCGCCGACGATGTTAGGTCCCATGTAATAGGGGGCGAGCCTATTGCCATATACCGGGCACAATTCCAGATTCCGGACTCATATTGGGACTTTTTCGTTAGAAAAACTACATTTGTCCGACCTAGGATTTGAACCCAGGACCTCGCGATCAGAAAGCGATGCGCTTTGCCACCAATTCTTGATATATATAAAATTTAAGAATATAATTTAAAATCAACTTATACGAATAATTTTTAAATAAATAAATATGGTCTAAAATTGTGTAAAAGTCACGTGACGTGAAAGGCAATCTAATTGGTATTACGCCATTGTGCATATTGCCAGCGCGAAATTTAAATCCATAACAAGTCTAAGGGCAAAAATACGGCAAAGTTGAAAAATGCACCTTAGGCAGCTAGGTATGTAACGTATAAGTATGTTTTCTAAAAAGTACGAACGACGCCACGTCAACGTCATACCGTACGCAATACCACTCGATGCGTGCTCTATGTTATTAGGTATCAAAAGTAACGAGTAACGTAACGATACGATAGTAACGAGTACTGATTGTTATAGTAACGAATACATACGGGTACCTTATATTTCGTTACTTTTACACCTCTACTGCGCGGGGTGGCACAGGGCGAGAGACATTTCGCTCAACCCACATTTGTATTAGCCATCTCGCAGAAAATGGTGAAAAATTAAACGGTTTGTAAGTCAAAGAAGAGCAAGCCAAAAGGGCAAGGGGGCAACTAGCTCAAGGGCGCCTCAAGGAGGCCTCGGCTGGGGCAGTCGCTATGGGGGAGGGCGTATGTATATTAGGTGTATGAGACCTCACTACCGTGTAGGAAGAACAGTGTTACCTGGTGATGGTGTTGGGGATGGTGGAATGTGTCTGCGGGGGGTTCAGGCTGCGTGGCCGGCGCACCTGCCGAGGTCACGGGCGACTGTCGCCCGCCAGAACCCATTTGCTGCATATAATAAAAATATAATATTAGCCCTGTTAAGAAACTGTCCTACCGTTGGACACGGGCTGCCTCTCAAACTGAGAGGGTTTAGGCCATAGTTCACCACGCTGGCCCAGTGCGGGTTGGCGAACTTTACACACATTCGAGGAACTCTTTAGGCATGCAGGTTTCCTCACGATGTTTTCCTTCACTGCTAAAGCAATGTTTTCGAAAAGACAGAGGTGCGTGCCTGGGGTCTAACCACTAAGGCTATCGCTGCTTTCTGCATATAATCAAAACATTTCCATTCATTTAGACTAGGAAGGTTCTTTCCTAGATCGTAAACTAATTATATCTTACCTACACAATATGATAATCTAATTTTAATTGAAAAGACCTTTTAAAAAGCAAGCTTTTATAGGAAACATATCGAAGATATTTTGCTTTGCTGACGAGTTCCTATGGCTGCCTTCCGGCTCCATCATCAGACATTTTACAGATCTTAGCCATTTTTTTTTTTTAACAACTTGCTCATAACCCTAATAATAATACGTAAGCAGCGAATCACCACCAGCCACGGGTAGTTAGGTGTCACTAATTATGGCCAGCGTCCATTCCCCTTGAAATAGTCCAGTTTATGTCCATCGAACCTCATTTATATAGCCCTTGTTTTCTTTATATAATTTGCAAGTCCTTGCACCTGCCCGGGTCAGTTCGCTGGTTATGTTTCTTCATTTTCAGTAAGTGATCTCAGCAGGTGACTTTACATAACATTGATAAACAACCTCTACGTACTGGACCCATGTCCCCATGCGAGCCTTTCAAAGGTTCGGGTAAAGCCCTCGAATCTCAGCGAGATACAAATAATAATAATAAAAACTTTATTACATACAACATAATTTTACAATTGTTAGGTTCAACAAAAACCGATTACTCGGTTTGACTTTACTAAACAATTGTTGGTATTTTAAAATGTAAGAAGAAAAAGTTATGACTCTGAGGTAGGAGTTTTGGCGGAAAGTCGAAGAGTGAAATTGTCAATTTGTTTTAATTTCCAAAACTTGAGTTATTTAGACTAACAATGTGCAATGTTGGTGGAATATTAACCGATATGTGTTCTTATACGTGCATGAGTAAGTGATAAAACGTGCCTCTTCGACTTCCCTCAAAACGGCCGTTGCAATTGGTATGTAAAGTATCCACCGTTTTACTATCCAGGGTGGGGTACTTCATTAATTTCATTATCATCGTTAATTAATATAAACAAACACGATTATATATCTTACTGGACACTGGCAAAATCCACTTATAATTAGTGTGAAGCCATAACTTTAAGAAGAAGAAGACTCTGAGGTACAGATGTGTGCCCTGATAAATACGAGGCTTGGACGGTAGTGTGGTGTGTACTCACGTCCCGGCGCGGGTGGTGGTGCGCATGCGCGGGGTTGTGGTACGTGTAGGTGGGGATGCCGCCGTTGGCCGCGCTGCTTTCCCACTCCTCCTGCGGAACCGAACACCTTGTAGGGGCACATTCCTTGAGTACGCGTTAGATAAGTGTTGAGAGGTGATGGCCGCTCAAGTAGTCATACTCGTGAATGGGTGGTGCTTGTGGAGACAGGTCCACCCAGAATCCTCTATAAGTAATAATATTAGCCCTGTTAAGAAACTGTCCCACCCTTGGGCACGGGCCTCGTATTCAACAGAGGGCTTATGCCATAGTCCACCACGCTGGCCCAGTGCGGGTTGGAGAACTTGACACATTTTCGAGAAACTCTTAGGCATGCAGGTTTCTTCACGACGATTCCTTCACCGTTAAAGCTAGTGATAGTTAATTTTATAAATCGACATGATTTGCAAAGACAGAACCCGTTCTGACTTTGCAGTCCAACGCTAGGCTATCACTGCACTTTATAACATAAAATATATGTTATAAAGTGCAGTGATGAAAAATATTTTTATTACTCTTATATTACATTTGGATGGCATCACACTAAAGCTGAATCGCATTAAATGTATTTTGTATAATATAAAAATGTATGTGTCTATACAGAAAATGTCGAAAAAAAAAATGGAGAATTAGACAAGCCCGAGAGGATTTTCTCGCCGGATCTTCTCAGTGGAGGCCCCATTCCGATCCGGTGGTAGGTTAGTAAATTAAAAAAATATGTAAATATGACAATTCCTAAAAGGGTTTACGCATAATAAACAATTTGAATTTGACATACGGCATATCGTTGTGTTGTGCCTGTTAGTCATCGCTCGGCATTTTAGCCAGTATTGTCATGTCTTCCAACTTTTTGGTAGATCTACCTATTTTGACTCTAGACTCTAGTCACTTTACTCCTTAAATGTCCCTTTTTTTCAAACTATTACGACACCATAATAAACACTTTCTTTATCAAGTTTCGAAGCGCTCATATGATAGCGATAGTTGATTGACAATTAGGTTTCGCGGCTTTTTCTGAGTAGTTTGAGTTGCTTAGACGACTATAAGCCAGAACGCATCACCTCGTAAGTCTAAAAAATACACTATGACCAAATCATGATATCAGATATTTGAAATCATGGAAAAAGAGGAATATGCAGGTTGGTTTAAACAAAGTATAACACGTGAATAAACTAGAATGATAGACGTAGATAGATCTACCAATTTTTGGCACTTCATATACCAATACTTAATAATATACTAAAATTAGTGATCCTGTGTGCGGTATCTGTATACGTAAGAAAGGAAGTAAGGGCATCAGGGGAATCGGTGAGAACATGCCGCGGACGGCGGTAGCGGCTGATAGGAGGAGAGTTAGGTTCATATTCGGCAGCTGTCTGCCAAATTTTGTTCGTTCGTAGAATTGAGGCCTTAAACACAAGCGGTGAACGCGGCAACCGCGCACGCACACAAACAGACTTCTGTTTATATGACTTCTCCGGATAATAGATTTTTGATTACTCAAGTATTAAGGTGCCCGATAAAAACGTTGAAGATACAGAGATTTTTACATGTTTTGAATTAAGTAGTGATGTAAATAATCATGAAATAAATTATAAGAGTACAAAAATATCGCACGTTGTAATTTTTATGACAAAAAAATCTTTAAGCAAAAAAATGACGTTGTCCTCTTAATGGAAGAATTTTTGCACTAACATGTCAACATTATGAAAATCTATATAATAAACTAGCAGTTTCCTGTGACTCCATACCCGGTCGACAACAGCGCCACCAACCGGGTCTATGTACATATAAAAATACAAATCTTTCCTCTTAATTACTATACAAGTATAGATAAGAGACAAGCATTTCATGTCGTAAGGGACATATTTGTATAAAATAAGGGATATAAGTTGTCAATTTAATTTTTCAATCAGTATTACTAAACATTTGAGGGGACAGAGTAAAACTGAGCTTCCACTGCAAAAGGGTAATGAGCGAGAAATAGTCGAGCGGAATGGTGAATAACTAATTAAAATAGGTTTTACCTTCCACTAAGTTTTATTTATGTACCTTCAACTGCTAAAGTGAAAGCCCGGAGCGAGTCCGTAACTATTTGTACTCGCTCAGCACTTGTCGATTAACCCGTTCGTGGTGGAACTACTTCTATGAAATTTACTGTTGCGAGTTAAACGGACTCCGTTCCATCCGTAGTGGAAACACGGCTTTAGAACGAAGAAATTCTTAAAAATTGATCTCACTGAATACCTTACGAGGAATCCAACGAGATGCCAAGCAAGTAAACGTTGAAGTATAGTGCATGCTACGTACCGCGGTGGCGTTCTGTACGGGCGGCGCGTCCGAGTCGGCTACAGCGTTCTGCGCGTTTACGACGCTCGGCGTGAACACCTGCCGACGGGACCATCATACAATATACAGATATAAATTTCATCTAAAATGACCCTTAAGTACAGTTATTAGGGTGCAAATCGCGGATCATCTAATGAATCCCCATTGGACAGTCGACGCAGACCTCTAAAGTTCTGTGTCTGATTATCGGACGATGCTGATCAACCAGGACTTTACGGACAAATTTTCGAGCCAACCAAACTGATATGTTATTAGTTTTAATGATATAAATTACTATGAAAATCCCATGGCATCAACGCGGACCCAGTGCGGATCGGTGATGTATGGTATACAAATACCCAGAATGAAACCAGATGTATGGACATAATAATATCAGTCTATACAGTCCCAGTGCTGGGCAAAAGCCTTCTCTCACAAATCGAGGTGAGAGAGATTAGGTCATACTCCACCACGCGCACCCAGGGCGTCGCTGTGAAGACAGGTTTGTGGTCACCAACTGTTGGAACTTGTCAAGCCGCCTATAAGGCTTCCAACCAGGCTTAACGTCCACCACATTACCACTATGTGGTTCACACGATGATTTGTATCGAAGTGGCGATCAAGCCAGCCCTTCGCTCAAAGAACTAGACCAAGTCGTGGTCAACTATCATCAGAAGACGTCCACTACAGAATATAGGCCCCCTCCAAAGATCACCATGACGACCGGCTAAATGCTGTACGCATCCAGGTTTTACCAGCGACCTGGAGCAGGTCATCAGTCTACCATGCGCAACTTTAAATACACCACGATAGTTAAGTTGACCGTGTATCATCATCTCAGCCTATACTCGTCCACTACTGAACATAGGTCTCCCCAATCGCTCTCCAGCGCAACTGGTCCGATGCCACCTGCATCCAACGACTTCCTGCGATCCTCACAAGATTGTCGGTCCATCGGCCGTGTATATTGATATACTAATTAAATATGATATTTTACTAAAATGTATGAGATCACCTTAGTGTCTGATAGAGATCCGGACCACTCCTCGTTGTCCCAGTCTTCTGTTGTGGGGAATGGCTCCGCCAGATTGACACCTGCATACATGACGCATTCATATTAAGATAGGACAAAGACTCATACAAGGGTGTTCTGGCCCGCGGCTTAAATTGGAACTAACGCTGTCATCCCATGAAATGTCACTACATGACACTGGCAGTTGCCACTTGCTTTTAAATTTACCCTAGTTCTTTTTTTATTAAGTGCCTCTGTGGACCCACCTGTTGAAATATCTCCTTGGAAATAAAAAAATAAAATAAAAAAGTTAATTCAATGGTAACCCTAATTACACACCCTGTCACCGTCAGTGTCAAATGTAGTTTTTCTAACGAAAAATTCCCAGTATGAGTCCGGAGTCTGGAATTATGCCCGGTATATGGCAATAGGCTCGCCCCCTATTACATGGGACCTAACATCGTCGGCGAAACGTGGGTGTACTCAGTACACCTCTACCACCCCCTCTGGGGAAAATAGGCGTGACGGTGTGTGTCAGTGTCATTCACGACCCAAAAGATCTGTGTGGCACTATAGTTATCAGTATACTGCGACTGTTAATAGTTGCCTGGTGAATAAACTGAGCAATATGGTATTGTAAAAATGAGCGCTGAAGTCGAAGTCGAGCGTTGTAACACGTAGAAGACGTGAGCGTATTAAGCGCCGACTTGAGCGTTTTTAAAACACTAGAGCAATATCTTGCATGCGCAGAAGTTACTTATACATAATGACCCCGGGATTGGGGTACAACGACGAAAGAAGTTAATATGTCGTCTACAAGTTTGGTTTTTTAAAACTTTTGCTAATTGTTCTTTATTTTGTAGGTTTCAATACAAATTTATCAGCTACTCGAATAACTTGTATGGGTAAGTAAAAAAATAAAAATTATTTAGACTAACATAAATATAAAAACTTCCAGTTTAACGCGTACCTGTGATTTTATATTTCTGTGTATGTGATCAAAAGAAGAACGCAAATAGCCAAGTCCGCGATGAGCAAACTGACACGCATCTGGCAAGACAGAAAGGTCTCCATAACACCAAGGTGAGACTAGTCCGAACTTTGGTTTTCCCAATCTTCCTATATGGAGTAGAAGCGTGGACGATTCGAGCGATGGAACGGAAAAAAGATAGACTTCTTTGAGATTTGGTGTTGGCGAAGGATGCTCCGAATACCATGGACGGCCATGGCCAGAACAGCTAGACATTAGAACCACTCTCAGCTATCTGCTACCAGCGTATTCTGGAATATTTTGGTCATTTCACAAATTGGTGGTGATGGGCAGGGTAGATGTGCCGCTGACGTGATGGCCTCTCTGCAACGAATGCTCTTAGGGAAGCCGAGGACCGGATCAAGTAGAAGGAAGTCGTACACAGGGCCATGAGGGCCTTTCAAGGACACGACCTTCAGTAATGAAGAATACGACGGAAGAAGTATGTGACGTCATATTGCGTATGATTCGGAATATTCAAGGGGAGACGGGCAAAACACGTCGCAAGATGGACGACGGAAGGGCGTATACTGGGTGTCTCGGCGTGGTGCTCTGCACTGGCCGGCGGGATTGTTCAGGTGACCGGCTGTACTGTGTGCTGTCTCTGTATCTGGGAGAGACGAGTGTACGTACCGGGTTGGTTGTTGTGTTCGGCCCAGTCGTGGTTCTCCCGGGGCGGGCGCGGCGCCCCCCGGCGCACCCCTCCCCGGGCGCCCCTTGTAGAGCCGCGCCCCCGCGCGCCGCCCCTGCCTCGAGCTCCGCCCTCTCCCCGCGCCCCTCCGTCCCCACGCTCGCCTGACCCTCGACCTGCTGTATACACATCGCACGGATTATGTCACCGAAACTGTAAGCCATCGATATTTGGTTTTAACACAGTATTGTTAGAAAAATTGGGAGCCTGTATCGAAGTTTGGCAAAACATTCATTGTGAAAGAATTAAATTGGTTTTTAAGTTCCCGGATTTTTGAGTGTTCTACAACACCCATGGTCAGGGGAGGAACTGAGACGTTTCACGTCCAAAAATCAATGTTATTCAGCAGTATCTTAGGGGGATAAAATTATTGAAATTTGACGAACGATTTGAAGCAGTGATTGAGAGCATAAGCCGCTCCACCCACTGGATCGAATAGTCGCGGGTTCGATTCCCGCACGGGACAAATGTTAGTTACCTTAGGTAACATAGACCCACAATTATTTGTTTCGGTCTGGGTATTTGTGTATGTGAATTTTCATGTTTGTAAACGCACCCACGACACAGGAATAAATCCTAGTGTAGGGCAATTAAAAAATTGATCAAATAATGGCCAACACTGGTCTGTAAGTAATGTTTTATGTGTGTGTGTGTGAATGATCTACGCTGTTGGCGCGGGACACTTACAGCTTCAACGGCCAAGAGGGCGGGCGTGCAACCACTACGCTCGAGCCATAACGGCAAGGGGGCAACTAGCTGAAGGGCGCCTAAAGATTTGGTTTAATAGCCGACGGAGCGTGACGGGAGCGCGACGTAAGCGCTCGGCTACGTTCGCTCGTGACGATTTCCGTCGCGCCGAGTGGAACTGCGTTTTGTGGCGTCTTCCGTACATTTCAGTACATTACAACTCCCCAAGCCGCGCCACCGCGTTGCGTCGGCTATGTGGCGAAACCTTAAGT
Source organism: Phalera bucephala (assembly GCA_905147815.2). NCBI lineage: Eukaryota > Metazoa > Arthropoda > Insecta > Lepidoptera > Notodontidae > Phalera > Phalera bucephala. Next base: position 2,731,947 of record LR990632.1, on the reverse strand, counting down.
CTGTACATGATAAATTGTAGCCCTGTACGTGTGAACTCTGCCACTGTGCGTGGTGGCCAGCGTGCGTACGTGTGTGCGTGCGTGCTAGCGTGTGCGGGTGTACTCACGCGGGCGCGGGCCCGAGCGGCTGCGCGGGTCGCGCGGCGGCTCGAGCTCGCCGTTGCCGGCGGCGGCGGGCGGCTTCTTTTTCTTTTTCTCACTAGTTTGCCACTCGCCCTGCAACATACAATTATGTTAAACTAACTGTTAAACACGACTATTTTGTAATCCATACTAATATTATTAAACCCAAAATAACTCTGTCCGTCTGTCTGTTACCTTTTCATGCCCAAACCGCTGAACAGATTTTAATCCAAGTCAGCAAGGACATAGGCTAAAAAAACGTAAGAATGTGAAATACACGCTTGAAAATAACGCAGACAAAGTTGCGGATACAGTAAGTATCGTTATAAATTATTAATCTTATTATTACTGAAATACAATATAGACCATGCTACTGCTGGATAATGTAGTTTTCTAATGGTGGAAGAATTATTAAAATCCGTTCAGTAGTTTCAGAGTTTACGGCGGGAGATGATGGCGCCGTTTGTGGAGATTGGTGCACGGAGAATCCTTCAGCTTTTCATTCTTTAAAAATATTATCATAGATATGAGATTAAGATCTCACTCGTAAGGTATTATACTGGAGCTAGATTGCATGCGTCCATTTTGTAATATATAAAATTGTGTCCATACAGAAAATGACGAAATAAAATGTATGAAGAATTAGACAATAAAGACAAGCCCGCTAAGTTTTATGCCGGATCTTCTCAGTGGAGGCCGCCCTCCAATCCGATGGTAGACTTACTAGTCTAGTAAGGTAGGGGTACTAGGGGGATTATGCAAAAAATTGAGATCGAATACGTAACTACTGCCGCTGTTTACATTGTTACTGGCGAGTATCATGTCTATTCCTAATAGCTCGGGCAGGCGAGAGGTCTGAATGTTACCCACCTGTATCCGCTGGCTCTCCTCGAGCAGCAAGTTGCAGGCGGCGGCCATGTCGTTGTCAGAGTCGTGAAGCGCGGAGCACACCTCCTCCTCCGTGCGGCAAGTCATCTCCATCAACTCCAGCACCTGACCAACAAACACACATAATAATGTGACAAGAATCATTTGGCTCTTTGCCAAAATCGGAACTAACGCTGTCATCAGGTGAAATGTCACTTAATAACAGTCGCAGAGTTACCGTTTGCTATGAAATTTACCCAAGTTACACACCGTCAGGCCTAGATTCCCCAAGCGGGGTGGCAGAGGTGTACTGAGTACACCCACTTTTTGCCGACAATGTTAGGTCCCATGTAATAGGGGGGCGAGCCTATTGCCATATACCGGGCACAATTCCAGACTCCGGACTCATACTGGGAATTTTTCGTTAGAAAACTACATTTGTCCGAACTAGGATTTGAAGCCAGGACCTCGTGATCACCAAGCGATGCGCTTTACCACTAGACCAATGAGGCAGTCTACCCCAAGTTCTTTTTGAATTAGTAGAAATGTCTTTAAAGGTTTTGTTTTACTTTGTTCTATAATTCGATTTGGTTAACTGCGTCCACATGGTACAACTTGATTAAATTCGTTGAGCAAATGGGTCAACTCTTGAGTCAGTTACACCATGCGGACTTACTTGTTGAAATATTTCCCTGGAAGAAGGAAAATTTTATTAAATTATAACCCTAATTTCACACCAACGCCCCCCGAAAATATCAATGTCATCTACGCGCCAAAATATCCGTGTAGTATAATATTTAGCTCGAGAAGTATAATGTATTTCAAACAAAAACAAAAGTGTGCGGGTGATTTGAATTACTTAGAATGTTCATTGCCTTATGTCGCCGTTGATATAAATCGCTTGTTGAATGGAATACAAGGGCGGCTCAAAGAGTCCGTGACTTTTTGAATTTCCCGCCTCTTAATTTAAATGGCAACACTGCTCCTGTCAACAGGCAACTGTCAGTTGACTCCTGTCAAAATTTGAACAAGCTGCGTCATTTAGTTTGTGTTTGGCAGCCGTTGATAGCAGACTACCGCGCTTTTTGAGAAGAAAATGAAAAATAGTGAATTTCGTGTGCCCATTAAGCATTATTTTTCGCGGAAGAAATCCATCACTCAAACCAAGGCTAAGCTTAATAAATACTATGGGGACTCTGCACAATCCATTTCCATGGTAAAGAAGTGGTATACTGAATTTCGATGTGGCCGTACAAGCACGAAAGATGCCAAACGTTCTGGACGCCCAGTTGAGGTCTCGGCATCCGAAACAATTGAAAAAAATCACGATATGGTTTTAGCCGATCGGAGATCGAAAGTGAGAGAGATTGTGGAAGCCATAGGCATCACACATGGCTCAGTGGTTTCCATTTTGAATGATCACTTGGGTATGAGAAAGCTTTCCGCAAGATGGGTGCCGCATTTGCTCACAATCGACCACAAACGCAACCGTGTGACAATTTCGCAGGAATGTTTGGCGTTGTTCAATGGCAATATGGGCGAAGTTTTTGCGCCGTTTCGTAACCGTGGTCGAAACGTGAATCCACCACAACACACCGGAGAACAAACAGCAGTCAAAACAGTGGGTTTCTCGGAGTGAATCAGCGCCAAAGACGGCAAAGGTGGGTTTGTCAGCCAATAAAGACATGGCGACCGTTTTTTGGGATGCACGCGGTATAATCCACATTGACTACCTTCAAAAGGAGAAAACAATCAATGGCGAATATTATACCAACTTATTGGGTCGATTTAATGAGGAATTAAAAAAAAAACCGACCACATTTGGCCCAGAAAAAAGTTCTTTTCCACCAGGAAAATGCAAGGGTGCACACATGTGCAGTTTCCATGGCAAAAATCCATGAATTGGGCTACGAATTGCTCCCTCATCCGCCCTATTCTCCAGATTTAGCCCCGAGTGACTATTTCTTGTTCCCAAACTTGAAGAATTGGCTCGACGGAAAGAGATTTGACTCTAACGACGAAATCATCTCACAAACAAATGCCTATTTTGATGACCTCGACAAATCATATTTTTCGGAATGGATAAAAAATTGGAGAAACGTTGGACTAAGTTAACTCAAAGGAGACTATGGTGAAAAATAAAATATCTTTTCATCTAAAAACCTGAGTTTCATTCAAAAAGTCACCGACTTATTGACCCGCCCTCGTATGACGATGATAAATGGACATAAGTAAACAAATAGAAAAAACAAGAAAAATCAAGCTTTTTAGCTTTGAAATTAGAATGAAAACTCAACTAGCCAAATTTTTGAGTTGTGTCCGAGTCTGTTGGGTTGAGCAGTGAAAAGATGTGCATCTGAATTACGTAGAAACACTGCGATCGAAATAAAACAATTGCAAATAAATGAAATGACGACTCGGACGGACAGACAGGCAGATGAGACCCCGGGAACTAGTTTCCCACAGTCGCTGCGGGATGATAAACACCTCGCAGATCTATAATTACTAGTGGTCGCCCATTGGTCGAAATTCGACCATAATTAATTTAAATTATAAGTTTGAACATTATTAAAGTTCTATTGTCAAAGACTATACCTCTATTATCACAGATTTCGCCAAGGCTACATTGTTAATTTGCCTATTTTTTCAAACAAATTGTATGAAATTTAAATAAAAACAAAACAAAAAATGATTAAAATAGAGAATACCTTTTTTAATTTTTTTTTATGCCAAAAAACCAAAAAGAAAATGCTGTCCTTTGAACTTGACATACATATTTCGATTGTTTAATTAATGATACAAAACTTCTCTGTAAACGATGTTTATTGTAAAAACTCTTTCATCGTTTGCTGGTTATGTTTGACATTCAGTAAGACTATAGACAAATAATATTAAAAACAAACAATATTAATCTATTCTCAATTTGAAGTGTATTGTGTCAAATACATGGTAGTGTGTTTAATGTGTTTTTATTGATTTAATGTATTTTTTACGCATAAGTTACAAAAGTTATTAGTATTCTGCACTCCTCCTCGATATAAACTATAAGTGTGGGTAATTTCTTACTCCTCCGTGCGCGCAATTTTCGTAAAAAGGGGTACAAAGTTTTTGCTTCGCGTATTAATATAATGATGCGTGCAATTGCAGTTGCCCTCGAAAGTATCTCTATCGACTATACCATCTGTATGTCTAAAGAAAGCGTAAAAACATTTAAAAAAAAAAATGCGAAATAGACCGTGTCTTAGCTGAAGGGCAAGTCAAGAGTCTCCGTAACCGGCGAGTGTGTATGAGACGAACTATGAGAGTGGAGGAAGCCAGAGAGGTATGTAAGGAAAGAACCTGTTGGAACTCTGTACTCTCTTCCTACCCCGCGAGGGAGCTGGCGTGATGATATAGATAGATAGATAAATGCGACCTATGTAGCTGACCGCACATAGATATGCGTATGAGTTACGCAGAAAATGATGTGCGATCGAAATAAGATCAATTGTAGATAGCAGTGAACAGTTTCACTCATAGGGAATCGACCCCGCGCCAACGAGTTTCTCACGATCGCTGCGAGATGGAAAACACCTTGCAGGTCTATAATTATGCGTACAATCGCAGTTGCCGTTGAAAGTAACTATCAATTATTATCTCTATGTACGTATGCATGGACGCCTCTAAACTTTTACTAATACTATATTTTAAAAGTAAGTTTAATCTATGATTTATGATCTACATTCATCAATTTATTACAAATCGGCTAGTGTTGTGCATTACTGTAAGTAAAACTTAGAAATATAAAAAAAAAAAACAAAATTAAAAAAAAAACACACCGTCACGCCTATATTCCCCAGAGGGGGTGGCAGAGGTGTACTGAGTACACCCGCGTTTCGCTGACGATGTTAGGTCCCAAGTAATAGGGGGCGAGTCTATTGCCATATATCGGGCACAATTCCAGACTCCGGACTCATACTGGGAATTTTTCGTTACAAAAACTACATTTGCCCGACCTACGATTTGAACCCAGGACCTCGTGATCACAAAGCGATGCGCTTTGCCACCAGACCAACGAGGCAGTCAAAATTAACTAAATATTTTAGTAAATGTTTAAAATTTTAGCTAAATGGTATATGCCATAAGTAAGCTGAAATTTACAAGAAAAAATAAATAATATTTTTAGGTTATGATACATTAAGCAGGAGACTGTTTCAAATATAGACAATATTTTCAATGATTTTATTTCGTACTATTTTTAGCGATAACATCTTTCTTGGCAACAAACACCAGTAGGCCTCACTCAAACTCTCTTTCTACTCTATTGGTGTATAAAAACGTATAGGCAGCTATTGCAGGATGCCTGTGTTTTATATCCCCATTATACTAAACTGGTATCACCACCACTATGTTAGCGTTCTATGTCTCACTGAGTATGAACGATCAGAACACAAAGTTCTTTGGGATTGCAGTTTCTGGCACAACGAACGCACCACGTTAGCCAGTTTGCAAAATATTTTTGGGGCGATCTACTATACGGATCTTGTAAAACTCGGGATAATTTCCGCGCGTTCAAGCGTTTTTGCCGTACCTATTACTGGAATCAAACATGAAGCTCATTAATGGGCCCTGTTAATTTTTGGTTCGTATCCGTGGTGCTTTACGACTGGGCTTATCCTAGTCTCCTCTTCTATGGCTGATCTGTCAATTTTTGTGCCTGCCGCTTTGCAAAGGAGGGAAGTGGAATTTTAATTTTTCCTACTCCTGTTTTTTTCTTTCTAATTAAATGTGTGGCGAGCTCCAAATCAAGTTAAGCTTTGCCCCCGGGACAGCCCAAGGTGCAAACCTTGGTGTCATCTAAGGAGACCAGTGTGGATCCTGGCTTACAGGAGCTACAGAGTGTGGCGGGATTAGTCCCAAGAAAAATTCTCATTATACTAACTCCCCATTTCGAGATATCGCTATTTTAAGAAATTCTAATTTTGAGATGTGCCCATTTTGTGAAATACTTTATATTTATTTTATTTTCTTAAAAACGTAACCCCACACTAGGATATATTCCTGTGTCGCGGGTGCGTTTGCAAATATAACAGTTTACATACACAAATACCCAGACCGAAACAAATATTTGTGGGTAACACAAAGATTTGTCCCGTGCGCGAATCGAACCCGCGACTCAGGTTTAGACACAGTTGGGCGGAGCGGCTTAAACTCTTAACCACTGCGCTAAATCGTCTGTCAAGGTTTAAGATCTTAACCACTGCGCTAAATCGTCTGTCATACTAATATTCAGCTAACTCCATTTTTAAAAATTCTAAAGCCTTTAAGACAAGACGTTATACCGTACCCACGTGTGGTAAGCCTTAAACCTTAGGTAACGGAAACACGCTAAATCGCATTGAAACGCCGTGACAAAGCGGCCGAGAGGTTAAACACCAAGGGTGGATGACGATATAATTATGACGTCAGAAACTCACCATTCTCCGAACGTCAGACGCGTCTTCGCTTTTACGATCGATCATGTGTGCCATGCGGAGTTGCTCTGTCGTTGCCTGAAACAATAAGCGTAGCTTTAGATATACAATTGCCTGCCAAATACGTAGTACCTATATGCTGCCAAATTATGTTAGATGGAATTCATTAATTCAAGACGATATAGGACAAATGGAAACCTCAAGAGAAATATCTTTAATGCTGTAATAGGACGTGGTCGTTATTTTTCTAATAGGGCTCAGACAAAACATTACTAAAATATCGATAATCCATAATTTTTCAATCGCACCAATATGAAACATTGTCGTTGTCCGATCGATCGGACCTAGCAGCTGGGCCACGCGGTCACAAAGGCTAAAAAAAACACATCGTAATCGCCAATCATCGGCGTCTCACAGTCTTCTTGTACTATCTATCTATCTATCTATAACCTCACGCCAGATCCCTTGCGGGGTAGGCAGAGAGTACAGAGTTCCAACAGGTTCTTTCCTTACATACCTCTCTGGCTTCCTCGACTCTCATAGTTCGTCTCATACACGCTCGCCGGTTACGGAGACTCTTGACTTCTCCATCAGATAAGACTCGGTTTATTTGGTCGTGGTAAGATAGTCTAGGTCTTCCCCGGTACCTGCATCCTTCCACTTTCACATTGTATATCTGTTTTGTCATTCTTTCCTCTGGCATTCTTTCTATATGCCCGAACCAACGGAGCATGCCCTTTCTCATCTTTACACCGATACTATCTTTCATACCTTTCTTGTACTAAAATACGAAAACATTGATTGGCGGCACTTGACAATCGGTTTAAGCAAGAATGTTAATAAAATTTGGGCGCGATAACGACCACTTAACACACTCGCATAACATGAGTAGTGACGTCACGGTGTCAATGACAGGTGACCACAACAGCGAGGGCCGCGTCGGGGTAACCTTTACCTTGACTATGACACGTAGTGCTGTGTAACGTTAAGCTTCGTCCGCACAATTTGCAATAAATGTAGGCGGTACGGCTAATGAATGAATGAATTAATTAATGTGCTATCTCTTATTTTGTTTCAGTCTTTTTTTACAAGTTTTTATTTAACCTGCAATGTTTATTTAGGTCAAATTGTAAGCTGAATAAGATAGATAGATAACACTTTATTGTTCCACCAAATACACAACATAGGAATACAATTTTATAAATTCACAAGGTAACAATGGGCGGCCTTATCACTAATAGTGATCTCTTCTAGGCAACCTATCGCAAATAAGAGCCGCTTCCTAAGAGGAAGAGTTTAATGGTCAGCGCCTATAGCCAAGTTGACAATCTGCAGTCGTTAACGCTAATAGAAAGCGGAAAAATGTATGGGAATGACATTTTGCAACGAAAAGTCACGTGGTCAAGACAATACGCTATCGATTGCGACAAGAGAATAGAAACAAAACGCTTGCAACTTGTCTAGGCCCTCAGGTCAGATGACAATGCATTTTTATGGTAAGCATGATTTCTATACCCAGAATTGGCTCTCGGTAGACGAGCCCATTATTATTATACTAGGCACAGTTCTAGACTCCAGACGGCTGCTGAAAACTTGTCCGTAGAAAAAAACTAACACTGTCTGATCTAGGATTCGAGCCCACGATTTTGATAATCGCCTGCTCTACCTTCCGCCACGCCAAGGTCAGACTTGCCTACTACGGATAAAATTTTGTCATATTTTGTGTAGAAAATCTGTAAAAATTCTACTGACAGTAAAGTAAATATTTTTGAGTTGAATATTGAAACCGGCTATAAATCAACGATGACGTAACTATTTATTGTTCAATGTATTTAATGTGCACATACACCCCGTATTAACAATACTAGTGGTCGCCCATTGGTCGAAATTCGACCATAATTAATTTAAATTATAAGTTTGAACATTATTAAGGTTCTATTTTCAAAGACTATACTTCTATAATCACAGATTTCGGCAAGGGTACACTGTTAATTTGCCTATTTTTTTCAAACAAATTATATGAAACATAAATAAAAAAAAATGATGAAAATAAAGAATACCTTTTTTTTTATTGTAACAAAAAACCATGCGATAAAGAAAATGCTGTCCATTGAACTTGATATACATATTTCGATAATTTAATTAATGATACAAAACTTCTTTGTAAGCGATGTTTTTTTTTTTTGTAAAAACTCTTTCATCGTTTGTTGGTTATGTTTGACATTCAGTAAGACTATAGACAAATAATTTGAAGTGTATTGTGTCAAATACATGGTAGTGTGTGTAATGTTTTTTTTTTATTGATTTCATGTATGTTTTATGCATAATTTTAAAAAAATATTAGCATTCTGCATCCTTCTCTAAGGTGTAACATAATAAACGCAAGACCTCAGACACCCCAATTAGAGAATTGCTTCATAAATTCAAAACAAAACCAAATTTCCAAATTTAAAGGATTTTACCCCTTTTTTAAGCACTTTTATACCCCAATTTACAATGAAACTTGTACGTGTATGTTAGGTTAGGAACGCATTTGTAATCTCCTTATTGCTATGAATCAAGAATAAATTTAGTCTTTTATAGCGCACTGGAGTAAAAGCATTTTTTGCAAAATTAAAAACAAAAAGTAAGATACATTAAAACTAGTTGGAATCAATTCAGTTATCGATTTAGAACAAACTACTTTCATGTCTTGCGTTTATTATGTTACAGCTTGTATAAACTATAAGTGTGGGAAATTTCATACTCCTCCGTCCGCGCAATTTTCGAAAAAAGGGGTACAAGTGTATAAACCTGAAATGTTTAATTTTTTGTCTGTTTGCCTATTCTAACGGGCATTACGTAAAAATCACTGAACGGATTTTGAAGGGACTTTCACTTTTGGACGGCAAATAATTTGACTTAATTACGACTTAATATAAAAATTTCTAAAGGTGAATATAAGGCAAGCGTTCTATGATCTTAGTTATAGCTTTTGTTAAAGCCTAATTCTAATATAGGGAAGTCAAACCTTAGCCAACTGACGATATTTTACGATTTGAATAGATCGATCAAAACAGACGGATCGATATTTTCTGATACGAGATAGTATTGAGACGAAATAGTATCGATACACCGTCACGCCTATATTCCCCAGAGGGGGTTGGCAGAGGTGTACTGAGTACACCCACGTTGCGCCGACGATGTTAGGTCCCATGTAATAGGGGGCGAGCCTATTGCCATATACCGGGCACAATTCCAGACTCCGGACTTGTACGGGGAAGTTTTCGTTAGAAAAACTACACTTGTCTGACCTAGGATTTGAACCCAGGACCTCGTGATCACAAAGCGATGCGCTTTGCCACTAGACCAACGAGGCATTACACATTAGAATCAAGGCAACGAATAGTCGTTTGAGTCCTTTTCGCTCTCACCACGCCGTCGAAAGTACAACATGAGTGCTTACCTGTGGTTTCACCTTTTCCTTGGTCTGAATTTTGTCTGTGCCCTTCCTAGTGTCCTGTGCGTGCTTGGCATCCTTCGCGCCGGCTTTGCCGCCACCCTTGGTGGCGCGGGCACCCAAACTCATCTTTAACTATATACGATATATTTACAGCCTCTATTTACAAGCAGCTGAAACAAAAAAAAAATATTTATATGATATCTTTCGCCTCCAATATTTTGTTCGGTCATTAAAAAGTTTGAATGGTTTCATACAATTATCTAGGAACCTTAAGTAGGACTACAGAAGGTTGATAGTTAATTGTCTGGATTAATTAATGCCAGAGGAAAGAATGACAAAACAGATATACAATGTGAAAGTGGAAGGATGCAGGTACCGGGGAAGACCTAGACTATCTTACCACGACCAAATAAACCGAGTCTTATCTGATGGAAAAGTCAAGAGTCTCCGTAACCGGCGAGCGTGTATGAGACGAACTATGTGAGTCGAGGAAGCCAGAGAGGTATGTAAGGAAAGAACCTGTTGGAACTCTGTACTCTCTGCCTACCCCGCAAGGGATCTGGCGTGAGGTTATAGATAGATAGATAGAATTAATCCATTAAATTTTTGTGACACAGATTCTTTGCTATTTTATGATAGTAAATTCTTATCTTCAAATGCTCAAACAGGAACCAGCCGAAAACCAACCACAATGATACAATTTGAAATGCATTCAAGTTGATTACCGGTATCAGAGTATGTATAGGGCTGTCGCACAATTTCACGACTCAAGTCGTCATAGCAAAAAATCACAAACTTTCAAAACAAACAAATGTGAACTTTATATCGTGAGACGTACGGTCGGAGAAATAAATATCTGAACAATATCAGTTTTTCAAATCCCATGTATGAGATACATTATTCTTCTTGATCTTTACATGTTGCTAATATTTGATTTCGACAAGTGTGTGTGTGTGTGTGTGTGTGTGTGTGTGTGTGTGTGTGTGTGTGTGTGTGTGTGTGTGTGTGTGTGTGAGTGATGTACGCTGCCGGCCGCAAGGCCTTCACAGCTTCACCGGACTTAAGGGCGAGCGTGCAACCTCTACGCTCGAGCCAGAAGGACAAGGGGCGACATACTCGAGGGCGCCTTGAAGAGGCGCCGTCGGTTGGGACCGACCTGTCCCAACCGAGGGCCCCTCTTCAAGACGCTGTGGGGGGACGGGGTGCACTACTAAGTGCACCGGTCAACCGCCGGCTATGGGAGGGGATCTACTACTACGTCGTCGTCGCCCGTATTCTGAGCGGAAAGAATGGATGACAAAGCATCGAGGGGGATCAGTGAGAACATGTCCTAGTCGGCGGCGGCTACGATTAACGGATTCGCATGGGTAGATACGTTCGCGAAGTGTCGTGTTGTCGCCTTTTTAATATAGGCGCGAATAGGTTCGAGACCTAGATCGGAGTGGAGATCGACATTCCGTACGAACCAGGGGGCTCCTACGGCTTTACGGAGGAAGCGGTTTTTAACCACTTGGAGTTTATCGATGTGAGAGGGGGCCGAATGCCCGAACACAACACACGCATAAGTCATGATGGGTCGAACGCAAGTTTTGTAAAGCGTCACCGTATTTCTAAGGGACATTTTACTCCGCTTGCAGATTAACGAATGGAGACGACCGAGCACAAACGATGCTCGGTGACGGACCCGATTTCGACAAGTGTTCACCAACATTTGTAGAATAAAGAGTATATTATACTACAAGTTTCCCACGACTTCGTACCCGGTCGATAACAGCGCCACCTACCGGCTCTTTGTTATATAGCCTATGTTACTTCTGTATAACGTAGCTTTCCAATGGTGAAGGAATCATTAAAATAGAATCGGCAGTACCGGAGATTACCACGAACATCCAAACTCACAAACTACCTTTTCATAATATTAGTGTAGATTACCGATTTGAAAAATTTAGAATGTACAGCGTTTTATGCCGTTGACTGTACTAAAAGTAAAATTGTATTTGTATTTGGATTTTAAAATAGCAACTGATCGTAGGCTACTCGCGGTCTTAGTGTAATTATCACGTCATATAATATAAGGGTCACATTTTAATGTTCAATTTCAAGTTGAGTTGATGTTCACTCCTAAAGATGTGTGACGACCTATAATCTTATACACCCAAGCAACAGATCATCAAAATGCGTGAATTTAAATGCACTGGCAATGCCGCCAGAACCATGCACAGATGGATTATACTTTCAGATCGCGGTCAATATGGAGACGAGAAAACAATGTTCGGACAAACACGATACTACTCACAGATTACCTGATAATAAGAATTCAGACTGGAATTCGAAATTCAGACTTCGAACGAAGAAAGAAGAAAAACCTAAACCTTTCTATCATCATTGTTTTAAGAGTTCCGAACGTCTTTTAAGAAAACCAGAACGCTTATCAGTGTCGAAAGTGCATGTCAGACACTCTTCTGCAAAACAGTGTAAAAATACCAGATTTTAGCATAGAAATAGATCATATCAATACGCGGTCGCTCCCAATAGGGAATATGCGTGTATTTTGTTTATATACGATAGATTACATTAATATATAACAGCAAAAAAAAATTTAAGCGTCAAAAACAAAATGTAAAGGGCAAACAAAATGTTGAAGATAGCAAACAGATAAGAGCATTTTAAACGCCCGCCATTTTGGCGCGCTTGGCGTGACGTCAAAGTCTATAATAACAATGAATTACTATTACAATACAATGGAACAACACTGTTGTGCCTAGGTGTAAAAATACAATAAGAAATGCACCCGATAGGTGCGGACATAAGGAGAAAGTGGTGTAAAATCAGAAAAAGAGACATGGTATCTCCATCAACTTGTTTATATTGCTGCGAAGATCACTTTAACGTAACAATTAACTCAAATAATTTAAACTAAAATTTTGTCTTTGTGTAAATCGACAACAAAAAATAAGAATAAAACTAACTAGCAAACATCCAACAAATATGCACTTGTTGACATTTGTATTGTAGACTTTGACGTCATATTCGATCTGACCAATAGCGTGGCGTTCTAGCTACTTTGAATTTCCCACTCGTTTTTTGTACTTTCAGTAATTATTTTCTTAATAAAAAAGTAATGTTATTAAAAAAATATTGGTATAGACATTATTCTAATGCAATAAAGTTTGGAAAAAAAAAATATTTGACCCTTATTTGAATTACACGCATATTCCCTATTGTTCTCACTAGAAGGCTTGTCACCCAAAAGGCAATGACGAATCCTATGCTCTGGCTTGCCCAGCGAGATCGAATAAATACAAGGAGATCGCATGAGAACGAAAGTCATCAAAATAGGGAAATGTGGGGTGGATAAGCTTCGCACAAGATGGGCCGGTGAACTGGTGAAGGTCGTGGAAGGGAAGATGCTTAACGCATAATGCCGGTCGTTAAGGCAACTATATGTAATCCACAAGCACTGGAGTTCGTTTAGATTACATCTAAAACATTAAACATTCAAAAACAAAAGGCCACCTTAATTAAATCTACAAAGAGATGAAAGTCCTTTCATGCGCTTTTAAGATTCGCATGAATGTTAATGGAGATAAAAAGTATGAAACAAAAGACGAAATTGTGTTATAACTAAAGAGTTGACATTGTGTAGCTTAAAACAGAATCATTAAAAATACTTAACGTATTATTACAGATAGAATTTTGACATATTTTGTATGCAAAATTGAGTTGAGTTGAATATTGAAATCGACCATTATACACTTGGGTCCCTCGATGGCGCATTAGATCATGATTTTTAAGTATTTAGTTGACTTCACAATAAAATATGTCTATCTTAGTTTGTACGATACAAAATTATTCGAGTTATGATTCAGTTGCATATGTAAAAAAAAATTCAGAGAAAGCAAAGGCTTTGGACAAAGTAGGCCTTTTAAGGGAGAATATCATAAGTTTCCCGCTTATTTTCAGTCAATTAGTTTTTCGCAGAAATCGGCAAATCGCTTACGACCTTTACCTAAGAAGGTTGAAAAACATGGGCATGCTAGCGAATGCATTGATTTTTCTTGAGTGAGTGGGCGACTAAAGCTTGTGATAAATATTTCACTTCGTTTGTATAAATTATTTTTTCTCTTAAAAATCCTGAGGGGCTAATGTTTAGGAATAAACTGTACAGGCATATTTGCAGACATAAACTGCAAAAATGGACTGCCTCATTTGTCTAGTGGCAAAGCGCATCGCTTTGTGATCACGGGCTCCTGGGTTCAAATCCTAGGTCGGACAAATGTAGTTTTTGTAACGAAAACTTCCCGGTACGAGTCAGGAGTCTGGCATTGTGCCCGGTATATGGCAATAGGCTCGCCCCCTATTACATGGGACCTAACATCGTCGGCGAAACGTGGGTGTACTCAGTACAACTCTGCCACCACCGTTATATTTTATCTTATAAATTGCAAAAATATCTAGCACACAAACACTTATGTATGGATCACATAAAGATTTTTCTTGTGCGAGGATTATACCTACCCGCGGATCTAAGAACGTCGCCGAATAATGTTTTTTTTGTATACTTGACAACTTAAAAAAAAATGATGTAACTAAGTTTCTAAATCGCAAAAATATCGGCAAGAAGCGGATCCAAATCCAATACTTTCAAAAACCAAACCGAATCTTTCAACATAAACAACCATTCAAGCGTTTTTCTACAGTCCATCAAAAACCGAAACAAGCTTATCTAGGTCAGGTCTTATGACATCACCAATAAGACAGCGCGCGGGTACTAATGGAAAAAATCGCTAAGACGAGGGTTACTGACTGACAGTATGAGAAAGACGTCGTTATGTATAGAAGAGTGGGAAGTAATGCGTCTCTTTTTAACAAATAGCAGTATCTCTCTCTCAGACTGTCGTCAGACTGATTGGGTTTTGGTAACTTGGGTCTACGAAACATCTTTATCAACATTTTAGCCACTGCCATTTAAGGCGATTACCAAGGTTAAGCAGCGTTCGACTCGATCGGCCCGAGGTGGGTGACCGTTAGTGGCATTTTCAAATTCGAGCGTCTCAGTGCTTCGAAAGGCACATTAAGCCGTTGGTCCCGGCTACCACTTAATGTGGTAGTCGTTAAGCCGAGTTGGAAGCCCTAAAGGCGGCTTGATAAGTTCCATCAGCAGGTGGCCACAAACCTGCCTCCACCAATCCGCACTGGGTCCGCGTGGTGGAGTATGACCTAATCTCTCTCACCTCGATTAGTGAGAGGAGGCCTTTGTCCAGCAGTGGGCAGTATAGGCTGATATTATTAAGCCACTGTTTATTTTGTTAAAACATAAATTGTATTTTCGTACTTGTATTGAAATTAATAATTGTAATTCCGTAAATAGACAAGAGTACTAGTACAATCTATATCTCTCCCTCATTATTATTTGACTCTAAAGTACTGAGAGCAAAAAAACTCGGTAAAATTCTTAGAAAACATAACATTAAACTAAGTGTTTTTGTGAAGTGTAAAAAAAGATTATCAAATAAAAAGTTTTTAGTTACATAAAAACTTGGCTTTGTCTTAACTAGCAGCTCGATACAATGACACTTTTGGCGACTGGTACATAGCATATAAGCGTGCAATCGCCAAAAATACTATTCATGGTTGTGCATCCCTAATGTTAAGATCCGTAAATGTTGACAATAGTAAATTGTCAAAGGCGCCATCGTATGGTGCTACTAGTATAGTTGTTTAGATGGTTTAGGTGAGAATGCATTTTGTTGCTGGAATACGTCCAGAGGTCATTTTAGTCACTAAAAATGGTTACTTTGTTAGAGACCATGTTTTAGCTACTTTAATACCTAGGAACTTCTGATTTTGTGCTCTTTTGGCAAATAAAAAAAAATGATTTTGACTTAGTTTTTTTTTGCACACCATATGCAAAATTTATAAATCTAAAAACAAAATGGTATTTATAAAGTCCTACTCTATTAGAATATAGGAAAAAGATCTGATATGATGTACACATTTGAAAAAATTAACAGACAACTCGATCATAAACTTGAGACCAAACAAACCGCATATCTTAGTTATAATTACACATCAAAGGTTTATGGCTTAATATACAGTTTTTCGAACGTAAATGCTGTCAGTAATTTCCATGAGATTTGGATGTTTTTTATGTGTTTGTGTTAATAGGTTCATTGTAAGCCGTGCTTGCTGAAAATGACCCGATAGACCTAGAATTACTGTAGTAACAAACTTAAAAGTTGTAATTATTACAGCAGACTGCAGGTGGTAAAATTAATATTCATAAGAAAGTTACATCCACTGCAAGAGAAAGGCTTCCTCCAAAGATAGCCAGGTTTTGTGCTATATGTGTCCAGATTCAACAGCTCAATTATCCACCCTATGGAGGGAATATGGAGAAGAGTAAAATAACTCGAGTTTGGCAAAACTTTTTAGTTATTGGGACTTTATGGTTAGTCAAGTATATTGTCGTTGTCAAATGAATATCTGTTAAGTGCACTTTTTAGAAATTTCGACATTGACTATTATGACTAGTTTACTAACCAAATTTTCTTGTAAAAAGACTGCTATGAGACTTTAAGTATTATACAAAGAACTGTGGGTTTTTGCACAAAGCAGATATTCAATTGACAACGAGGATATATCTATTTATATAAATATTCTAGTATTTGTAAACATGTTTTTTTGATGGGCTTGTGATGTCACCCAGTCTGTATGACTCAGGAGAATGAGATAAGTGAGAGAAACCAATTGGAAAACCTATATGCCGGTTATGCAAAGATAAAAAGATGATGATATAGATCTGTTTTCCTTAATTGACATGATGGGGGAAAGTGTTATCTCATAATGTTAGCAACCCAACACTTAATTTGGTATTTTTTTCAATATGGAACAGTAATCTCTATAGATCTCTTTTACTTGTGTGGTATTTTAGGTTTTGGCGGAGTTTTATTAATTCTGTTTTGGACCATATTTTTATGGAATTGCTGTTTGATATCCTACTCATCTTCGTTGGATGCAGATGGCATCGGACTGGTCATGCTGGAAAGCGATTGGGGAGGCCTATGTTCAGCAGTGGACAAGTATAGGCTGAGATGATGATGATGATAATCCTACTCATTATAAATGTGAAAGTTTGTATGATTAGGTGTTTGTTACTCCATCAGGCAGAAACGGCTGAATAGATTTGGTAGTACTGTCCAAAAAAAGTTAGGAAGTTTTTAACACTCGGAAGTGGATCTTAGATGATAATAATACCATCTATATAATAATATTAAGCTCCCGTACAAAAGGACATGTGATCAATGAAATTATTTTTTAAGCTGTCTGAAATGAGTATGCTACGCTGGGCGGGTGGTGTTACCTTCAAGAATAAGATTCGTCATTAATATATACGCGGCAATTTTAAGGTAGCACCTATTATAAAAAAACTTTTGGAGTCTAGGTTAATATGGCACGATCAAATTATTCGAAAACCCGATAATCATGTAGTGAAGAAGTGCCTTTCCATGGCTACAAGAAAGAGAGGTAGAGGCACACTGGAAACGACGTGGATGACAAATGTCCAGAGAGACATGGATCTTTCTATTGACGACGCTTATCAGCGAAGCAAATGGCGCATCAGGATTAGGAAAGCCGATCCTGCATAACGTGAAGAGGCGAAGACAAAGAAAGAAAAGTGGTTTATAATAAACATTTCTATATACCTATATATATCATCACGCCTGATCCCTTAAATAAACTATTCTATCCTAAATAAAATATTTTTGTTATCAAATTATACTAAAATAACACTATACACAAATTATAGAGGAAATTGACTGAAAATGTTACAGCTCTGTAGGAAACACTGATAAGGCTAAAGGGAATATGCGTGTATTTTTTTATATTTTTATAAGATAGATTACATCAATATATAACTGCAAAACAAAATTAAACGTCAAAAACAAAATGTAAAAAGCAAAAAAAAAAAATGTTGAAGGTAGCAAACAAATAAGAGCATTTTAAACGCCCGCCATTTTGGCGCGCCTGGCGTGACGTCAAAGTCTATGATAACAATCAATTAGTGAACAGATGTATAAGTATTTTATTCTGTAATTTATTTTTAGTTTGTATTTTGCGACTATTATACAATGGAACAACACTGTGTTGTGCCTAGGTGTAAAAATACAATAAGAAATGCACCCGATAGGTGCGGACATAAGGAGAAAGTGGTGTAAAATCAGAAAAAGAGACACGGTATCTCCATCAACTTGTTTATATTTCTGCGAAGATCACTTTAACGTAAGAATTAACTCAAATAATTTAAACTAAAATTTTGTCTTTGTGTAAATCGACAACAAAAAATAACAATAAAACTAACTCAATAGCAAACTTCCAACAAATATGCACTTGTTGACATTTGTATTCTAGACTTTGACGTCATATTCGATCTGACCAATAGCATGGCGTTCCCGCTACTTTGAATTTCCCACTCATTTTTTGTACTTTCAATAATTATTTTCTTAATAAAAAAGTAATGTTTTTAAAAAAAATATTGGTATAGGCATTATTCTGAGATAAATTTTTAAGAAAAAATATTTGACGCTTATTTGAATTACACGCATATTCCTTATTATAGAGGAAACTGACTGAACATGTTACAGCTCTGTAGGTAACACTGATAAGGCTATTGAAGCAGAAATAATTAGATCACTGTGAACTGGGTTCAGGTCATGAAGAACCATGAGTAGCCTAGAATGTTTAGAGGATTACCTGGCTAGAGATTTGCAATAATGTCCCAATCACTGAAATATATTAATAAAAATTGTATTTTGTTTCTATGCACTTAATGTTCTAAATCAAATGCCACATTAAATGTGTTTAAAATGGTATTGCTTTTGAGCATCCACTATAGGTAACAGAAACATCTAGAGGGATATCACCTTTTCAGCTGTATCATAGTGATGCTGCTAGAAAGAGACGCATCTATAAAGTGTGTATATTCACATCTCATTCTTAAAGATTGTAAGATTATGATGATATTGCTACAGACATAGTGGTAAGCCCTCAAGATGAGGTAAACCAAGCTGTATATAATAGACCTATATAAAGTTTTATGCTCCCAGTATGACAAAGTTCGAGCTGGTGGCCATTTTTGAGGTACCATATTTAACATGACCTCGTTGGTCTAGTGGCAAAGCGCATTGCTTTGTGATCACGAGGTCCTGGGTTCAAATCCTAGGTCAGACAAGTGTACTTTTTCTAACGAAAATTTCCCAGTACGAGTCCAGAGTCTGGAATTATGCCCGGTATATGGCAATAGGCTCGCCTCCTATATCACATGGGACCTAACATCGTCGGCGAGACGTGGGTGTACTCAGTACACCACTGCCACCCCCACTTGGGGAATATAGGCGAGACGGTGTTTTTTTTATATTTAACGTATTTTAAGAATACTTTTTATAGGACACCATGGTATACACACAATGGACAATCAATCATCTAAAAAGTCATAACCAAGGTTTGAATATAGGATGGATTACAAGGTGTATGGCCCACCAAATAGGCTTGAAGTGCTTTATAACATTGTACAATAATTTGCCAGTTGAGATAAATGCATTGGAAGCTGGAAAAAATGTTTGCAGTGATCTGATACTAGAAGAGAGAACAAGTGACAGAAGTTTGAAAGAATATAATCTACAGTCTATTCTAACCAAACATTAAAACCTTTTTTACTAAACAGAAAAACATTGATTTCTTGCTAACAGCATTATCATTTCGATGTCTTTGGAAAAAATACTGTCGTCTACATATTTCACATGTTATAGATTGCAATCACAACCAAAACATATAGAATAGACTATAATTATCTATATCATCACCTGCCTGCAGCTAGGCAGAGTACAGAATGCCAAAAGGTTATTTCCTTACCAACAGAAACCTAAAAGTTGCCAATTTGTGCTATTGTAGGGCAACTTATATGAAAATTATAAATACACATTAAAGATATAAAAAAAATCTAACATTCAGGTGACAATTTTTTTAAAACGTTTTTTTCATATTTTTTTTTGTATCCATGTAAATGTTAAAACATTTATATTCATTTTATGAGCTCTACATAAATTATGAAACTATAATGTTGAATCAGTTGATAGGCCAATGACCTTATTACAACATTTGTTATTTTAATTTCCAAGGAAATATACAATAATTTAGGAACAGAAATATTTGAGAATAAGTCTCTATATGCATTAAATCTATCTATCTATCTATAACCTCACGCCAGATCCCTTGCGGGGTAGGCAGAGAGTACAGAGTTCCAACAGGTTCTTTCCTTACATACCTCTCTGGCTTCCTCGACTCTCATAGTTCGTCTCATGCATTAAAAGTTAGTATAATATTAGTTTTAAATAAAAAATATTGTTTTCATATAACATATAGGTACTATGTGTCACACAATGTTTATAATCATGTAATTATGTATATTGCATGATCATTAGTAATATCAGCCCAATGCAAATTAATGTTTTACAAGTTCAGGTACAATAAATCATTTCACTGACTATAGATCACACAAGATAACGGAATATACACTATGGCGATTAACTGGAAACAGTGATAGGTATTATACAACCGATTTAAACACAAGCCTAGCACAATAGGAAAGCGGTAAAATGGTAAACAAAACATTTGGGCGGAGTATCGAAAAAAAATCACAACTTCGACTGTAACCCATGAAAATACTGCCAAAAACAACCGCGTCCGACTTATTCGTGGTCGAAAAACAGTAAATACAGGAAATTCAAAGCTTATATTCGCAGAAATCAGGACAATGAATCACTCAGCGCGGTAGCAAGGGCAACCACCGAGCGAACAATTCCTTCACAGATTTCTACCGGAACATCAACGGAAACTCGACGTATACACTTTTTCACGCCATTTCAACGGTTCACGACATCAGATTCAAGCACCGCCGAGACGAAACTGAATAAGCCATCGGCACATGTGGGGGACGCCATTCTTGAAGCACCTTTCTTGGTATCAAAATGACAGTCTTTGTTGACGAAATAACCGTGCACAGCACAAATTAACACATCTTTTGCAAGCACACCAACACACGATTACGCCGTATAACGTTTTTTACCTTATTTCTACAATAATATCCAAAATAATAACCGAATTTTTAATAAAATTTACTAATTTCCATACCTGTGAATGCGCTCAGACGCAAGCTGATCACGTGACTTTCTAGTGCTGGGACATAGATGTTAAATTTCGTAACCGTTTCAACAATGGCCAGTTTTATTGCCCAAAATTCAGTTGTTGCTAGAATCACTGTGCTCTTACAAAATTTATTTTAGCTACTATCTTATCAAAACTTTTTGATCCAAATGAAACATTAGATTATTTCATGTTACTGGAAGTCTAGAGTAAATAAATATATATTTTGTATCCGATTTTGTAATGTACTTTATGATAAATTACTAACAGCTAGCTTCTATTTCCTTAGACTCTCTTTTTTCTAGCTAATAAAAATTAGTTTGTGAAACTTTTTAGAAATTTATAACCATTGGTGGATATCACATCTAAAAGCAACCATGGTTTTAGATGCGATATGTTAATGAAGAGAATTAAATTCTTGATAAAGCCAAAAATATCATATTATACCATTCTGAATACAAAAACCTAACACTGGAGCCAATTTAAATGCTAATCATTCATCTTGAAAACCGTAAAACCGTATTTTTGTTTAAATACCGTAGAAAATCGGTAAACGGAAGAACCGCAATAGTTGAGGGCGTTCCACAGGTAAAAATCCGTTCAGAAACTCCAAACATAGAACAATATATCAGTTTTTTCTATCTATATCATATATTTTCTAGTTTCTTAATATTGTAAATCATATTGGATAAGGTCATATTGGTTATGATTTTTATATTATGTTTCTATTGTATTTATAATTTACCTTGGTCGTTAGATTGTAAAAATGAATCATTAATTGATTGGTAAAACGATCTTATTAAAAGTAAAGCATTTTTGAACGCAATTTAAAAAATGTACTTTCCCGCTTAATTTGACGTAGAAACGATAAATTATGTTTTGGAATTATTGCAACAATTTTACTGTTTTTTTTTTCTAAGTTTTTGTTGAATGTGTTGGATGAGAATAGAAGTTATTCCATAATTATGTCGTTGCTCGAAGACGTATTTCTTCAAGACGAAGCTGACGAAGCTCAACAATTAGAGAGAGTGATTGAAGGTGATGAATACGATGAGCCTCGGCCCTCGACACCAAACAGTGATGAAAATAGCGAGAAAGAAGATGAAGCAGGTATTCGATTTATATTGTTTCCAAATTCGCTTGAAAAAGACACCTAAATAGACTGGTTGAGAAGGCACAGACTCATACAGACTTTTCCATTACAAATGACTGAAGGCCTTGTGTCTGAAAAATAATGTATAATTTCTAAACAAATCGAAATGAGAAAGCGATATTATACTCACAAAATATAGCAGCATGTTTATATTATAACATTCTAAATATGCTGTTTACCAAGCCAGGCTCCTAATTCCTAGAGGATTTTTTAGAGCTCATAAGTTTGAACAGTATGTCTGATGTGAGTTAGTAAGTCTAAAAACATGTTGTAGGTACAGCACACAACCAAGTTATGTGTACTGTACTATACCTTCAACCTGGTGTTGTGTGTGATAAGGATATAATTTGTAGTGGACATATTTCCACTATCTATGTCATCACACCAGATCCCTTGTTGGGTAAGCAAAGAGTACAGAGTTCAAACGGGTTCTCTCTTTACAGAAGTCTGGCACTCTCATTTTTCATCTCATATACAGGTTTATTTCAGTCTTGCATGCTAACCATTTTTATTGTAATTTTTGATTTAACAATGTAAATGAATATTTCAGAGGAAGACAAACGGCGAGTGGACCCTACAAAAACGAAAGAGAAGAGGGTAGTTAAAAACCCAAGACTAGTTCTGAATCCTGCGCGCCTTACTGGACCTAGGGGCATACAGATCATCCCAGATCATTTTAAAGACTTCAAATTTAAAGGTATTAGTGTATATTATGGTTAGAAAAAATCAAAACAGACTATTCTGTAAATGGCGTAACTGTGTGTAGACACAGTTACACATTTACTCAAGCAGGGGTGGCAGAGGTGTACTGTGTACACCTGTTGCCATATAATAATATCAGCCTATACTGCCCACTGCTGGACAAAGGACTTCTCTCACAAATCGAGGTGAAAGAGAGATGATTGCCATGATGATGGTGATTGCCATATACCAGGCCAAACTCAGAATTCAACCTAGGATTTGAACCCAGGACCTCATTGTTGTAAAGTGCATTATCTACCAGTAGAGCAACGTGTTTCTCTTAGGGATTGAATCCAGAACGAAGTTATTCATCAGAGAACCAAGTTTACTGAAATAGCTCAGCGAATTAGCAAGCTGAAGTAGCAGTGGGCAGCCTGGTTCTTGAGTGGAGACCACGTGTCAGCGAACATAGTGTAGGGCACACTGTAGCTAGGTGGGGCGCCGATAATCGTAAGGCAATGGGCAGGGATTGGAAGAGACGAGCCGAAGATCGAGCTCAGTGGCATGCCATAGAAGAGGACTACGTCCAGCAGTGGACTGACACGGGCTGATGATGATGATGAGGGCAATGAGGCAGTCAATATGGTTAGATTAGATACTTTATCTTGAGGATATAGACAGTAGGAGCTTGTAAAGTGATTGCAATGGCTGTGTTTGTAGCAGTCGCCAAAATTAATCAGTTCTGCTAAGTCTAGTTGTCTCAGCATAAGGCGATTGGCTTACCAGTCCATTTGTGCAGCATTGCAGCTGCACTGCCTCCTAGTAGTTTGCAGCAAATTTGAAGGCGCCCTAAACACCTAATACTCTATAGACTTGTACATCTTACAAGAATCATCTAATTTAAATTATGGTATTTATGTTTAACATTTTAGGCAAGGGACACGAAAAAGAAGACCTAGATTTAGTTCTAAAAAGATTAGAACATTGGGCATATAGGTTGTTTCCGAAATTTCAGTTTGAGGACTGCTTGAAGAAGATTGAAACACTTGGCAAAAAGAGGCCTGTTATGGTATGTTGTTTCTTTTACAAAAGAATCTTTTTTGGCAGTCCATCAAATTTTTCATTGTACAGTTCCAGAAGGATATTTTGTCCTGCAGCCAAAATTGGAACTAATGCTGTCATCAAGTGAAATGTCACTTTATAACAGTCAGAGTTGCCCTTTGCTGTAAAATTTACCCAAGTTCTTTTTTTAATCAGTAACTGTACATACCCATCTTTAAAAAAGAATCCTGGAAGTATGAAAATTTACTTTATGATAACCTTAATTTCGCACCAACGCCCTGTCAGTGTCATGAACGGCCCAAAATATAATAGTTATTTATTTTATTTATTTATTTTATTTTTATAAAAACACTAGCTGAGCCCGCGACTTCGCCCGCGTGGGATAGTGTCTTTGGGTAGCATTTTTAATTATTTAGGCTAATTATTTTAAAAATAAGACACGTGTAAATACTTTTACAAACTTAGAATGTCATATTTATTTATATCAAATCAACAGCCTAAAAAAGTTTTAAGCTTCTAGCTCTAAAAATGACGATACAACTTTTCATCCCCCCCTTTCAACCCGTTACAACCCTTTTTTTGCATAAAAAAGTCGCCTATGTCCTTTCTCAGGCTCTAGACTATCTGTGTACCAAATTTCATTCAAATCGGTTCAGTAGTTTTGGCGTGAAAGCGCGACAGACAGACAGACAAACAGACAGACAGAGTTACTTTCCCATTTAAAATATTAGTAAGGATTGCCCCACACTAGGATTTTTTCCTGTGTCGTAGGTGCATTTCCAAACATGAAAATACACATACACTAATACCCAGACCAAAACAAATAATTGTTGATCACAAAGATTTATCCCGTGCGGGAATCGAACCCGCGAATATTAGACACAGTGGGCGGAGCCGCTTAAGCTCAGCCACTGCGCTAAATCGTCCGTCGGTAACGTAGTTGCAGTGTAGTTTCAACTTGCAAGTGTTTTTCCGTTGCTGGTATATTGGCATGATGTTTGTTGGTAGTCCATTAGAATTTGTTATTGTTTATCATTTGCGACGGACGAGTTAGCGCAGTGGTTAAGAGCTTAAACCGCCCTGCCCACTGCGTCTAATAGTCGCGAGTTCGAGTCCCGCACGGGACAAATCTTTGTGTGATCCACAATTATTCGTTCCGGTCTGGGTATTTGTGTATGTGAATTTTCATGTTTGTAAACGCACCCACGACACAGGAATAAATCCTAGTGTGGGGCTACGTTTTTTTAAACATAAATAAAAAAAAACTTATGAGATGAACATCTCAAATGAAGTAAAACGCTAGCACGCCAATATTTTTCAAGCAGTGTAGCCAGTTTAATAGGGGGCGAGCATATTGTTCACACACCTCTGTTCAAATAGTGTTGCTTTTTTTTATCATTTCAAGTTACCTGAGGTAAGTAAGGTGACATTAACTTGTATGTGGCCCATCATGACGTACGCTTGTAAGGACAACTCGATATATTGTGAACGCGTCCAATCATGGGAATCCGCTAATCGTAGCCGCCACCGACTACGAACCTAACTCCCCTCCTATCAGCCGTTACAGCCGTCCGCAGCATGTTCTCACCGACCCTCTCAATGCCCTTACATCCCTTCTTTTGGCTACAGGTACCGCTCATAGGATAGATCAGACAGGATAGATAGGCCAACAGGGTAGATCATTCACACACACACACACACACACACGCCTCAGAACGCCATTACAAAGCCGCTGATTACTTTTGTAAAAAAATTGATTTTGAGTGAGGACCTTAATATTCAAATACAAAAAAATACGACTTTTGAGTTATGACGCTATTTGAGCGGAGGTGCGATATTTCCATTGTACCAAACACAATTCCATGCTGTGGCTGAGAATTTATCTATAGGAAAAGCACATTGTCTGTCTTAGGTTTCGACCCTAGGATCTTGTGATGACTAGACCAATGGAACAAAGATGATCTTATTGTACATTCCACTCGTCTCCACAGAATTAGTAATTCTTTCATGGGGCAATGTATACGCTTCTACAACAAATTACCCATAGATATCCGAAACATGCCTATCAATAAGTTTAAAAAGGCAATTAAAACTAGACTCTGTAAGAAAGGGTATTATTAAATTACGGATTATCTTGACGATAAAACAGATTGGGTTTGAGCAGCGCCTCAATCAGAAACATTTATAAATGATGTATAATACAATTTTTAAAAAACAAAAAAATGGTTATCGGAAATGCCAAACAAATTAAATTAAAAGACTAGCCCGCTGAGTTTCTCGCCGAATCTTCTCAGTGGAGGCCGCGTTCCGATCCAGTGGTAGATGTAAAAAATGTAATAATTTTGACGTTTGTAAGTGCTTATGTATTGGCCTATACAAATAAATGATTTTTGACTTTGACTTTGAATGAGTCAATGTATGACTGTTTAATCACAGAATATCTTAATAAATAACGTCATATTCCAGGTACATCTCCACAAAATCCGGACAGACCAATACACGAGTGAACAGACAGTGGTACAACGCGACTCCAGCGATGACGAGGACTTGCCGATGCCGCCGCAGGAAGAGGACGAGTTTGACAAGCTGCTTCAACAGCAGATAGAGCTAGCCAGAGCTACGCCCGCCCCAGGCTCTGTGAAGAAGGGATATGACACGCCCAGATCTGACAGGTTTGTAATGAATCCTAATATGCAGTTGGCAACATGACACTGAGTTACCATCTGAACCGGTATATTCTATACCGGCAGTATATTCTCACCGACCTTCACGATGCCCTTACCCTCTGTACTTTAGGATGACAATTCCACAAACTGGATCAGACACCAAAGCCGCGAGGTCGAAGAATCCCTTGACCACCTCCATAGCGACAGCCTAAGCCGAGGCCATACCCCCTTTGTGCTAGTTGCCTTTTTGCACGCCCACTCTCGTGCTTGGTGGAGTTGTAAAGGCCCCTCAGCAAATAGCGCGATTCGTCTTAATTGTGGGAGTGACATTTTAAATAAAGTTCTGTGAATAAAAAAACAGGCTGAAATAATAATGTAGTTGTTGCTAATATTTAGTTTGCAATTCAAAATGATTTGTAAGGTTTTTCTTCTAGGTCATTATTGATGCCAAAAGCGACATCTTCACCCTCCATAAGTGACGAACAGCGAGAACGAATGCTTAGAAACAGACAGTTAGCTGAAGAAAGACGGCTTGCTAAGCTCAAACACTCCACCGCAAATACTCAAACAACACAAGACAATACTGAGACTTACTCTAATACATCTGAAGTAAATGAAGATGTAGCTAAGAAAAATAGATCAAATATGATTGACAGTTCAGATGATGAAGAAGTAACTATAGTTAATGAATCAATTACAGTTGATGTTCATAAACAAATTGAAAAACCTGATGGTGTAAGGGATGAAGACCATCGAACTGTATTAAATAATGGCACAAAAGAAGATAAAAATACCGAAAATAACGGAATCTCAAGTAATGATAATGATTTTAATGAAATTTCTAAAAATATAAGTAAAGTACAGAAAAATATTGATAATATGAATGTTCCAGTTGAAGAACATGATCACCAAATTGAGAGTGCAAATACTGAGATTGAAAGAGTTAGTACAGAAGAGACAGAACTTGTAAATATTAATGATATTTTAGATGAAGTGAATGATAATACTGACAAAGATGACAGTGAAGCAACATCAAAGAAAGATTCCAATATTATTAATGATAAAAATATAAATAGAAGTAATGAAAATAATGATGCTCAAACAAATGCAGCTGATAAATCAATTGGAGAAAAATTGGAAACAGCAAACAAAAGTAATGAACAGAAAGGTAATAACATTGAGGATGAGTTGGACGATATCATGGATGTTGATTTTAGTGAAGATTTTTAAATCACACATTTTTAATTAGGAGCTAAACTAAAGAAATATTCAAAAAGATATTTAGGCCCGCAGCCACAATCAGAACTAACGCTGGCATCAAGAGAAATGTCACAGAGCATTCATGGCAGTCACAGAGTTGCCGTTCTGCGCCCATACATGATTTGCCCCAGAACCAACAGCAATGAAAATATACTTGTTTGATTTCAAATCACCCATAAATTCTCTTAAGGCATTTATTATTAAACGGACAAGCGGGGGAATCGCAATATTGCACAAAAGTATTATATTTTGGTGTTATAATTCAGTAGCCATACGAGGTTATATTGTGTGTTGACATTCAGTAAAGATGACGGCGACTTCGATATAAGTACTCACAATACTTTGAAATATTCGTTTTAGATTGCAAATTGTTCGTTAGATCTGGATATTTGCCATAATTTTTATAAAATTGTTAAAAAAAAATGGCATGGGTCGAATGTTTGTTGGTTCTGAGGCAATTTTCGTCCTTTACTTAAGTTCTTTTTGACTAGTAACCGTGGGCAAAATTGAGGGCAAAAGACGCGTTGGAGGATGAAAGAAATCAAGGCTGCAGAACATTAGGGAGTGGACCGGAATTGCCAGCGTTGAGCAGTTGTTTCGTATGGCTCAAGAAAGAGGCACTTGAAGAAGAACCGTGCAGAGCCACCTGTTGAAATATTTCCCTGAAAGTAGAAAAAAATTACGAAATGAATTCACCGTCACGCCTATATTCTCCAAGCGGGGGTGGCAGAGGTGTACTGAGTACACCCACGTTTCGCCGACGATGTTAGGTCCCATGTAATTGGGGGCGAGCCTATTGCCATATACCGGGCACAATTCCAGACTACGGACTCGTACTGGGAAGTTTTCTTTAGAAAAACTACACTTGTCCGACCTAGGATTTAAACCCAGGGCCTCGTGATCACAAAGCGATGCGCTTTGCCACTCGACCAACGAAATGAAATTTTCATTATTGATAATTTCACACAAAGGTCTCCCTGTCAATGTCACCCATGGGCCAAAATACCCTAACTAGCTCTATACCTAAAAGTTGACTACTGTTTCAAAAAAGTATTTTATTTCATTAAAAATCTAGAAATTAACAATGATATTGTGGTGACTTTCCTAGTAAGTATGAAATACCTGTAGCAGGAACTGTACCTGTATAAGATGTATGCAAATCGGGGTTAAGCTAATAAGTTATTTATGTACATCAAAATAAAGACCTAGATGGTAATTTGTTGTTTCATTTCTTTCGACTATTCTCTAATAAGTCACCTGCTATCATGCCGTTTCTCTTTGCCTTTATACCTATCTTTGTGTATATTTATATATTGTTATGTATCATATATGTAAGTATATGAACCTATAAAAATAATAAGCCCGCAGGGCAACTTGTGGCGAGCTGTTGGTGAGTAACACAACCACGGACCCGAGGCTTCGTCGGTCGAGTGAAAACCGAAGGGTGCCCCCAGGACTCGGCTCGGCTTTCCTTAATAGGGAATATTCGTGTATTTTTTTTTTAATTTTTATACGATAGATTACATCAATATATAATTGCAAAAAAATTTAAGCGTCAAAAACAAAATGTAAAGGGCAAAAAAAATTTTGAAGACAGCAAACAGATAAGAGCACTTTAAACGCCCGCCATTTGGCGCGCTTGGCGTCAAAATCTATAATAACAATTAACTAGTGAACAGCTGTAGAAGTATTGTATTCTGTAATTTATTTGGTATTTTGCGACTATTATATAAAGGAGAGAGTGAATAAGGAGAAAGTGGTGTAAAATTAGGAAAAGAGACATGGTATCTCAATCACCTTGTTTATATTGCTGTGAAGATCACTTTAACGTAAAAATTACCTTAAATAATTTTAACTAAAATTTTGTCTTTGTGTAAATCAACAACAATAAATAACTAGAAAACTAACTCAATAGCAAACATCCAACAAATATGCACTTGTTGGCATTTGTATTGTAGACTGACGTCATATTCGATCTGACCAATAGCGTGGCGTTCCAGTTACTTTGAATTTCCCACTCATTTTTTTTAATCTCAATAATTATTTGCTTAATCAAAAAGTAATTATTTTTCAAAAAAGTATAGACATCATTCTAATGCGATAAAGTTTGTAAAAAAAAAATATTTGACCCTTATTTGAATTACACGCATATTCCCTATTGGCCGTCCAGAGATGAGCCGTGAGAGCTATATTGACGTAGGAAGATAATTCGGTCCTACGTCGGTGTACTCCTCCGGGGGTGGAAGTTTAAGTGTAACACCGCGAGTAACTTCGGAGGAAGCGCAGCACACCTCTCTAAACCCCTGAGCCGCTCACACCGGTGATGCCCTCAGTTGTCCTGGGACGACCGTTTGAGGGCCCGTCTAGTATGCGGCGAGTCACCGCCGGCCACGGGTAATTAGGTATCACTAATTATGGCCGGTGTCCGTCCCCTTTGAAATAGGCCAGTTTTTGTCCATCAAACCTTGTTTTCTTTCCATAATTTACAATAGTCCTTGCATCTGCCGGGGTCAGTTCGCTGGTTATTTTTCTTCATTTTCAGCAAGTGATCTCAGCAGGTGTCTTACATAACATTAACTTCTCGCAAAGGGCCTCTACGTGTTGGACACATGTCCCCATGCAAGCCTTTCAAAGGTCCGGGTAAAGCCCGTGAATGTCAGCGTGATACATAATAATAATAATAGCCTTGTTAAGAAGCTGTCCCACGAGGTGAACCTATTGCGGTATACCGCCCCCTATTACATGGGACCTAACATCGTCGGCGAAACGTGGGTGTACTCAGTACACCTACGCCACACCCTCTGGGGAATATAGGCGTGACGGTGTAAATAAAACGCACATATCACATTCCAAAATTTATTCTAGACAGGGTGAGAACAAAAATCATACCTTATCACAGTATACACAAGGTCCATATCACTATAATATCTCTAGTTTTAAATACGCGAAACTTATCTTTATGAAATGCAAATGATTCTTTGTATGTATGTTACATTCACATGGACACTGGGACATGCTACATTGTTTGACGAAAGAAGACGCTGTCATTTGTAAAAACGAGATAGACGATAATTTATATACAGAGATTGGCAAAATGTAATCAGAATAATGATTAACCGCCCCCGCTTGGGGAATATAACCATGCTGGTGTATTAATGATTAAAGATTACAATTTCATTTTGTAATCTTCAAGATTACGGATATACTTTAATTCTGGAATCATGATTGAAAATCTCTGCGGGAGATGTGCGGAGTCACGCTGACCGACCGTATTCGCAACAGCGTAGTAACAAAGCGAGTAGATATCAAAGATAGTATCGGTGTAAAGATGAGAAAGGGTATGCTCCGTTGGTTCGGGCATATAGAAAGAATGTCCGAAGAATAAATGACAAAACAGATATACAATGCGAAAGTGGAAGGATGTAGTACCGGGGAAGACCTAGACCATCTAACCATGACCAAATAGACCGTGTCTTATCTGAAGGGCAAGTCAAGAGTCTCCGTAACCGGCGAGCGTGTATGAGACTAACTATGAGAGTGGAGGAAGCCAGAGAGGTATCATTAATCTGATTACATTTTGCCCATCTCTGTTAATATAGCGTCGTCTCTTTCAGTTTGCTAAAATATTGAGAAGGGACTTTACACGTTTCAGACCGTAAGTAGCACTTTAGTGCCAAAGATATTCCATTTTTAGGGAGCGTAGTGTACAGCAAAGTTTTAAGTAAGAAATCTACATACCTAGAAGTTACTAGATTAACAGAAACACACTTATATACAGAAATGGGAAAAATGTAATAAGATTAATGATTACAACTGCATTTTGTAATATTCAATCAGGATTCAAGGTTAAAAGTGTAATCGTAAACGTTGAAGATTACAAAATGTAATTGTAATCAATCTGGAATTGTGCCCGGTATATGTCAATCCTCCAGGGGTGGTTAATCATTAATCTGATTACATTTTTCCCATCTATCTCTGCTTCTTCTTTTTAGCGTTTTGACGGCAAACATGATACAATTATATGTATGCGGCCCAGAAAGCGTGCCACACTAACTGCATATTCGGAAGCAGACATCAAATCTTCCTGCGTGCAGGAGTTAGGGCACTCTCTCTGCTTTATATATATATATATATATATATATTATATAGAATAGTTGCGGATCGAGATCAACAAATGATCCAATCACTAAGACCCGTATTACGGAACGAAGATCAATCGTGAATCTAGTTTTAAAACTAACGTTTTAGTGCAATAATCACTTTTTAGAACTAGATTTACGACTAATTTACGTTCTGTAATACGGGCCCATGGATATATTACAATGAATTGAGTACTGTTAATATATTGCTAAAGAAAATTAAACTGTTACTCACAGACACAACATTGAATTTTGTATGATTTAAACAACTCGAAAAAACCATTATGAGGGAGAGCAATAACCTGGAGCCCGATGTCACGCTCGCACCCATTACGATGCAGTACGGTGACCATAAGGTAGACGTAGACTAATACGGATTATAGCTATTTATGATATGGTTTAAATACGCTGTAAACCATTTATTACAGAGTTCAAAACAAACAAGGTTATCAATTCGTCTTTATATACAGGATGGATTAAGATGGGACAGTAAGGGCAGCTATCTTAACTGTCGTAGATACAAAAAAACGGCCGTAGGAGACTATCCTTAATTCGATATTTGGAGCTGAATGTACAGATTCTGAATAAAATGTACAGTCAGCAAGAAAATGGGCAATTTAATCAAATACTTTGACTATTACTCATTTAAGATGTGGCATATGCGTAGAAAGAAAGAATTACGGCAATAAACAGTGCCCGCGAATTATACGTTAGTTAGATGTCAACAAGTCCATAATCGTACCAATGTTTGGTCACCCTACTTAGAAAGAGACTTAGGGCTTTAAGTGTGTAGCCTTGTCATCGCGTATTTTTCTCAGAGTGCTCAATCCATTGTAACATATCCATGTACGGGCCTAAATCAGCGTAAGAATACATCAAAACGTACCCAGTTCATAGATATTTTGAACTTTAAGCACCACAAGGTCTTTTTCCCTGTGAAGTCCCTACCAAATGATCTTATATCTACATAACCTACTTATATTAAAAATCCGTGCTGAAACATCCTGAAGTAGGCAACATAACCCAAATAATGTCATCTCATGAATGATCAAGTTATTTTTTTATCTTCTTACAAAGACATGGTCAATGTTATATAAAAAAACTGTATGTACAGGATCTATGATTCAATAAATAACATTTCTGGAATTACTAGTTGTAGTGCGACAAGGATCTTTTGTCACTTGGATGACATCAACATTGGGGGTGTAGGTGTGAAATTAGGGTTTATTTATTATTTATTTATTTATTCTTTATGCACATATGTATGTACAAAGGCGGACTTAATTCCTGAGGCATTTTCTCCCAGTCTACCTTAGGGTGGTGTGGAAACATGTGTGGTGCGATAATACGAGGCTAAAAATTATAAGAAAATAAATATAAAATAAAATAATAATATATATAAAACTAACTGTTATATAATAACATATAAACATTATATATATATACATATACATAATGATGTGAAACTATCATTGAGAGGAGTCTACCAACATTTCGAGTAGGCACACGTGTAGTTGTTTTTTAAAAGAGAGACGGTTCGTTACCATCCTGAGTTCCTGAGGCAATGCATAGGGTTGTCATTTAGTAAAATTTACCTACGTTCAGGGAAATATTTCAACAGATGGGTCCGCACGGCAACTTTGCGACTGTCATGAAGTGACATTTCACTTGATGACAGCGCTAGTTCCGATTTTGGCTGCGGGCCAATAGATCCTTGTCGGTCTGTATGTATAAGTTGAATATTGGGACCGGCGATAAATAACCGCGATGGTCTCACCTCCAATTCTATTGCCATATGTTCGCACGCGCGCTTCTCACCGCGCCTTAATAAAGCGCTGGAATGAAACAAACCGCTAACAGTACATTTTTTTTGGAAAGCCCTTAGAGCGCTTCAGCGATACGCTTTGAAAAAGCGCCCGTGCGAACGAGAGTTCAAAGTAGAGGTAGGCGATTATGAATGATTTACATAATCGAGACATTTACTAATTACTAATATTGATAAGTCAAGAGTCTCCGTAACCGGCGAGTGTGTATGAGACGAACTATGAGAGTGGAGGAAGCCCGAGAGGTATGTAAGAAAAGAACCTGTTGGAACTCTGTACTCTCTGCCTACCCCGCGAGAGAGCTGGCGTGATGATATAGATAGATAATAATCGATCATGAAATTAGTAATTTACTAATTTTCATAATCGAATGACGTTACTAATTAGTATCACTAATTTTAGTTCAGTCAAAATCCCGTCAAAATAAATCATTTATTGAATCAATCGTTTGTTATTAATTAAAGATTGAATACTTATCACCTTGTCTTTTATTTATATTGAACCCAAAACTATGATTAAATATCTTATAGGATACCTTTCAAACGCAAGTTCATGAAGTGTTTTTTTTTATATATATCATATAATTAAACACGTCAAATAAGTATATTATAATTAATCACGTAAAAAATACTTTTATAACTCTATTTCTCAGGAACGTACGCCGCTGACACAGCAGGTACATACAGGGAGCCCGCGACAAGTGCCATCGCATCATTCGCATCGGCCATGCCGCCGCGCGTGGCGCGTAATCAAACTTAGCTATTGACTACTAATGGTTATTATCGAGATATCTCGAGACATTTTCATAATCGAATGATTCCATTAGTATCTCATAATCGCCTACCACTAGCTCAAAGTACCATATTTCAGTGAAACATGATCAGGTTCGTAAACAATACGTAAGGAATTTAGTACTTAGTCATAGTAACATCTGTATTTAAAACGCAGGTCTTTATAAACACGATATTACCGTGACAAAGTTCTAACATAAAAAGTAGTCATTTAATTTAACTATAATACATGTAATCTAAAATTAGCAGGTGTATATAATACAATATTATATTTGGTTTCACATCAGTACACCGAATATTTTAAACATTAAAACAATTAAATTATTATTTTTATACCACACCGACTGCCATTACTGCAACCAAGTTCATAACGCATTCATATGTTAGTATAGAATTTTTCATGTAAGATGGGTACTGTGACAGTTTAACACTAGCAAGACGGGAAAAACAGCTAACCTACAAAGGCGGTGTTGGGTCATTTGACCTTATATGTAATTATGTACACTAGTGGTCGCCTATAGGTCGATATTCGACCTACTCTTTCATCGTTTGCTGGTTATGTTTGAGATTCAGTAAGACTATAGACAAATTTAGCAAGGACGATTTAGCGCAGTGGTTAAGGGCTTAGCCCGCCCCGCCCACTGTGTCTAATAGTCGCGGGTTCGATTCCCGCACGGTACAAATCTTTGTGTGATCCACAATTATTTGTTGCGGTCTGGGTATTTGTGTATGTGAATTTTCATGTTTGTAAACGCACCCACGATACAGGAATAAATCCTGGTGTGGGGCAAAGTAAAAAAAAAAACAAAGACAAACATCAATTTGACGTGTATTGTGTCAAATATATGGTAATGTGTGTAATGTTTTTTTCATTGATTTAATGTATGTTTAATGCATAATTTAAAAAAATATTAGCATTCTGCACTCCTTCTCTATATAAACTATAAGTGTGGGAAATTTCATACTC
Source organism: Phalera bucephala (assembly GCA_905147815.2). Lineage (NCBI taxonomy): Eukaryota > Metazoa > Arthropoda > Insecta > Lepidoptera > Notodontidae > Phalera > Phalera bucephala. The sequence goes on along the minus strand of LR990632.1, from coordinate 2,696,318 downwards.
CTCCGTCCGCGCAATTTTTTACCGATTCACTGATATATTTTTTGCAACACAACAACCTCTAACATATAGAATGGAAATTATTTATTTAAGATGACGATATGCTTCGACCTCAGACCAATTTTTCAAGTGTCGTTAAATCGTATCATCTTTCAAAAGTTTCCAGGCTGTTATAAATTTCTCTCCAACTTGCCTTCGTCGTGTGTGTGTGTGAATGATGTACGCTGTTGGCCGCGAGGCCTTTACAGCTTCACCGGACTTAAAGGCGAGCGTGCAACCACTACGCTCTAGCTAGCCAGAAGGGCAAGAGGCAACATACCCAACCGAGGGTACAGGGACAGTTGCTATACGGGTGCACTACTAAGTACACCGGTTAACCGCCGGCTATGGGAAGGGATCTACTACTACGTCGTCGTCGCCCGTATTCTGAGCGGAAAGAAGGGATGACAAAGCATGGGGGGGGGGTCGTTGAGAACATGTCGCGGCCGGCGGTGGCGGCAGGGGTCGGGGGGGACCTGTTTAGTCAAAACATTATGACTTCTCCGTCAACCTTCCACCTCAGACCTATTTTTAAGTACAAGTTTTCCCACAATATTCCAATCGTTGACATCATATTATAGTGAGTGGTACTCCCATAAAAAGTTGTTCGAGCGAGTACTCGTCTCCGACATGGTCTTCCTATAGTTTGTTGTTGATTGGCAGCCTGTGGTATGTTTCTGTCTAAATCATCACTAAAACTAGATTCCGAAGCAAGAATATATGAATCACTGTCTTCAGCTTCGGTTGGCAATGGTACACTTTCATTTTCACTATTTGATTGATTTTCCGGGAAGGATTGCAATTATGATGACACATTTTCTAAGGAATATTAGATCAAAAATTATAAATCGCCTCAAGGAGTAATCTTAGAATAATCAACTTAGGAACTAAAAATATGTAGGTATATGCAACAAGATCTGTGAATAAAATTAAAGTAAATATTATGGGTAGGTTACCCAAAACAGTAAGTCTTTCATTTATTGAATAGGTCAAATGACCCTAGCCGCCTTTGTTGGTGAATACTATTTTTATTTATGTTTAGATAAACATATTACAAGGCAAATACGTTTACTTTATTAAGAAACACAATTTATTAAAAGTCACAACATACAAAGTTGATTAAATAAATAGTTACAAAATAATAAGCAATGAAAGATTTGTTTCGGGTCAAATGACCCCTACCGTTAAGAGTTAAGTATCAAAGAAAATTATACTTTATTCAAATGGCAATAAGAGCCATGACCCGTTTCTATACTTATGGTTTTACGCCTTAATACCATTTAATTACTTTTGGCACTTAAAGCTGTCACAGTACCCTTCTTTAATGAAATACTATAACAGAACAATCCATGCTAATCTTGTAAATTCGAAAGTACCTCTGTCTGTTTGTCTGGTACCTTTTGACGGTTAAACCGCGGAACAGATTTGGATCAAATTTGGCAAGTATTATACAAGGTGTAACATCTGCGTTGCGTTAAGCAAGGCCTGAAAGTAAATGTCATCTCTATTGCTTAACAGCCTAATAGTACTTCGCACGTTATTCGGCATTTAATTACCCCGCATACGTAACAATATAAACCACAATAAGACTCAAAGTGGCAATTTTTTGCAAAACTACATATATTCATCTATTACACTACGTTCTAATTCGTGTCAGGTATAAGGGAGGCGAAGAATGAAGTGAATATCATCCAGGTTACCGCCAGTAGTGATTGTTGGTTGTCGACGTGGGTTGCCGCGGGTGGTGGTTGCTCGGTTGCCGGCGCTGGTTGGTTGTCCGCGGGTTGCGCTGCTTGTGGTGGTTGCGCCGGTTGCGCTGCTTGTGGTTGTTCGTTGCGGCGCTGGTTGTCTTGATTGTTCGGTGGATTCACATGGAGGTCCCGGAAGAAACCGATTTGGTGTCTGAAAGGAGTTTGGAGGTAGGTAAAGATGTTTGTAGTGCTTTTAGACACACACACTGTCACGCCCGTATTCCCCAAGCGGGGGTGGCTGAGGTGTACTGAGTACACCCACGTTTCGCCGACAATGTTAGGTCCCATTTAAAAGGGGCGAGCCTATTGCGATATACCGGGCACAATGCCAGACTCCGGACTTATACTGGGAATTTTTCGTTAGAAAAACTACATTTGTCCGACCTAGGATTTGAACCCAGGACCTCGTGATCACAAAGCGATGCGCTTTGCCACTAGACCAACGAGGCATTATTGTACAAAAAACGAAAAGTTTAAACAATTATTCTGGTGGTATTTAAATAGTAGCTATTTTTTCTGTGGATTTCAATGGTGCATGAGTAACGGCTGCAACATGTTCATGCATATACGCTACTACGGCATGGCCGTCGTTATGCTAGCCGGCAGCGGGACAGTCACTGAGGGCAAGGCATTTATATAAGGATATAGAATGAGCGCAGTAATAGCCTTGTGGTAAGACCGTTGGACTGCAAAGACAGAGGTCTTAGGGTCAAGCCCAGGCACGCACTTCTTTGTTTCGAAATATTTTGCGTATTAAAAATTAATTATCACTTGCTTTAACGGCGAAGGAAAACATCGTGAGGAAATCTGCACGCCTAAGAGTTTCTCGAAGGTGTGTGTAGTTCGCCAACCCGCACTGGGCCAGCGTGGTGGACTATGGCCTAAAGCTCTCTCAGTCTGAGAGAAGGCCCGTGCCCATCGGTGGGACAGTTTTTTAACAGAGCTAATATTATTATAGAACCCACTTTCGCAAAGTCAATTTTTATCGTGTAGCAAATTTTATTTCTTTGGAATCTTTGGTTTCGCCGGGCTGCAGTTCAGGTAGACCAAGGAGAACAAACAGTATGGGGAGTCTGAAGGCTGCGTAGATGTGAAAGGAAAGAAGCTGCGTCGAAGTGAAGAAATACTCACAAATAGCCCGCGGCTGCTATCAACATCACAAGGAGAAGTCTCATCGGGCTGCCGTACAGGTACACTAGGGAGAACAGTATGGCGAGCCTGGAGGCAGCGTAAAGGTGGTCGAGCCAGTCTTGTGGGGCGAGTCCGTCTTCGCCCTCGTCCTGAGCCGCGGGCGGCGCCTCGGCCGCGGGCTGCGGGGCGGGGTCTGCCGGCGCGGCCGCGGGGGGAGGCGTGCCCGCTGCTTGCCACCTACAGATGTAGAAGCCTATTGTGAAGCCGACATTTGCTGATTATCTCCCTCTTTAGCCGATGATTAAAAATTAATTATCACTAGCTTTAACGGTGAAGGAAAAACATCGTGAGGAAACCTGCATGCCTAAGAATTTCTCGAAGGTGTGTGAAGTTCGCCAACCCGCACTAGGCCAGGGTGGTGGACTATGGCCTAAACCCTCTCAGTTTGAGAGGAGGCCCGTGCCCAACAGTGGGACAGTTTCTTAACAGGGCTAATATTATTAGCCGATGTGCATTATTTACCGCCACTAACTATATGATAAATTGCCACCATATCGCATATTTAACGATGTGCTATGCAAAATGTGGAAATCCCATCAAAATCAGTTGAAGGCCCGTCGTACTGAACTGAAATCAGTCATGAATCTAGTATTAAAAACTGATTTGTTCTTGTTAGTTTCAAAACTAGATTCACGACGGATTTTTGTTAGGTTAATCATTATCATCATTTAAAAAAAACGTCGCCCCACACTAGGATATATTCCTGTCGTGGGTGCGTTTACAAACATGAAAATTCACATACACAAATACCCAGACCTGAACAAATAATTGTGGATCATAAAAAGATTTGTCCCGTGCGGGAATCGAACCCGCGACTATTAGATACAGTGGTCAGTGCGGCTTAAGCTCTTAACCACTGCGCTAAATCGTCCGTTCTGTAATACGGGCCTAAGTGTTCGACCTCTAAAACATTATTCTGAGCAGTTCCGAAAAAAAATAAACCATGACCTATGTATGTCAAACGTATAATAATTTGTCTCCAATAAGTCAAATTCGAGATGTTTTTCAAGGTCCACGAGTGGGCGCCCATCGCCGGCAGCTGCCAAATGACATCACCAGATATTCCGTTTAACATCTCAATTTAAGATGGCAAGAATTGTCGTTAATTTAGTTAAGTGTAGCAAAATTCTTTAAATGTGAGATTTGAAGTATGCACAACATTAACATCGACGATCATAGATATAGAATGGCATATCTGTGTCGACGATGTTAGGTCACAGTGTGATAGGGGGTGAGCCTATTGTCATTATATGAACACAATTTCAGACATCCGACTGCTACTGATAATTTACATGCGTGTCATGGCTATCTTTTTAAATTATTTTATACTTTTTAATCAGTTTTTAAAATCACCGTATGTAATAAAGGGGGGGGGGGGGGAGCCTATTGGCATATACCGGGCACAATTCCGGACTCCGGACATATACTGGGAAGTTTTTCGTCAGAATAACTACTTTGTCCGACCTAGGATTTGAACCCAGGACCTCGTGATCACAAAGCGATGCGCTTTGCCACTAGACCAACGAGGCAGTCAGTTTTTAAAAACTTGGTATATTATTTATTTCATTTTGAATTAATTATTCGATCGACTGTTATATGTAGCAGAAACATCTTAACAGACTTTCACGGGATCTTCGTATTTGGAGAGGGCATAGACCGACTAAAAAACTGTGATATGTTAGACTCAAATCTGCAGAGGAGTCTAAAATATCGCATGCTATATACTTCGACGTCTTTACAGTATTCGTGTTGTCGAGACCTTACTTTTTACACCAAGGATGTGCACGATGTTTTCATAACTTAATCCATCTTAGCTCTTTCGGAAAACCTACGACCAGTGACCTATTAAAATAAAGCGAATTTATTGGCGGGTTCACACATATCCCACTTCGAAACGTCCCTCATGACAGACATAAGGCAAATTCAACAGCGTTCTCCAAGTTAACATTTAGAAGCAGTAAAGTCAAGTAGTTCATCAAAACAATGAAATTTCTATTTCTAACTATAGGGAAAGTAATTTTTAAACCGACTTCAGTGTAGCTCCGAGGTGGTCCCATTTTATTTTTTATCGGTATTTTACTTTGAAGATACACCAGGGGACTTGAGGAAACAGCACGAATGTGTAAATTCAGTTATTATGGTTATTACATCAATCCTGTAGGTACTTTGATGTAGAAATAAGTAGAATAATTATATACTTACATATTAGCATATTGCTGCATATACTGCAAATACGCCTGCTGCATCATCATCATATGGTTGGCCAACTGCGCAGGATCATTCGGCACCGGCAGATACCCCTCGCCGAAATTATAATTCGGATACGGCGGTACCCGGCCGTAGTTATTGACGAATGAACTCAAATAGTTCTGCATTTCCACTGTGTGATTTTGGTCGTTTTGCCTCGTTTCCGGTCTGGGAGCTTCAGTTGCTGGTGGAGTCGTTTCTGTCCTCTCTACGTTCCTTTGACGAAGGCCGTCTGTGTTGGTTTCAGCGGGTGGTGTTTGGGCTTCACGGCGATTCGGCGTGCACACTAAGTGCATGGTGTGAGCAATCTGACAGTCGTACGTTCGTAATACGTCTTTTAGTACGGTATTGTCTTCTAGTAGCTGGCCTGAGTAGATAATTTTCTGCTCTTCCGTTCTCTGAGAAAAATATGATTGGTAAGTATAGATGGAGTTCGTGAGTCGTCCGAAATAAGCGGATATATAATGTACACCTTTGTCACCCTTGCTTAGGGTACTCATATCATATTGTTACGACCCGAACATACCCCGATATATTGAAAAGTCTTTAACGGGGGATGTAAAACGCATAACACACCCTTCGGTCCCCCGGTGATCTGTCTAGAAAGATCTAGAATCCGCGCTTAAGTGGTGAAACGTCTAGAAGGTTCCACCCCTTTAATTATCGCCGGCGCGCGGTCGCGGTATACAAGTACCTATTTGTTCACTTACAATCATCATCATCATCTCAGCCCATACTTGTCCACCGTTGAACATAGGCCTCCCCAAAGGGGGGATTTGCCATACTCGCCACGCTTGGCAGGCGGGTTGGCGAGCGCAGTTTTTGATCGCAGAAGTGTTAAGAGAACGCTGCTGCCCATTCCCTAGTTTTCCCTTAGTCGCCTTGTACGACACCCGATGGGATGAGATGGGTTGGTCCTATTCTAAGCCGGGAACCACGCGGCTCACTTACAATAGGTATGTAATAATTATACCGCTTTGTGGGCCGCGCCGGCTATTGTTCGATGTACTTAGAGGGTTCGCGTCCGATCTAGAACTTCCAAACAAGTATAAAAGGAACACAGAGCGCGGGGACGGGACAGTCTCTTCTCGGAAGCGATAGTGATCATATCGGACACGCGATCTAAGTGGAATACACCGGCGACTTTAGCATCGATATACGGATACTACGAGTGACTCAGCGACTTGGAAGCAGTATTTGGGTACTAGCAAAAGTAGTACAAGTGTGTGTGATTGGGTCGCGTGTGTATTAGCATTCGACGTACTGTTTTTGTGTGTACAGCGCCTAATAAATTACTTCGCACGTTATTCGGCATTTAATTACCCCGCAAACGTAACAATATATATATATTCATATCTGAAATATGATACTGGGCATGGTAGGATATAACGAACTAAGAGTCAGGAGAGAACTTGCCCTTACGCTGTTATGTTTTTAAAATCATGAGGGGGAAGGTACGTAACCCGGATATACTGGCGAAGATAGGTCTATGAATGCCGGACAGGTATGCGTGGCGGCGGCGCCGAGCGAAGCTGCTAGCGGAGCCATGCGCGCACCAACCTACTGGCACAGGCGCCGCTGAGCGCGCGCTTCGCACTCTTAACCTCAGTGCCAATGATATAGATTTATTTTGTTGTTCTCTGGGTGAATTTACAAAGTTAACATTATATGCTTTATGTCACAGATAGGCTAGGCAGATCTTTTTTATACTATAGGTATTTGTACATTTTGTTTATTAGTTTTAATTGTTATTTTTTTATAATTTAGAAATACAGCACTGTTGCATTGGGTAAACCTGTAAAGATAGTGCTAGGTTTGGATAAATAAATAAATGAGTGTTTATTTTTATTACTAACTAGCTGATTCCCGCGGCTTCGCACGCGTTTTTTTTTGTAATTTGACATAGGTAGGACTTTTTGGGATAGCATTATTTCAAGACTTAAGAGACACCTTCATATTAAGTTTATTTTAAAGCCGTTCAACCGTGTTAATATGGAGAAATAAAAACAACTATCCCCCATGGATCCTGCAGTTCCCGAGCTAAAAAGTAGTTTTAAACAAATCTCTGAGAAATCCTCCATTTTCCAGTGATAGTGTATTTAATCGGTTCCGCTGTTCTGGAAATTAACACGGACAGACATATTTTTAATTTTGCTCGTATGCGCATAAAATATCCTCTTTATTTCAAAATCACAAATCCCAAATGAATATTCCCGTGCGCTGTGCAGGGATCGTACCTGCGACTATTTGACAAAGTAAAGTAAGCAGCCTACCTTTTTTCGCTTAAATCAATTCGTCTTTGTTTTGCAAAATTATTTATACAGTCAACTAAAATATTACTAAATTTTCGTCAACAAGTCACCTGTGAAGAGGAAGAGGGAAATCGAAAGATGATTGAGATGATTAATATCTTCGGGCCTTCATGCAGGCCGGTAAAATCCCACCAAATGCATATTGGTGTGATTTTATATACCACTTAAATGGATAATATCGGCATGATCTAGTGTGCAAATAAAGTGACCTACTTCAAATTATTATTTCACGACTTAAGATACCTACTATAATACTATCTAATAATCTATATCATCATGTCAGATCTCTTGCGGGTTGCGGGTAGGCAGAGTTCCAACAGGTTCTTTCCTTACAGACCTTTCTGTCTCTTTCCACTTTCATAGTTCGTCTTATACACGCTCGCCGGTTACGGAGACTCTTGACTTGCTCTTCGGATAAGACATGGTCTATATGTCATGGTAAGATAGTCTAGTCCCCGATATCTTTGATCTGTTCTAGGTACACTAACACTACAATCAGACAGCGGCGTGTAAATATGTATATTTCTTTTTTGATACCGTTTTGTTATGCATATATCTCTGCTGTTGTTATATATAATTATTATAAATATTGTATATAATTCGTGAAACTATAAATAGTTGTGGTTCTAAGTCCTTCCACTTTCGCATTGTATACCTGTGTGGATTTTTTCATATTAAGTTTCTTTATAATCTGTTCAGCCGTTTAGTATGAAGAAATAATAGATAACGGTGAGCGTGTATGAGGCGAACTATGAGAGTGGAGGAAGCCAGAGAGGTATGTAAGGAAAGAACCTGTTGGAACTCTGTACTCTCTGCCTACCCCGCAAGGGATCTGGTGTGATAATATTGATCTATCTATCTATCTATCTATAACCTCAGATACTCTTGACTTTTCCATCAGATAAGACTCGGTTTATTTGGTCGTGGTAAAATAGTCTAGGTCTTCCCCGGTACCTGCATCCTTCCACTTTCACATTGTATATCTGTTTTGTCATTCTTTCCTCTGGCATTCTTTCTATATGCCCGAACCAACGGAGCATGCCCTTTCTCATCTTTACACCGATACTATCTTTCATACCTACTCGCTGTCTTACTATGCTGTTGCTAATGCGGTCGGTCAGCTCCACTCCGCACATCTTCCGCAGAGCTCGCATTTCTACCGCATTTATCCTACTTTCATTCTCCTTCTTACATACCCAGCTCTCGCTACCATATAACAGCGTTGGGACAAGAACTCCGTTTTGTATGGCCAGCTGCGCCTTATGGCTTAAGTGCCGGCTCCCGAGTAGCTTTCACATCGCACCATTCACTCTGTTCCCTGCACTCACTCTTCTCTCTATGTCAGCGGTGTATTTCCCATCCTTACTGAAGGCGCATAATATTGATAGGTAGAAATAAGAGATATTCCACAGAAGTATGTTTCGAGATAAAAAGTGTTTTGTTTTATTTTACTATGTAAGACACCTTCATACCAATTTTCAATTACATTCGTTTAGCCATTTTAATATGAAGAACTAATAGGGAGACTACCTATTACGGTAGAACCGTGTAGTAAATATATATTATGTACTTTGTCAACTTCCACCAGACTTATTTCCCTATCAACTAACTCTATCACCGGGTTAGTCTTAACCCCGCTTAGCCCGCACAGGTGGTCTTTGTAAAATATAAACTAAACTATAGCGCGATCCTATTCAATATACAACACTAACGCCGTCTCATTAAAAAAACGTATACAATATCTTCCTTTTCAAGAAGGATTATCAGTTTATCTATTTATTTTTAAATATAAATAAAATATTTCTGATTTAAATCTTCTCTACCTACCGTGTCAAAGATTATAATCTAGCGTAATAGTATCTAACGGTACATTGCCAGCTAAGTATGTAGCAAAGTGTTGTCAGTACATTTTGTGTTAGTCTTCTCGTAAGATATTCATCGTCATTACAGTTTCGTATCCGGCCCATTCATCGTTAGAGTTCTCTCCAGAAGAAACAATCCTAAATGCAGCATTATCATGCACAAAACTATGTTTAAGTGTTTAAATCAAACATGTATGAACAATTTCGAGTGAGTGCTTTTAACCACTGGAAAGTTTTTCATGAGGAGACGAACCTGAGTCCAATATAAATTCATGGACGAATTCATGTATAGGCAAAATCACATATTTTACATCGTAACATTGCAGTTCGGGACAAACAGTAATAAAGTTATATGGTTTATCCCGCGACAATGTCGTAAGTTGATTAAGAAACAATGAATGATTTATCAAAATCGACTTTCTTTTTCTGTCCTCAAAAACTGTTAGATTTTACGAAAATATAAGTATGCAGAGTTGTGATATTTAGTACAGGCTACAATTACACAAAATTTCATTGAAATCCATCTAACAGTTTTGGAGTAAAGTGTCTTTTTAGAAATCCAATGTTTCGCTTATTTCCGTCTTTTCTGGAAAAACATTTTGATTTTTCGGGAGAAATACCTACACAACGTGTTAACCAGCATTTTAAGGTATCCGAATGCAAAGTTTCATTAAAATCCACCTAGTAGTTTTAACGTGATGATGGTATATGGCCCTTGGACAGACAGACACACAGACACGAAAGACAAAAATTGTAGAGTTGGCTTCTAAATTGATAGAATGATATCCCTGGATTATTATTTCCTAAAAATATTCCATGTACAGACATGATTTCCTTACAGTTTATTATATGTAGTATGTATAGATATAGATGCTTTACTTTTCCATACAAACTTTTTGATTTCCTGAAAACTTACATATTAACTATATTATCAGTCATATGAAATATCTCCGTGCTAAGTTTCACTGACTTCTAAAAAGTAGTTTTGGAACAATGAATGATTTATTAAAATCGACTTTTTTTGTACTTTCCTCGGAAACTGTTAAATTTTTCGAAAATATAAGTATACAGAGTTGTGATATTTTGTACAGGCTACTATTACACAAAATTTCATTGAAATCCATCTAACAGATTTAAAGTAACGTGTATTTTTAGAAAGCCAATGTTTTGCTTATTTTCGTCTTTTCTGGAGAAACCTTTTAATTTTCCGAAATAAATACTATACAACATGTTAGCCAATGTTATATGATATCCGCATTCAAAGTTTCATCAAAATCCGCCTGGTAGTTTTTGCGTGATGCTGGTTCATACCCTCCGACAGACAGACAGATAGACACAAACAGACACGGAAGCCAAAAATTGCAGAATTAACTTCTACATCGATAGTATGACACCCCTGGGTTGTTATTTCCTAAAAATATTCCATGTACAGACACGACTTCCTTACAGTTTTATTATATGTATGTATAGATTTATATTTCTTATAAATTTCATGATATTAGGCTAATGGGTATTACCCTATAGTTCTTGATAAGTGAGTTTAAATAGTGATATCTTTTGATTGCATATACTTAGACGCTTCAATTGTTTATACTGGCAAGGAACCATAGACCTTTATATTTGACATTAATCTCAACTTGATAACTCTAACAATTCCTGAGAAAAAACTTCTTAACAGCCCGACAGAAATACAGGCAAATAATTTAAAAAGGCCTTTTAAAAAACAAGCTTTTATAGCAAAAACACAATGAAGATATCTTGCTCAGTTGAGGAGTTCCTATGACTTATTTCTGCTCCATTATCAGGACACCATCCGGGTCGAAAGATGTCGTCAAGACAAATCTAACGAGCCCAAACCCGGCGGGTTATATTGAGTAGTTGGGTCGTTCCATTGGCCACCTTACGGCTTCATCATCAGACCCTGAACACTACCTGGTTGCATAGTAGTTGTCAATACCAACTTAACAAGCCTAAACACAAGGGAGTTACGTTGTATAGTTGACTATGGCCACCATCCATCTCCATCATTAGACCAGCTCCATGGTACCATATTATTGCATTGTCACCGAATTCACATACGTGTACCGAATTGCAGCAAAATCGGATAACCGCAAGTGCTTGAAAAATGGATCACAAGATTTGAACCGGAAAGACAGACAGACATACGATTCATTGAAATCCATCTAACAGGTTTGGAGTAAAGTGTCTTTTTAGAAATCCAATGTTTCGCTTATTTCCGTCTTTTCTGGAAAAACATTTAGATTTTTCGGGAGAAATACCTATACAACGTGTTAACCAGCATTTTAAGGTATCCGAAAGCAAAGTTTCATTAAAATCCACCTAGTAGTTTTTACGTGAGGATGGTTTATGGCCCTTGGACAGACAGACACACAGACACGAAAGACAAAAATTGTAGAGTTGGCTTCTAAATTGATAGAATGATATCCCTGGATTATTATTTCCTAAAAATATTCCATGTACAGACATGATTTCCTTACAGTTTATTATATGTAGTATGTATAGATATAGATGCTTTATTTTTCAATACAAACTTTTTGATTTCCTGAAAACTTACATATTAACTATATTATCAGTCATATGAAATATCTCCGTGCTAAGTTTCACTGACTTCTAAAAAGTAGTTTTGGAACAATGAATGATTTATTAAAATCGACTTTCTTTGTACTTTCCTCGGAAACTGTTAAATTTTTCGAAAATATAAGTATACAGAGTTGTGATATTTTGTACAGGCTACTATTACACAAAATTTCATTGAAATCCATCTAACAGATTTAAAGTAAAGTGTCTTTTTAGAAATCCAATGTTTTGCTTATTTTCGTCTTTTCTGGAGAACCATTTTAATTTTCCGAAATAAATACTATACAACATGTTAGCCAATGTTATATGATATCCGCATTCAAAGTTTCATCAAAATCCGCCTGGTAGTTTTTGCGTGATGCTGGTTCATACCCTCCGACAGACAGACAGACAGACACAAACAGACACGAAAGCCAAAAATTGCAGAATTAAGTTCTACATCGATAGTATGACACCCCTGGGTTGTTATTTCCTAAAAATATTCCATGTACAGACACGACTTCCTTACAGTTTTATTATATGTATGTATAGATTTATATTTCTTATAAATTTCATGATATTAGGCTAATGGGTATTACCCTATAGTTCTTGATAAGTGAGTTTAAATAGTGATATCTTTTGATTGCATATACTTAGACGCTTCAATTGTTTATACTGGCAAGGAACCATAGACCTTTATATTTGACATTAATCTCAACTTGATAACTCTAACAATTCCTGAGAAAAAAACTTCTTAACAGCCGGACAGAAAGACAGGCAAATAATTTAAAAAACAAGCTTTTATAGCAAAAACACAATGAAGATATCTTGCTGAGTTGAGGAGTTCCTATGACTTATTTCTGCCCCATTATCAGGACACCATCCGGGTTGAAAGTATTCGTCAAGACAAATCTAACGAGCCCAAACCCGGCGGGTTATATTGAGTAGTTGGGTGGTTCCATTGGCCACCTTAAGCTTCATCATCAGACCCTGAACACTACCTGGTTGCATAGTAGTTGTCAATACCAATTTAACAAGCCTAAACACAAGGGAGTTACGTTGTATAGTTGACTATGGCCACCATCCATCTCCATCATTAGACCAGCTCCATGGTACCATATTATTGCATTGTCACCGAATTCACATACGTGTACCGAATTGCAGCTCAAGCGGATAATCGCAAGTGCTTGAAAAATGGATCACAAGATTTGAACCGGAAAGACAGACAGACATACGAACCTTGCAAGTTAAATAAAAGCTTGTAAAAACGGATCCTTTAAGGACTCCGTTTTTACCGATTGAGGTGCGGAAACCCTAAAAAAATAGTCCGCTGCTTATATCAGTCCAATGTTTTGATACATTATTACATTATCAATACACAATTTAATCCTACATAGCATGCCATAAATATGTCTTTTATCATACAGTTATGTACACTGATTGAGTGTGCTATAAAAGTTTATCGCCGCGGGCGCGGAATAATTGCAATAAACGAAATAGTGATTAACAACCATATAAACTCTATATTGATTTCGGTGACGAACACCAAAGCATTAAAATAACTTTTATATTATTTACCGTAACCGGCGTGTATGAGACGAACTTCTCCTCCTATCAGCCGCTACCGCCGTCCGCGGCATGTTCTCACCGACCCTCCCGATGCCCTTACATCCCTTCTTTCGGATACAGATACCGCACATAGGATCAGACACCGACCTCGCTGGCGAGGTCGAAGAATCCCTTGCCCGCCGGCCGGTGCAGAGCACCACGGCTAGACACCTAGTATACGCCCTCCCCCTTAGCGACTGCTCAAGCCGAGGCCGTTCCTCCTTGAGGCGCCCTTGAGCTAGTTGCCCCCTTGCCCTTCTGGCTCGAGCGTAGTGGTTGCACGCTCGCCCTCTTGTCTGGTGAAGCTGTAAAGGCCCCGCGGCTAACAGCGTAGATCATTCACACACACACACACACACACACACACACACACACAAAAAGAGACGAACTATGACAGTGGAGGAAGCGAGAGGTCTGCAAGGAAAGGACCCGTTGGAACTCTGTACTCTCTGCCGACCTTACAAGGGATCTGGCGTGATGATATAGGTAGATAGATATAAGCCCATTTATAAAATCACAGATATAAATAAGAATCTTATCGATTTCTGTGGACGGAATGGTGGTCTAAAACTGGTAATTGACGAGTGGGCAGATCAGTGGCTTGACGGGTAGATGATATATCGAGAGTTGGAGGAAGAACCTGGGGTAGATTGGCACAGGATCACAAAGAATGACACAAAAAGCTCATGCCTTGTGCGTTATAGCAAGCTGATATGGCGCGCTAAACGAATTTGGTCTTGAACTATTGGTCATAACTCCGGCAGTAAAGTATGCCTCGAGTGTATGAGGGCTTGGGCACAGTCAACACAATGACAAGGTACAAAATTACATATGTCAAACCAAATAAAAGGCATTTGCAACTCTCGTGCCCGTCGATAAGGTTATTTATGCCAAATATTAATACCGGATTATAGGACGTTGTTCGTCGGACACGTCGATAAGTATACAGTTTAACATTTTAGTATTCGCGAGCCAAATAAGAATCAAGCACACAAATGCGAGCTCTACACGGCTTTTTGAATTCGAGCAGCTAGACCGCTGGTGCTACGATGTTCCACGGTTTACATATTTATATTGCGGCTTAGGCGTAGTTTTGGAATTTGGCATATCCGGTCAAATTTTTGAAATTGAGTTTTTTAAAACTAGTCATTCATCAGAAAATTTTGCTATTTTCGTTTCATGTCATCACTGTAGGGTTTAGTTTAGGGATAGGTATAAATAAAGCCCTCAAATTTATTGACCATACCATGTAGCAAATACGAAGTTGCTTCATGGTCCATACCCATAGACCCCAGCAATTAACATCTATCTACTCTTCATGGTCCATATCCATAGCGCCCGGCAATTAACTTCACACCTATCTACTCTTCATGGTCCATACCCATAGCGCCCAGCTACTTACTTCACACCTTTCTACTCTACATGGTCCATACCCATAGCGCCCAGCTATTTACTTCACACCTATCTCCTCTTCATGGTCCATACCCATAGCGCCCAGCTATTAACTTCACACTTATCTACTCTTCATGGTCCATACCCATAGCGCCCAGCTATTAACTTCACACTTATCTACTCTTCATGGTCCATACCCATAGCGCCCAGCTATTAACTTCACACTTATCTACTCTTCATGGTCCATACCCATAGCGCCCAGCTATTAACTTCACACTTATCTACTCTTCATGGTCCATACCCATAGCGCCCAGCTATTAACTTCACACTTATCTACTCTTCATGGTCCATACCCATAGCGCCCAGCTATTAACTTCACACTTATCTACTCTTCATGGTCCATACCCATAGCGCCCAGCTATTAACTTCACACTTATCTACTCTTCATGGTCCATACCCATAGCGCCCAGCTATTAACTTCACACCTATCTACTCTTCGTGGTCCATACCCATAGCACCCAGCTATTAAATTCACACCTATCTGCTATACTATGTTGAAAATATTTGGTTTACTTTAATAAAAATAAAATGAATCCTATTTTTGTAATAAGGAAAACTATATATACACAGTCATGTTATTGATGTAAATTTATTGTGTTGAGTAATCATTTGGAGACTATTTTGATGAAATTTAAATCTATATTCCCCAAGTAAGGGTGGCAAAGGTGTACTGTAATAAATAAAATAATAATATCAGCTTAAACTGTCCCAATGCTGGGCAAATACCTTCTCTCACTAATTGAGGTTGGAGAGATTAGGTCATACTCCGCCACGCGGACCCAGTGCAGTGCGGTAGAGGCTGGTTGTGGCCACCTACTGCTAGAACTTATCAAGCCCCCTATTAGTGTTCTAACATGACTTAACATAAAGTTCTCCCATATAAAGTTGTAACTGGGACTGACGGCTTAGTGTGCCTTCCAAAGCATAGAGATGCTTGAATATGAAAATGCAGTCTCAGGTGCACTGTGTACATTCAAAATATCAGATTCCAATAAATACAAGCCTTTAGGCTTGTATTTATTGCCTGTAGACTTGTATTTATTGTAATCTGATATTGTAAATGTGAATTCCAGACCCTGAATATTTTGGATAGAAAATTCCAACAAATTTTGTCAAACTTAGGATTTGTGGCCAGTACCTTTTGATTGCCCATTACACCATACACTACTAGACTGATAAAGCTCCTACTAATGCCTTAGATATAAAGTAGACTCACTAGTATAGTGTAATGTAGACTAATGAAGAGCTAGATAAAAACAAGGATCATTAGTCAAATGAAATATTGACATAGTTAGAAAAGCAAGAACAAAAGAAATTGAGCTCTATAGCAATAAAGATTAGAGTACTTATTCAAATGATCTAA
The DNA here is from genome assembly GCA_905147815.2 of Phalera bucephala. Classification (NCBI taxonomy): domain Eukaryota; kingdom Metazoa; phylum Arthropoda; class Insecta; order Lepidoptera; family Notodontidae; genus Phalera; species Phalera bucephala. Next base: position 2,679,919 of record LR990632.1, on the reverse strand, counting down.
TTTTTGAGTTGCATCATTCAATGAAATAATTTAATTAATAATAATTTTTAGGAACAAGCTTTTATGCAGCAGGTAATTGTGCGATTTAAAATTCCTTCATATTAAATGTGTATAAAAATTCCTTCCTCTGGATCCTGAGTATACAATCAGTATCATATCCAGAACAGGTCATGCTTACCATAAAAATGCATTGTCATCGGAACTGAACTAACATGTCAAATTTACGCGAATATTATACATGAAATAAAACTATTCTACGGATTTTATCGCGGTTTATTTTTGATTTTTAGTTCCCGACGTTTCGAGTGCTTTGCAGCACCCATGGTCACGGGAGGGATGGAAACGTCGGGAACTAAAAATCAAAAATTAACCGCGATAAAATCCGTAAAATAGTTTTATTTCATAACATGTTAAATTTCAACTCTGTAAGATATGAGGAAGTGCTTTTAATTCAGCTTGCAAGATGTGACCTAGACCAACAAACTAACAAACATTGCAAGCTAAAAAAAAGCTTTCTTTACAGGGCTATAATAATAGCCCTGTAAAGAAACTGTCCCACCATTGGGCACGGGCCTCCTCTAAAACTGAGAGGGCTTAGGCCATAGTCCGCCACGTAGGCCCAGTAGGGGTTGGCGAACTTCACACACCTTCGAGGAACTCTTAGGCATGCAGGTTTCCTCATGTTGTTTTCCTTCACTGTTAAAGCAAGTGATAATTCATTTTTAACACACCGGTTACGGAGACTCTTGACTTGTCCTTCAGATAAGACTTGGTCTATTTGGTTGTGGTAAAATAGTCTAGGTCTTCCCCGGTACCTACATCCTTCCAGTTTTACAATGTATATCTGTTTTGTCATTTTTTCTTCTGACATTCTTTCTATATGCCCGAACCAACGGAGCATACCCTTTCCCATCCTTACACTGATACTATCTTTCATACCTACTCGCTTTCTTACTACGCTGTTGTGAATATGAGATCATGCGAGAAGTTAATATTTTTTTATTATGTTAATGGACAGTCACCTCATCACACATTTTTTTATATGTTTACAAGGCATGATGCTTATTATATCATCTCAGCCTATACTTGTCCACTGCTGAACATAGGCCTCCCCAATCGCTTTCCAGCGTAACCGGTCCGATGCCACCTGCATCCAACGACGATGCTTATTATATATCAAACAGTAAATTTCAATGTCCTTGTTAAACACAATAATATTTATTATGAATGATAATGCAAGCTTTGACTTATTTTTGTGGGTGATTCAGTAATAAATTACAATTTTTTGCTTCTTTAATTCTTTGCATCAACATTTTCTCATACAGAAGCTGTACAACATAAATATAAAAGTATCCAACTGAGACAGGATCTCCTTTTTGGAAGTTGTTGATTTAAAGACTGCAGATACTTTATTTTTGATTTGACTGTATAATTTTATTAGTTTGACACTTCAAATTATTCAGTTGGACAATTTTTTTTATAAATAAATGATTTGCTTACTTTATTGCTAGATTAAATTACTGTTAGTTGCTCTGAAGCCATTTTTTATCATCACGCCAGATCCCTTGCGGGATAAGTAGATTTTAGATTTCATACAGAATATAGGGTATTATAAATAAACAGAGGTCTATAAGAACCTGTTGACAAGCTGTTTTCTCCGCCTACTACGCAAGGGTTCTGGTATGATGATATGGATAGATAAATAAATATTACTTACGGGTTTGCTCGGGTATACTTCAGAAAGGTGGCCTTTCAGCTGACTCACGGTCCATGAAGACTCGCATTCAACATTTTGATCTTCAATTTGCTGGTTAGGAGCCTTCACAATCAACGTCACGTTATCAGGTATCATTTTGATGATGCCCTACAGTTAGATAACACTACTATGAGGTACCTATGAACAATCTCGTGATTTTTTAAACCGCAAATACGCAATAAAAATTAAAAACCAATTTTAGGAACACAAATTTCTCTTCAACACTGGACTTTAAGCTGATGCAATAAGCAACTGTACTACTTTTATTTATCAAGTTTCTTATCCAAATACGTAATGAACAAATATCAGTTTTGAAGTAAATAAATACTTCGCTAAATGGGGATCGGCACTTGTCAATTTGCCCATGAAATTATCTGTCGACATTTCATTGGTCCACAGACGGTTTTTGAAGTCAATATTGTTTTATATGACTAGTTTCCTTGATTTTTATTGGTTCTTCTTACTATGTAAATATGATTTTTCTGTTTATTGGTTTAAATGGCTGAAAATCGGAAAGATATCCAATCACGTTTCAGAATTGTTTTTCTATTGGTGATATTCGCGACAATCTCTTTATACGCATAATCAAAAATAGCTTGCACTAGTAAGTGCAAGCTATTTTTGACAGATATAGGTCCGAAACAAACGAATTAAAATAGTTTGCTAACTCAATAAAATACCAAATGCTTCAAATAAACGATAACAGTTGTAGCTGTTGGATGTTAGAAACTTTTATTTAATTCATAATTCTGACAACATGTGCATTTTATTCCATTTCATTCCATTCCGCACAACATTGCAAACTTTCAAGTTTGGACTTTTTGGCGGGAAATCGAAGAGTGATGTTGTAAATTACATTCTGATTATGAATTGTTTGCACAATGCAGGGCCAAGGTGAAAACATTAATATCATGTGCACAGGAACAATATCGCCAACGGGTACAGATTCAAATGTTAAAAGACCCAAAATCATTTTGGAATTTTATTCGGTTAAAAAAAGCTACCAGGAATACCCAAAGAATACTTAAAGACGGTGTAGTATTAACGGCGGAGCAGTGTGCTAAAGAGTTCGCTGATTATTTTCACTCAGTGTACAGTACTGAGCGGCCCGTGCTAAATGTAAACTCAGCGGTATTAGACGCGGGCGGCGAGAATGGAGCGGCGCGGGTTCACCTGGAACGGTTGCAGTTGGACGAAGTGCAACAGGCGCTTCAATGGCTGAAACCAAAAAAATGCGCTGGCCCAGATGGCATTCCACCTTTCATCTTTAGGGATTGTCGGTCAGCTTTGGCGGATCCGCTTTTTCATATATATAATGAATGTCTTAAGACTGGCGTATTTCCGGAAAGGTGGAAAATAACCCGCGTTGTTCCGGTGCCTAAAGGAAAGCCAGGAACAAACGTAGACGGTTATAGGCCTGTTGCAGTACTGTCAACCGCGGCAAAAGTGTTTGAGTCGACCATACATAAAATCATATTTACACAAGTAAGCACCCAATTGTCAGACGCACAGCACGGGTTTAGGCCTAATAGAAGTACCACCAGCAACTTACTTGCATATATAGCAGATATTATGCCTGAGGTGGACAGTGGGGGGCAGACTGACGCCGCTTACTTTGACTTCAAAAAGGCATTCGATTTAGTCGACAATGACACATTGCTCAAAAAGTTAGCGGGGGTCGGTTTTACTCCCCATTTGCTCAGATTCTTTGCCAGCTACTTAAGGGACAGGAAACAATACGTAGAATACGCTAGATATAGGTCAAATCCGTATGTTACCTGGTCGGGGGTAAGCCAAGGCAGCAATCTTGGGCCGTTACAATTTATATTAATGATAAATGATTTGCCTAAAATTGTGAAAAGTGCTAAGTGCTTGCTCTTCGCAGATGATCTTAAGCTTTCTTTGGCAATAAGAAATACAGAGGATTGCGATAGATTACAGAAAGATATAGATAATGTAGTGGCTTGGAGTAAGGACAACCGACTACAGTTTAATGCCTCAAAATGTGTGACGATCACCTTCACACGGAGTCGATCTCCTATACAATATAATTATACCGTCGAAAAGGTCCCAATGGAAAGGGTCACAGAGGTTAGGGACTTGGGGGTAGGTCTCACCACGGGGTTAACGTTCCGGGATCATATGAGAAAAATTTGCATAACGGCTTATAGGAATTTAGGTTTTACATTGCGTACGGTTAGTGGCTTTACAAACATTCAAGCGATAGTCGCGTTATATAATGCTTTAGTAAGAAGTCAACTGGAATGTAATGCTAGTATATGGTCTCCTCATGAAGCTAAATACAGCCTCATGTTGGAAAGAGTACAGAATAAGTTTGTTATGTACTTATACATGAGGCTATATGGAGTTTACCCGTTTTATCCGCTTATGTATCCAACCTTGTTTATCCTAGGCATGGTAGGATACAACGAGCTGGGAGTCAGAAGGGAACTCTCAGTTGTTTCATACCTGTTTAAGGTACTGAGAGGTAAGGTCTATAGCCCAGACGTACTGGGGCTAATTTGTTTATGCGTGCCGGATCGGTACGTGTGGCGGCGGCGGCGGCCGCGGCTGCTGGCGGAGCCACGCGCGCGCACTAACCTGCTGAGGGAGGCGCCGCTGACGCGTGCCTTTCGCACCCTTAACCTGATCGCTACGGAGACGGACTTGTTTAACAGTACTTTGAGTGAATTCACAAGGATAGCGTTATTTACTATATGTTATAAAAATAAGCCAACTTCTTATTAACAATAAGTTCCAAATTAAGTTTATACACTATCGAATTAGGTTATTCTGTAATGATGGTGTTATTTTTGAAAAATAAATAAATAAATAAATTTGTTTTAATTTCCAAAACTTGTGTTATTTCGAATTATAATGTGTAATGTTGGTGGAATATTAACCATTATTCCTACATGTGCATGAGTGAAGGTAATTGTAACAAAGTGATAAAACGTGCCTTTTCGATTTCTCTCAAAACGGCCGTCGCAATTGGTATGTAAAGTATCCATCACTTTACTATCCAGGGTGGGGCACTTCATCAATTTCATTATCATCTTCGTCATCAAGTTCATTGGGTAGTTGAATTAATTTAGAAATGAATATTCGTAAACTTTGTACAATGGCATAATGTAAACGAAATTGCCACGGAAAAAAAAACTTTCAAGTTCAAGGTACAAAATGTCATAAACGTCAAACTTGTCAATACATACTTAACCTAGAAATTCAGAAATTTTGTATCGTATTTTATACGAATGGAACATTTCAGAATTGATTACTTGCTCTACAAATAAAACATACCATCTATTTCAATCACAAAAACGCCGGAAAAAAAGTATGATGCTAACATAACCTCATCATCAGTTTGATTACAAACAAAACTTACAACTATGGGTGTTACAGTGTAAGTATTGAAGCTAATGAGTAATGAAATGTATATAAATACTGTGCATATGTTAAAATTTAACCTCTGTCAGTTTGCAGCAGTATCCCGTGCCGGACAACAAGACGGGCACGTATGTAATAGAATTGTTGACAAAACGCATCTTGGCACTCGGGGCGTCGCAACAGGGACAGTTTCTAGTAGACTGTGAGAGCTATCTGTCGCATCCGCAGATGGGTTGGTACCTCTATATTATTCATTTAAAAGTAGTCCCACACTAAGGATCATATAGTTGTTGCAGGTGGATGAATAGAGGGATTATATTTTATTTATTTAGGATAAGGATACATTGACAGATCATAGATATCACAGTATAAATATTGTAACAGTCTAGGACAGTGTAATCTGCCATTAAAAGAGTGTACAGCTTTTATAGAAAAGAATACAAGATTATATTAGATAGACTGAGTCTTATCTGGACAAGGCAAGAGTCTCCGTAACCAGCGAGCGTGTATGAGACAAACTGAGAGTGGAGGAAGCCAGAGAGGTATGTAAGGAAAGAACCTGTTGGAATTCTGTACTCTCTGCCTACCCCGCATTGGATCTAGCGTGATGATATAGATAGTTAAAATACAAGATTATTATATGAACATGCAATCTATTGCTATGAATATTCAATAAAACTAAAATGTGCGCTTGGCGGGCCCCTGTCACGAACAGTTCTAATCAGACAATGTAACTCACGGTTAATAAAATTGTTACTTATTGAAAAACGATTTTATTTAATGGGAGTAACACATGATATAAACAAGTATGGCGGCCAGCGCTTACAATAACATCCGAACTACACCAAACAGTTTGTAATGTTTTTCGTTATGTTACGATTTCTGCCTGTCAACTACTACCGCAAGCCGTGTTAAGGAACTTCGTTCCAATAATAGTAAAAAATATGTTAAGATTGTATAGTTTATTAAACTTACATAATTAAAGGTTTCGCCACATAGCCGACGAGCGCGACGGTGGCGCGGCTTGAGGAGTTGTAATGTACTGCAATGTACGGGAGACGCCACACAACGCAGCCCCGCTCGGCGCGACTGTAACGCGGCTTGGGGAGTTGTAATGTATTGAAATGTATGGGAGACGCCACACAACGCAGCCCCGCTCGGCGCGACGGTGGCGCGGCTTGGGGAGTTGTAATGTACTGAAATGTACGGGAGACGCCACACAACGCAGCCCCGCTCGGCGCGACGGTTGCTCGGCTTGGGGAGTTGTAATGTACTGAAATGTACGGGAGACGCTCCACAACGCAGCCCCGCTCGGCGCGACGGTGGTGCGGCTTGGGGAGTTGTAATGTATTGAAATGTACGGGAGACGCCACACAACGCAGCCCCGCTCGGCGCGACGGCAAACGTCACGACCGAACATAGATGAGCGCTTCTGCCACGCTCCCGTCGCGCTACGTCGGCTATTTGATCAAACCTTAAGTTATATATTGTTAAATAGCGCCTATTGTAGACTATTGTAAATTAAGCTTAACAATACTTATTTTATTGCTTTTAGGAACAACAAAAACAGTTCACATACTACACAACTCTGAACAGCCAGCTTCCGTATTCTCTATTTTGGAGAGTGGTACCAAAAATATTCATGTGATAGCTGACGGTCTGTTTGATTTGCTCATGATGAAACTATCTCAACATTACACATCAAAGAAACAGACCAAGATCGAGAGCAAAGGACCGAGGTTTGAGCTCGGCGACTTCTGTGTCAAATTGGGATCTGTCACAATGAATCAGAGTTTCAAAGGGATACTTATTGAGGTAAATATACTTATTATATTCGTCACAACAATCATTATCTTGGAAAGCGTGGATAAAAGCTTTTTTTAACAACATAATGGGGGAGCATATGGGGGGGAGTATAAGTAGCACTAATTTCAGGGAGAGAAGTCATACACCACAACGTAAACCCAGTGTGGATTGGTGGGGACAGGTTTGTGGCCACCTGCTGTTGGAACTTATCAACCCAAAAGCGAAATATCATACCCACCAAATGTTAATTTGGAGATATCCAAGTGCTTTGGACACAAGTACAATTATTACTTTACCTCAACCAATCGTACTGGGTTCCTGTGGTGGAGTATGACCAATCATCTCTAACTTGAGAGACAGCATTCGTCTAGAAATGGGATTGTATAGGCTGAATTTAAAATAATTTCTACTCTTTTACCAAATCCATAGCCATTAACCTTGCATAATGTGTTACGGCTATTTGACGCGGTTTCGCATATCTCCTAATATATGAGTTAAGATAAAAAAAATTCACAGGTGGAATACCGACCTTGTGTCATGGCGAATGCGGTATGGGGTCTTCTCAGAGAGTTCCTGCAGGGTCTTCTCGGCCCCTCCGTTCCAGTGCAGCCGCCTCAGCACTTACTCAGCAGGATGAACGAGATCTATACTCCAATAGACACAATATACCAGTATTTAGAACACTTTAGTGCTTATAGAAAGATAACTGGACATAGGGGTGCATAGAAATAGCGATGCCTTTAACCGTGGTATTCATTAGGGTACAAATATCCCACGATAGTGTCGCTGGTGACGTCAGACGTAGTTAAACGGTGTCGCCCGACAAGTGCGGAGTCCACGGCCTGTTCCTTGTCGTCGCGTCGCTTCTGTTGAGGAAGATAAGTTACTGAGTGTAGACGTGTGTTGCGCAGCAATATAGACAAATGATATATGGAACCTCTTCGGTTTTGTGTTTGGTGGAGTGTGAATGACCTACGCTGTTGGCCGCGGGGCCTTTACAGTTTCACCGGATAAGAGGGCGAGCGCACAACCACTACGCTCGAGCCAGAAGGGCAAGGGGACAACTAGCTCTAGGGCGCCTCAAGGAGGAACGGGCGTATACTAGGTGTCTCGCCGTGGTGCTCTTCACCGGCCGGCGGGCAAGGGATTCTTCGACCTCGCCGGTGAGGTCGGTGTCTGATCCTATGTGCGTTACCTGTATCCGAAAGATGGGAAGTAAGGGCATCGAAAGGGGTAGGTGAGAACATGCCGCGGGCGGCGGTAGCGGCTGATAGGAAGGGAGTTAGGTTCCGAAGAGTTTCCACACATGGTTTTTTCATTTCGTTGCACACCACATGTCTACACTCTTTGACTTTTGTTCCTCAAAAAGCGACGCACTTGTCTAGTTACATCGTTCGACTACGTCTACGGCTTAAGCTCTGATTAATCGGTCTTCGACTAACAACATAAAATATTAAAGGGAATGATGCGGCAGTCAAGTATTATGCCACAAAGTTGATTAAGCACCTACCGCAAAAACTCGTGTTTTTGTACTCCGCGCACTTCAAGAAGTATATGGATTCATCATCATCATCTCAGGCTATACTTGTCCACTGCTGAACATAGGCCTCCCCAATTGCTTTCCAGCGTAACCGATTCGATGCCACCTGCATCCAACGACTTCCTGCGATTTTCACAAGATCGTCGGTTCAAAGATTCAAAGAGTTTAATATGTGGAACATAGGTAGATTTAAGATGATACAATTTTATAGGTCCTCTACGTCCTGCCTTACATAAGGCGTACATATGTCGTACTTAAATTAACATTTTATATAAATCTATGAAATACCCTCTATATAATAAGCACAGTTATAATAGTACAATAAGGCATGTCATTCTATCTATCTCTCTATCTATATCATCACGCCAGCTCCCTCGCGGGGTAGGCAGAGAGTACAGAGTTCCAACAGGATCTTGCCTTACATACCTCTCTGGCTTCCTCCACTCTCATAGTTCGTCTCATACACACTCGCCGGTTACGGAAACTCTTGACTTGCCCTTCAGCTAAGACACGGTCTATTTGGTCATGGTAAGATGCATGTCATGTCATTAAATACATAAATAATGTCACAATTGAAATAAAGTGTATGTCAATGCGGTCCTTCTGGCAGGCGGTCGTCCTACGCTACGCTTGCCAATACGTGGTCTCCATTCTAGAATCTCTGCCCCAACGCCCGTCCGATCTTCGCGCTATGTGGCCCGCCCGTTGCCACTTCAGCTTGCTAATCCTGAGGGCTATGTCGGTGACCTTGGTTCTTCTACGAATCTCCTCATTCCTGATTCGATCACGGAGAGAAACGCCGAGCATAGCTCTTTCCACAGCTCGCTGAGATGATATGGATTAGAGACATAATATTTCAAAATATGATTTTTGACAGTATATTTTAGAATCTGGTTAAAGGAATACACAATTAACGAAATTTTCTCGATAGAAAAAATCCAAAGTCATCTCTATTGCTTTACATTTTCTCATTTCAACGCGGAATGTTTAAGAAATAATCAATAGAATTTACTTACAAACATAATAAATAATTGTAGCAAAGTTCTTGTAAAGCAGTTTTATAAAAAAAATAAAAATTTGTTTATGGACATACTTCGTTTATTTTCGAGCGCGCGCTCAATATGTCCGTCCCTTTTTATTCTTTTGTAAAGTAATTGCATCACTGTCACTCTCCCGGTCGATAAATGGTTGATCGCGGGAGGCCCTTAATCAAAACAGTTGTAAACAAATTGATGTGATCATAACAAAGTTTTTCATATTTAAAGCACAAGAGTTCATTCATGTTAATTTTTGATGATAGTTGAATGGTGTCTGCGTATTCTATTATGGGTACAACATGGTTAAATTAAGACAGTATCGTAGAATTTTCTGTAAGTGAAGATGTAGTTCTCTACCTACCAATACGCATTAGGTCCGCGCTGGGAAGTATGATCTTTCCTCTCTCACTCATCTCCATTTTTGAGAGCCTTTGCACAGCAGTCAGACACTATCTATAGGATGATTTATAACTATTTTTAAGAAGTAATTTTAAGTCTTAAATTAAATACTTAAATTTTATTTTGGCGTTTCATTTTATATTTACAAATTTAGATATTCAGTCACTAGGTGACTGAATATCACATAAGAACGAATGATACATGGTATCTATATATATATATAAGAAATATTTTAGTATTTATAAACCAGAACGAATGTAAGGATTGTGGTTGGTAACGATGTGCTGGAGCAAGTGAATGAGTTTGTATATCTTGGATGCGTCTTCAGTAAGGATGGGAAATACACCGCTGACATAGAGAGAAGAGTGAGTGCAGGGAACAGAGTGAATGGTGCGATGGGAAAGCTACTCGGGAGCCGGCACTTAAGCCATAAGGCGCAGCTGGCCATACATAACGGAGTTCTTGTCCCAACGCTGTTATATGGTAGCGAGAGCTGGGTATGTAAGAAGGAGAATGAAAGTAGGATAAATGCGGTAGAAATGCGAGCTCTGCGGAAGATGTGCGGAGTGAAGCTGACCGACCGCATTAGCAACAGCATAGTAAGACAGCGAGTAGGTATGAAAGATAGTATCGGTGTAAAGATGAGAAAGGGCATGCTCCGTTGGTTCGGGCATATAGAAAGAATGCCAGAGGAAAGAATGACAAAACAGATATACAATGTGAAAGTGGAAGGATGCAGGTACCGGGGAAGACCTAGACTATCTTACCACGACCAAATAAACCGAGTCTTATCTGATGGAAAAGTCAAGAGTCTCCGTAACCGGCGAGCGTGTATGAGACGAACTATGAGAGTCGAGGAAGCCAGAGAGGTATGTAAGGAAAGAACCTGTTGGAACTCGGTACTCTCTGCCTACCCCGCAAGGGATCTGGCGTGAGGTTTTAGATAGATAGATATTTTAGTATAATCGGAGATCAACCCCACGCACATACGCATACAAGACATACAAATCTAAACACTAATATAGTTATAGATGATTCAAGAACTTTTTAATTTGAAATAACGTTATTTAATCTATCCATATTTCGAAACAATAACGTTATTTCACTGGTAACGTTATTGAATCGTCCGTATGTAAGTATACATTCTGCGAACTCATATTTCAATAAACGATTAGCTATATCCGAAAAACTACATCATTTCAAAATATAAACGTATCGTTTGTGATAGGCTAACAAACAAACAAATCGTGTTTACACAACAATGTTTGGACATAAAAAGGTTAATTTTCGCTACGTTACGATTATTCATAAAAGAGTAAAGGGACAAGTTGGTAATGTATTTAGCTGTGATAATTATAGTTGTAACAAAAGGTAAGTTTTAAATCTATTTACTAAATTTAACCCCCGACGCAAAAAGAGGGGTGCTATAAGCTGTGTATCTGTGTGTCTGTGGCATCGTAATCCCTAAATCAACGAACCGATTTTGATTTAATTTTTCTTGTTTAAAAGATTATTTCGGCGCGAGTGTTCTTAGCTATGATTCAAGAAAATCTGTTTAGCCGTTTAAAGATCATCATCTTTTTTCGAGTTGTTGAAACGATGTGAGCAACTTCTAGTGGTCTTTCTGATTGATTAAAAATGTAGTATGCTGTGATTTCAATGATATTACAATAAGATGGTCAACTTGACTTGATGCTGCAGCATCACCTGGAATCAACAGGTTACCCAACTCCTCATCATCTTACAGCAGAGGTATCGTGTTTGGACTCATTGGAATGGTCTCAGTGAACAGGTTATAGATAGATTGTGATCAGGGTCCGATGGGGGATGGAGTGGATGGAGTAAATACTCTAAATTAGGGAACACAGGCGTTTTTTTTTTCTGTTTTAGTGTCCGCAATTATTACTGTGGAGTTAGATCTAATAGACTGCGGAGTGGACCACGAGTCCGAGGTGTCGGAAGGCGAAGTCGAGCTGTACCAGTACCCGTGGCTCGGAATATTGTACTATCAGTACTGTAAGTATTTATTATCCCTACATCCCTCAGCAACACACTGGTATTTTGTCATAGTAACGATAAGTTTATAAGGACCAGAATTAGTAAATACAAAATAGAAAAATAACACCATGACGGCTATATACCTAAAATAGGGGTGGCAGAGCTGTACTTTTTTATGGGACTAAGCCCGCCACACATTCCCACCATCGTTACTCCTGTAAGCCAGGATCCACAATGGTGTCCTTAGATGACGCCAAGGTTTGAACCTTGGGGTGTCCCGGGAAACGCTTTAATTGTCTTGGGATCCGCAAAAAATTTAATAAGAAAGAAAAACAGGAGTAACAAAGAGGTGTACTGTGTACATTGACTTTTCGCCGACGATGTTAGGTGTGCCATGTAATAGGGGGCGAGGCTATTGCCATATACCGGGCACAATTCCAGACTCCGGACTGATACTGGGAATTTTCGATAGAAAAATACATTTGTTTATTACTAACCACTATGTGTTATTATATTATCATAACTTACATATGGTGGTGCTATTTCAGACACTCACACCAAGATTGAAACAAAAATCTGTAGGTCTTACACAGAAAGGCACGTTAATCCGTTGGACTCGGTTATCACTTCATTTGGTTAGTTAGCCAAGTAGGAAGCCTGATGGTTTGATAAGTTCTAAAATTCTTCAATCAATCTGCAATGGGTGCGCAATGGCAAAAGAAAATAGGTTATACACCAAGATTTGTGAGTCTTCTTTCAACAATGTGACAGTATAGGTTGATATACTATATTTCTGCAGTTGGCGAGGTAGGAGAAACTAGAGCAGTGACGACTGTGGCTCTTATACATATAGAGTTTGTGATAGGACCCGCGGCCGATATCGGACCGATGCCGAAGACAAATTTCAGGTATGCAGACTTTACAGGCGGGCATAAAGTAAGGAAGAAACGCTAAGGCGATTTAAGAAAGACGCTAGTATTGCTGCGGGACTGGTTCTATAATGTCTGTGCTTGCGGTGCCCATCTGGCGCGGGTCACTCCCTGTCCTCCAATACGGTCGAGGGGAGTGATGGTTGTTCCAGTAGTCATACTCGTGAACGGGTGCTGCTTGTGGGGACTGGAAACTCCATCTGAAATCCTTTAGACACTCTTTATAAATAACATCATTAGTCTCACATTTCGGTCGTAAGGCGTCACACTGGAGCTAAATCGTAAACTATTTAATAAGAAAAAAGAGAAAGAGAATTAAATAAAAAAAGACAAGCCCGCTGAGTTTCTTTGCCGGATCTTCTCAGTGGAGGCCGCGTTCCGATCCGGTGGTAGATTAGTAGTTAAATTATATTTAAAAAATGTAAATTGACTATCTGTAAGCGCCCGCGCATGGCTTATACAAAATAAATTATTTGAGTGATTAAGATATCAACATCTGTCTCAACACACTACCTATGTTTACAAAATAAATGATTGATTGAGTTTGAGTACCAAGTTTAAGAAGCTTCCAGTCAGTTTGAGACTGGTGCTCGTTTGTGGCATTTGCATTTTCGCACGTCTCCTTACTAGCTTAAAAGTGACGTTTTTCGGCTGATGGTGATGATTCATTTATATGAACAGGAGACATAGTCGTGTCCTACTCGGCGAGGGTTGGAACAGAAAAGGACGGAGAGTGCGGAACTACGTGATCCACCCGGAATATGAGGCCACATACAACACAGTCGCGCTAGTACAGCTCAGAGATCCCGTTAGGGACAGTAAGTTACGTAGACGTTATTTAACAATCTATATTCTTCTTCTTTTCGTGGCAATAGTTCATATCTGTCCCGCTATATTAGTGGCGAGTTCAAATGCGATTGAAGCTCACAGCTCACAAGACAGCTCTTCTATTGTACAGGTAGTGGCGCATAAGGGGCAAACCAGCAGGTGTGACATTAAATAAAACTAAATTTTCGAGTTTTATCGCGGTTTATTTTTTGTTTTTTAAGTTCCCGACGTTTCGAGTGCTTTGCAGCACCCATGGTCACGGGAAGGACCGCGAAAGAAAAATAAACCGCGATAAAATCCGAAAAAAAAGTTTTATTTCATGTGTAATATTCGCGTAAATCTAAGAACTCAGTAGGTGTGACATTGTTTGTGAAGTTGCACCACAAACGCAGGTTGTTAAATTTAGATCTCCAAAATTTGTGTACATGGGCATGTGCACAAATTTTGCCTGCATCTACTTACTTGAGTGTGAAGCCGATTTAAAGGTTTCCACACCGGCCATGGTAGTTGGTGCCCTGAGGGTAGTTGCTCCAGACATGGAACAAACTAAGGCATTGGAGGTTTCTAACAATATATATTACACGCCAGATCATCAAGTCAGCATAGAATACTGAGTGAGACTTATTATTTCGTTCTCTTTTAGATTCAATAAAGCCACTATGTCCACCGCCGCAGATATTGAAGAACCCAGTTTTTTACGTCGTCAAAATGAAAGAAGGTAAATAAATTACTAACCTGGGCCCTATGAGCAATTAAACATGTAACGCAGTTACGAAGACTTTGTGAAATGATCGTTTAATGGTTATCATCATCATCGTATGGCGGTGTATTTTTAATAATGCGAACCACGATCAAAACTGAAAGTCAGAGCGGAGGAGCCATTGTTTAGCCTATAGTGTCAGCTTGTGTAGCCCCTCGAATCCGCCGCTAAATTTTTGAGTGGGTCAGTCCTCCACGGTGTGTTGGATAGTCTGCACTGAGTTCCACAGTCACAAAAAGGAGACTCAGTGAAGCTCCACCTGGGAAGATGATAATTGCACTTCGCGACTCCGGTTCTGATTCGGTTGATGGAGGACCACACCACCCGTAGCTCCTTGAAGCCCTGTACTACAGTCGATTGGTCGGCTATGGTGATGTTACCCTGTGAGGCGACCGAACTCTCCCATTGATTTTTCCGCTCTGACCGGATGTTGTCACTCCAGATCGGTTTCCGAGAAGGGAGTCTCTGTAGGGGGTTGTTGCTGAAGGTCTTTCGGAATGGCATCTCGTAGGGGGCCGTCCGAAATGACTTCCGCCACTCACTGGCTGCTGCCTGCTTCGTCCTAAGCTCCGGTAGCGCAATGTTTGCAAGTACCAGTAACAAAGAGGTGGGCGTGGGTCGGAGTGTACCGGTAATTATTCTTTTTTATTCTTTATTCTTTTTAAAAAACGTAGCCCCGCACCAGGATTTATTCCTGTGTCGTGGGTGCGTTTACAAACATGAAATTTCACATATACAAATACCCAGACCGGAACAAATAATTGTGGATCACACAAAGATTTGTCCCGTGCGGGAATCGAACCCGCGACTATAACACACAGTGGGCGGAGCGGCTTAAGCTCTTAACCACTGCGCTAAATCGTCCGTCAAATTACTCGCATCATTCTCTTTAGCTGAACGTCCACCTTACTGATGTGTGCACTAATTATGATTGTTATACCATTAAGGTACTCCAGTAGCATACAGAATACCATTACACGGTCAAGTCACGAAGTTAACATAACGCGCCGCGTTTGGTCATAGTGAATGCCCTGTGTGGTTGTTACTATCTCACACTCACAGCGAAAACACTTACGTAACGTTACATTTTGGTATACGCCTTTTAAATTTTCGAAACGTTTTTAAAATTCACGCTTAGGTTATTTACCTTTATTGGGAAATAAAGGATTTATTCTGTTCTATATCGTCACGCCAGAGGGAGGCAGAGAGTAAAGAGTTCGAACAGGTTCTTTCCTTATAGACCTCTCTGGCATTCTCCACTCTTATAGTTCGTCTTATACACGCTTGTCGGCTACGGAGACTCGACTTGCCCTTCAGATAAGACACGGTCTATTTGGCCATGGTAAGATAGTCTAGGTCTTCCCCGATTTTATTAATAACATCATTACACCTATATTTCCCAAGCGGGGGTGGTACAGGTGTATTGTGTGTCCCGACTTTTGCTGACGATGTTAGGTCCCAACGCATTAGGTGGCTAACCTGTTTCCACTATTCCGCTTTCATGCTGGAATTTTGTCATTAAAAATTACATGTTGGCTATTATTAATAAGTATTAAATTTGATTATAAAGACCTTTGAGTACCTCGAAATGTAACACCAATGAGCTAAGCGGCCAGTTTCTTGTTAAGTTGGGATCCACCCTTATACAATTAGACTTTTTTTTTCAATTATTTTTCAACCCTCATAAACTGGGTTACAGATTTAGATAACCTTGAGAAAGAAGTTGTCAACGTGATGCACATTCCTGGGAAAATGTGCAAGGAATTCTACGTTGCTGCTAATGTAAGTTTAAAAGGCGTACTCTTTATGAAACGCTGTACAATGCTGTTTCACAGCCAATGAAATATGAACATTGCAACCATTGAAATTAAGTCGAAAATAAATAAACTAAGCCGGAAGTCTACTCGATCAGCTAAGCTCACAAAATAGCTATTATTTATTTTTATTTTCGAATTTATTTCAATGTAAGCAAAGTTGATATTTTGTTGGCATTGAAAATTGTGCTAAGCTGCGCTTAAAAGGTGTATTATACCCTCCACTGCGATCTAGGTCTCGAACCTATTCGCGCCTTTATTAAAAAGGCGTCAACACGTCACTTCGCGAACGCATCTACCCATGCGAATCCGTTAATCGTAGCCACCGCCGACTACGATCTCCCCCCCGACCCCTGCCGCCACCGCCGGCCGCGACATGTTCTCACCGACCCCCCCGATGCTTTGTTATCCCTTCTTTCCGCTTAGAATACGGGCGACGACGACGACGTAGTAGTAGATCCCCTCCCATAGCCGGCGGTTGACCGGTGCACTTAGTAGTGCACCCGTCCCCCTACAGCGACTGTCCCAACCGAGGGCGCCCTCGAGTATGTGGCCTCTTGCCCTTCTGGCTGGCTAGAGCGTAGTGGTTGCACGCTCGCCTTTAAGTCCGGTGAAGCTGTAAAGGCCTCGCGGCCAACAGCGTACATCATTCACACACACACAGGTGTATTATACTTAAGGTAACGTATAGTATTAGATGTAAAGATTTGTAAGGGCGATAGTATAAATGATAATGTACCGAAGGTAGTGAAGGATTTATATCTTCGATGCGTGTTAATTAAGGATGGAAAGTACCCTGTTGCTGAAGGAGACAAGTGAGTTTAGAGATCAGACTAAATGGTGCAATAACCTTTTCTTCTTGAGAGCCGGCGCTTAAGCTATAAGGTACAGCTAGTTTCGTGCGGAGATCAAACCCGTGTCTATTTGATCGAGCGATAGCTAAGAAGGCTAATTAAATTAACAGAATCCCGCAAAAACTTAACACCGTTCATCGGGTCTTTACCAAACATGCATGTCATGGTGCATCTGCAGGACAAAGACTACCGCATAGATGGCCACGACGACTTTTGCTGCACATTTGTTCGACATCACCATCTCAGCCTATATTCGTCCACTGCTGAACATAGCCCTCCCCATTCGCTCTGGCAGCGCAGCGCGGCCGGTCAGATGCCACCTGCATCCAACTTCCTCCGATCCTCATAAGATTGTCGGTCCATCTGGCAGGCGGCCGTCCCACGCTGCGCTTACCAATACGTGGTCTCCACTCTAGAAGTTATCTGCCCCAACGCCCGTCCGTTCTTCGCGCTATATGGCCCGCCCATTGTCACTTCAGCTTAATAATCCTATGGGCTATGTCGGTGACCTTGGTTCTTCTACGAATCTCCTCATTTCTGATTCGATCATGTAGAGAAACGCCGAGAATAGGTCTTTCCATAGCTCGCTGAGCAACTCAGACCTTTTTTATGAGTACCTATTGTAAGAGACCATGTCTCTGATCCGTTTGTCATTTTTCTGAAACGTAGCCCCTCACTCAGATTTATTCCCGTGTCGTGGGTGCGTTTACAAACATGAAAATCCACATACACAAATATCCAGACCGGTACAAATAATTGTGGGTCACACAAAGAATTGTCCTATGCGGGAATCGAACCGACCATTAGACACAAGTGGGCAAAGCGGCTTAAGCTCTTAACTACTGTGCTAAATCGCCCATCATTATTCGACTTGTTAGGCGTGTATTCTCACAGCTGTACAGTAAGAAGATGCGGCCGCCTCACGTCGCGTGCGCAGTGTCTCTAACGACTTCGAAGGTGTGCGTATGGAACGCAGGCGCGGCTCTCGTCTCCCGCGACGTGTGGGGACGCTGGCAGCTGGTAACTATTTATCCTACTAATATTATAACTGTTTAACTTTGTAGGTTTGTTACTCAATCACGCAAAAACGCTGAACTAATTTGGATGAAACTTAGAACACAGATAGATACTACTTTTTTTTCTCGAGAGGAAATGCCTGCCGCATACTGCCACATCGTGGACTTTGGTGATGTGGGGCTCGCACTAAAACCCCCCGGCGTCCGTCTCTTGCCCAATTGCCCTGCCGCAGGAATCGCCAGTGGCAAAACATCTGCGGCGCGGGCGGGCCTGGTCTATTTCCCACAGACCTCTCCTCTATGCTTTGTGCTTTAGATAGTTTATAACCTGGATTACCACATAGGATACTTTTTATCTCGGATATTGAAGGTTATACCTAAAATTTAGTGATGGTGTGAATTTTCACGAGATTTATTTAGGGAACTACGCATTGCCAGGCTTATTCACTCGTAAACTTTGAAATTAATAAAAAAAAATTGAACAAGTCAGGTTATGAACCTTTCTGTCAACTTACTGAGGAATAGTAAAAAAAAAAAATTAAAGACCGAAGGAATAGGAAAAACAAAAATTCCACTTCCATCTTTTACAAAGCGGGAGACAGAATTAAATTCGCTTGATTCCAGTAATAGGTATGGCAAAAACTTCCTGAAAATTTTCCAGAGTTTCTACAAAGTCCGTGTAGTGACATGTTTTGCAAACAGTCTAACGTAATGGTACGCTCGTTGTGCCAGAGTCTGCTCCACCAAAGAACGAGATGTGCCGATTGTGGAAACTCTTTGTCTTTGCCGAAGTCAGCTACATTGATTGATTGTTCATTTCTTAGTTAGGGTTGGGAGTCCGCGGGCCGGGCTGTGGCGCTCCCTCTCGGTACCTTGACATGATGACATATTACCCCTGGATCGAACACTCGCTCGCCCAATTCCAAAGGATCACCATCTCCAAGATATCCAAACAAAAATACGTTTTGCGAAGTAAGTTATATGCTCTTTTTACTGTGTGTGTTATTTAGCTTGTATTGTTTACTTGCTGGGCTAAGGCCTTTGTAGAAATCGACGTGAGAAAGATAAGGTCATATTCAACTATGCGGATCCAGTGTGGATTGGTGGAGACAGATTTGTAACCACCTGACAGAACTTATAAAGCCGCCCATAAGGCGATTAACTCGGCTTACGACTGCCACTTCAAGTGGTCTCCGGGATCAACGTCTTAAATTCTTAATAATGCCTTCGGAAGTACAGAGATGCATACAAATGGAATTGCCTCAAACAGTCACTCATCGCAGACCCACCGAGACGAAATCGACGACGAATCGCTAAAAGCTAGTAGTGTTTAGCTATGAACACGTAGAATAATGAACTCAAACAAAACGGGTTTATCTTGCATAGAAGAGGTCCTTTGCCTACTTACTGATTCCAACATTACAACTTTGTAGATACAGATAATTGCAACCCAAACACGATGGGCCATGTTGTGTAGTTGAGGAGTTCCTGTAGTTAAATTCGGGCTTTATCTACAAGGAAAAGTCAAGAGTCTCCGTAACCGGCGAGCGTGTATGAGACGAACTATGAGAGTCGAGGAAGCCAGAGAGGTATGTAAGGAAAGAACCTGTTGGAACTCTGTACTCTCTGCCTACCCCGCAAGGGATCTGGCGTGAGGTTATAGATAGATAGATAGAGATCTACAAGGATTTATTAAGAACCACTATTCAATATATCCAAAATATATTTTTATTATAGCAGTGATAGCCTAGTGGTTAGACTGTTGGGCTGCAAAGTCAGAGGTTTCAGGTTCAAACCCAGGCACGTAACTCTGTCTTTAAGAAATCATGTGCGTATTAAAAAAATACTATCAGTTGTTTTAACGGTGAAGGATAACATCGTGAGGAAACCTGCATGCCTAAGAGTTCCTCGAAGGTGTGTGAAGTTCGCCAACCCGCAGTGGGCCAGCGTGGTGGACTATGGCCTAAACTCTCTCAGTTTGAGAGGAGGCCCGTGATCAACGGTGGGACAGTTTCTTAACAGGGCTAATATTATTTTTATTTATTCAAAATATTGACTCGTTTTTAACAGAAGAATGGTTTTTCAGCCAGTGGAGAGAACGCATCGTATCAAAAATTCGGCGCGTGCGATGAGGAAGAAAAAGTCAATTTGATTTACAGAGAGTTAATCATTTTGCGTACGGACAACAATCAGTACCAGTTCCTTACTTATAATGTGAGTTACCTTAGTAGTCGTTTACTATAGGCCTGAGAAGTCTCACATTTACCCAAATGCCAATAGTGCTATGCTTATAAACATATAAAATATAAAGAGTTTGATAAGTTCCAATAGCAGGTGGCCTCAAGCCAGCCTCCTGCAGTTTGTGTGTGTAAATGATCTACGCTGTTGGTCGCGGGGCCTTCACCGGACAAAAGGGCGAGCGTGCAACCAGGGGGCAACTAGCTCAAGGGCGCCTTAAGGAGGGCAGTCGCTATGGGGGAGGGCGTATACTAGGTGTCTCGCCGTGGCGCTGTGCACCGGCCGGCGGGCAAGGGAATCTTTAAGCTCGCCGGCGGGGTCGGTGTCTGATCCTGTGTGCGGTATCTGTATCCGAAAGAAGGGAGGTAAGGGCATCAGGAGGGTTGGTGAGAACATGCCGCGGACGACGGTAGCGGCTGATAGGAGGTGAGTTAGGTTCGTAGTCGGCGGCGGCTACGGTTAGCGGATTTCTATGATTGGACGCTTTCGCGAAATATCGGGTTGTCGCCTTTTTAATAAAGGTGCGAATAGGTTCGAGACCGAGATCGGAATGGAGCTTCCTGCAATCCGCACTAGATCCGTATGGTCACGTATCACTTCGATTTGTGAAAGGTCTTTCCATGGAACAGTGTAAGCTGATTTCCAAACATCATATGAGACGAACTATGAGTCTGGAGGAAGTCAGAGAGGTATGTAAGGAAAGAACTTGTTGGAAATTTTGGAACTCTGTGCTCTGTCCTGCAAGCATTATGACGTGATGATATAGATAGATATGGCTGGTTGCATGTTATAGGAGCATAACTTAATAAGCAAGACTAGGAGAATTAAGCTTCATAGTTTTAAAACTACGATCCTAATTCCACTAGTCTAATTTTTGAGTTAAGCTCCTATGTATTTGCATTCGGCCAGTGATATTATGTTCATTATTTTCTGCAACAGATGTCTATATATGAGAACGTGGAGTTTTCGTGTCTGACATTGGAACTGAAAAACGCTAGCGCTGTCTCTGAAATGAAAATCGACCATCACTGCTTCAGAAAATCTTATGGACCAGCGTGTTACTCTTATAAAGGTAAGCAATAAAGTAGTTTTAGGAGGCTAAATCCTATAGTTATGTTACGTTTGCGGGGTAATTTAATGTCGAATAACCTGCGAAGTACTTTATTAGGCTCTGTACACACAAAACAGTACGTCGTATACACACGCGAACTAATCCCACACTAGTTCTATTCTCGTTAGTACCCAAATACTGCTTTCCAAGTCGCTGAGTCACTCGTAGTATCCGTATATCGTTGCTAAAGTCGCCGGTGTATTCCACTTAGATCGCTTGTTCTCCGATTTGATCACTATCGCTTCCGAGACGAGACTATGCCGTCCCGTGTGTTTGAGTGATATACGCTGTTGGCCGTGAGGCCTTTACAGCTTCACCGGACTAGGTTCGATTATTTTGTTGTAGCCCATGGTATGCGTCGTGGTCTTTGTTTTATGGGACGGGCGTTGCCGGTGTTTTACGAGTCCCGTCCTTCCGTAGTCACTTCTAGTGGGACAGTTTCCTAACAGGGCTAATATTATTTATTATTATATTTTAATTGTTTTTATGTCTACGTTGTACAAGTTTTTGTTTTAACCACATTTGGAAGAGCGATCTTATCCTAATACAAGTTTCTTTTAACTTAAAAGGATGAGACCCACACTGTGTATCACGAACTTGTAGTTTTGAATAAAAATTGTTGTATTTTGTATTTCTACCTGGGTCCCAGAATTCGCTACCCTTTTTCTCTTCTTAGCTTTACACTGGAGGCACTCCAGCTTTATATGCCCTTTTTCTTCGCAACCGTTACATGTTGGGCCAAACCTAGGTGTTCTCTCACTGGTCACCACTTCTATGACGTTATGTACTCTATTGCTGTTCCGCACAGCTTTCACCTCAAGAGCATGGGCCAGTGCGCTCTTCAAGGTGTGGTGGTGATCCAAGAGGACGACAGACCTGACGTCAGTATACCGTATGCCTTCGATGAAAGCCCCTATCAGTTGGACCTCGACAGCTGTTGGTGTTGACGCAAAGGCTCGACGAACTAGCCTTTCTACTTCCGATGCCCACTGTTGGAGATTTTCACTAGGCTTTTGGGCTCGGTCCCGGAGTTGTGCTCGATAGACGTGCTCTAAATGGTTTTCTCCGTAGCGCGTCTCTAGTGCCTCCATGAGAGCCTTGAGTTTCCTGCCTTTAGACGGCAGATTCAAAACCATAAGAGCATCCCCTCGCAAGGCAAGTGTCAGCGCCATGCAAGTTTGCTGGTTGCTCCAAGAATTTCCGCTTGCAAGTGTTTCAAGCTGGTACCTGAAAGCCGACCATGATGTCCCGTCAAAGCGAGTAAGGTCGAATTTGGCTGATAACGCAGAGGCCACTGCAATGGGTTCCCGTGATCTGAGCTTTATAACCTCTTTATTCAACATTTGTAACCGTTCGTCGTGTTCTTCTACCTTAGACGAGACGCCTCTAACCTCCGCTTTCAGGGTTTCTGTAGTCAGAGTAACACCTTTATCCCCTTCTTCGAGATTCTGCACTTTTTCCCCAAGCACTGAGATGGATGTATCTATTTTACCGAGTACAGCGTCCTGGTTGGCTTGGATTATATCTTGTAGCTCGCGGCGGCTGGCCTCTTTGTTGGCCTGGATTACTTCTTGAAGCTCGCGGCGGCTGGCTTCTTGGTTGGTCTGGATCACTTCCTGAAGCTCGCGGCGGCTGGCCTCTTGGTCGCGGCGGCTGACCTCTCGGTTGGCCTGGATTACTTCTTGAAGCTCGCGGCGGCTGGCTTCTTGGTTGGTCTGGATCACTTCCTGAAGCTCGCGGCGGCTGGCCTCTTGGTCGCGGCGGCTGACCTCTCGGTTGGCCTGGATTACTTCTTGAAGCTCGCGGCGGCTGGCTTCTTGGTTGGTCTGGATCATTTCCTGAAGCTCGCGGCGGCAGGCCTCTAGTACTACTCTCGTTAGTACCCAAATACTGCTTCGAAGTCGCTGAGTCACTCGTAGTATCCGTATATCGTTGCTAAAGTCGCCGGTGTATTCCACTTAGATCGCTTGTCCGATTTGAACACTATCGCTTCCGAAAAGAGAATGTCCCGAGTGTGATTGAGATCGTCCCGTGTGTTTGAGTGATATACGCTGTTGGCCGTGAGGCCTTTGCAGCTTCACCGGACTTGGTTCGATTATTTTGTTGTCAGCCATATCCCTGATCATTTCAGTTACCTATTGAACTACCTATGGAGCTAGCTTTATGTTGAGTAGTTTGGTAGTTTCGTTGCCTACTCTTCGATTCCATTATCAGATCCTGGACACCATCAGGGTCTACAGAACTCGTGAAAACAAATCCAACGAGCTCAAACCCGGCGGGGGTATGTTTAGTATTTGGGTAGTTCCGTTGGTCACCTTGCCACTTCATCTTCAGACCCTAAACATCATCTGGTTGAATAGTACTTGTCAATACCCATCTAACAAGCCTAAACACGAGGTGGTTATGTTGTGTAGTTGACATGTTCCCATGGCCACCTTTCGACCCCATCAAAAGACTGTTCTGGAGCTGAGTCCATGGTATGTACTATATTATTGCATTGTCACCTTACATACGTATGCTAAACTTCAGCTCAGTCGGATACATGCCAAACGCTATTGGATATCTTAATAAAATAAAATAAAACTAATAAATAAAATACCCGAAGTGCTCGAAAATGGATTACAAGATTTGAACCAAAATGACAGATAGACATACCCAGGAAGGCAGTTAGTCTATTGGCGAATAATGCGCGTAGCGATCACGCGGTTCTGAGTTCGAAATGCAGGTCAGAACAAATGTAATTTTTCGATAGAAATATTTCCAGTCTCAACTGGCATTGTGCCCGATATAATGGCATTAGGCTTACCCTCTATTGCGTGAGACCTAACATCCGACCTTGGGGAATACAGGTGTGGCGATTTTTATTTTTATATATTTGCCAATTTAAATAAGCAACGTTGATATTTAATTATTTCCGTATAAAAAAATCACACACACCGGGACGCCTACATTCTCCAAGCGGGAGTGGCTAAGAGGTGTACTACACACCAACTTGTTGCTCAGAATGTGTCGCCATAGATCTCTCAGATCTACCATTTCGAAGGTGAAACAATCATTAAAATCGGATCAGTAGTACCGGAGATTACCCCGAGCATCCAAACTCAAACTCTTTTACAACACAATTTACCTCTTTATAATAATATATACCTCTATATAGTATAGATACCGACAAATATTTCAAGTAGTAACATAACAACTCCACTGAATTAATAGATTATCAAAACTGTCAAAACCAACAGTTTCATCATTATCATGAAGTCAATGAACGACAATTTTACTAAAACTGCAATAGCAGACATGGTGCCCAGGTCTTAACAATGTATTTAACCCCATCATCGATCCTTTTGTAACTCCATAATTTCTGCAAATTCAACATTTTATAAAATGAACATTTTAAGAAGACAACGTAATTGTTCCAAATGGTAATTTATCTTACAGGATCCGTATTCGAAATATCAGTATACCTAATGTTCTCCGATACCTGTCTCTTCGAGATGTACGCATGGGGTTGGCCGAAACAAATGGATTTGTTGGACATACAGAAGTGGAAGTGGGTGGAAGGGTCGTACTACGAAGACTTCACCATGACGCGAGTAGAGTACAGGGGGCAGAAGTACATGACGGATTTTGGCTTCGAACCTCTAGACTTAGGCATGTGGTTGCCGGAGTACGATATTTGGGCTACTACTGAAGTTCAAAACGCCACGACCGCTTCAACAGAGTATGATATGCGTGAGTATGCAGGTTTGATTTTGGGACCAAGCTCGCCCCACATTTAAATCATTTTTTATTTGTCTCTTCTGTAAAGTAGGCGGACATTACTTGCGCAGATTTGTTTGCCAGCAGACATTTACACGACTGTAACTTCTGTAAGGATCGACAATGGTCTCCTTAGATTACGCCAAGGTTTGAACCTTGGGGTGACTCGGGGAGCGCTTTAATTGCCTTGGAACCCGCTAATTTAATTAGAAAGGAAAGAATATCGGAAGAGTTGGAAAAAATAAAATTCCACTTCCCTTTTTTTTGCATCAACAAATAATTGGCAGATCAGTCATAGAAGAAGAGACTACCTATCTATATCATCACGCCAGACCCCTTGTGTGGTGGGTAGAGAGTACAAGAGTTCCAACAGGTTCTTTCCTTACAGACTTCTCTGGATTCCTCCACTCATGGTTCGTTTCATACACGCTCGCCGGTTACGAATACTCTTGACTTGCCCTTCAGATAAGACACGGTCTATTTGGTCATGGTATGATAGTGTAGGTCTTCCCCGGAACCTACATCCTTCCACTTTCGCATTGTATATCTTTTTTGTCATTCTTGCTTCCTACATTCTTTCTATATTCCCGAACCAACGAAGCATACTTTTACTAGAGGAGACTACAACTAGTATAAGCCCAGTCGTAAAACACCATGGATACGAAAAAATCTTAACACGGCCTATTTCCTCCTGCGGCCTCGAGTTTGAGTCAAGTAAAAGGTTGGCAAAACGCTTGAATGCACGGAAATTATCCCGAGTTTTTATAGGATCCGTGTAAAAGATTACCCTGGACGTGTTGTGCAAACTAACATAATGGTACGCTCGTTGTGCTAGAGATTGCTATCTCAAAGAACACTGTGAAACAGGAAATTATCCCGAGTTTTTATAGGATTCGTGTAAAAGATTACCCTGGACGTGTTGTGCAAACTAACATAATGGTACGCTCGTTGTGCTACAGATTGCTATCTCAAAGAACACTGTGAAACACTGACATAGTGTTGAAGGTACCAGTTTGCAATGTTTAAGTCAAATCTTGCAAGCTAAATCAGAACCAGTCTACTCTTAACCTACGGAGTTGACATGTTTGTTTGTTGAAATTTGACATGTTGATACAGTTACGATGACAATGCATTTTTATGGTAGGCATGACCTGATTTGTGTGTGCAAATGATCTACGCTGTTGAGCTTTGCAGCTTCAACGGACAAGAGGGAGAGCGTGCAACCACTACGATCGAGCCAGAAGTGCAAGGGGGCAACTAGCGCAAGAGCGCCTCCAAGAGGAACGGCCTCGGCTTGGGCAGTCGCTATGGGGGAGGGCATATACGGTGTCACCGTGGTGCTCTGCACCGGCCGGCGGGCAAGGGATTCTTCGACCTCGCCGGCGAGGTCGGTGTTTGAATCTGTGTGCGGTATCTGTATCCGAAAGAAGGGATGTAAGGGCATCGGGAGGGTTGGTGAGAACATGCCGCGGACGCCGGCCGGTAGCGGTTGATAGGAGGGGAGTTAGGTTCGTAGTCGGCGGCGGCTACGATAAGCGGATTCCTACGATTGGACGCGGTCGCGAAATATCGGGTTGTCGCCTTTTTAATAAAGGCGCGAATAGGTACGAAAGCGAGATCGGACTGGAGATAGTATAATCTGATTTTGTACCCAGGGTTGGCTCCAGACGAAGGAACTCAACGGCGAACAGCACGAACCGAAATTTTGATTGGCCGTTTTAAATTACACCATTACCTAGCTGTATAAAATGTTTTTTTTTTTACTATTTTATCTTATTTATTATAATTTTAGTGGGCGTCACGGTTGCGACGACTCCGTACGTACCCACGACTACTCGGAAGCCGACGACCTCCACCACTACCACCCCTAGGACAAAGAAGAAGCCCAGAAGGAAGACCAGAACGACTTCCCGACCACGAACCACTACCACCACTAAATAATACACGAGCAATATCATGCCTGCCTTACCACAATCTTAGCAGTATTATTGTAATCTTACTTTGACGTGAGAAAGAGATATGGTGCAGGCAAATTGTAGAATTCGCCGTTTAATAAACACAGCCCGATTGTAAAACGGCGGATCAAGATTTAGCCGGATTTAAAAACAGTTGTACGAACGATCAATTTTTTTTTATCGGCGCTTCGCGTTCTTTTATTAATAAATAATATTAGCCCTATTAAGAAACTGTCCTACCGTTGGGAACGGGCCTCCTCTCATGCTGAGAGAGCTTAGGCCATAGTCCACCACGCTGGCCCAGTGCGGGTAGGCGAACTTCACACACCTTTGAGAAACTCTTAGGCATGCAGGTTTCCTCACGATGTTTTCCTTCACCATTAAAGTGACAATTCTTAAAACGCACAAAATACAGAGGTGGGTGCCTGGGCTCAAACCCGAGATCTCTGACTTTACCGTCCAACGGTCCAACCACTAGGCTATCACTGCTTGTGTTGTTCTTCAATTAAACTTTAATGTAATGAGGCGTATCTAAAAACCGCCGCTTTGTCATTGACCGCGGTCACCTCGGATCTGGCGCTCGCCGACTCGCGCGTTTTTTTGTCAGTTCGAACCTAACTCATACTTGGCATATAACCTTCAGTGCAAATATACATTTAGGCTAAACGTGAGCCGCCGTATTGTAGACATGTAACTATAACAACCCGCCAAAGACTTAACTAGCTGTTTTACAATCGGGCTGTTTCCTAAAACGGCGAATCCTACTACACTTATTCACCTATCTATAAAATATGATTTTATGTAACATACGTCATTTAATTGACCAAGAAAAGATTAATAAATAAAAATAAAACCCGACTAAAAAAAGTAAATATATTGTAACATTTCAATACATATCATTATTTATTTTATTCCTTAAAGGAAACTTATTTCGACGTAAATAATATGCTTTTGGAAAAATTAAATTATCGTAACTATACACATACCTAAATATATTATTAACACATATCACATGAGAGTCTTATGTACGTTGCGTCTATACTACCAACTATGTCACAAAAGTAAAAAGAAATAAAATTGGTTAACAATTTTTATAAGTATATAAAATATGTGAAAAATAATACCGGGCATAATATCACACCTTGAGGTACCTACATCTTAACCAAAAGCATAAAATTGGCTAAGTTGTTATAACATATAAGTCTGTTAGTTAAGTATAGGAACATGTAGTCATTATAGGAATAGTAGTAGCGGTCTAGTCTTACTACAGTTGTTTATATTAATTACTTTGCATTAGAGAGTCAAAGGTTTGAATAAGGTCTAATAAAGAACGATTCAATGAATATGTTGTTGAACAGAACTGTCTCGCTTTCTCAAATGACATACACATAAGTGGAACTGAGACGCAAATATATACTATGCTTGTCATGGTTATTAGAATACTTGCAAAGGAGCTAAAAATCTTACACTTGTAATGGATTGTCAGATTCAGTCTCTACATTAAATACACTGAGGTAGTGTGATATGCCTTTAAATACCTCTAGTATTAGTATTATATACTCACTTACCAATATAATGAGGTAAATAGGCATTAACATGATTTTCAATTAAACATTATATTAATATTATATAGTTGTACCTTTATCCGCAAATTGCTAACTTAGGATAAGTGCAGTTTAGATGAAAAACTGTTAAAGCAAATAGAGCTGCAACTAAAGCCATTTGCAGCCGGCAGAACCACTTATCCGCGAAGGCAAATAGGAAAACGTGCTGCCAAAAGTAATGACATTAATATCATTTTTAGATAACATATGCCAAATCCAAACCAGGCTTAGGAACTCCAAAGGTTTTGCCTGGAATCTGCCCCGATAATAGATATTTTAAGGCCTTTTTTTCATATTAAAATTTCTGGATACAGTATAGTTATGTAACACTTTGTTATTTTTACCAGCTTGGGTTTATATGTAACCGTTGTCGACGCAATGTACTACATTGTTAGCTTCCCTCAGCCGACCTTCTTTCGTTTTAAATGGACCAATCTGCCACACGTCGTCAATGTTCAGTTTTTCGACACCCTGAAATAGATAATATAATTCTATCACATTACTATAAAAATTTCAGAGACTTCTTTCACATTACTGTTATCTATCTTAGATAAAAAAAAATATAACTTCAACCTGTGAGTATCGATTGAAACTAGAGCCTTTTCAACGTTCTGTCTTCTAATTAAAGAGTTATTTTATCATCTCCATTCAACTCTTCTTTAAAGCATACGTACTGTAATCTACTCTGCCTATTTAACATAAAAATAATATAGAACACAAGATATAGAGCCAATTAACAAAGACTAGGACTGTTACCTTAACTTCCATATTAACAGCATCTTCAGGTGCCAGAATTATAAACGGAGTCGACTCAAAGCTAAAAGCTAGACCAAAGTACGAATACTTTTTCACTTCATCTATGAAAAGTTCCCAAGGATAAACTTTATCAGGGTCACTACCCATATCCCTGATCTGTGTCGTGAGAATATCATGGTAATACTTCAGCAATTCATCGTAATGTTTCAGCCTTAATGCTTGATCAGTACACGCGTATATAACAAATGTTATATCCAATACAGGTGACGCACATCTTGTCAATTGAAAATCAATAATTTTTCCCTTAATTGGGTGGCTGTTTTCGTATTTAAACAAGAAATTGTTAGTCCAAGAATCACCATGAGAAATCACCCCAGTCGCTTTAGTTTTCGTAGCTGCATTTATCAGGTCTTGATAGCGCTCCGGTACAGCAAATTTCTTTATCTTTTCAACGTATATGGAGTTCGGATATTCTTTTTCAACAGCATCTATAGCTATGCCGCTAATTCGCTTCCAAAATCTGGAATACCAGTTCCAGAGACGTTCATCATAGTACGTCTCAAAAATACATTCACTAATTTTGGCAAATTTTTCTGGATTCTGGTCTTTCATAGCGAAAGATAGAGCATGAAATTGAGCTAGAATTTTGTAAGTTAATTTACAATGTTCCAAGTCAATGCCTTCTTGGCGAATTGCCGGTCCGAAACCCTCTAGGGTCGCGTCTTCTAAACATATAACATCATTAGTACCGTCGCAGTAAGTTAGGAACAATTTGGTGTATTTATTGAAAGGGTCTTTGACATTTTTTGTAGACTGAAATTCAAGTAATGTCGGTAAAACTTTTTCGTAGAAATTAATCTCGTTTTTAAAGAATTCGTGACTTTTAAACGTGAGGCGTCTGGCGACGTTTTTAGGTATGTTTTTTAGGACCACTTGGACATGATTTTGATCGCCATTTTGGTTTTTGCCAAATATCTTAATACGTATAACTTCGCTGAGATACGAGTCACCTTTTCCTGTGTTGCTTACATACTGGAAATAAACATTGCACATAGTACATAAGTAATAACATATGATTAGACCAACATATTTAATTTCATCCATCTATACTTTTCTAAAATCTTTATGGCTGTGTCTATTCGGTATATTAAGAATAATTTTTAAAAACTATTGGGGCCGAATATCATAGAGACACTTATCGATACAAAAAATAACTCAGCAGTTTCATGCATTATGGTGGAAAATGTATAAATGGTAGAAGGTGGTGTTTTTATTTCTGGTGAATGTTATCATGGCAATGGTTGATTAATGTAGATGGACTATCACGTGTTTTATCCCTTCCCCCTACATCCTGTATCTTATTCTATCTATCTTTATCATTACGCCAGATCCCTTGCGGGATCTCTATCCCGAGAACCCTAAGAATCTCCCTAAAGAACCTGTTGGAACTCTGTTCTTTCTCTCTAGAGAGAACCGAGTTCCAACAGTTTCTTTCTTTACAGACCTTTCTGGCTTCCTCCACTCTGATATTTCGTTTCATACACGCACGCCGGTTACGAAGACACTTGACTTGGCCTTCAGATTAGACACGGTCTATTTGGTCATGGTAAGATAGTCTAGGTCTTCTACGGTACCTACATCCTTTCACTTTCGCATTGTATATCTATTTTATCATTCATCTTCAAACATTCTTTCTATATGCCCGTACATCCTGTACTATGCTAATAACTGACCTCCCAATGAGTGAACGAATGAGGCTCTTTGAACCAGTCGCTAAGCGCGCCGCTGAGTCTCTCGTTTGTGAGCCCCGGCGATACATGAGTCAAACTACTGTAATCTTCCTCTGCCATTGATTTATTTATTGCTGCAAATTAAAACTACTGATGTTCAATTGCCTTTTTCTGCAATAAATGAATATGTTTTCTTACTTATATATATATATATATATATATATATATCTCTCTTCAATTTGTCTGATTACCGGAGAAAAATAATCTCTCTCATAACGATTTGTGAGAGAAAGCCTTTTCCCAGCAGTGGGATAGTATAGACTGATATTATTATTTAAAATGAAATGTGTATACAAAATTTCTTGTACGAGTATAATGTATTCCTTGTTGAGGAGTTCCTTAGTCTGGCTCGATCCTGGCTGTACGTGTGTGTGTGAATGATCTACGCTTTACAGCTTCACCGGGTAAGAGGACGAGCGTGCAATCACTATGCTCGTGCCAGAAGGGCAAGGGGGCAACTAGCTCAAGGGCGCCTCAAGGAGGAATACTAGGTGTCTCTGCACCGGCCGGCGGGTAAGGGATTCTTCGACCACGCCGGCGAGGTCGCTGTCTGACCTTGTGTGCAGTATCTGTATTCAAAAGAAGGGATAATAGGGCATCGGGAGGGACGGTAAGAAAACGCCGCGGACAGTGGCTGGGAGTAGAATCAGCCCATGCTTACTATAAAAATGCATTGCCATCGGAACTTAACCAACATGCCAATTTTTAACTCTGTAGGATAGGAGGTAGTGGTTCTAATTCATCTTGCAAGATTTGACGTAAACTAACATTGCTAGTGAAATAATAGCTCGTAAATATAGCCCCATTGGTGGAGATGACTGGTAGGGCTAAGTGTGATAGGGGAGAAAAACCTGTGTGCTCGACAAAATTGTATAGAAGGCGACAAAAGAACACACACACCGTCACGCCTAAATTCCCAAGCGGGGGTGGCAGAGGTGTACTGTGTACACCCACTTTTCTCCGACGTTGTCAGGTCCCATGTAATAGGGGGCGAGCCTATTGCCATATACCGGGCACAATTCTAGACTCCAGACTCATACTGGGAAGTTTTCGTTAGAAAAACGCGACATAAGAAAATACAATATTTCAACAATACAAGGAGAATGTCTGTATGAAGTAATAACAAACTATAGCAATTTTCAACATATACCAACAATATCCTCATAAAATTAAGATTTTGATAAAACCATTGACAGCAGGTTTTTAAATAATCAAAACAGGGAGTAGTAATTACTGAAGCCTCATCCTTTGAGTTCCTACAGAGAAGGCTAAGAAATTCCAAATAATGAGGAATTTAAAATAAGTTACACAAATTATTTTCATCATAAGTAGATTACATACTAATTTATATCTTGCTAAGTTCAGAAGTTTCTATGGCGTCCTTCCGGCTCCATGATCACAAAATGACACCATTCGGTTCTAAAGTATTTGTCAAGACAAATCTAATAAGCACCGACCCGACATCCTGGACATGGCGCTTCTGAAGGGTGTCACCTTACGGCTGCACTCCTTGGAAGTAGTCCAGGAACTCGACTCTGACCATCGACCTGTAGTCATGAGACTCGGTTCCCCCCCTTCCGCCCCTCAGCGACCCAAAAAGACGGTGGTGGATTGGCATGCGCTAAGCACGGCCTTGGCGGATGCCGACCCTCCCCCCTCCCTCTCAGCTCGGACTCCATCCCGTCCCCTCAGCGCACCGATCAGGCCGTAGATGCCTTCACCGAACACATCCGATCGGCTGTCAGTCGATCGTCCAAGCAAGTCGAGGCGGAAGATCTCTACCTCAACCGCTTTCGGCTGCCGGACGATGTTAGGGATCTCATTCGTTCCAAGAATGCCTCTATACGAGCGTACGACGCTGACCCCACCGAAGCCAATCGGGCCCGGATGCGCGCTTTACAACGAGAGGTAAAGCGTCGTGTCGCGGAGGTCCGGGAGGAACGATGGGGTGACCTCCTAGAGGGCATCGCGCCATCGAATCTGGCCTACTGGCAGCTGGCGCGTAGCCTCAAAACCGACTCCACGACTGGCATGCCCCCGCTGTCCCGCCCTTTAGGCGCACCCCCAGCCTTCGACGACGACGAAAAGGCCGAGCTTCTCGCCGACTCCCTCGAGAGCCAGTGCACCCCCAGCTCGCAGTCCGTCGACCAGTCCCACGTCGACGCGGTCGACGGGAAAGTCGAGCGCAGGGCATCCCTACCCCCCGCCGATTCCTTACCTCCTATCACCCAAACGGAGGTCGAAGATCTCATTATGGGTCTCAAAACTAAAAAAGCCCCCGGCTCTGACGGCATTTCGAATCGCGTTCTGAAATGCCTGCCCGCCCAACTCATCTGCCTCTTAGTGGCCATACTGAACGCCGCCATGACGAACTGCACCTTCCCCGCTAAGTGGAAGGAGGCGAATGTCGTAGGCATTCCCAAGCCCGGCAAACCTCGCAATCTCCCCGCGAGCTACCGCCCTATCAGTCTCCTCAACTCCCTGGCCAAGATCTACGAGCGCCTACTTCTGGCGCGGCTCAAAGACTTCATGCAGTTCGGCTTTCGAGCCAAACACTCTTGCGTCCACCAAGTGCACCGCATCACAGAGCACATCCTCTCCGGTCTCAATAGACCCAAACCCGTCTACACGGGCGCCCTTTTCCTAGATGTCGCGAAGGCATTCGACAAAGTCTGGCACAACGGCTTGATCTACAAGCTCTACCAATTGGGTGTGCCGGACAGACTCGTGCTCATCTTACGAGACTTCTTGTCGAATCGCGCCGAAATGACGCGCTCCACTTCCCACTCCATGAGTGCTGGAGTCCCACAGGGCTCAGTTCTCTCTCCGTTCCTGTTTAGCCTTTACACGAACGACATTCCTCGTTCGAGTAAGGCGCATCTAGCCCTATTCGCGGATGATACCGCTCTCTACGTCTCGCATAGGAATAAGGGTTTCATTACCAGAAACCTTCAGGCATCCGTCAATTCCCTAGGGAATTGGTTCAGGAAGTGGCGTATTGAGGTGAACCCGGACAAGAGCGCTGCGGTGTTCTTCTCCGGAGGTGCCACCCCGCGCCACTCCTTGCGCCGTCCTAGAAGTAATCTCGGCCAAGTGACCATGTTCGACCGACCCATTCCCTGGGTCAAAGAGCTCAAATATCTAGGGGTCACCCTAAACAGTACCATGTCCTTCGGCCCGCACATCAAGCGGGTCCGTCACCGAGCATCATTTGTGCTCGGTCGTCTCCATTCGTTAATCTGCAAGCGGAGTAAAATGTCCCTTAGAAATAAGGTGAAACTTTACAAAACTTCGACCCATCATGACTTATGCGTGTGTTGTGTTCGGGCATTCGGCCCCCTCTCACATCGATAAACTCCAAGTGGTTCAAAACCGCTGCCTCCGTAAAGCCGTAAGAGCCCCCTGGTTCGTACGGAACGTCGACCTCCACTCCGATCTAGGTCTCGGAACCTATTCGCGCCTTTATTAAAAAGGCGTCAACACGTCACTTCGCGAACGCATCTACCCATGCGAATCCGTTAATCGTAGCCACCGCCGACTACGATCTCCCCCCCGACCCCTGCCGCCACCGCCGGCCGCGACATGTTCTCACCGACCCCCCCGATGCTTTGTCATCCCTTCTTTCCGCTCAGAATACGGGCAACGACGACGACGTAGTAGTAAATCCCCTCCCATAGCCGGCGGTTGACCGGTGCACTTAGTAGTGCACCCGTCCCGTCCGTACAGCGACTGTCCCAACCGAGGCCCTTCTGGCTGGCTAGAGCGTAGTGGTTGCACGCTCGCCTTTAAGTCCGGTGAAGCTGTAAAGGCCTCGCGGCCAACAGCGTACATCATTTACACACACACTCTAATAAGCACAAACACAACCGGATTATATTAAGTAGTACTAACAAGCCTAAACCTTAGGGGGTAACACTGTCTAGTTTACATGTTTCTATTGCCCACCTTTTAACTCAATCATCACACAAACTCCATGGCGCCATAATATTACATTGTTACTGAACTTAAATACATATACCAAATTTCAGCTGAATCAGATAACAAGATTTGAACTGGACAGACAGACCGACATACAAACATTGCAAGTTAAATAAAAGCTTGTAAAAAAGGGGATAAGCTACTTGACCATTGAAAGGCTAATAAAAAAGCTTTTTTTGAGTGAGAAAAAAATTGAGTCGCTTATTTCTTTCAAGAATCTATATGTAAATAAACAGGTTTATATAGTATATATTTATTATAGTACCAAAATAGTAGAAAATTTCATTTTCTTTTTAAAAATGTAGCCACACACTTGGGTGTGTTTACAAACATGAAAATTCACATACACAAATAACCAGACCAAAACAAATAATTGTGGGTCACAAAGATTTGTATTGTAATTTTGTTAATATTATACATTTATTTTTCCTTAATTCACCTCACAAATAGTTTCAAAAGTATTATGTTTATTTAAGGGACCACACTATTGCATTAGGTTTCTGATCTGTAATGATAGATGTTTATGGATATAAATAAAAAAAATATGTATATATTCTAGCATGTGTATATGAGACAAACTATGAGAGTGGAGTTTGGACCTCTGTACTCTTTGTCAACATTGCAAGGGATCTGGAGTGGTGATAAAGATAGTTTATTAAGGAAGCTACCTCATGGGTTTGTAGCTTAATAGGTTAAAGCTTTGTGTGTGTATCTCAGTTTTCCTCATAGAGGAGTGGGTGTTTGACAGAAAAATTAAAATTTGAGGATTAAAAGTTTCCCCTGAGAAACAAAAAAATTATACAATATTATTTACTCACACTGATATAACATGTAATATAAGGAAAAGTGTTTACAAATATCTATCTATCTATCTATATATATATATAACATCGTCGGCGAAACGTGGGTGTACTCAGTACACCTCTGCGTGTATATATATATATATTATATATATATACAGATGGTCTGGTTCTGGTTGGACCTCGTTGGTCTGGTAGCAGAGCGCATCGCTTTGTGATCACGAGGTCCTGGGTTCAAATCCTAGGTCGGACAAATGTAGCTTTTGTAACGAAAAATTCCCAGTATGAGTCTGGAGCCTGGAATTGTGCCCGATATATGGCAATAGGCTCGCCCCCTATTACATGGGACCTAACATCGTCGGCGAAACGTGGGTGTACTCAGTACACCTCTGCGTGTATATATATACATATATATATATATATATATCATGTCAGATCCCTTACGGGGTAGGCAGAGTACACTTTACAGAGTACTTATAGGTATATATATATATATTTTTTAATAGACCATTCTGTATCCCACTGCTGGGAAAAGGCCTTCCCTTTAAGTCTCCACACAAATCGACCCTGGGCCTGTAATCTCCATGTCTTTTCCGCATAAGTGTCCAAGTTATCATGCCATCGTAGTCTCGGACAACCACGGCGTCTGTAACCGTCCTCAGGGGTTCATACAGTG
The DNA here is from genome assembly GCA_905147815.2 of Phalera bucephala. Lineage (NCBI taxonomy): Eukaryota > Metazoa > Arthropoda > Insecta > Lepidoptera > Notodontidae > Phalera > Phalera bucephala. Next base: position 2,643,128 of record LR990632.1, on the reverse strand, counting down.
ACGGTGGGCTAACATCATAAACATTATTATGGTATTATAGTAATATATAAAAGTGATAAAGGCGACTGCCTCGTTGGTCTAGTGGCAAAGCGCATCGCTTTGTGATCACGGTCCTGAGTTTAAATCCTAGGTCGGACAAATGTAATTTTTCTAACGGAAAATTTCCTGTATGAGTCCGGAGTCTGGAATTGTGCCCGGTATATGGCAATAGGCTCGCGCCCTATTACATGGGACCTAACATCGTCGGCGAAATGTGGGTGTACTCAGTAGGTACACCTCTGCCACCCCCGGTTGGAGAATATAGGGGTGTCAGTGTGATAAAGGCGAGCTTAACTCAAAATACAGCTTATATTCCATCGATTACTTATGTAAACAAATCAAACATTAGTTCACAAATAATGGTAGTTTTGACAAAAGAGCACAATTATTAATATGACAAACCTCACCAGCGTGTTCTTTATTTACCAAAGGATCTTCAATGATTACAAAATTTTGTATTTTCTCAATATTGTCTACGTAATTTTATAATCAACACCCGCGTGTTACCACTGATTCAATCAAAACTATAATATAAAAGCGATTCTAGATTTATGCGACTATGTTAAAAGTAGGTCGATGACATAACCAATACTTCTTTTACGTAGCTTTTTAAATTTAGTCGTACTATACGCATGTGATTCTGACATTAGATAGCTAACGTCATTACAGATGACGATGACAACCTGTTATTCTCAGTAGTTGCAATCATACAGAATAATATAGGTTGCAATCATCACCATAGAATGATACATCGATGAAAAATATAATGTTTCAGCAACTCATCATAGCGATTGTTAGACTAACCCAAAGATTATAATAATACTATATGTGAACTAATCCTCGTTGCCACGAACGCTTTTTCAACGCGCGGTGCTGAGACGATATACGGAACTTTAAAAAAAATGTGTACTGTTAGCATCGATCAATCGATGACTGAAAGAGTCTGTCTTTCGCATGGGCTTTCCATGCGAAAGCTAGGAGTGCGAAAGGGCGGCAAATTTAAATAAATTGGGTCATGTAACCTCGGATGAACTGGGAATAAATGGGTATGAAACTTGAATATTTAAGTAAAAAAATTATGTAAATTAGTTTCATGAATTAAATGATCACAACATATACACACAGAAGAGTGGAGGAACGAGACAGAGGAAGGAGTAGTGATGCGAATTACATAAAAATTAAAACATTCTAATTTATTACATTCTTTGTGTCAATGGTTTATAAGTCCTTGGTTTTCTGCTATGAGAACCTGATACTTATTGGCTTTCTGATGTTCAATCAATTTCTTATAAGTCTTTCATTTTTTTAATGCATCATCTATATATTCCATCAATGCAATGCCACGGAATTTAAAAAGATTTCACATTCAGAAGTATTAAATTTAAATTGTGTGGAACGTTATGGATAAAGAGAACACAACGCTAAATAAATCTAATGAATATCAAAACCAGTTCGTCCATGTGTATGGTTCATTCGAACAATAGGTGACATTAATTTCAGTGTTGCCAGTATATGAAAACGTTAAAAAATATCTCTCAGCTTTTAATAGACAGACTACTCTATATATTTCATTCCAGCGCTTTACTAACGTGCGTTGCGCGCATGCACGCGCTCGTGGGAACGTAGGGTCAGACACATCTAGACAGAATAATACCAACATTCACGACGCAAAAAGCCCAGTTGCAAAAAGTATAATTTTTAAACCTTTCTTTATTGGTGTAATTTTACTATAAATTGACACAGTTGGTGTAATTTTAACGTTTCAAAAATTATCACAATATACAAGATTTGCAGTTCTCTTGACTTAAGTTTTATTATATATAATAACTTATAAAACTCATTACCTATTTTAATAAAATTTTAAGCATCATAATACTTATTGTCTTTTCATGTCTTCTCCATAAGCCTTTGATATTTTAATAGATACGTATTAAATACATTGATTAGCGATTTCAACAGCGATCCTCTTATGAATACCACTGAAAGGAAACTTATTTCGAGCTCAGTTATATGCGTTTCAATAATTACAATGATAACAATCAATATTAGGAGTGTTCGCAACGGCTAAATATTGAAAACATGTTATAACGATACGCTACTTGTAAAACGCCTATTATTATTTACGCTATAAATAATAGTTATAACTTCGCTTCGTAGAACGACGTCTTTAGATTATCGTTGCAAAACACGCTGCGCCGCCGCCGTAAGCTCTTAAACGTAAAAAACGAATTATATAATTAATCATTTAAATATTTATACGTAACTAAAACTAACTTTTATTTACAGTTATAACAATAAACTAACCAACGATTAATTTGCAAATAATTTGACACGCGACGCCGCAATCGCTCACAAACCCGCGATAAATGCATAAGTTCGTCATCCAAGATCACGCCAGTAATCCGGACCGATTTTTTTTTCAAAAAATAATTTAACTTAATAAGCAACACGTTGTAACTTATAATACGTTGGCGCGGAACATAATAAATAACATAATAATATGTTACTTTCATTATGTTATACACACTTATTTAAATAAAGTTCATATGTAGTTGTCTTAGAGCATAATTTAACACGTGACTTGTCATAAAAATATTATACGTCAAAGTGAAATTGACCTTAAGTCCAGTCAGCATGGATATAATACAATGGATTGCGCTCTCTGCGAAAAAAACGGAATGACAAGGATACTCACTGAGAGTCTCTAAGTAGGGTGACCAAACATTGGTACTATTATGGACTTGTTGACATATAATTAACGTATAATTCTCGGGCACTGTTTATTGCCGTTATTCTTTCTTTCTACGCATATGCCACATCTTAAATGAGTAGTAGTCAGAGTTTTTGCTTAAATTGTCCATTTACTTGTTGAGTGTACATTTTTTTCAGAACCTGTAAATTCAGCTCCAATTATCGCAAAAATTTAGGATAGTCCCCTAGAGCCGTTTTTTTTTTGTATCTACAAGGGTTGAGATAGCTGCCCTTACTGCCCCATCCTTACCAATTCTGTATATAAAGACGAATTGAGAACCTTGTTCGTTTTGAACTCGGTAATAAATGGTTTGCAGCGTATTAGTTCTGCCTTATGGTCACCGTAATGGGTGCGAGCGTGACACCAGGCTTCTGGTTATTGCTCTCTCTCTCAACATGGTTTCTCGAATTGTATAAATCATTGAAAACTCAATGTTGTGTCTTTGAGTAAGAGTTTAATTTTCTTTGGCAATTTTTTGACAGTACTAAATCCTTTGTTTTATATTCATGCCAGTCAGTCAGCGTTGCTGTGTCGCGTGCAAAGAGTAAATTAATATATACGGCGGCTGGTAGGCGGTTTTGGTCGGACGATATGTAATAAAAGTAACGCTAAAAAATAACCCTTGCCTGAGGTAATAAATAATAAGTGATTTGATTATTTATTAATAATAGATTATTTTTTCAGTTATGTAATATAACGATCACTCCTATCTATACCGCGTGCCTACACCTGGGGTCTTACCAAAATCTCGTGAGAAAGAAACGTGCATATAGTTCTGCTCCATCTCCTTTTCAAACCATTATAACATTATCCAGGATCAGGCTTTTTAGTTGATGGAGATGTAGTCGTCAGAAAAATTAATCGTTTATTATATCGTATCAAAATAAATTTAATTCGTTAATTACAATTTTATGTATATGAAAAACGTATATCGTGCGTGGTTCGTATTATTGTGGAATGTAATGTCCTGAAGCTCGTCACCGATGACGTCGGTAGGGCTCGCCGCGTGATTAGCCGTTCAATTGCAACATGCAGATATAATTTCATGTCGTCCGTTAGTGTCGTCACTCATCAGAGATGGCGCGCAGACATGGGCCCGGCCTTGGAATGGTACCGGTACTGGTAGCGGGCATATCTTCGAGAAGGCTCTGCGTGTGATGCTTGACGTACGTGGCATGCCTTTTAAGTTTTGTCGTTTGAAGAAAAAAAACACAACTAGAACCTTATAGTACTTTTTATTGTTTTTCAAAGTATTCACCACGTAGCTTAATACACTTTTCCATTCGCTCAAACCAGTTATTATAACATTTATTCCTCTCCAAAGTGGGGGTGTTCAAAATGGCTGACTTGAAAGCGTCGACTGCTTCTTCACCGGACTGGAACCTTTGACCACGAAGACTTTTCTAAATTTTAGGAAATGTAAAGAAATCGTTAGGGCTTAGGTCAGGACTGTATGGAGGATGGTCAAGAATTTCTACTTTTTCCTGCTTCAAATACTCAATCGTTTGACGAGCGCTGTGTGAGCTTGCGTTGTCGTGGTGCAGGATGATGCGTCGCTATGAGTTAGATTTTCGAAGTTCGGCGATGACTTGTGGTAAACAAACTTTGGTATAACACTCTGCGTTAACCGTTCTACGATCTTCAAGTACAATAGTTGCAACATGGCCGGTTTTTCCAACGAACGTGGCCACCATCTTCTTTGAAGTGCTTTGAGAACGAACAACTTTAGTCGGCTTTGGCTCGACTTGAAAGACCCAGATTGTAGATTGTTGTTTGGAATCAGGATTGTAGGCATAGATCCAAGATTCGTCACCACTGATGATGTCGTAGACGTGATTTGACTCTCCTCAGTTGAACCTTTGCAGAGTTTTCTTACACCATCTGACGCGGGCCGCCTTGTGATCGTCGGAAAGCAGATGCGGTATCCAACGGCAAACTAGCTTTCTCACACCAAGCGCTTCATGTAAGATCTTCTGAATGGTTGTCCCTGAGATGCCTAATAGAGCCTCTATCTCTCGATACGTCACATGACGATCTTCGAGAATTAGTTGTCTCACAGCAATGATGTTATCTTCAGTGAAGGCGGATTTTGGGCGTCCTTCGCGAGATTTGTCACTAACACTAGTATGTCCACGCTGGAATTCTAAATACCAGCGTTCGACAGTCCGCAGACATGGGGCTTCATCACTGAACACAGAGGTTAGCTCTTCAAAACACTGAAGCCGTGTCAGGCCTCTTCTAAAGTTGTAGAAAATTATTGCACGAACATTTTCCTTATTTATTTATATATAGATACACCAACGACATACTAGAAAAAATGTTTACAATAAATAAAAGTAACAATAATTCTTAAATTCTGTGTAGAATGACTTTACAGGTGTATACAGCACTCATTAAAGACGTAGATTACAATAAATGTTATAATGTAGAAGAAAATGTAGATTTATAAAAAAAAAATAGAACAAAATGAACAATAAGAACATAAAGGATTTACATTAATTTTAGTATCGTGGACTTAATAAAATTAGATTATTAGTACAATTGGATAGAAATAAATTGTAAGATTGAATTATTATTGATTGAGCTATGTCAGATGTTTTTTTAAATTGGAAATAAATGTCGTTAATATTATATCATTGAAAATGTCAATGTCACCTTTTGCGCAAATATCGTTATAAATTTACATAAATCTATTAAGAGGAGAAGTCATTCCCAAGTTAGTTCTTGAGCTACATGGACTGACAGTGTTTGTGACTGGGTATCTCGGCAAAGTACGCGCGACCGTTATATTAAGACGCAAGAGAGATTCGCTAGAAATCATAGCCCCATGAATAATTTTGTGCAGCGTTGTCAAGTCACCAATTTTTCGTCTCTTCCCAAGAGAAAGCATTTTAAAGTGATCCATTCTTGTATTATAATCAGCTCTATATGGACAGTTTTTATCTTTGAAGGCAAGGAAACGGGTAAAATTCCTCTGTATTCGTTCTATACGATCGCAATGCACTTTGTATTGTGGGTTCCAAATGGGAGATGCGTATTCTAGAATGCTGCGGATCAAGCCGTTGTACAAGATTAATATCGTAGCAGGATCTTTAAAATCTCTGCAAGTGCGTTTAACAAAGCCGACCATTCTCCACGATCTTGATATAATGTTGTCAATATGCTCTACAAAGCTCAACTTTTTATCAATTTGGATACCAAGATCACGGACCGAATCTGATTCTATCAATTGGACATTTTCTATGAAATATTTGGAAGGAATAACTTGTTTATTTCGCGTAAATTTTGATGTGCGTGCATTTTGATGCATTGAGATTCATTCCGTTAGTATGGCACCAATCTTGTATAGAATTCAAGTCAGACTGTAGTAGTAGGATTTCATTTTCACATTTTATGTGTTTATAAAGTTTTAAATCATCGGCGAAGATGGAACACTTACTAAATTTAAAGTTGTTAGTTATATCATTTATAAAACCTAAAAAAAAGAATAGGACTGAGATGCGAACCTTGAGGAACGCCAGACACTGGAATGAAGGAAGAAGATGATGTGAAACCATTTGCTGTGACTTGCATCCGTCTGTCTTTAAGATAGGAATTGAGCCAAATAAGTAATTTGCCATGTAAACCATAAAGTTCCAACTTTGATAGCAAAATATTGTGGTCAGAAAGAAGTGTCTTAGAAAGATTCATTTTCGTACGTAACCTGACAGATTCCAATCGACACTGTGACTAAACAATAGCATTAATTCTAGTACATTCAACTGTTTTGAGATTCAACATTTAAACACATTCGAATATAGAACAGTTTCAAATTCAAAATTGCCGGGAAATATGGAAACGACGGAACTTAAAAGGCATGCCTCGTAGTAAGAAGATCTGCTACTCTTGAAATACCGTCGGTCCCAGGGTGAAGACGTATTATTCTGCCTAATTTCCACCTGAGCGGAGGTAAATTGTCGTCTTTGATAAGAGCGAGACTATTGAGCTGGATAGCGCCTTGATTGGTTTGCCATTTGGTTCGCGTTTGCAACTCTGTCACGTACTCCTGTGACCACCATTTCCAGAAGCTCTGCCTCATCTGCTCGATGACATCGTAGCGGTGCAAGCGATGACTCGGTGTAACGGTCAGGTCCCTGTAGGCTGGAGCGATCACAGGCCGGCCGATAAGGAAATGTGCCGGGGTCTGAGGCTGAAGGTCATTAGGATCTGTAGACAAGCTGTTAGAGGACGGGAGTTCAGGATGGCTTCAGTTTGTGCTAAAACCGTGCTGAACTTCTCGTATGTAAGATTAGTACCTCCCACTACGCGTCGCAAGTGGTACTTATACGATTTAACTCCCGCTTCCCATAAACCACCAAAATGAGGAGCGTATGGCGGAGTGAAACTGAATTTAATTCGAATTTAATGTCTGTCAGGATATCAACAATATCTTGAATATTGTTTTCAAGAAATGAAACTATCTCCCTTTCAGCCCCTACAAAATTGTTACCGTTATCTGAAAGTATCTCAGCCGGTTTATCTCGCCGTGATATGAAGCGTTTTAAAGCTAGTATGTAATCATTTGTCTTAGCAGACTAGTGACTAACTCCAAATGAATTGAACGCGTGCATAAACACATGAATAAACATATGTACCCTTTTGTGGGAGTAGCACCCCTACCTCGGCGATTCAAGACCATTTCTGGCCCGGCATAGTCCACACCGCAGTGCATGAATGGGAACCCAGGGTCCAAGCGCTCAGCCGGTAAATTACCCATTGTAGGTCGCAATGTTTCCCTTTGATGCGCGTACTAAAAAGTAAGAGTAGAACTCGGTTCTCCAACCTTTTTCAAATCCCAAAATTTACTTAATTGCAAATCGATATTTTGCACAAAAGCACAATGATTACGTTTATTTTTTACAAGAGATTTATTTGTGAAAATGGGACCAGAAAGTAACCATCCTAACTTCGATTTCTGTAAGTATGGCCCGTTGGACAATCGAGTTTGCTCGTCTTGTAACAGATCTAAGGTGTAAAGTAAAATTATTTGTTTTTGATCGCATGTTGATATCGCATAAGTAATTTGAATGTGATGTTAATTGCCCCACACCTGATATGTGTATAGTGCACTGTATAACTGATACGTTTAAACGTTTACATAGGTTTTATGAAATAAAACTATTCTGACTTCCGCTATCTAATAGCGGTCGTCCGTTAGTGTCGTCACTCATCATAGATGGCACGCCAACAATATTAAAAAACATGTAGCTAAGGAAGGCTGTCTTTAAGCACCTAGTTATAGATCTAGTGTGATATTACATACATACATTTTATAAGTTCACAATGTAGGAAAAAGTAAAATTGTTTAACGATGTATACAATAATAAATACGCAAAAAATAATATCGGGTATAATATTACATTTTCTGTTTTTTTTTTTTTTTTTTTCTTAGAAAACAATATAAATACCTAGTAAATTAGTTCCTTGAGGAATACCTATATCTTGAACAAAAATATAAAATTATCTTAGTTCTAATACTATTTATAAGTATTTTAGATAAGTATAAGTACGTGCAGTAATTACAGGAATAGTCGTAGATGAATGGTGTTAGTACAGTTGTTCATATTAGTCACACTGAATTAGAAATTCAAAAATTTGACCAGAGTCGAGTAAATAGCGATTCGATAAAGGCGGTACATCTTGAAAAGGACTATCTTCCTTTCTCATACGGTTTACACAAAAGTGCAACAGAAATGCAAATGCCTACTATGCTTGCCATGGTTATCATACTGCTTGCAAACGATCTCAAAATCTTACAATTGTAATGTATAGCCACATTTAGTCTCTACATTTAATAATACACTGAGGTAGTGTGATAAAGGATTATCATACAATATTAATATTATGTACCCACCTTCCTGTAGAATAAAGTGGACAGTCATTGCTTTCACATGAATGGTTTATAATTAAAACTTATTTATGTTATGTTGTTGTACCCATATCTGCAAGTTGCTAACTTATGATTAGCACGTGGATCGACTGCCAATATCTGGAACAGCTATAAAAACTATTTGTATTGTGATTGATAAGAATACACGCTGCGAAAAGTAATAGTAACAAAAACAAAATTATTTATCTAAACAATATCATTTTCAGATAACACATACTAACATACTTATGATAACATGCACCTAATCCAAACCAGCAATAATAACTTTGAAATTTTGTTTGGAATCTGCTCCGATTATAGATATTTTCAGTTTTTTTTCACATTACAATTTAAAATATAGAAATTAAAATAGTTATAGGCTTTGTTATGTTTATCAGTTTTTGTCGTTATATGTAACCTTTGTCGACGCAATGTACTATATTGTTAGCTTCCCTCAGTCGACCTTCTTTCGTTTTGAATGGACCAAGAGGCCAAACGTCGTCAATGTTTAGTTTTTGGTCCCCCTGAAATACATATAACTTTATTACATTACATATAGAATTCTAAATAAGCATTTGATATCAAATTTATAACAAAGAGTATATAATCACATTTGACTGCCTCGTTGGTCTGGTGGCAAAGCGCATTGCTTTATGATCACGAGGTCCTGGGTTCAATTCCTAGGTCGGACAAATGTAGTTTTTGTAACGAAAAATTACATGGGACCTAACATCGTCGGCGAAACGTGGGTGTACTCAGTACACCTCTGCCACCCCCTCTGGGGAATATAGGCGTGACAGTATATAATCACTACGGGATGTATAATCTACCAGAATGCGATGAAAAATAAATTACAAAATTATGTGGGAAGTGATTGAAAATTAGAGCTCTCTTTCTTGTAATTTAAGAGTTATAGATACACTACACTCTAATACTATTATACTCTTGCAGCTAAAGTATGCAAATATCTTTTACAACGGATTAATTACAGTGCCCGAAAATTTAAAATTTATTTTATCTTACATCAAGCATTGCAACTATCTACATAAACATTAAATATAGTAGAAAGTTAGGTTAAAGCCAATCACGGAAGAGTATGACTATTACCTTCAAATCCATATTAAACGCATCTTCAGGTGCCAGAACGATGAGCGGAGTAGATCCGAGGCTAAAAGCCAGACCGAAGTACGAATACTTTTTCACCTCATCCATAAAATGTTCCCAAGGATAAATCTTGTCAGGGTCACTGCCCATATTCCTGATCTGTGTAGAGAGAACGTCGTGGTAATACTTCAGCAATTCATCGTAGTGTTTCAACCTCAATGTTTGATCAGTACACCCGAATGTAGCTAATGATAAATCCAAAACAGGTGATGCACATCTTGCCAATTGAAAGTCAATGATTTTGCTCCCAATTAGTCGACTATTTTCATATTTAAACAAGAAATTGTTCGTCCAAGTATCTCCATGAGATATCACGCCGGTCGCTTTTGTTTTCTTAACTGCATTTATCAGGTCTTGATAGCGCTCCGGTACAGCAAATTTCTTTATCTTTTCAGCGTATATGGAGTTCGGATATTCTTTTTCAACAGCATCTATAGCTATGCCGCTAATTCGCTTCCAAAATCTGGAATACCAGTCCCAGAGACGTTCATCATAGAAAGTTTCAAAAATATATTCACTTAATTTGGCAAATTCTTTTGGTTGTTGGTCCTTCATAGCGAAAGATAGAGCATGAAATTGAGCCAAAATTTTGTATATTAATTTACAATGTTCTAAATCAATGCCTTTCTGTCGGAATGCTGGTCTATAGCCTTCTATGCCCGCGTCTTCTAGACCTATAACATCATCAGTGCCGTTGCAGTAAGTTAAGAACAATTTAGGGCATTTATCGAACGGTTCTGGAATATTTTTGGTAGACTGAAATTCAAGTAACGCCGGCAAGACTTTCTCGTAGAAATTTATCTCGTTTTTAAAGAATTCGTCACTTCTAAGCGTGAGACGCCTGGCAACGTTTTTAGGTATGTACTTTAGGACAACTTGGGCATGATTTTGAACGCCGGTTTGATTTTTGCCAAATATCTTTATGCGCATTACTTCGCTGAGATACGAGTCGCCTTTTCCCGTGTTGCTTACATACTGGAAATTAAATAAAGTTTGCATGTAGACGTTGTGTTATACATATTTTGATTCCCATATTTTTATACTGATATAAAATAGTAAATGGTCTGTGTCTATTCTGCACATTAGATATAAATATACATTTGGATCGACTATTTAGCGCGGAAATAAAATCAGAAGTTTGATAGATTATAGTGGAATAAGTATCAACATTTTATACGAAACTGCGTGTTTTTCTTTCAGTAAGCGCCATCAGTTGATTGTATTGATAGGTACTATGACCTGTTTCTGGTTTTACGTACTTGCTTACTTGTACTTTGAAGACTTAGAGTTTTATGAAGCGATTTATTGCTTTTATTAATTAGAATCAGTTCGCCGTCGGTACTTTGTTTATTTCATTGCAATAATTAATTAGGTAATCCTATTCTGTTAAAATAGCCACATCTTGTTGAGTAAGACCCCCTTATGATTACTATAACAAAGTTTTTTTTTATTTACAGGTAGGTATCTGATACGAAACATGGCTGAATCTAAGAAGAAATGTCAACAGTATAGTGTTATTTATTTAAAATTTGGTTTTCTTCCATCAAAGAGCAAGCAATTGCCCATATGCCTTTTATGCAACAAAGTTTTGAGCAATGCCTGAGGTAACTGCAATTCACTGTGTCATTCACCTAGTAGCGAAAAATTTGATAGATTGCACCAATCGCTTCAATTTTTGATTAATGCAGTTAACGATGAGAATACGCGTTTATTTGCACAATTGTGCGATGAAAATGATGAAGTCTTCCAACGATTGCTCTTACATACTGAAGTACGCTGGTTGTCGAAAGATGCATGTTTAACAAGATTTTACCCACTTTTTGAATCAGTTTTAGAGTTTCTGGAAAGTAAAGATCCAGATTTATAAGAAAATCTGATCAATTTGAAAGCGGACATCGCGTACTTGACAGATTTCTTCAAAAAATTTAATGACATTAACTTACAATTAAAAGAGGACAGCCTCAGTTTAATAAAAACAAAGTGTGTAATTTCAGCTTTTCTTGGAAAATTTAAATTTATGAAGCAAAATATTAGTCGGCGCGAATTTTCCCAGTTTTCAAACTGATCACAGGTAGAATGCCTTGATGAGGATCTTCAGAGATACGACCGACATTTAATTGCCCTGCATGATGACTAAAAATAAGATTTGTAGATATTCGGACGATGGAAATACCACCATGGATCATAAATCCATTTGATGAAAGGGAAGTGGAGAATACGATATTACAAGAGGAGCTACCCGAGCTTAGCACTAATGAGGAGCTGAAAGTGAAATTTAAAAGAGGGTATGAAACATTTTGGCTGCAGGCAGAAATACCCGAAAAATATCTGGACTGTGGGGAATTGCAAGAAAGCTTTTGATAGCGTTTCCCTCGTCATATTTTGTCGAAAAAAGTTTTAGTGTCGTTACAAACCTTTTAACAAAAAAAAGGAGCAGATTGAATATCACGGAACAGGGAGATTTGCGGTTATTCCTAACAAAACTGAAGCCAGATAATAATTATTTGCTGTCAATCCATTAAGTACATCCCTCCCATTAAAATTATGACTATTTTGTGATTGCCATTGTAGAAGTTACGTTACATTATTAATGTTTAATTTTAATTGTATTACGAACTTTTTCTTTATTGTGCCTGTATGTGCATAAAATATCTTCTTTATTTTAAAATCACAAATCCTAAATCAATATTCTCGTGTGCTGTGCGGGGCACGTACCTGCGACTATTTAACAAAGTCTACGTCTAAGGCGGTCTATGTTTTATCGCTTAAACCAAGTCGTCTTTGTTTTCCAAAAGTATTTATAAAGTCGACTTAAATATGAGTAAATTTTCGCTATAGAACAATTTCAGCAGGTCCCCAGGCTTCCAGTCGCCGATGAAAAGAAAGAGGGAAATCGACGGATTGCCAGGCTTGTCTTTCGGCAAAATAAGATTAATATCTTTGGACCTTCATGCTTGACCTTCAATGCAGGATAATATCGGCATGATCTAGTGTGTAAACAAAGTTACACATTTCATATTATTATTTCACGACTTAAGATACTTTAATACTATCTACCAATCTATATCACCACGTCAGATAGGCGGAGAAGGCAGCGTGTACAAAGTTCCAAGAGGTTCTTTTCTTACAGACCTTTCCGGTTTTCTCCACTCTCATAGTTCGTCTTATACACGCTCGCCGGTTACGGAGACTCTTGACTTGATCTTCGGATAAGACATGGTATATTTAGTCATGGTAAGATATTCTAGGTCTACCCCGATATCTGCGTCCTGTTCTAGGTATAGTACCAACTGACAGCGGCGTGGAACCATTTGACAACCACTTTGTAAATACGTATATTTCTTTTTTACTACCGTTTTTATTGATATTTCCTTGCTGTTTTTTTTTATATGGAATTGTACATATTGAATATAATTTGTAAAACTATAAATGGCTGTTGTTCTCGTCCTTTCACTTTTGAATTTGTATATCTGTGTGGTTTCTTTGATATTAAGTTTCTTTATAATCCGTTAGGTATGAAGAAATAATAGATATTCTACAGAAGTTGTGCTATTTTTCGAGATAAAAAGTGTTCGTTTTTATTTTCCGATGTAAGACACCTTCATATAACGTTTCAGTTAAATTCGTTTAACCATTTAAATATGAATAAATACCAGGTATGTCGCAAGAACCGTGATTCTTTCCGAAATAAAAAGTATCTCGATTATTATTTCGAGACCTAAAACTCCTTGAAAGTGTTAGTAAAATCCATTCTGTCATTTTAGTATGAAAAATATGACAGCTAGATATCCCGGGAGAACCTTGTAGTGAGTATATTGTATAAGCATTATTCCAAGATTGAAGAAACACACACAGAGAGTCATTCAGTTTCTTTTAAATTCGTTCAGCCGTGTTAATATGGACAAATAAAATCAACTATCCCCAGAAATATTGCATTTCCCGAGCTAAAAAGTAGTCTTGAATAATCTCTGAAAATTCCCCATTTTCCAGTAATAGTCTTTTTAAAATCGGTTCCACCGTTCTGGATATTAACACGGACAAACAAACATTTTTTTTATTGTGCCCATATGCACTTAAAATATCTCATTTATTTCAAGGCACAAATCCCAAATCAATATTCTTGTACGCTGTGCGTGAATCGTACCTGGGTAACTATTCAACAAAGTAAGTTAAGCAGTCTACGTTTTATCGGTTAAACCAAGTCATCGTTGTATTGCAAAAATATTTTAAAGTCAACTTAAAAGTGAGTAAATTTTTGTTGTACAACAATTTCAACAGGTCCCAGGCTTCTAGTCACCTGTGAAGAAGAAGAGGGAAATCGAAGGATTGCCAGGCTTCTTTAGCCTAAATATGATTAGCCAGGCTTAAAGATATTTAAGCCTTCATGTAGGCCGGTAAAAATTCACTTAATGCATATTGGAATTATTTTATATACCACTTCTTCTTCTTCAGCCAAAAGACGTCCACTGCAGGACAAAGGCCTCCCCTAAAGACCGCCACAACGACCGGCTTTGTGCTGCACGCATCCAACTTCTACCCGCGACCTTCACCAGGTCATCGGTCCATCTTGTAGAGGGCCTACCCACTCCACGTCTTCCGGTACGTGGTCGCCATTCGAGAACCTTTTTGCCCCAACGGCCGTCAGTTCTACGAGCGATGTGCCCCGCCCACTGCCACTTAAGTTTAGCAATTCTGAGTGCTATGTCAGTGACTTTCGTCCTCCTGCGGATCTCCTCGTTTCTGATTCGATCCCGCAGGGTTATTCCGAGCATAGCTCTCTCCATCGCCCTTTGGGTGACTTTGAGCCTTCTTATGAGGCCCATCGTAAGCGACCATGTCTCAGTGCCGTAAGTCATCACTGGCAACACACACTGGTCAAAGACTTTTGTCTTGAGAAACTGCGGAATTTTGGACGAGAAGATGTTACGTAGCTTCCCGAACGCCGCCCAACCAAGCTGGATTCGACGATTGACCTCTGGTACTACATGGACGTTTGACATGATCTTCGTCTTGTCCATGTTTATTTTAAGACCTACTTGTTGAGAGACTCTACTGAGGTCGTCGAGCATGGTACTGAGGTCTTCCAGGGTATCCGCCATGAGCACGATATCATCGGTAAAACGAAGGTGAGAGATGTACTCGCCGTTGATGTTGATACCTAGTCCTCTCCAGTCCAGAAGCTTGAAGACATCTTCCAGCGCGGCGGAGAACAGTTTCGGGGATATCACGTCTCCCTGTCTTACACCACGCTGCAGTTGAATAGGTTTCGAGCTCTGGTCCTGAAGGCGGACTGACATAGTAGCGTTTTCGTACAAACTCTTCAGCACCTCGATATACCGGTAGTTAACTTGGCACCGCTGGAGAGACTGTAGTACAGCCCAAGTCTCGATCGAATCGAAGGCCTTCTCATAATCCACAAACGCTAAGCATAGTGGCAGGTTATACTCTTCAGTCTTCTGTATGACCTGTCGCAGCGTATGAATGTGGTCTATAGGGCTGAAACCTTTTCGGAAACTGGCTTGTTCGGGAGGCTGGAAGTCATCTAGTCTGCGCGCGAGACGATTCGTGATGACTCTCGAAAACAGTTTATAGACGTGGCTCAGCAGTGAGATGGGTCTGTAATTCTTCAAGAGGGTTTTATCACCTTTTTTGAAGAAGAGAACCACCACACTTCCGCGCCATGACTGTGGCGTTTTGCCCTCGAGGATGACGGTGTTGAATAGTTTTTGGAGAGCCCTCAATATCGGCTTTCCACTAGCCTTGAGAAGCTCGGCTGTTATGCCGTCATCGCCTGGCGCCTTGTTGTTCTTGAGCTGTTTGAGAGCCATACTAATCTCGTACAGACTGATGTCCGGGATGTCTTCGGTATAGTGTCGGGTCAATTTGGCTGTTGGGTCTATGGCCGGATTGCAGACAGGTGGTTGTACTGATGTGTAAAGCTGGCCGTAGAACTTCTCGACTTCCCTCAAGAGTTCCGGTGTAGAGGATACAATCCTGCCGCCTCTGGTCTTCAGCTTACTCAACCGGCTCTGTCCGATAGACAGATCCCTTGCAAACACTTTAGGGCCTTTGTTGCGCTCGATAGTCTCTGTTATTTTGTCAGTATTATACTTGCGTACATCGCGAGTCAGAGACTTAGAGATCTGCCTATTGAGCCGCTGGCATTCGGAAACTTCTTCTGGAGACTGCAAGATCATCTTGCGTCTTTCCTCCATAAGCTTGAGGGTAACGCCTGAGAGCTTTTTGGTTCTTTTTGTACGGTGGGTTTTAAAGAAATTGTGCCCGACCGTATGGACAGTTTCCACTTACATGGATAGTATCGCCATTATATAGTGTGTGAACAAAGTTACCCATTTCATATTGCTATTTCACGGCTTAAGATACTTCAATACTATCTATCAATCTATATCATCACGTCAGATCCCTTGCAGGGTAGGCAGAGATTTCAGATTTCCAACCGGTTTTCTCCACTCTCAAAGTCCGTCTTATATACGCTCGCCGGATATGGAGACACGGTTGACTTGCCCTTCTGATAATACACGGTCTATTTGGTTATGGTAAGATAGTCTAGGTCTTCCCCAATATCAACGTTCTTCCACTTGCTCATTTTATATCTCTGGGTTTCTTTCATATTAAGTTTATTTATAATCCGTTCAGCCATTTTAGTATGAAGAAATAATAGATATTCCGCAGAAGTCATGATATTGTATATTTTGGTATGTTATATACTTTTCGTAACAAAAAGTGTTTTGTTTTATTTTACAGTGTAAGACACCTTCATATAAAGTTTCAATTAAATACATTTAGCCAGCTATGTCGCAAGAACCACCACTAACGCCGTCACAAAAAGTGTTTGTCTTCTCGTAAGATATTAAACTTCATTAAAGTTTCGTATCTGGCCCATTCATCGTTAGAGTTTTCTCCGGAAGAATCAATCCTGAACGCATCGTCGGCTTATGCACGAAATCATATTTGAGTGTTTAAGTCAAACGTGTATGAAAAATTTCCAGTGAGTGCTTTTAACTACTGCATAGTTTTTCGTGAGGAGACGAACCTGAGTCCACTATCAATTCATGACGGATTTTATGTGTAGGCTTTTCACATAGTTTATGTCGTAACATTGCAGTTCGGGACAAACAGTAATAAAGTTTTGCGGAATATCCCGCGATAATGTAGTAGCTTAAGTTGTTTTGGAACAATGAATGATTTATAAAAATCGACTCCTCTTTTCTTTCCTCAGAAACAGTTACATTTCTCGAAAATATAAGTACACATAGTTGTGATCCTTAGTACAGGCTATAACTATCCCTATATATAATCAAACAGGTATGGGGTAAAATGTCTTTTTAGAAATTCAATGTTTCGCTTATTTTTGTATTTTCTGAAAAAAACCTTTTGATTTTCCGGTATAAACACTATTCAATATGTTATCCAACATTTTAAGATATCCGCGTGCAAAGTTTTATCAAAACCCGCCTGGTTGTTTTTGAGTCATGATGGTTTATATACTTGGACAGATAGACAGATAGACAAAGAGACACGAAAGCCAAAAAATTTAGAATTGGATTCCACATCAATAAAATGATATCCGTGGTTTATTATTTCCAAAAAATATACACAGACTTCCTTACAGTTTTATTATATGTAGTATGTAGAGATATAGGTGATTTACTTTTCCCTACAAACTGTTAGATTTCCTAAAAACGTAAATATTAACTATGTTGTCTGTCATATGAAATATCTCCATGTTAAGTTTCACTGACATCTGAAAAGTAGTTTTGCAACAATGAATAATAAATCAAAATCGACTTTTTTCTGTTATCTCTTAAGTTTTTCGAAAATATAAGTACACAGAATTGTGACCTTTTGGACAGGTTACAATTACACAAAATTTCATTAAAATCCATCAAACAGGTTTGGAGTAAAGTGTCTTTTTAGAAATACAATATTTCGTTTATTTTCGTCTTTTCTGCAAAAATCTTTTAATTTGCCGAGATAAATACTATACAATATGTTAGCCAACATTTTAAATTATCCGCATGGAAAGTTTTATCAAAATCCACCCAGTAGTTTTTGCGTGATGACGGTTCATACCCTCCGACAGACCGACAGACAGACAGACAAACAGACACGAAAGCCAAAAATTGTAGAATCGGCTTCTACGTCGATGGAAGAACACCCCTGGGTTGTTATTTCCTAAATATATTCCATGTACAGACCCGACTTCCTTACAGTTTTATTATATGTATATGTATGTATAGATTATATGTATAGATGTTATCGTATTACAATATAATATGATTACAATAATAATTAATAGTGTAATCATTATATATTTGAATAAATACAACACAAAACATATACTCAAATCAAATCAAATCAGTTTATTTTGTGAAACATAGAACATACTATTTTTCTTTTTATTTTTACCAAACCGAATGGGGAGTTTTCTAAATGAAATAAGTGAGAATTGATTGGTTCCTTGTGGGGTGAGTAGATGTCAAAAAAGTAAAATTGGATGGAATCACCTTTTTTGATTGGCCAACTTTATTTTTTTGACATTCACTCACAGCACAATCAATTAATTAATTAATTAACCAATCAATTCCCACTTTCTTTTTTCGAGAACTATTAATTCGTGGTTGGAACTCAGCCGCAACGCAAATTTCCATAGTTAGATCTAATCTTCACATTTTTTATCGAGTTTTGAGAATATGGTAGAAATGTAGCTGTAGGGGGTTCACCGGAACCAGCTAAATTTTGAAAGTGGTCTATGAGAAAAAAAGTCTGGGAGTCTAGCGGAAAACACGCAACCCTGCTTGACGCCAATTTCAACGTCAAACCAGGTAAACATGTTAACATCCATCGGTATGCATGCCTTGCTGTCCACATAGGTGGACGGGATGGCTCACAACAGAGTGCCAACTTTACCATACTCTGGTAAAATGCCCCAAAGTCTCTTTTGCACAACTCTGTCAAACGCCTTGTCGTGATCTACAATACCGCAGAAAACCTTCCGGCCTAGTAGACCAGATGCTTCTCTACGATGTTGCGGAGGGAGAAAACTTGATCCGTACATCCTCTTCTAGACCCTCTTGTGCCTCGCACAACATTCCATCAGACTTCTCGCGCATTCTCCGTTCAATAATTTAACCGTACACCTTGGCTGCCAAGCTCATCAAACTGATGGCTTCGTAATTCGCGTAGTCATATTGTAAGTCCTTGCCTTTATACAAGTGTACTATGACTCATCATCATCATCATCATCTCAGCCTATACTTGTCCACTGCTGAACATAGGCCTCCCCAATCGCTTTCCAGCGTAACCGGTCCGATGCCACCTGCATCCAACAACTTCCTGCGATTTTCACAAGATCGTCGGTCCATCTGGCAGGCGGTCGTCCCACGCTGCGCTTGCCAATACGTGGTCTCCACTCTAGAATCTTTCTGCCCCAACGCCCGTCCGATCTACGCGCTATGTGGCCCGCCCATTGCCACTTCAGCTTGCTAATCTTAACGGCTATGTCGGTGACCTTGGTTCTTCTACGAATCTCCTCATTCCTGATTCGATCGCGTAGAGAAACGCCGAGCATAGCTCTCTCCATAGCTCGCTGCAACTCTGAGCTTTTTTATGAGACCTATTGTAAGAGACCACGTCTCTGATCCATATATCATCACTGGTAACACACATTGACTAAAAACTTTAGTCTTTAGGCACTGAGGTATTTTGGATGTGAAGATGTTGCGCAGTTTCCCGAACGCTGCCCAGCCGAGTTGGATTCGTCGATTGACCTCTCTCTCAAAGTTGGACCTACCTAACCGGACTACCTGTCCTAGGTAAATGTATTCGTCGACAACTTCAAGAGTAGAGTTCCCAACGGTGAGTGCGGTGGGTACGACATGGACGTTAGACATTATTTTCGTTTTGTCCATGTTCATTTTAGGACCCACTTGTTGAGATACTTTGTTGAGGTCACCGAGCATTCGTCCTAGATCTTTCAGCGACTCCGCCACGACCACAATGTCGGCAAATCGAAGGTGAGTGATGTATTCACCATTGATGTTGATGCCAAGTCCTTGCCATTCCAAGAGCTTGAAGGCGTCCTCTAAGGTGGCCGTAAACAGTTTCGGAGAAATGACGTCTCCCTGCCTTACTCCTCTTTTTATGGGGATCGCCTTCGTGCACTGCCCCTGTACTCGGACTGACATGGTGGCGTTATTATACAAGCACTTCAACACTTCGATGTACCTATAGTCAATGCGGCATCGCTGGAGAGATCTAAGAACCGCCCAAGTCTCGATCGAATCGAAGGCTTTCTCATAGTCCACAAACGCCAAGCATAGTGGCCGATTATACTCCTCGGTCTTCTGTATAATCTGCCGCAGCGTATGTATGTGGTCTATGGTACTAAAGCCTTTCCGGAAACCGGCTTGTTCGGGAGGCTGGAAGTCATCAAGTCTGCGTTCGATACGATTCGTGATGACTCTCGAAAACAACTTATAAACATGGCTCAGCAGTGTGATGGGCCTATAATTCTTCAGTAAAGTGTTATCACCTTTCTTGAAAAATAGTACCACCACACCCCTGTTCCATGCTTCCGGCGTTTTCTCTTCGAGCAAGACGGAATTAAACAGCCTCTGAAGGACTTTAAGTACCGGCGTTCCGCCCGCTTTCAGAAGCTCTGCGGTAATTCCGTCTTCGCCTGGCGCTTTGTTATTTCTGAGTTGTTCGAGAGCCATCCTAATCTCGTACAGGCTGATGTCCGGGATATCTTCAGTGTAGTGTCGGGTTAGCTTGGCTCTTGGGTCTTTTTCCAAGTCAACAACAGGTTCAGCTACTGAGGTGTACAACTGCCCATAGAACCTCTCTATCTCCCTGAGCACCTCTGACCTATTTGACGTTACGTTTCCGTCCTCCGTCTTTAGCTTCATCAACTGGCTTTGCCCAATAGACGCGTCTCTTGCGAACACTTTGGAGCCCTTGTTCTGTGCTATGGTCTCCTCAATACGCCTTGTACTATGACTGCGCGGCGCCAATCTGTAGGGATTCTACCGGTCCGCCAGCAATGGCTTGCAAGGACCCCAAGGCATCCTGGACGCAAGTTCCACCGTATTTGATGATCTCGGCAGATATCATGTCTACTCCCGCAGCTTTACCATTTTTCATACTTCCTATCGGCCATTCAACTTCTTCCGTAGTGATGTCCTCTGTTGATTCTGGTGCCGCAAATTCGTGTCTGGGCTCGTCTGCGGCACCAGTATCCGGGGCATCCCCGTACATTTCTCCAGAATATTCACTCCACCGGTTTAGCACAGCGTGTGTGTCTGCAAGAATGTCACCATCCTTAGATTTAATCCTTTTCATTCTGGAGCCTGACGAATCACCTTGAAACTTGCATTGCCGGTATATTTTTTTCCACATCTCTGTCATACTGGCATTCAGTTTTCTTCTTACTTTCTACGGAGCTTTGCAATTCCGCATCGCTTCATGCATCACCTTTTGCTGTACTATGCTTCTTTGAGCAGGCTTTCCAGCATTTATCTACATTTGAGTCCGAAGAACCTGCTGTCAAAAGCTTGTCCCGGACACTGTCTTCATACTTACTCCTCACGCTCTCATCTTGCAACTTTTCTACCTTTATTCTTTTAAGGTCTTCGAAGGGGATACGCTCTCGCCAGTGCCTCCACTTCGTGAACATACCACTAAACCGTGCAACTCGCCGATATAAGCGCGCGTATCTTGAGTTTCCTTTGGAGACGGACCCAGTGCTAAACGCTCGGCTTCAGCGTTTATTCATACAACACTAATCCAGGCTCTCTTTCATTACATCAATCATCTCATGTATCTTACCTTCCATAACACCCCCTACATTCTAAGTGCCTATTTGGCATTTTGTACCCGACGACTCGCCAGTTCGGGCCCGGCGTGATGAGCGGCAGCTCCCATTACCGCTTCCACCTTTATTCGTACCAACGGGGGTGGGCCGGTACGCGTCGCCTCGGGGGGACGCCCTAGCCCGCACTGCGGTACGTCTTTGGTCCAAGATTGCAGCCGTAATAACAGGCAGGGGTAGCGACGAGTACGCTCTTGGACAGACAATACATTACACTACCTTTTATCTCTTGAGTAACAATGTGTTATTTAACAATATTAACTACTATATATTATAAACTATATATATACTCTAGTAAAATAATACAGCGTTACTTATCAGTCTCTTTTGGAACAATAAAATGTGTTTTATATCTATGATGGTAATAACTGACCTCCCAATGAGTGAATATGTAAGGCTCCTTAAACCAATCGCTGAGCGCGCGGTTGAGTCTCTCGTGCGTAAGCGCCGGCGATACGTGAATTAAGCTATTGTGGTCTTCCTCCGCCATTGATTAATTTATAGCTACAATTTAAAAATACTAGTGTCCAGTTAAGCGTTAAGTAAAGCATTGATAGCCTAGTGGTTAGACCGTTGGACAGAGGACAAAGTCAGAGGTCTAGGGTATAGCCCCAGGCACGCACCTCTGTCTTTTCGAAACCATGTGCGTATTAAAAATTAATTATCACTTATTTTAACGGTGAGGAAACCTGCCTGCCTAAGAGTTTCTTGAAGGTGTGTGAAGTTCGCCACCCCGCACGAACCCTCTCAGTTAAGCAGTGCAGATATATAATCTGGTTAACGATCCCTCTATGCTTTTATCTCTATGTTTATCTATATAGTATGTAGATAAAATATTTTTATTATAGTGATAAAAAATTAGATATGGGACATATGAAATACAAGAGATTAAAACATGTAATAGAGTGATTGTGAAACCATTTTAGTTATTTTCTTGATCACCTATTGAATTTAATAATATACATTATATATTTTAAAAAACGCGGCCCCACACTTGGAATTATTTCCATGTCGTGGGCACGTTTATAAACTGGACATTTACATACAAAAACACCCAGACCGAAACAAATATTTGTGAACCACTCATATAATTGTCTCGGGTGGAGATTGAACCTACGACTACTAGATTTAGTGGACAGAACAGCTTAAGTTTTTAACCACTGAACAAAAAGTCCGCCGACAGATTTGAAAGAAAAAAATAATTATTAATATGATAAACCTTACCAGGTTGCAGTTTCTCTTCAAAACTATCTTCAACGATAACAAAATACGTATTTTTCTATTATCTTTTTTTAGTTTAATATAAGAGCCGACAACCTTCCGCTACCACTGATTACATCAAAATAATAATAAATTATATCTCGGTATTTGCGACTATATTAAAATTTGACCGATTACTTAGTCAACCTTTCCTTTACGCGGCCTTTTATATTCGATCGTACCATACGCATGTAATACTGATATTAAATAGTTGAAGTCATATCTAATGCCGCTGATAACCTGTGCCCCAAGTCTTCTATTTTTTTATTTGATTATATAAATTATGACATGCTACAATAATCGTTTAGATACAAATTGTGCCAAAAGTTAAAAATTGTTTGAACTGGTACATATGACTATGGAAAACCATAAGATAGGAATTGGAAAGCATAGAATTAGTAGATTGGAAACTGACAAAACTATCAATTATGATGTCAATGATAGACAATTTTATTAAAATTACAATTACGGGCTTGGGGCCCTGACGTGATGATAGATAGATAAATTATGAGGTATAACGTACCTAAATCACCAATTGGGTATTTGAAAAAAAATGTTTTTTTTTATGTATTTTAAAACTTTATCATAAATTATATTAATAGTCGAGCAGTGATAGCCTAGTGGTAAGACCGTTGGACTGCAAAGTAAGAGGTCTTGGGTTCAAATCCAGGCACGCACCTCTGTCTTTTCGAAAGCATCTGCGTATTAAAAATTAGTTATCACTTGCTTTAACGGTGTAGGAAAATATCGTGAGGAAACCTGCATGCCCAAGAGTTTCTAGAAGGTGTGTGAAGTTCGCCAACCCGCATGAACCCTCTCAGTTTGAGAGGAGGTCTGTGCCCAACGGTGGGACAGTTTCTTA
The DNA here is from genome assembly GCA_905147815.2 of Phalera bucephala. Classification (NCBI taxonomy): domain Eukaryota; kingdom Metazoa; phylum Arthropoda; class Insecta; order Lepidoptera; family Notodontidae; genus Phalera; species Phalera bucephala. Next base: position 2,619,250 of record LR990632.1, on the reverse strand, counting down.
ACAGGGCTAATATTATTATTATATTAATAGTCGATGTCGAAAACCTGGCATAATTCCAGACTCCGGGCTTATACTGGGAATTTTTCGTTAGAAAAACTATATTGTTATTTTTGTTAATTTATTATTTTGGTTTATTAGGTATGTTTGATAAAGATTCTGAAGATAGTTTTGCTTCTTGTTCTTCGTCTTGTGAATCTGACAAAAGCTTTGCTATCGCGTTCAGTGATAATTCTGTTCTTATGCGAGATCAACTTTCTTCTGAATGTTATGGATTCAGCAAATTTTTCAATTTGGTCCATATAAATGCTCCAAGCATTCTCGCACATTATAATGATGTACTGTCATCTGCCGATTCTGACCTTATTTCCTACCCTTGTCTCTGAAACTTTTCTCAAGCCTGCCCTTCCTTTTACGCAGTATGCGTTGCCCGGTTACAAGCTTTTGCATAATGACAGGACTGCCAAGGGAGGAGGGGGGGTTGCCATATATCTGCGAGAAGATATCGTTTACAGGGTAATTGATCAATCTCTGAGTGATTATTCAAAATTTAGTAAACATTTATTCATTGAAATTATTATTAATCATAGTAAACTTCTTCTAGGCGATTTTTTACAGTCCCTCTTGCCATATTGAATATTTCTCATCTTTTAAGTCTAAGTTAGAATATCTCTCTCCTTTAAATGACCATACAATTACCCTCGGAGATTTAAACACTTGCTTGCTTGAGGACGATGTACGCAGCGACAAACTCTGATCTATTGTCTCTTCTGTACCTTTAGCTTAATGCTATATATCATGCTCCCCACTGTACTCCTTCTCTCTTAGGTTTAATACTAGTTTCCGACCCTAGTAAAGTGGCCACCTATGGTCAACTACCCGCCTATTTCTCCTACCACGATCTTATATATCTTCGCAGTTTCGAGAACATTGATATAGATCGTTTGAGAGCTGATGCGGACAACATTGACTGGTCTCCTGTTGACAACTGCAATCGCTTAGATATAAAAGTAATGGCTTTTATTAACTTAGTTTTAGAACTTTACAATATACATGCACCCATAAAAAGGTGAGAGTAAAATATCTTCCCGCTCCCTGGCTATCTGATGCCATCAAAAAAGCGATGTCAATAAGGGACAAAGCTAAAGGACGGTATTCAAAGTATCCGACGAAAGACACCTGGTCCTTTTATAAAGCTCTGCGTTATCTTTGAAATCGTTTGTGTAATGATGCTAAAAGACGCCACATTCACAACTCTATACGCAATTTCAATACAACACCAGTACGGAAATTTCTTAAGTCTCTTGGCATCGCTAAGTCTCGTAACAAGAGTACACTCGATTTGGATCTTATTGCGATAAATATGCATTTCTCTAAATCAACAGTTATCTTGAATGACAACACAAAATCTTCTATTTTGAACAGTCTCTCCGATATTTCTATGCCAACGTGTACTTCCTTCTCTTTTTACCAAGTTACAGAAGGAGATATAAAGAAAAATTTCCTATCCATTTTTACTAAAGCAGAGGGTGATGATGGTCTGCACATACAGACGCTTCTCCCCATTTTTAATAAAACTTGCCATCATAGCTCACACTGTAAACTATTCCCTTGTAAAAAGCTCCTTTCCCTCGGCTTGGAAGAAGGCTGATGTGCTACCTCTACCTAACGTTGCAAATTCCACGTCTATACCCCAATTCCGTCCAATTTCTATTTTACCAATCCTATCTAAGGTCCTTGAGAGTGTAGTCCATAGTCAACTGTTCTGTTATCTCTCTTCTAACTGCCTGCTAAGTCCGTATCAATATGGTTTCCGTCCTGGACATAGTACTGTTTCGGCTTCTGGCCAGTTTCTGGCCATGGAAACAAGCTTCTCACAAATTTGGTACTACTGGACTTCAGCAGTGCTTTTAACTTGGTTGATTTTGAAACCCTCCTAGAGATCTTATGCTCTATTAATGTATCTTCTTGTGTGATCAAATCATTGAGTCATCAAGTGATTGAGTCTTATCTTCGGGGTCGGTCGCAGTGGGTCCGTTACGATGAGGTCTCCTGTGAGTGCGGGCGTACCCTAAGGTGGCGTCCTTTCCCCTCTTCTTTTCTTGGTTTTTATTAACGCTACACTAAAATTCTATCTTCATACTATGATCTAACGCTAACGAGTTTCAACTATCGTCATTTTCAAATAGATGAGCTTCCCGAGGCTGTTGATGCTATTAATAATGATGTTAAAAAAATTAACGAGTGGGCTAAATCTGTTAGCCTGCTAGTAAATCCCACAAATGGCTAAAGCTCTCATTATTGGCTGCAGATACTACTTCAACCTCTTGGATCAAAATGCTCTTCCACCAGTACTCTACGACTCAGTTCCTATAGCCTATTCCAAAAGTGCTAAAAATCTAGGTATCTATATCGACTGCTATCTTCCGTGGAATGTTCACATTGCAGAAGTAAGCAGAAGGATTTATTGCTCCTTCCAGTCTCTTAAGCGACTTCAGAAGTTCCTGCCCTTTCATACTAAAATAACTCTTACAATGTTTAGGTTACAATTAAATAGTTAAGATCTGGCTTTAGTGTGATACCATACGATCGAGATATGACACTAATGATGAGAGATAGGATACCAGATATGAGGCTAAAGAGTAAGTGTCTAAAGGATTCATCCGGACCAGTTCCCACAAGCAACACCCGTTCATGAGTATGACTGAGAACAGCCATACCTCCTTATACTGGAGAGAAGGTCCAAACGTAAAAGGGGGCGAGGATATTGCCATTATGCTGAGCACGATTCTAGGCTCCGATTCCTATGAAGAATTTATCGACAGAAACAGCAGCCGCACTATGCGTCATACGACTGACTAAACATCTGTAACACTGCGCTGCGCCGTGCAATTGCGTCAACTCAGTTCACGGCCCCGGATGTGTTAACTCTCTTCTGCAAAACGTGTTGGCGCACAGCGCAGGATCGGGAAATTCGAAAGGTGTTAAGGTATTGAGTTGTTAAGTGTCAACATATCTGACCTTAATCATTCTCTCACCCACTCGCGGACTGAACAATGAGCCAACGTAGCTGAGTAGTTCGCGCGCTGTCTGCTGTTTGTGCCGGAAAGAAGCTATACTCAGTAGTATAGCTTCTTTTCGCTCAACTAAGCAAGATATCTTCGTCGTATTTTTGCTATAAAAGCTTGTTTTTAAAAAGATCTGTATAAATTTAAATTATTATTTATCTCTCTATACAATTACGCCAGTTCTCTTACGTATAAGCAAAGAGTTCCCACATTTTTTTCTTTACAGATCTTCCAGGCATCCTTCACTCTTATAGTGCGTCTCATACACACTTGCCGGTTATGGAGACTCTTGACTTGCCCTTCGGATAAGACACAGTCTATTTGTCCTGTTTATTATAAATACCTATATATTTTCTTTATGTCTAATTTGTGATCTCTGATCAGTCCATGTTTATAGGTATTATTAGTGAGGCCGGCATGACTGAAAGTGCACAACTAACTACGAAGCCCTGTCTCAACTAAGTGATCGATAGCCTATTGTTCCCATCTCGTATTAAGAATGTGATGGACATTTAGCTATAGGAGCGGATTATGAAAACTTGCTACAGGTATATACCAGTTGTATGTGCTAGCATAAAAGTTGGAAGATTTCGATAACACATCAATTTGTCAGTTGAAACCACGAAGCAAATACGAACAGGAGATGGCGTAATAAGATGTCCTAATACAATTTAAGCGTGGCACTAGGCGGGGTGGCACAGGGCGACAGGGATGCTATGCCCAACCCACATTTGTATTTGCCATCTGGCGGAGCCTGGTAAAAACTAAACAGTTCTTCCTTGGCAATGTTACTTGTAAGTTCAATTATATTATTCAAGGTTGACATAAGGAATGCGTTTAACGCGGTGGACAGATTTGCCCTGTTGACTCAAATAAGCCACAAAATTCCTAACTGTTTTAATTTTCTTCGGCAATGTTATAGTAATCCATCAAAATTAGTGTACAAAGGTAACCTTATAGATTCGGCTGTCGGCTGTCAACAGGGTGACCCCCTTGGTCCGGCCATATTCAGTTTAGCAATTCACCCTATCATCATGCGTTTAGAGTCAAAATTCAATGTGTGGTACCTCGATGATGGGACACTTGGAGGGGACGTAGATACGGTTCTGCGTGATCTGAAATTCTTGATTGAAGAACTCAAATCCATCGGTTTGGAATTAAACTATAAAAAGTGCGAGCTCTATTTATTTGATACCGTTTCGGATAAAGACGTCATTAAGAAAAAATTCAATGATTTGGCACCTAATATCAAATTAATTAATAGCAGTAACCTCCGTCTTCTAGGAAGTCCCATCCTCGATGATTCTTTTCAGGACTTTATTGACGAAAAAATTCAAAATTTTGAGTCTGTTTCGGATCGCTTGCACAAAATAAATTCTCACATGGCCTTCAACATTATTAAATACTGTCTTTTTGTTCCTAAATTTACGTATGCTCTTCGATGTTGTCACCTCTGGACACATAACGACATTTTACAGAGGCTTGACAACATCGTGAGAGATACAGTCAGCTCTATTTCAAATTGTTGTCTAGATGATCGCGCGTGGTCCCAGGCTTCTCTTCCGGTCAGGAAAGGAGGTTTGGGAATTCGCAAAATTTCAAGTTTATCGCTCCCAGCCTTCTTGTCTTCAGTCCATAGCACACTTGGTCTAGTAAAAAGAATTTTGTTACCTTCTTTGACCAACTTCAGAATCCCATATTTGGATGAAGGCAAGGATGCTTGGCCTGTCCAAACACTACTTCTCCCACAGATCCGACTTCCCAGAAGCAGTGGGATCGCCCGATCTGCGAACTTACACGGAAAAACCTTATTGAAACGTCCCTTAGTTCTGCGGATCGCGCTCGTATCCTCGCTGCTTCTGAGTGGGAGTCGGGTCTTTGGCTACAGGCGCACCCTTCTGTCCATCTTGGGACCCTATTAGACCCCACTGCATTTCTTGTTGCATTGTGTCTTCGTTTAGGGGTTCCTTGTCTTGTTCCACACCATTGTCAGTGTGGTAGTAGAGTCAACCAGCTCGGCCACCACGGACTCTCATGCCGCAGAAGTGCCGGACGGATTGCGCGTCATGCCAGTCTCAACGGCGTCATACGCCGTGCCCTTGCCAACGTCAACATGGCGGCCATCCTTGAACCGGCTGGTCTCCATCGAGATGATGGCAAGAGGCCCGATGGTATGACGCTGGTACCCTGGAAGATGGGACGGCCGTTAGTGTGGGACGCTACATGCGTCGACACTCTCGCTCCGTCTCATCTTCCAGCGTCCTCGGTGCGGGCGGGCAACGCTGCACTGAGCGCAGAATCCCTCAAACGCCGCAAATATGATTCCCTTGGCTCGGGATACATATTTGAGGCGTTTGGGGTAGAGACATTGGGTCCGTGGGGGCCGGGAGCCCACCGGATGTTTCGAGAAATTTCGAAACGTTTGGTGGAGTGTACTGGCGACCGGAACGCTGGTATGTATTTTGGTCAGCATATAAGCATTGCTATTCAGCGCGGCAATGCTGCCAGCGTTCTAGGTACACTGCCAACTGACAGTGGCGTGGAACCATTTGGCCCTATGTAAATAGGTATTTTCCTTTTTTACACCCGTTTTTATTAATAATTATTTGCTGTTTTTTTATATAATTGTACATACTGTATATAATATTCTTCTTTGTTTAAATAAATATATTATATTACGGTAGATGACATTTTAATATAGAAGTATTCTAATAAATTACGAACTAAATACAAGTGAAAAATATTATTTGTGTGACCAGAATGTCGATCAAAGTAATTTTGTGTTGAAATGTATTGACTTACTTTTATATCATACAAACATTGCAAGTAAAATTATGTCTGTAATATTATGCATGTAATAAAAGAAAAAGAAGAAGTCTCTCTTTGCGGTTAAAATCTTGTGATCCATTTTTCAAGCACTTGCGAGTATCCGCTTGAGTTAAAATTTGGCAAACGTATGTAAGTCCGATGCCAATGCTATAATATGGTACCACGGAGCTGGTCTGATGATAAAGTCGGAAGGTGGCCATAGGAATATGTGAACTTTAAAACGTAACCTTCTCGTGTTTAGACTCTTTAGGTAGGTATTGAGAAGTACTATACAGCCAGATGTGTTCAGGGTCTGATAATGAAGCCGAAAGGTGGCCAATGGAACCACACAAGTACTTATTATAATCCTGCCATGTTTGGGCTCGTTGGATTTGTCTTGACGAGTATTTTACACCCGGATGGTGTGCAAGGTCTGATGATGCCGCCGAAGAATGGCCAACGGAACTACTCAACATAACCCTGCCGTGTTTGGGCTCATGGGATTTGTCTTGGCAAGTTTTGTAGTCTCGGATGGCGTCTAGGGTCTCACGATGGAACCGGAGAGTGACCGACAGAACTACCCAAATACTCAATATAACCCCACCGTGTTTGGGCTCATTTGATTTATCTTGACGAGTTCTGAAAACCCGGATGATGTCCAGGGTCTGATGATGGAGCTGGAGAAGGCAAACGGAACTACTCAACTACTAAGTTTTGTGTTGCAGCTTCTGCGTACCAGTTTGCTAGATAGTTTTATCTTGTGGTTCTCTTGTACTAGAGTGGCCTATGTATCTTCCGATAAGCTACCTTTATCGAGGTCTATATTGTTTAAGTGGTCTCTTCACGTCACCTATGCTCCATGTGTTGGTGAATTCCTTGGAGTATCTTAGCCTCTTACACGACTTAGGTAAATTGTATTCCGTATAAGCTGAGGGCCTAACCATGTAACAACCGTTTTCTATTTTCTTGTCGCAATCGATAGCGCATTATTCTGACCACGTTAATTTTCGTCGTAAAATGTCATTCCCTTAGACTTTGTGGTTTTCTGTTAAGATACCAAACCAACGCGTTCAGCCGCAGCCGCGATGGCGTCCCCGGTGGCGATCACGGTGGCGATCAGTATCTCCCTATGATTGTGCGTGCAGACGCCGCCCAGATAGCGCGTGCGGGGCGCAAGACGCGTTGGTGTGAACATTTCCATACAAATATAAATGCAGTGCACGCCACCGCGGCCGCAGCTGAACGCGTTGGTTTGGTCGTACCTTTAGCGTTAAAGACTGTAGAAAGTCCACTTGGGTATAGGCCCAGAAAATAAACTAGAAGAAAGAATTTAACAAACTGGAATAGCAGCAATATAAAGTGCCTCGATACGAAAACAATGATTTCGCTGCTTTTAAATAAGTATACCCAATTATTACTATCACGTTTTGACTTAGGTAGACAATTATTTATCTCAATCTATCGATCTGTATCATCACGCCAGATCCCTTGCGGAGTACAGAGTTCCAACAGGTTCTCTCCTTACAGACCTTTCGCGCTTCCCCCACTCTCATAGTTCGTCTCATGCACACTTGCCGGTTACGAAGACCCTCGTAGCTTAGAAGCCTTCGTAGCTTGCCCTTTAAATAAGACACGGTCTATTTGGTTATGGTAATTATATTAGTTTCTCACTGTAATAATGAATAGGAAATTTTACGATAGCAATTGAAATTCTGTGACATTCTGTTACGTAATAAACACCCACCCACCCGTTTGCAAGTTTCCCGTCAAATTGGCAGAGTCACTGTGGCCGCGTCAAGTGTCTTCCATTTAGACTGACAGCGGGTTAATTAAAGAGCGAGATGGATGTATAACTATGTTCTGCGTACGACAGAGAGGAGCGCATGATAAGCGGGATTCGAATTTCAATTCCCTGTTCGATATTGTCAGGGTTATAGTGCCGTATTACGGTTTTAATGAGAGTGAATGATATAGGTATTTTGTTCTCAAATTAATTGTGAAAATTATTAATTTGAGAGATAAAATCCCCGTCTGGGTGTGGTGGTTATAGTTAGTGATATATATTAGGTGCTTTTTAGCCCCCGACGCAAAGAGGGATGTTACGTAAGTTTGACGTGTATTTCTGTCTGAGGAATCATAGCTCCTAAACATATGAACCGATTTTAATAAATTTTTTTGAAAGGTGACTTGTCGAGATTGTCATTTAAGTCAGTGCTTTTTTATTATTAATTTAAATTTAACTTGTTGTACGTTAGGCGCGCGTAGCGCTGTGCGACCGCGGTGTTCTTACCGATTATCAAGGTTGAGCAGCGTTCGACTCGGTCGGCTTGAAATGGGTGACTGTTTTGGCATTTTCAAATTTGAGCGTCTCCGTACTTCGGAAGGTACGTTAAGCCGTTGGTCCCAGCTACCACTTAATGTGAGGGTTCCAACTCGGCTTAACACGCATACAAGGCGACTTGATAAGTTTCAAAGGCAGGTGGCCACAAACCTGCCTCACCGCACCGCACTGGGTCCGTGTGGTGCGGTGAGGTGCCTATTATTTTATATCAACTACCTCGTTGGTCTAACAGGGTGGCAGAGGTGCACTGAGTACACCCACTTTTTGCCGGCAATGTTAGGTCTCATGTAATAGGGGGCCCCATGTAATGTCATATACCGGGCACAATTTCAGGCTCCGAACTCATACTGAGAAGTTTTTGTTAGAAAGACTACATTTGTCCGACGTAGGTTTAAACCCAGGACCTCGTGATCACAAAGCTACTAAAAATAACTAATTTATTATTTTTAGACACGGACTGTAATGTTACGTTAAAATGTGACAATGTCTACAAATAAATACCTCAATGATGAGATAACTCTTTATTGGTTGAGAGAATACACCCAATTTTTTTAATGACCCGGCAACGAAACTTTTTTCATCTAAGATACCCAAACATAATTTTGGTTATGAACTGTCGACACAGTGGAAAATGTCTTCTTCGAGAGTCTGACACCGAGTGCACTGATAAAATTTTGATACATACTCATCTATCTATCTATCTATATCATCACGCCAGCTCCCTCGCGGGGTAGGCAGAGAATACAGAGTTCCAACAGGTTCTTTCCTTACATACCTCTCTGGCTTCCTCCACTCTCATAGTTCGTCTCATACACACTCGCCGGTTACGGAGACTCTTGACTTGCCCTTCAGCTAAGACACGGTCTATTTGGTCATGGTAAGATAGTCTAGGTCTTCCCCGGCACCTACATCCTTCCACTTTCGCATTGTATATCTGTTTTGTCATTCTTTCTTCTGGCATTCTTTCTATATGCCCGAACCAACGGAGCATACCCTTTCTCATCTTTACACCGATAATATGAAGGTCATTCTACGGATACATACTCATCTCTCAAACAATTAAAAAATGAACTCTTCGGTGTCTAACGCCGACTAGCACTGTACTACATCGCCTTGTTTCAACTTTCTATATCATAACGCAAGCTCCTTGGGATGGCAAGAGAGGATTTCAATTATTCTGACGTTTTACGATTATTTTTTTTAAACTTAGCCCCACACTAGGATTTATTCCTGTGTCGTGGGTGCGTTTACAAACATGAAAATTCACATACACAAATACCCAGAACGGAACAAATAATTGTGGATCACACAAAGATTTGTCCCGTGCGGGACTCGAACCCACGACTATTAGACGCAGTGGGCAGAGCGGCTTAAGCTCTTAACCACTGCGCTAAATCGTCTGTCAAACACAAATAATCGATAATGTGTCGAACATTAACAATGTGCTATTGAAAATTGAATTTTGTTCTTATACAGTTAGAGTGTTATTAAAATGCTACGTTGCATTTGGTTGATATGTTGTTGCTTATTTGTGTTCAATTATGTTTAAGAAAGTATTGGGTATATAAAGTATAAACGGCTGAACGAATTGTAATAAAACTTAATGTAATGAGTCTAAGGGCTTAAAATAATTTATACAATACCTTTAACCCGGAAGTACACACATTCTGCGGGATAGCTATTATTTGTTTCTACTAATACTGCTGAATGGATTTCAATAAAACTTAATATGATCATATCGTCTTAAACATTTTATTCTGGAAAAAATGCGAATCCTGCGGGATACCTGTTTTTTCTTGATACTCAAATGGCTGCATGGGTTTTATGAGAATTAAATGTCTTAGATCATAAAAAAAATATTATTACACACTGCAGAAATGGAAAGTTCCTGCGAGATAGCTATTATTTCTTTACGCTAAAACGGGTGCATGGACTTTAATGAAACTTAGTATGACGGTGTGCCGCGAAATAATATACCTTTATTCACGGATCATGCCCATACTAGCCAGCTAAGCGATATATAAAAGCATATCAATATGTACCTGAATTTATTATCAACCTGCGTGAAAGCCCTAAAACCTTAATCTTATTTTTATACTTAGTATAAACCCTGTGATCGAATCAGGAATGAGGAGATTCGTAGAAGAACCAAGGTCACCGACATAGCCCTCAGGATTAGCATGCTGAAGTGGCAATGGGCTGGCCACATAGCGCGAAGATCGGACGGGCGTTGGGGCAGAAAGATTCTAGAGTGGAGACCACGTATTGGCAAGCGCAGCGTAGGACGACCGCCTGCCAGATGGACCGGCGATCTTGTGAAAATCGCAGGAAATCGTTGGATGCAGGTGGCATCGGACCGGTTACGCTGGAAAGCGATTGGGGAGGCTTATGTTCAGCAGTGGACAAGTATAGGCTGAAATGATGAAACCCTGTAATCCTTGATAACCTTCCAGATTCTCGTACAAAACGATGATGACTTATTAGGGTAAAGGCGTCTAACGACCTTTACGCTGTGAGGAACAATCTTCGCACAGGAATACAAATAAAACTACGGCGTCTGTCTGTGATTTCGGAATAAAGAATTTTTGAACTCATAATATCGCTATTCGTACGATGCTTAAAGCCAAACGTGTTTTTTTATTTTTTTATATTTCTGTCTGTATGTTTATCCGGGCTAATATCCGAAAGGGCTGAACCAATTTCAACGGGATATAATTTCAATAAGGAGGACTTTCATAATATTTTAGGTAACTTTTTTTCCATGACAGGTCAAATTACTTATTTTTAGCCACGGGCAATACCGTAACGTTAAAATGTGTGATAATGTCTACACATAGATACCTCTATAAAGAGATATTGGACTCGAGTTTGTTTCCTCATGAGGAAACTCTTTAGTGGATAAAAGTAAACACCCGATATTTTTCGTACACGTTTGATTTAGACACAGACATGACTTCGTGAATAAATTGATGATGCATTAAGTTTTGTCTCATCGGAAGTGTACATTGGGCACGAAACTTTGCGTATTTGTTTATTTAAGATAACTAAACTTGATTGTGGTCATGAACTGTTAACACAGTGGAAAACGTCTTCTTACGAGAGAACTGACAAAATTTTGTTACATAGGTACTTAGCTCTCAAACAATTAAAAATAATTATCGGTGCACGATGCCGACTTACATTTTAGTCACTTTTTTAAATTATCTATTTCATCACGCCAGATCTTTGGCAGGGTAAGCAGAGAAGGATTTAATCATGGTCATTCTACGAATACTTATGATTGATAAATTATTGTGTATATAGTATGAAAGGCGAAAAAAATGTAATAGAACTTTGTGGGAAGGTATATAAGGTTTCGAAATAATATACTGCCTCGTTGGTCTGGTGGCAAAGCGCATCGCTTTGTGATCACGAGGTCCTGGGTTCAAATCCTAGGTCGGACAAATGTAGTTTTTCTAACGAAAATTCCCAGTATGAGTCCGGAGTCTGGAATTGTGCCCGGTATATGGCAATAGGCTCGCCCCCTATTACATGGGACCTTACATCGTTGGCGAAACGTGGGTGTACTCAGTACACCTCTGCCACCTCCTCTGGGGAATATAGGCGTGACGGTGGTGAAATAATATAAAAATACATTTTATATCGAAAAAATCACTATTTCTAGGTGATAGCTATTATTTGTTTTTAATAATCCATTTGAATAAGTCACGGATCTTACAGGATACCTTTTATTCTCAATACTAACATTTTATAAAAGTTTGTCTCACAAAAGTACACAGGATACATGCCGTAGGTAAGGTTATCATTATATTAATACGTGAAGCAAAAACTTTGTACCCCTTTTTACGAAAATTGCGCGGACGGAGGAGTATGAAATTTCCCACACTTATATTTTATATAGAGAAGGAGTGCAGAATGCTAATATTTTTTTAAATTATGCATAAAAATACATTAAATCAATAAAAAAAACATTACACACACTACCATGTATTTGACACAATACACTTCAAATTGAGAATAGATAAATATTGTTTGTTTTTAATATTATTTGTCTATAGTCTTACTGAATGTCAAACATAACCAGCAAACGATGAAACAGTAGGTCGGTTTTTTGGCGGAAAGTCGAAGAGTGATGTTGACAATTTGTTTTAATTTCCAAAACTTGTGTTATTTCGACTAATAATGTGTAATGTTGGTGGAATATTAACCATTATCTGTTCTTATATGTGCATGAGTGAAGGTAATTGTAACAAAGTGATAAAACGTGCCTTTTCGACTTCCATCAAAACGGCCGTTGCAATTGGTATGTAAAGTATCCACCGCTTTACTATCCAGGGTGGGGTATTTCATTAATTTAATTATCATCGTTGTCATCAAATTCATCGGGGAGTCGAATTAATTTAAACAAACACGATTATATATCTCACTGGACACTGGCAAAATACACTTATAATTAGTGTGAAGCCATAACTTAAAAAAGAAGAAGAAGAAAGAGTAGGTCGAATTTCGACTAATGGGCGACCACTAGTAAAATATAAAAACATAATAATATCCCACTGAATTTAGTACAAACGGACAACTTCAATAAACAGATTAGAAAACCAAATATTTTTTTCTTTTTGTGGCATTGCAACGCTTGTCGGGTAGAACTAGTTAATAAATATATTTAAAGCATGTAATTTAAAATGGTGGAATATTATCATTATATATCGATTGATCCAGAATGTGGCTGTATTTGTGATAGGTCCATGTCCTTGTGGAAGTCTTTTGGCTGGTGATTATAAATAACCACGGACTGAATATGTGCGTTGAAGAGGAGTAGCTGATTTTTACTTTAGGATTGTGCTACCGTCTGCTATTTTTATCGTCCCTACTAGTCTGTGGCAAGGCTTTTGAAGTGAAGTACATGCTTACATTGTAGACGTAGAGTGGTGACTACAAAACTAACTGAAATAGCGTTTATTTATGCGTGTGTTTGTCCATAGGTATCGACATTTTATGAAGAATAATCAATTTTTTAGCAAAATAACGTACTAAAATGATTAAATTATAACCATCACTCATAAGCAAAAATCACGAATCAATAATCACTTATAACCAAAATTATTCAAACACGACAGCGATGAATTGAGCAGTTTTATACATTTGAATTACTAGACTGAGTAGGTATCAGTTGCCATTTTAGTCCATTACATTGATGCTACCAAAGCTCAGTGTTGGGCATTATTATTTAATTATTTAATTAATTGTGGGATCAATCAATTGAAATCTGATTACAATTAAATCAATCTCGCTAAGCTACTCCAGAATAACAGCGACTTTTGGTTGTCAAACGCCTGAGTTCCTCCCGTGACCATAGGTGCTGTAAAGCACTCGAAACGTTGGGAACAAATAAACAGCGATAAAATCCGAAATATTTCAATGGCAATTTAATGTTTTCACCTTTGGTTTTATTCAACTCTGCCAAAGCTCAGTCAATCAGTGTCGATCACAGTGGGAAAGCGCCCAACAAAGCTTGTCGTCTCTAGCTAAAACATGAAAAAGAAAATGAACAGCGCTTTTATCCGGTCGTGCGCCGAGCAATGCCCAATGGAAAACAACTACAGTTCCTGGTAAAAAGCAGAAGTTGACAATGCATTTTATTGTACCTAAAAGTACTATTATGGTAGTTTAGCGACCTTTATGGTCACGACGCAATGGAGGGAACGGGTGATGTTTTTTGACGGATGTCTTTGCGCTAATAAATTATGCTACGGAATACTGGGGTTTGATTTCTCTCCTGAGGGAACATTACAATTATATAGATCTTTAGATTTAGATTAACCGTCACGCCTATATTCCCCAAGTGGGGGTCACACAGGTGCACTGTGTATACCCACTTTTCGCCGACGATGTTCATCATCATCATCTCAGCCCATACTTGTCCACTGTTGAACATAGGCCTCCCCAATCGCTTTCCAGCGTAACCGGTCCGATGCCACCTGCATCCAACGACTTCCTGCGATTTTCACAAGATCGTCGGTCCATCTGGCAGGCGGTCGTCCCACGCTGCGCTTGCCAATACGTGGTCGCCACTCTAGAATCTTTGTGCCCCAACGCCCGTCCGATCTACGCGCTATGTGGCCCGCCCATTGCCACTTCAGCTTGCTAATCTTAAGGGCTATGTCGGTAACCTTGGTTCTTCTACGAATCTCCTCATTCCTGATTCGATCGCGTAGAGAAACGCCGAGCATAGCTCTCTCCATAGCTCGCTGAGCAACTCTGAGCTTTTTTATGAGACCTATTGTAAGAGACCACGTCTCTGATCCATATATCATCACTGGTAACACACATTGACTGAAAACTTTAGTCTTAAGGCACTGAGGTATTTTGGATGAGAAGATATTGCGCAGTTTCCCGAACGCTGCCCAGCCGAGTTGGATTCGTCGATTGACCTCTCTCTCAAAGTTGGACCTACCTAACCGGACTACCTGTCCCAGGTAAATGTATTCGTCGACAACTTCAAGAGTAGAGTTCCCAACGGTGAGTGCGGTGGGTACGACATGGACGTTAGACATTATTTTGGTTTTGTCCATGTTCATTTTAAGACCCACTTGTTGAGATACTCTGTTGAGGTCACCGAGCATTCGTCCTAGATCTTCCAGCGACTCCGCCACGACCACAATGTCGTCGGCAAATCGAAGGTGAGTGATGTATTCGCCATTGATGTTGATGCCAAGTCCTTGCCATTCCAAGAGCTTGAAGGCGTCCTCTAAGGTGGCCGTAAACAGTTTCGGAGAAATGACGTCTCCCTGTCTTACTCCTCTTTTTATGGGGATTGCCTTCGTGCACTGCCCCTGTACTCGGACTGACATGGTGGCGTTATTATACAAGCACTTCAACACTTCGATGTACCAATAGTCAATGCGGCATCGCTGGAGAGATCTAAGAACCGCCCAAGTCTCGATCGAATCGAAGGCTTTCTCATAGTCCACAAACGCCAAGCATAGTGGCCGATTATACTCCTCGGTCTTCTGTATAATCTGCCGCAGCGTATGTATGTGTTCTATGGTACTAAAGCCTTTCCGGAAACCGGCTTGTTCGGGAGGCTGGAAGTCATCAAACCTGCGTTCGAGACGATTCGTAATGACTCTCGAAAACAACTTATAAACATGGCTCAGCAGTGTGATGGGCCTATAATTCTTCAGTAAAGTGTTATCACCTTTCTTGAAAAACAGTACCACCACACCCCTGTTCCATGCTTCCGGCGTATTCTCTTCGAGCAAGACGGAATTAAACAGCCTCTGAAGGACTTTAAGTACTGGCGTTCCGCCCGCTTTCAGAAGCTCTACGGTAATTCCGTCTTCGCCCGGCGCTTTGTTATTTTTGAGTTGTTTGAGAGCCATCCGACGATGTTAGGTCCCATGTAATATGGAGCGAGCCTATTGCCATATCAATCAATCAATCAATCAGCCTATCGTAGTTCACTGCTGGACATAATGGCCTCTCCTAACTTCTATTGCCATATACTGGGCACAATTCCAGACTTCGGGCTAGCACTGGGAATATTTATATAGTTAAAAACCCGGGACTTCGTGATCACAAAGCGATACGCTTTGCCACTAGACCAACGAGGCAGACCAGCTGTTATATAGGTCCTTATTGGTATCTTATACTAGCGACTCACCATGACTTTCTACGGGTAAATACAGACAAACATCATAATAGTTTGAAGGATTTTTCATACTAGAAATAGTCTTTCTCATGAATAGTGGAAACCGAATGAAAAATCGTACAAAAGTTTCTAAGATTAGCCCGTATATAGTAACCTCCTCTTTATTTTAAGTCAAGATATCTCCTTTCCGCTTAAGCAGACTCCAGGCTTTTTGCCGTTCATTTAATGTCGCAGAAAACTTTTTATCCATTATTTATCAATTGATTAACTTCGCTAAAAGACGGACGGACGGTCGTTCCCTAGCTAAAAGTCTAGACGAGCAGCGTCCCGCAAAATGAGGCAAACGAAACGATTCAATATTTATTTGATAAATACACGAGATGCCGGCAATCAGACGACTCGCGAACGGCGACCGCCCTCGAGCAATGCGTTATGGAGGAGGCAACGGAACTATATTTTTTTTTAAATATGTTTTGGTGGCTAACAGAGGGTGGAGCTATCTTATATATGTTCCTATGGCTATCTTCTAGCCTCAGAAACAGACCCGGGACATCATCTTGGGCTATAGCGCTTATCAAGACAAATCTAACAAATCCACTTACTATAGAGCGATCGAATTTAGTTATGGACTTGTTATGATCACCATTATTAGACCAGCTCCATGGTACTCCATTATTGCATTGTCGCTTGAGTTACATGAGTATGTAAAGTTTTTGCTTAGTCAGACGTTCTTTAAAAATGAATTGCAAATTTTGGACTGAAAGACAGACATACGACCAAAGCAAGTTAAACAAAAACAACTCAGCATAGATGTCTCGCTTGGAACAGGTTGGCGCTGATTTGCTGTTGCACCCGTTGTGATACGAGGTAGAAGTGTGAGATACACAGTTTAAAAGTATATCGAGAAGATATAGATAATGTTATATGAAGATATATATAATGTGGAGTTTGCTGCACAATTAAATACAACATAAATGAGGTGAGTAGAAACCAAATCAAGTTCGCTATCAGATAAATCAGCAATGCCGCGCCTATATTTGCCTAGCGGGTGTGGCAAAAGAGTACTGTGGACACCCACATAACGCTGACAATATACTCTAACAATTTAGGTAACAACAGCTCTTACTGAAATGTGCGACATTTTCGGTGACGTAATTCACGGTTTTATTCCCAAAGGTTTCGCTAACAACACTAAAGTATTTACCAGCCTCCTACATTACAACATCACATTTATCACATTCATGAAGGATCAACTTGTTGTCGACTTAAGCAATTAACTTCTTGACAGCAGTTAGAGACTTAAATAAGTGAACGCACCGGTAAATAACTTTCATTTAAAAATACTTATTTAAAAATAAGCTTTTATAGCAAATATATGCAAAGATATCTTGCTTATTTGAGGAGAGCCTATGTCTTCTTCCCGCATGAACACCACATGGGTTTAAAGTACTCGTCAAGACAAATCCAACGAGCCCCAACACGGCGGGGTTATATTTAGTTGGGTGGTTCCAATGACCATGTTTCGGTTTCATTATCAGACCCTGAATACTTTGTGTAGTGCTTTTTAATACCAATCTAACAAGCCTAAACACGAGGGGATTACGTCGTATATTTTACATATTCCTATGGCCACCTTTCGACTCCAGCATCAGACCAGCTCCACGGTACCATATTAAGTCACTGAACTTACATACGTATACCGCATTACAGCTCAATCGATATTCGCAAGTGCTTAAAAAATGGATCACATGATTTGAATCGGAAAGAAAGACAAACATTACAAGTTAAATAAAAACTTGTAAATATACCGCATCTAATCATTAGGATGTTTTTCCGTTACAAGAAGAGACGAAGGCAAATTAGCTGAATGCGGAATGCCTTTCTAAATCAACTGTAGTGGAGTCAGGCTTTGACGCCGGCTTGCCTCGCCTCGCCACGCCCCAACTGCCTCGCGAAAATTTATACTCTACAGCGAATTTATTTTGTACTTGAATGCGCATATGAATATTTTTAGAGCCGAGAATATCTATGTGTACATACCATTGTAACATTTTTAAGTCTGAACTCGCAACTACTCGATAGTTTAAAACAATGTTGTCTGTTTGTTCGGGTATCTTGCAAAAACCATTGTACTGATTAGAGCGATATGAGAATTGGTATAACAGGAGATACAGGTTAGCTACTAAGTACAGCATCCTGTTTAACCCCACACAACTCTTGCTGTTTTTAGATGTGTACTTTGTAGTTCTTATTACGTATCTCGATCTCTTTTAATGGCTTATTTATTTTTCTTTCTTTCTCTTCCTTGATGTGCCAGTGACTGCTGGGTCACCCCAGTCATCATTGCTCTTGATCGAATGTATTGGGGGCAACCTCCAAACATAAATTTGGAATGCAAGATTTGTGGTTGGTAACGATATGGTCGAGCAGGCAATGAATTTGTATATCTTGGATGCGCCTTCAGTAAGAATGGGAATACACCGCTTACATAGAGAGAAGAGTAAGTGCAGGGGATAGAGTGAATAGTGCGATGGGATAGTTATTTGAAAGCCGGCACTTAAGCCAAAGGGCGCAGCTGTCCATACATAACGGAGTGCTTGTCCCAACGCTGTTATATGGCAGTGAGAGCTATGTAAGAAGGAGAATGAAAGTAGGATAATGCAGTCGAAATGCGAGGTCTGCGAAAGATGTCAGGAGTCAAGCTAATCGATCGTATTCGTAAAAGCGTAGTAAGAAAGCGTGTAGGTATGAAAGAGAGCATCAGTGTAAAGATGAGAAAGGGTATGAGCCGTTGGTTTGGGCATATAGAAAGAATGTTGGAAGAAAGAATGACAAAACAGATATACAATGCGAAAGTGGAAGGATATAGGTACTGGGGAAGACCTACCCTTCTTAACATGACCAAATAGACTGTGTCTTATCTGAAGGGCAAGTCAATTGTCTCCGTAACCGGCGAGCGTATATGAGACAAACTATGAGCGTGGAGGAAGCCAGAGAGGTATGTAAGAAAAGAACCTGTTCGAACTCTGTGCTCTCTGCCTACCTCGCAACGGATCAGGCCTGATGATATAGATATATAAATTAAACAATTTTTAACGGAATGTCAGGATTACATTATTATACATTTAGTTACAATAGGTCTCATAAAAAAGCTCTGAGTTGCTCAGCGAGGTATGGAAATAGCTATGGTCGGCATTTCTCTACATGATCGAATCAGAAATGAGGAGATTCGTAGAATAACCAAGGTCACCGTCATAACCTATGGATTATGACGGTGACCTTGGTTATTCTACGGACTAGTAAGCTGAAGTGGCAATGGGTGGACCACATAGCGTGAAGATCGGACGAGCGTTGGGGCAGAAAATTCTAGAGTGGGGACCATGTATTGGCAAGCGCAGCGTGGACGGCCACCTACCAGATGGACCGACGATCTTGTGAGGATCGGAGGAAGTCGTTAGATGCAGGTGGCATTGGACCGGCTGCGCTGGAGAGCGATTGGTGAGGCCTATGTTCAGCAGTGGACATATATAGGCTGATATGATGATATTTAGTTACAAGAACAATCCACAATACGGCCTATCATAGCGAAAGTACAAAACGTGACTGAGTTGTTATAGTTAAAAGAAATACATATCAAAATACAAATGCAAAATGCTGCAACTTTACGGTCAAAGCTTAAATTGAGTCATCAGTATCATCATATTAAACTACCAATCTTTATATATCTTGCTACAATTTAAGATTATTTTTTCCAATAAAATAAGAAGAACCCCTAAAACTCCCTCCCCACAATAATTGGCCCCAGGGCGAAGACAGATCCTCGATTTGTAAAGTATAAAAGCGAGCAAGTAGGTAGCATGTGTTGAAGTTTTCACCAATTTGTTATGTGGCCATTTGCGGAGTTGTTTAAGAGCTCGAATCAATTTTGCTGAATTTCATTCAACTTAATATCTGGGGGAGCTTTAGCGGGAAATCGAAGAGTGATGTTCTCAATTGGTTTTAATTTCCAAAACTTTTGTTATTTCGAATTATAATGTGTAATGTTGGTGGAATATTAACCATTTTGTATTCCTATATGAGTGAGGGTAATTGTATCGAAATGATACAACGTGCCTTTTCGTTTTGCCTCAAAACGGCCGTCGCAATTGGTATGTAAAGTATCCATCACTTTACTATCAATTTCATCAATTTCACTATCATCTTTGTCATCAAGTTCATTGGGGAGTTGAATTAATTTAGAAATGAATATTTGTTAACTTATTACTATGGCAAAATGTAAAAGCAATTGCCACAAAAAAAACCTAATATGTCGTTTTAGAAGATATTTTTGACTGCATATACCTTTTTCTCCTAAAAAAATATTTTTTTTAGTGAATATTGATAAATATAAATTATCCAAGGAGGGCGTGCACGTCAAGAACCATTCAAAGTAATTACCCAATGAACTCTCTGCCTACCCCGCAAGGGATCTGGCGTGAGGTTATAGATAGATCGATAGATAGAACTTGAAGTAGTAGTGTTTAATAATGCAACATTGTATTATTATTGACGGACGATTTAGCTCAGTGGTTAAGACCTTAAGCCTCTGTCCACTGTGTCTAATAGTCGCGGGTTCGATTCAGGATCTTTGATGACTCACATTTATTTATGACGGTCTGGGTATTTGTGTATGTGAAGGATACATGACACAGGACAAATCATAGCGTGGGCCAAAAAAAATTCTTTTATTTAAAGGAAGGTGATTTTCTGAGGCAAAATTTTCAAAAAGGGTGGATTTAGATTAGTCAATCTATCTATCTAGTAAGATTCTAGAGTGGAGACCACGTATTGGCAAGCGCAGCGTGGGACGACCGCCTGCCAGATGGACCGACGATCTTGTGAAAATCGCAGGAAGTCGTTGGATGCAGGTGGCATCGGACCGGTTACGCTGGAAAGCGATTGGGGAGGCCTATGTTCAGCAGTGGACAAGTATAGGCTGAGATGATGATGATGATGATAAATCTATCTATCTATCTATAACATCACGCCAGATCCCTTGCGGGGTAGGCAGAGAGTACACAGTTCCAACAGGTTCTTCCCTTACATACCTCTCTGGCTTCCTCGACTCTCATAGTTCGTCTCATACACGCTCGCCGGTTACGGAGACTCTTGACTTTTCTTTCAGATAAGACTCGGTTTATTTGGTCGTGGTAAGATAGTCTAGGTCTTCCCCGGTACCTCCATCCTTCCTTAGTCAATCTAGGTTTATAAGGAATGGACCTGTTAGAATTTTGTATTATTTTTTTACTCCGCAAGGAATCTGGCGTAATAGATAGATAGTAAGTCCAAAATTAACTAATGGAAGTTTAAGTACGATTATTTAGTTTAATGGACTTAATTCGTTTATAACCGAGCAAATTGTTTGAGATTAAGATGACATAAATTAACATACTAAAAGCTGGAAGCGTCCAGTATGATTGACGTATTGTATGACGCAAAGACACAAATTAAGATATAATAAGCAAGTGAATGAGTTTGTATATCTTGGATGTGCATTCAGTAAGGCTGGAAAATACACCGCTGACATAGAGAGAAGAGTGAGAGCAGCGAACAGAGTGAATGGTGAGATGGGAAAGCTACTTGGGAGCCGGCACTTAAAACAAAAGGCGCAGCAGGCCATACATAACGGAGTGCTTGACCAAACGCTGTCATATAAGAGCGTGAGCTGGGTATATAAGAAGGAGAATGAAAGTAGGATAAATGCGGTGGAAATGCTAGCTTTGTGTAAAATGTGCGGAGTACTACGCTGTTGCGAATACGGCCAGCTTCAACGTATTCGTAACAGCGTAGTAAGAAAGCGAGTAGGTATTAAAGATAGTATCGGTGTAAAGATGAGAAAGGGTATGCTCCGTTGTTTCGGGCATATAGAAAGAATGTCAGAAGAGAGAATGACAAATCGGATAAACAATGTGAAAGTGGAAGGATGTAGGTACCGGGGAAGACCTAGACTATCTTACCATGACCAAATAGACCGAGTCTTATCTGAAGAACAAGTCAAGAGTTCCGTAACCGGCGAGCATGTATGAGTGAACTATGAGAGTGGAGGAAGCCAGAGAGGTATGTAAGGAAAAACTTGTTGGAACTCTGTACTCTCTGCCTACCCCGCAAGGGATCTGGCGTGATGATGTAGATAGACAAATAAAGATAACGACAATATTTCCTTGTCTGTATCCTAAGCTATTTTGATGATCGCGTCCCGCGGGGCGGCGGGATCGATGTCTACAAACATTTGACAAATGCCCAAACATTGCGTATTTGCCTCAAACTTCGCCGCTATCTCATGTTTTTCTACCACTCATTCCTTATTGTATACGTACCACTGTTTTTATAGCTATTACATAACCGAGACATATCTATTTATCTTTATGATATCTTGATAGGCCATAGCTACCCTTGCCCTCTCACAGTATTTACGGATCTATATCCCATGCTTACTACTATTTGCTCCTCGAGCAAATAAAAATCAGCGTTTTGCTCCTCGAGCAAATGCGGCGCTGAGCTGTGGCCCTTTTGTACCACTGTGACACACTTACTACAATAATGTTATAAATTTAAATTGTACTGCATGTTTTTTTTTTTCTTCAATGTTTTAGGATAATAGTTTGTACTGTGTGTCCTTTTGTTACAAATAAACTTTTTATCTATCTATCTATCTATTTGGAGCCACTTACACCGCCGTTTCTTTTTGATCACTCCATCAACCGGATGTCAGGCCCACGAAGCAAATAGAACGAGGAGATGACGTACTAATATGTTCCTATACAATTTAAGCATGGCACTGCGCGAAGTGGCACAGGGCGAGAGGGACGTTTGCCCAACCCAAATTTGTATTTGACATTTGCCGGAGACTGGTAAAAACTAAACGGTTCGTCCATGGCAATGTTACTTATTAATTCAATTATAAAACGGCAGATCTATCTATCTATCTATCTATATCATCACGCCAGATCCCTTACGGTAAAGGCAGAGAGTACGGAATTCCAACAGGTTCTTTCCTGGCTTCCTCCACTCTCATAGTTCATCTCATACTTTTGCCGGTTATGGAGACTCTTGACTTGCCTTTCAGATAAAATACGGTCTATTTGGGTAATAGCAGAGACGTTACATACAAAGTTCTATTTATCATTACTTAAATAGTAACTTTGTTTTTTTGGTAAAGAATTGACTACGCCATAGATTTCTAATCTTTTCTGGACCACCACCTTGCCAACAAGAAAACATCAATTGTCTTCTTTTCCATAATATAGAAACATTTCACATAAACATGTTTCCAGATGCTTACAGCCCTGTGGAACTGCGGTGTTCTTGGCGATCACCACGTTTAAGTAGCAGTCTGCTTGGTCGGTCTGCGATGGGTAATAGTTTGTGGAATATTTACTTTCGAGCGATATCTTTGTCTCAAGCTGTTATTTCCGGCTGCCACTGAGTGCGGTACTCATCAAATCGTTGCTGGCTTATATTCAATTGGCTGCCTTATAGTCGGGTTTATAAATTTCAACAGCGGTGTCCAAAAATCTGCCTCCACCAATCTGCACTGAGGCCTTGTGGTCCTACTCTACAGTAATAGGAGTCACGAATCTCTCTCGAACTATCTCTAACTTATCTAGTATGACAGCATATCAAATGACTAACATTGCAAACAAAACTTCAGTAGGTACCTAATTAACGCTTAAGTAAAGGACAAGTCCATTAAATAATTGGTACACTCGCATTAGGGTGAGGTATTTAAGGGGTTCCCAAAGGTCAAGTCCATTCAAAAATCGGTTAGGATTAGGATAAGGGTTAAATGACCCCTGCTCAATTTAGGCAAGCATTACCGTTCCTGGGCAAATTGCATCCACAACGAAGTGGTCACGTCGTCGGCACAAAGTTCCCCAGCCCACGGTCTAACTGCGAGCGTGTTTTGCATAAACTGTCCCGGGAATATTGATGGCTGTGAAACCGCAGATATTTTGAGAGGCGATATTAAAACGATATCGGACTACAGAGACAGGTGCTGTTAGTTCAGTTGACAATTATAATTTTCATCAGTAATAGGTTAGTACTTTCTATCTATCTATCTATATCATCACGCCAGATCCCTTATGGGGTAGGCAGAGAGTACAGAGTTCCAACAGGCTCTTTCCTTACATACCTCTCTGTCTTCCTCTACTCTCATAGTTCGTCTCATACACGCTCGCCAGTTACGGAGACTCCTGACTTGTCCTTCAGATAAGACCCGGTCTATTTGGTCATGGTAAGATAGTCTAGGTCTTTCCCGATACCTACATCCTTCCACTTTCGCATTGTATATCAGTTTTGTCATTCTTTCTTCGGACACTCTTTCTATATGCCCGAACCAACAGAGCATAGCCTTTCTCATCTTTACACCGATACTCTCTTTCATACCTATTTGCTTTCTTACTACGCTGTTGCGAATACGGTCGGTCAGCTTCACTCCGCACATCTTCCGCAGAGCTCGCATTTCCACCGCATTTATCCTACTTTCATTCTCCTTCTTACATACCCAGCTCTCGCTGCCATATAACAGCGTTGGGACAAGCACTCCATTATGTATGGCCAGCTGCGCCTTTCGGCTTAAGTGCCGGCTCCCAAGTAGCTTTCCCATCGCGCCATTCACTCTGTTCCCTGCACTCACTCTTCTCTCTATGTCAGCGGTGTATTTTGTAGTGTATTTTTTGTAGTACTTTCTAATGTTGGTGAATATTGTTGTAACCAAATATTGGAAACATATTTAAATATTATAATTAGTGCACAAGCGATGTAAAAAAAAACCTGAATTTTCAGTGACTTGTATCACTGACCGTACTGCTTTGGTAAGAGGAGTGATGATATTTTCACAAGGATCATATGGAAATCGAAGACTTCTGGTACAAACTCTAGTGACGTAGGTTTAGTCTAGCGGTTTGCGTGTAAGTTACGTTGTTCAATGTCAATCGCGAGTTTGTGCCCACATGGGATATGTTTTTATGTGACTAATGGAATTATTCCTTGTCTCAGGAAAAAAATCTTTTGTAGGATAGAAGAAAATAAGTGATTGTTATTAAGCTGCTTAAGCATAACTTATATATTTTTACGCTAGATCTCTCGGAATGATAGTACACGTATATACTGAGATATAACACATGCTAGTCAGCCGAAAAAAGAACGTGGATGGTTTACCAATATGGTATGAGTACTTTGAAAAAGTATCCTCTTTGCTGACGTACTAATGAATAGTAGATATGGAATGGGTCTATGGTCTAAAAACACCATAGACCCATTCTATAGTCCTCGGGGTGAATTACTGTTCGTATTTGTTTACAATGGAAATATCGGACTTATATCGTTCCTCGTAATACATATTGCCATGTTTGCGCGCAGATTTGGCGGTATCATATTGAATTTTAACTATCGCGCTGTTACGGCGAGAGGTGGGCGACACCCTTGCGACACCCACAATACCTCTAATGTTTGTGTAGCACCATCGATTGGAACACAGAAATGTTCATAGTGGTTTAATTACTCTGTTATTGGGAATTTGTCTCCACACACCTACCATTATAAGTACTGTAAGTAGGGGAACATTGCGGCTTCATAGCACAAAGTTTTGTGTCTCGGTACGGCCTGGAAATGTTAAAAATGTCTTCGTATTTACAAGAGGAGGAGTAGGAAAGAACGTGGATTTTTCGTCGGTCGGTCGTAATGCATTATATGCCTTAAAAATTGTATTTGACATATTATGGACTGTGTAAGTACGGCTAAATCGACAACTTAAAAACTTCACCAAAGTTTCGTTAAAAGTTTATTTATTTAGGTATTTTTATAGAAATTAATCACCTCGATTTCTGTCAATGTATCAGAATTCAGATTCAGGATTTATCTCGTCGATCTAATGGCGCATGGAGCGACTGGAGTCACATATTCCTGGTTTTGAATCCTATGTAAGAACAAGATGTCTCTGACGTTTTATTGTCGAAATTTTTTCAAGCAGCAGACCAGAGTCTATCTTTTTGCCCGGGATGATGGCAATAGGATTGACTCCTGTTATCATAGCGACCAAATATTGTAAGCGGAAGCGGAATTTAAGTTAATGAATTACACATTTGCCACCTCCGTTTGGGACTAAAGGTGTCACGCAACTATATAGTCGGTGGCGACCTCGCGCGACTGAAGACTGCACTACCATTACGTAGTCAACTTCATTCTATTGTTAGCTTAGCGGACAAAGCGACGGTCCAGGAACACAAACGATTGTATTTTTTTTATCATTTTTATAATATGTTTGTCGGCGTGGTTATTATCTGTGGCAAATAGTGCGCGGGTCGTCCGCTAGTCAGCGCTACGGCCGCGTGCTGACAGAACGCGAGAGTCAACGGGATTTTGAATTAGGAAGATGAACAGAACATGGAGAACGATGCGATGACGACGTGTAAAAATGGTCGTCCTGCCCTTTTGATAATTAAATGGTTGATATTGTGTTTCATGTGGATAAGTGATGTGATTAAATAACTGATGGGCAATTATTGTGTTTAGCTGTTTGGAAACCTAACCCCGCGCATGTCTGAGTCTAAAGATTGAGCTCTTGTGCTAGTTAGTTTGGCCATCTGACGACCTGTTTATAAACGAAACATTTTTAATTCGGACATGTTGATGAAAACAAAGTCCCTTCGCCGCGTCTGTCTGTCTGAATGCGATAAACTGAATAACTACCGAACGGATTTTCATATAGTTTTTACCAATGGACGGAGTGATTTAAGCGCCTACCTCTTTATGTGTATAATTCACCCGTGTGAAGCCGGAGCGGGTCGCTAAGTTTATTGAAATCTGAAACTGATGGCGTGATTTCCTGCTATCTATCTCATCAGTTATACGATACAATGCGTTAACAGTCTACATCATCGAAGCCAATCACTTAGTCATCGGAGCGTCGTGGTGCGGTAAATCATCCGGTCCGGTGCCGGCCGGCGCTGGCGCCGGTAACGCGAACTAACTGATGATAGCTGCCGCCCGCGCCTAGAATAATCCAGATTGATCTGGTTAACGTACTGTTCACTACAACAGCGTTTAGAAGTTTAGTATTTTGTAAATGCCTTCCTTAAGATATATAAACCATATTCTTAGCGACCGTGTTGGTCTTTTTGTAGATAGTGGAGCTGGCAATCATGAATTGGATTACTAGATCCAAAGAAGTTTGATCTTGCTATAAAAAAATCAATAGCACTCTGGAGTTTGGAATTGTGCTCCCGTAATTCGTTCCTTATTGTCTACACTGAGACCTGACTTTATGGGCGAAATATGGGTGTGCAGATTACATTGGGACTTGATATCGTCGGCGAAAAGTACATAGACAGTACCATCTCTGCTTGTGACTATAGGAATGACGGTGTTTATTTTATTCAAATCTGAAAGTGATGCCCTGATTTCCAGTTCTTTACCTTACATCAGTTATACAATGTATTAATAGCTTACATCATCAAAGCCAATCACTCAGTCACCGGAGCGCCGTGGTGCGGTAAATCAGCCGGTCCGGTGTCGGCCAGCGGCCGGTAGCGCAAACTAACTGATGATAGCTGCCGCCCGTGCCCGGAATAATCCAGATTGAACTGGTTTTCGTACTGTAGTGGCAAAAGGGTTTGAGGTAAAACATCAATAGGTGTTTTGTGACTATTTCTTTAATGTTTTGCTATTAAGTGATCCCATAGTATGTTATGGACCGACGATCTTGTGAAAATCGCAGGAAGTCGTTGGATGCAGGTGGCATCGGACCGGTTACGCTGGAAAGCGATTGGGGAGGCCTATGTTCAGCAGTGGACAAGTATAGGCTGAGATGATGATGATGATGATGATAGTATGTTGCCTCGCTGGTCGAATGGCGCAGTGTAGCTGAAGATTACAAGCTTCTGGGTTCACATTTTAGGTCGGACTAAGTGTGCTTTTTATATCAAAAAAATTCTATGGCGCACCGGAGTCTGAAATTGTGTCCGGTATAACGGCAATAAGCTCGACATTGCGACCTAATATCTTCGACTTAGTAGTACACTGCTTGCATAGTCTGAACCCCGGGATTACACAGTCCACTTACTTGATCCAGTCCATTCTTCATCATTATCGCACACAAAACAATAGTCCAAACAGAAGAACAGATAAATTATATAGTTTACTGCAATTTAAGTGTCCCTTCTATCCCCGACTGTACCGCAATCTGTGACGTATTGAGCGTGATTTCAGGTGACAAAGTTATGTTCGGTGTACAGTAACTTGTCCTCACTACCAAATCAGACACATGTTCTCCATCTGTTTAGTAAATGGAGATATTGAAGTCTTGGCAGTTTGAATGGTTTCAGAAATCGTTTTATACAAAGTGTTTCTCTATATACTATTATGTGATGCTGATTTTATTGAAAACCAATGACCCATTCGGCTTCTGAGGAATAGCAGAGAAAAACATCACTAATTTGCCTTTACAGTCCTACCGCTGGGCAAAGTATCTCTCTCACGAATCAAGGTGAGGGAGATTAGGTCATACTCCACCACGAGGATTCAGTGCGGATAAGTGAAAGTAGGCTTGTGGCCACCAGCTGTTGGAACATAAACTGCCAATAAAGCTTCCCACTTCGCTTGAGGACTACCACATTAAGTGGTAACCCGGACCAACCGCTCAGCCTGCCTTTCAAAGCAAGGAGATGTTCGAATATGGTCACCAATCTTAGACCTACCGGCCGACCAAGCCAGATCTCAGCCTCGGTGATCGCTAAGAACGTATATTTCTTTTACACACTTTATATCTTATTCGGCGACTCCATGCTTCGGAAGGCACTTTAAGCCTTTAGTAAAGGTTACCACCTAATGTGGTAGTCGTTAATACAAGTTGAAAACCTTATAGGCGGCTTGATAAGTTCCAACTGCAGGTGGTCATACATCTGTCCTCCACCGGTCCTCCGCCAATCTGAATTGGGTTGGCGTGGTGGAGTATGACCACGGGTTTTGAAAGAAGGCCTGTGCCTTCTAGACTATTCGGGTTCTTCTTCTTCTTAGCGTTTCGACGGCAAATGCTATAGTTATATGGATGCAGCCCAGAATGCGGCTAAATTGATTCGGGTCGGGTTAAGTAGGAAAAAAGGTCTTATAAACCGGTTTAAAAAAAATGTTAATCTTACATGAGTGTCACCGCCTTATGAGGTAACCAACAAGAACTCATTATGACGAAGTGTATGCATGCGCGGAAACCAGGTCAAAACAAGACCATCTTTGATGCGATGTTTTTTCAAGAGTAATTTTTTACATAACTTCGTAGTGAATGATTTGAGTGGAGTCCACGAGATACTGGGGTTAAATTCTCGATATATCTGGACAAAAGTCTTCAAAGACTGAAAGCGATGAATGAAGGTGTACAAATGGGTGACTTAGTGGTAAACCATCTACTTTATGCAGATGACGCGGTTTTAATAGCGCCAACAGCCACTGATCTGCAAACACTAGTCACAGTTATGAAAGACGACTGCATGATCAATGGCTTACACTTGAATGTGAAGAAAACCAAGATTATGGTTTTTGAAAGGGAAGAAACCAGAACGAATGTAAGGATTGTGGTTGGTAACGATGTGCTGGAGCAAGTGAATGAGTTTGTATATCTTGGATGCGCCTTCAGTAAGGATGGGAAATACACCGCTGACATAGAGAGAAGAGTGAGTGCAGGGAACAGAGTGAATGGTGCGATGGGAAAGCTACTCGGGAGCCGGCACTTAAGCCATAAGGCGCAGCTGGCCATACATAACGGAGTTCTTGTCCCAACGCTGTTATATGGTAGCGAGAGCTGGGTATGTAAGAAGGAGAATGAAAGTAGGATAAATGCGGTAGAAATGCGCGCTCTGCGGAAGATGTGCGGAGTGAAGCTGACCGACCGCATTAGCAACAGCATAGCGAGTAGGTATGAAAGATAGTATCGGTGTAAAGATGAGAAAGGGCATGCTCCGTTGGTTCGGGCATATAGAAAGAATGCCAGAGGAAAGAATGACAAAACAGATATACAATGTGAAACTGGAAGGATGCAGGTACCGGGGAAGACCTAGACTATCTTACCACGACCAAATAAACCGAGTCTTATCTGATGGAAAAGTCAAGAGTCTCCGTAACCGGCGAGCGTGTATGAGACGAACTATGAGAGTCGAGGAAGCCAGAGAGGTATGTAAGGAAAGAACCTGTTGGAACTCTGTACTCTCTGCCTACCCCGCAAGGGATCTGGCGTGAGGTTATAGATAGACAGATAGATAGAAAATTATATTCAATATGATGAATTGTATCACATGATTTGTAAACACGAAAGTTCTGGTGAGGAAGAAGACCTGCAATCCCCACTCATCCCCATTATAACCTAGATATCTCTTAAATATTCTTTTTCCGTGAATCGACAAAAAGTTATGATTTTTATAATAATATATAATAATAATATTAGCCCTGTTAAGAAACTGTCCCACTGCTGGGCACGGGCCTCCTCACAAATTGAGAGGGTTTAGGCCATAGTCCACCACGCTGGCCCAGTGCGGGTTGGCGAACTTCACACACCTTCGAGAAACTCTTAAACATGCAGGTTTCCTCACGATGTTTTCCTTCACCGTTAAAGCAAGTGATAATTAATTTTAAATACGCACATGCTTTCGAAAAGACAGAGGTGCGTGCCTGGGTTTGAACCCGAGACCTCTGACTTTGCAGTCCAACGGTCTAACCACTAGGCTATCACTGCACCTGATGATTTTTATATCGCCAAAAAATTGGTATATAAAATTGAATAGACATGTTGATAAGAAAAATACATTGATATAACTTTATAACAAGTAGGCACAATCGAGAAACGTTCACGAGAATTTTTCGCCTGCCTCAACAATAATAAATATTCTTCGAATTTCTGTTTTCATAAGATAACAAGAAAAACGTTGCTTATAATTCAACGCAAATAGAAAGGATGTACATTGTGACTCCAAATATTCCTTAATTTGAACGTTTGCTTACAAAGATACGAATTTCGTAACAAAATTGTAATATCGAGGCATATTCATAAAGTTACATATGAACTTTTTAGGATTGCGTACTTAGGTGAATTACTTGCCTTAGGTTGCGTATATACTTTTTATTTGGATTAATAAATTAATGATTTATACCAATATATATTGATGAGACGCTTTGGTCTATGATGCTCTAACCCTAAGGTAAGACCCAGTAGGTGGCGCTGTTGTAGATCGGGTTCAAAACCTCGGGAAACTGCTAGTAAGAAATTAAAACATAACTACTTTTCGAGTTTCGTTGCGGTTATTTTTTTATTTTTGGGTTCCCGACATTTTGAGTGCTTTGTAGCACCCATGGTTACCGTCCTTCCCGTGACCATGGATACTGCAAAGCACTCGAAGCGTCGGGAACTTAAATCTATCAAAAATAAACAATGAAATCCGAAGAACATTTACATTTCATGTGTAATGTTAGACAGACATTACGTATGAAACTGTTTGTCTGTCTTTCCGGTTCAAATCTTGCGATCCGTTTTACAAGAATTTGGTAGGGGTATCCGATTGAACTTCGGCAGACGAATGTAGTTCGGTGACCATGTAATAATATGGTACCATAGAGCTGGTCTAATGAGGCAGTCAGAAGGTGGTATAGGAACATGCGGACTATACAACATATGCCCCTCGTGTTTAGAATTGTTGGATTGTTATTACCAAGTAGTATGCAACCAGATGGTGTTCAGGTCTGATGATGAAGACAGAAGGTGGCGAATGAAACCACCTAATTACACAATCTAAGCCAGCCGTGTTTGGGCTCGTAAGATTTGTCTTGACGAGGACTCCAGACCCGGATGGTTTCCAGGGTCTTGTAATGGAGCCTGATGAGGCCATAGGAACTTTTCAACTAAACAAGATATCTTCGTTGTGTTTTTGCTATAAAATCTTGTTTTTAAAAAGATCCGTTTTAATTAAAGTTAATCAGTCTAACAAGTATATTAATTATAAGTGTAAATAAGTAATAGGTTATTACCGGGATGTCCAGGGTTCGTGTGTTACAGGTTCGTTAGGCGGCGCACCCCGCCACATCTCGTATGAGTAATGAGAGATGGAATAATAAATCTTATTGCCGTCGCATTGACGTCGACGAATATTGATGAGCTGTACCGATGGCAACACAATTTAGGTGCTTTCATTTTTTTTTAAAACGTCGCCCCGTATGGGGTTTATTCCTGTGTCGTAGGTGCTTTTACAAACATAATAAATACCCAGACCGAAACAAATAATTGTGGGGCACACAAAGATTTGTCCCGTGCAGTAATCGAACCCGCGACTATTAGACACAGTGGCGGCTTAAGCTCTTAACCGCTGCGCTAAATCGTCCGTCTAAATTACTGTTTTATTCGACAGTTGCAACGGCTATTAGTTGCGGTTTTGGTTTTTATATCGATTTTATTTATGTCAATCAAACTAGTAGTACCGGAACCTGTTGCAATACATGGCGCTATTCTCGAGGTTGTTCAAGAATATGTTCACCTAGGGCAAACTCTGCAGTTGGGGAAAAACAACTTCGAAAAAGAGGTCAACAGAAGAATACGGCTGGGCTGGGCGGCATTTTGGAAATTACGTCGAGTATTTACATCGCCCATTCCACAAAGCCTAAAGACAAGTCTTTAATCAGTGCGTCTTGCCCGTTATGACATATGGAGCTGAGACGTGGACACTCACGGTTGGAATGGTTCATAAATTTAAAGTCACTCAGCGAGCTATGGAAAGGGCTATGCTCGGAGTTTCTCTGAAGGATAGAATCCGGAACGAAGTCATTCGACAGAGAACCAAAGTTATCGACATAGCCCACCGGATTAGTAAGCTGAAGTGGCAATGGGCCGGTCACATTAGCCGAACAACCGATAACCGCTGGGACAAACGAGTTCTTGAGTGGAGACCGCGGACTGGCAAACGTAAAGCAGGACGCCCTCAGGCTACCTAGCCAGCCAGGTCATCGCTCCACCTGGAGCGATGACCTGGCTGACTTATTTAAAGGGAAAGTCAAATAGAATCCGTAACTGGCGAGCGTGTATGAGACGAACTATGAGAGTTGAGGAGGATAGAGGGTTCTGTAAGGAAAGAACCTGTTGAAACTCTGCACTTACTGCCTAACCCGCAAGGGATTTGGCGTGATGAAATAGATAGATAGACAGACAAAGTCGATCTTGTGACAATTTTATTATCTATACCAATATTATAAAGAGGAAAGATTTGTATTTGTGTATGTTTGTAACGAATAAACTCAAAAACTAATGGACCGATTTCAAAAATTCTTTCACTATCAGAAAGCTACTTTATCCAGAAGTAACATAAGCTATATAACATAGATCCGGTAGGTGGCGCTGTTGTCGACTGGGGACGAACTCCGAACCTGTTAGTATCGTATAGCTTACTAATAACTTTTCCGATTACATTTAGCTGCTAACGCTACGTAGTACGTTCCGGGGCGTTTTTCGCTAAGCCTCGTCATGTGACGCTGATTATCCGACACACACCACGCGTGTCTTGTTTAATGTATTAAAGGCTTATTTTTCTTCTTACAGATCGATGTTGAAAGTAGGTTTCGATATGCGGCATTGAGGCACCTAGGCGTTTAATGGAGTTCCTAAACCTGTGTAGACATCGGAGATAGAGTGGTAATTCTTCTTCTTGTGATTGTCATAAATAAGCTTTTATTTTAGCCATTAAAAACAAACCGTTTTTACAAGCTTTTATTTAACTCACAATGTTTGTTTGGGTCAAAACTTGCAAGTTGAATTAGAACTAGTTCCTCTTATCCCACGGCGTTGGAATTTGACATGCTTATTCAGTTCCAATAACAAAGCAATTTTATGGTTAGTTTGAGCTGATTCACGTAGGATTGGCTTTAGAGGAAGAAGCGCCGCAACAGACAACAGTATAAAAACGAAATTTTGTATTCACATTTAATTTTGATTGGTCGTTTTAAGTTGCGTCATAACCTGGCTACATTTAAGCTTGTTTTTTAAAAAATGTATTTTTTACTATTTATATTTAAAACATACTAAATATCAATGCTATATTTAGCATAATAATTTTCTCATAACCCCCACACAAATTTATTACGAAAGTAAGATTTAAAATGATAAATGTGGGGTGCTTGCATGACAAAGATAAATTATAGTAAAGAGTATAAGGAGTGACTGTCGTTGAGAAAACTCACAGAACAGGTCATACCAATTGCAGTGCAATAAGTTAAGTGAAATATCTCGCACAGTTTTAGTGCGTGCGTGCGTGCGTGAGTGCGTGCATGCGTGCGTGCGTGCGTGCGTGCGTGTTTGCGTGCGTGCGTGCGTGCGTGCGTGCGTGCGTGCGTGTGTGCGTGCGTGCGTGCGTGCGTGCGTGTGTGTGTGTGTGTGTGAGAATGATCTACGCTGTTGGCCGCGGGGCCTTTACAGCTTCACCGGACAAGAGGGCGAGCGTGCAACCACTACGCTCGAGCCAGAAGGGCACAGTTTTAGTTTTATTAATTGCCGTCTAATAAAAAGAATGGGGGAAATATTAATTTATCAATTACTAGCAGTTTCCAGCGGCTTTGCACCCGGTCAACAACAGCGCTATCTAATCAAATCAATTTTTTTTATTCATTTAGACTTAAAGGCTCTTATAAATAGTCAAAAATAGAATATTATTGCATTTTTAAGACTCTACTAAGAACACCCGTTCGGAAAGTCTTTCCTGCGAAGAAGAAAGGCAAGAAACTCCACGGTTACTCTTTTTAATAATGAGAGTTTTACAATTTAATACAAATACAATTTTTGTATACATTGCATTCATGGGATATGGGAGAACAGTGCAGAACGAGCTAAATAGATTTGCTTAAGTATAGATACCTACCGAGTATATATGTTATTTTTTGACAGTCCGCGTTGACTTTAGACAGGAACCTAACATTTTTCCGGGATAAAAATCCTATGTGTAATCCAAATATTAAACTAACCGTGTGCTAAATTTCATTCAAATTCGTTTAGCCGTTTTGTGTGATTCAGTAACAAACATCCAGACATCCAATCGTGCAAATTTTCACATTTATAATATTAGTAGGATTACCGTATATTTTGAGTGCCTCTGCCGACCTCTTCAACGGTAGAACAGGCATTAGGTAAAGGAATAAGAAACTACCTCGAAGCACGGTTAAGTTGTAAAAAACGCGTTAAGACAGAAAAAATAAGACTCAAGTCTCTACTTATTGCCCTCGTTAGCAGAAAACGTAAACTATCGACAAAAAACTTTACACTCACTAATGATAACATAGGGCTGTTGCGTGCTCGATACGGTATGTGAAAATTTTAATATTGTAGAAGCTTTTTGTGTGTGTGAAGAAAAAATGGCAAACCAGATATACAATGAGAAATAAGAAGGATGTAGGTAGGTACCGGGGAAGACTTAGACTATTTTACTATGATCAAATAAACCGTGTCATATCTGAAGAAAACAGATAATCGATGTGAGATGGCGGACGACCCTACTGTGTGATTCTATTGGCAACGGGGCGAGCGGTCGGACGTATCGCGTAGCAGCAAACCTCATTGCATTCCATCAGTCCTCAATTATTGCAAGCATCTTCTGATATTTTGCTACCAAAGTCTGGATATCAGGGAAGATCAGTGTACTGGACAAGAACCTATTGTTATTTCAAGATTTCTATGTCCGGCCACCATGCTATGAACTAACTGACTATGAAGATGAAGATAGAGCCACCTTTCACCGTTACCAGCATTGAAACGGCCATCCCGAAAACATAAGCGCCGATATATACTTAAACTTTCCTCTTTAAAGACTTCGTCTATTAGTGAAATCCGTATGAATATCCCTCCGGTAGTTATTGAGTTTATCGCTTTTCAGATAAACAGACGCGGCGAGGGATTTTGTTTTATATGTAGTAATATGAGCGTGCCAACCCTTCCATTAGTTGGCTTTGTTGGGAATACGACAGTTTCGGCGATGCTTCGAGCGTACGATGTTCTTTCACGGTAACGACTTGTCAACAATATAGTCGTTGTACATGATTATTTTAAATAACCACTGTCACACCTATATTCCCCAAGTAAGGGTTGGTACGTCTACTGTGTATATTCATAATGATAAAATTATGCATGTTGCCACGCCACGCTCGTATAACTGCCACGTATACGCCACGTACTCAGAAGTTGAGGTTAGGAAAATTTAATGTCGTGAATGTCACTGTCACTATTCTGCCACTAGTTTTTTTTTTATTTTTCTTTTTATGGCAAGGGTTTTGAATTGTTACTCTGTAACATTTTGTTTTATGATTTTTCATGTACCCTATTTAATTTTAGTTA
Organism: Phalera bucephala; assembly: GCA_905147815.2. Lineage (NCBI taxonomy): Eukaryota > Metazoa > Arthropoda > Insecta > Lepidoptera > Notodontidae > Phalera > Phalera bucephala. The sequence continues at coordinate 2,582,999 of LR990632.1, read as the reverse complement.
CTTATTTTACTTTTGTTCTGTTCTCTCACTTTGTGTTAACGTCCATGACCTCACCAAACGGCTCAACGGAAGACCACCGCTTGTCGCATAAGCAGCCAGCATTATGCTGAGTTGGGTCTGTTTTTGTAGCTAGGTCATGTTACGTATTTTGAAAAGTAAATTTTATTTTATTTCTTTATTTTCTTTCACATTTCACTGACGAGGTTCAAACGTAATACGGGGCAGCAGGTGGCCATAAACTTGCTTCCACCAATTCGCACTGGGCCCGCGTGGTGGAATATGAGTTAATCTCTCTCACCTCAGTTTGTGGGAGAAGGCTCATTGGGTCTATATTGGATGCCTAGCAGTGGGACCATAAAGCTAGTATGAATGGTGAGACAGTATAGTAAGATTTATTTGAGTACTAGCAACCCGCCCCGGCTTCGCACGGGTGAATTACACATAAAACTTCCTCTTGAATCATTTCGCCCATTGCTGAAAACCATATAAAAATCTATTCGGCAGTTATTGAATTTATCGAGTTTAGACAGACAAGGCGAGGGGACTGTGTTTTATTATACCTTCTGACTAATGGCTAGTGGTACTTAATGTTTTAAGTGTGAACGTAATTCTGTTTTTCTGTCACCTTTTCACTCCTAAACCGTAGAATAGATTTCGATAAAATTTGGCGAGGAGATAGATTGCATTCTGAAGAAGAACACAGGTTACCTTTTGTTAAAAAAAAATAACGCGGTCGCGAGTCACAGCGACAGCTAGTATATTATATTCCCTCATCAGGTACATAGTCCCCCCCCCCCCTTATCCCCACCCCTTAACAGGTTATTGTTCAGTACATTATCGAGCGTTTTGCGACGCGGCGGCAACTCGAGGGTTTGGAGTGTCGCTTGTTGAACGCGGCTCACCCAGAATTATCATTTGTCGGGCACAAAAGATTTAAAGGGGCTCGATGTAGGTAGATAAACGTATTGGTATGTAGGCTCACGACTTCTTGCAAACGTGTGTTCACAATTCGACAGAAAAATGACAGTCAGCTGTCAAAAAAAAAATGGCCGGTTTAAGTTAACTAGTGTTTTGACGGACGATTTAGCGCAGTGGATAAGAGCTTGAGCTGCCACTGTGTCTAATAGTCGCGGGTTCGATTCCCGCACGGGACAAATCTTTGTGTGATCCACAAATATTTGTTCCGGTCTGGGTATTTGTGTTTGTGAATTTTCATGTTTGTAAACGCACCCACGACACAGGAATAAATCCTAGTGTGGGGCTACGTTTCGATAAAAAAAAAAAAAAAAACTAGTGTAGATGTAACAGCTTAATTAATTGATATAAACTATCGACCTTCATAAAAATAAGTATTGTTTTCGGGTTAAAGAAACTTTATTTCTCATATAGAATTAAATTCACTTACATGAGAACACAAGATAATACATCATTATATCGAACAGCTTAACAAATTCAACAAATAAAAAGTTCTTAGCGTAAAAATACATATATATTGAAAGAGGGCAAGTGTGAATACTGCATTGTTTTTATTAAATTTACTTTGAATTTTAGTCAGTGTGCATTCAACAATAGGTAGGGTGGTAAATACATTTGTTTTAAAAATTAATGGCATAACTTCAGAATTTTCAAGTAATTTAGATTCCGAGTAAAATATTAAAATAAAATGTATGAGATTAAAATATTTTTGCATGGTGTGTAAGTAAGTAAGTAAGTAAAGTTTATTTGTAAAACATAGGTTACAGGTGAGATCTTACAATTATATAATTAGCAGTGCACTATGTTTTGCTCTCTGGCGTACAAATTTTAATAAACATTTTATCATGTCACATTAATTAATTATATAGAATTTGAATAAAATATTAATATCAAACAATAGTTAATTAATTAATTATAAAGAAGTAGAATAAAAATATTAATATTGAACAATAGGTAAAGAAATAAAAAATATAGATTAATGTCATAATTGATAAAAAAATAATGAAAAATGCTATACAATATTAATTATTTCGGAAAGATAGTGATTAATCTAATAATAACATTTATCTATTAAAAAACATGCAATTTTCTTTTAAATAGTGAAATATTCGTTTCTTTGAAATCGTCAGGTAGTTTATTATATATAATTTGTGCCATGCAAAGAAAACTTTTGTTCATTAATGCAGTCTTTCCGAATGTCACTTCTAATTGCAGGGTATTTTTATCGCGTAGTTTCCAGTAACGACTTTTAAACGCAGGTTTGTATAAACCTATGTTGCTTTTGACAAATATACATGCCTCGTAAATATATAGAGAAGGTAGAGTAAGTATTTTTAAATTTTTAAAATAAGGTTCGCAACTTGTTGTCGACTCTAAGTTACATATAGCACGAATGCATTTTTTTGTGCTTTAAATGCATTGTCTTTACATGGTGCATTCCCCCAAAAAAAGTATACCGTATCTTAGGGTTGATGCAACGAACCCATGGTATGCAGCTAGAACTGTATCACGGTTTACAATTTTAGTTAATTTGTATAATGCATATGCGGAACTGTTCAACTTTTTACAAACTTCATCTAAATGCGATTTCCATGTCAAATTCTTAACTATGTAAATTCCTAAAAATTTTGTAACACTTACAGTATCTATGGATTCACCCTTATAATTGACATTAATGATCCTATCATTAATTCTTTGAGTAAAGTGCATAATTTTTGTCTTGTCAAGATTTATTTTCAAATTATTATTAGTCAACCATTCAATTATAGTACTTAATGTCATATTTATTTCGGATTCATCTATATCATCACGCCAGCTCCCTCGCAGGGTAGGCAGAGAGTACAGAGTTCCAACAGGTTCTTTCCTTACATACCTCTCTGGCTTCCTCCACTCTCATAGTTCGTCTCATTCTACTACAACTGTACTATCGTCAGCAAAAAGTATTGAAGGGTAATTGATATGTGTCGGCAGATCATTTATATACAATAAAAAGAGCAAAGGTCCTAATACGCTGCTCTGTGGCACTCCGTATTTTATTAATTTACTTTGGGATATATATTTTTTTTTCATGGGCAGTCTTTTGACATATTTGTGATATTTCAGTGTATTGTTTTCGATTACTTAAGTATGATTTTATTAGATTTAGTATATTACCGCGGATGCCATACATATTTAATTTATTTAACAATATCCCATGGTCTACGCAATCAAAAGCTTTGGACATGCCCATATAAATGGCACAAACTGGGTTTCTTTTATCTATATTTGATAGTAATGATTTTAAAAGATTATATATAGCTGCCTCGTTGGTCTGGTGGCAAAGCGCATCGCTTTGTGATCACGAGGTCCTGGGTTCAAATCCTAGGTCGGACAAATGTAGTTTTTCTAACGAAAAATTCCCAGTTTGAGTCCGGAGTCTGGAATTGTGCCCGGTATATGGCAATAGGCTCGCCCCCTATTACATGGGACCTAACATCGTCGGCGAAACGTGGGTGTACTCAGTACACCTCTGCCACACCCTCTGGCGAATATAGGCGTGACGGTGTGTTATATATAGTTAAGTTGATTGACTTACCTTTGCGAAAACCATATTGATTATTACTTAAAATATTATATTTTTCAAGATATGAGTATAGTTTATTAATTTTCTCAAATATTTTAGAGAATATCGGGATCAAGGCGATTGATCTATAATTTTTGATATTGCATCTGTCATCCTTTTTGTAAAGGGGTACAATAATAGTGGTTTTTAATTTTTCTGGGTAAATTCCTTGGGATGTGCATAAATTTGTTATATAATTTAGGTGCTCTATAATTGATAGTGCTACAGTTTTGATGACTTTAGTACATATACCATCGTGCCCGACACTATGTGTATTTCTTAGTCCCATAATCTCTTTATATAGATCTGCTGGTATAGTCGGATCCATGAACATAGAATTTGAATGGATTTTACTGATGTATGACCCCTTCACGGCATTTGTAGGACCTGATACTTGTTCAATAAAGTAATTATTAAAGCAGTTAGCCATAGTTGATGGATCAGTTATTTTGTAATTTTCTATGTTTAGTTCTACTATTGGTTCTTTTGGAAAATTCATTTTTGTATTGTTTATAATTTTCCATGTTGCTTTGGACTTATTTTGTGAATTATTATTATAATAATTGTTTTGAGACTTATGGGTGAATTTTATAATTTTTTTAAGCCTTTCTGAATATATCTTAAGAGATTGTTTATTTTCCGCACTGGGATGAAGTCTGTACTGCCATAACAAATTTCTTTTCCTTTTGCTACATAGTCGAATTCCCTTTGTAACCCATTTGCTCTTTTTACTAATATTCTTAGTTATTAGTTTCTGGGGAAAACAAAGATCATAAACACATCGAAACAGATTAAAAAATCGTTCAAACGCTTCATTTGGATCATTTGTTTCATTCTTCTTCCTCGTTCCCTCATTGCTGAGGATCGCGACCACGCACAAACAGTCTTCATTGGGTGCGGTCATATGCGGAGTGTACCGCCTGATGCATGCTGCCACCCACCGCCTTCTTTATTGCGTCAGACCATCTTGCAGGTGCCCTTCCCTGAGTACGTCTACCGTCCATTTTGCCCAAAATAATCTGCTTCTCCAGACAATGCTTTGAAGACCGCATAATGTGTCCGAAGAAGCTAAGGGCTCTTTGTCGGCAGATCGTGGAGAGCCGTGTGGTGATTTTAAGTTCTTTTAGTATGGACTGGTTGGTTCTCATTGCAGTCCAAGGTACACGGAGCAACCTTCGCCAACACCACATCTCAAAGGCATCTAACTTACTGCTATCGCGGCTTCTCACAGTCCAAGTTTCGGCACCATACAAGAATACAGAGAAGACCAGAGCACGAACTAAGCGTACTTTGGTTGTTCGTCGTATACCTCTGTTCTTCCAGATTTTGTCGAGGTTAGCCATAGCGCTTTTGGCCATACCGGCTCTACGGCGAATTTCATTAGTGCAGCTCCCGTCACTGGTTATCAATGACCCCAGATACACAAACTCGCTGACTTTTTCATAGCCGTTGAGTGCGTCGGTTACCGGGAGTATATCTGCTCTGTCCACCACCATTATTTTTGTTTTGGAATGGTTGATCTTAAGACCGAGTGTGGCACTTTCTACTTCAACTTTCTTCAGAAGAGTTGCCATCTCCAGTTCACTCAACGCAACAATCGTCGTATCGTCTGCATATCTTAAATCATTGACCCTGCGACCACCCACTACAACACCGCCATTCCAGCCGTCCAGGGCTTTCCTCATGATATATTCTCCGTACAGATTGAACAACTTAGGAGACAGAATGCATCCCTGGCGTACGCCTCGTTCAGTGTGGAAAGCTTTGGATTTCTGGTTTTCCAGTTTCACGAAGCTTGAGCCATCAAGATACAAATTCTGTATAAGAAAAGTAAGGTGTTGAGGTACTCCCATCTCCACGAGCACGTCAAACATCGTTCTCCACTGCACGCAATCAAAGGCCTTTGCATAGTCTATAAAGCACAAGACCAACGGCTTATTAAGTTCGCGACATTTTTCGATGAGAAGACGTACATTCAAAATCTGTTCACGAGAGCCCTTTCCAGTCACAAAACCAGATTGTTCGCACGGTATCTGGTGATCTACAAACGACGAAAGTCTAGTGTTTATAATGCGCAGGAGAATTTTACTAGCATGCGACATAAGTGACAGCGTTCGGTAATTTTCATATTTTCTTGTGGAACCTTTTTTATGTAGTGGTATAACAGCAGATTGTGTCCAGTCAGCTGGCCACTGGCCTGTTCTCCAAACTTTGTTACATATCCGGTGGATGATCTTAGTCCCTTCAGGACCCAGCTGTTGAAGCATTGCCGCTGACACACCATCAGGACCCACAGCTTTATTTTTCAATCTATTGATCGCGTCTTGAACCTCTGAAAGCAATATATCTGGTTCTCTGGAGTGATCGTCCCATCCTCTTTCCATGCAAAGTCCCTCTTCTTCTGATTAAGAGGTAGATGCATACACCTGAATAATGTTAATTGGTGCAGGGCTAGCAGCAAGCTTAATAGCGATCATTCTATCATTTGGAGTGACATATCCTTTGACGCTGTTCTGTAATTTCCTCGGTACAATGAAGGCTACCCCATTATTACTATGATCCACAGCACCGGTGTAATACATCATGTTGCCGTTACTTGTAGTAAAATGGCCGCTGCCTCTTCGATGCACTTCGCTGAGCCCTAAGATTCCAAGTTCCCATGCGAAGATGCTTGCGTAGTGGTTTTTTAATTATATTTGTACTATCACCAGTAGCATAATGTCCACTCACTGTCTGGTAGGCCCCAGGTAAGTGGCCGGACGCATATTTCACACCATGCAACCCGGAATCACGATGGCGCCGAGGGTCAGTCGGATCACATGACGTCACACAAGTCTTATTGGAACTGTTCATAGTGGTTTTCTTGGGGATATTAGTGCAGTAGTTCCCCGTGGCTTTCTGCTCCAGACATTTTAGGGGTCATTTAATCCCCAAGGCCGCTGCAGCCTCTTCCAACCGGTTTCCCGGCTGGGTGTATGGTTATACCGCCAATGCTCGGTCAATTTGTTTCATACACTTCAGAAAAAGTAAGGCTGTCTAGACAACTTTTGAATTTCATGACATTTTCTGTACAATAGTCACGTTGATTAACACTCCAGGATTTAATCGAGCAAGTCTTTTTTACAGGGCATGTCAATAATTGTGCGGTATGGTCCGAGAGACCGAATTCACTATTTCAAAAGTATTAAACCCTAACAACACTGTGAATGTTAATAAACTTCGTCGATAAAAAAACACGAGTATAGAAATTTTAAAGCGATCCCAGTAACATACAACGAAAATGAAAACGACGACGATTCGTGATACATTTCTAGAACGCGATGTCGAAATTAGCGTGCAATATTATTGATTTATTTATTTAATTATGCTAGCTCTTTTTTAACTGAATTCAAAAAGGAGGAGGTTCTATGTTCGAATGTATGTATGTTTTTAGGGTTTCATACCTAGCAACTGCAAAGTCTAAACTCTCGGATTCAAACCCAGGCATGCATCTCTGTCTTTTCGAAAGCATGTGCCTGTTAAACATTAACTATCACTTCCTTTGACGGTGAATGAAAACATCGTGAGGAAACCTGCATGCCGAAGAGTTTCTCGAAGGTGTGCGAAGTTCGCCAACCCGCACTGGGCCAGCGTGGTGGACTATGCCCTAAACCCTATCAGTTTGAGAGGAGAAACGTGCCCTACGGTGGGACAGTTTCTTAACAGAGCTAATATTATTATTATACCTAAAACAAAATCGGACCCTATAAGAATCGGATTCTGTAAGAATCCGTTGTTCGTCTGTCTGACGGTTATCACTTTTTTTCTCAGGAACAGCTAAAGGTACTAAGTTGAAATTTATATCAAATATGAAAGTCTAAGGTTCCCTAACGTTGTAAAAAAATTAAGGTTTTAAGTAAACCCAAACAAAAGATATATAAATAAAATAAAAAAATAAAAATGCCTTTTATTTCTTGCAAAAAAAAAAACTAAAATAAATTCAAAAAAATAACTATAGTGTGTACTGGTTAATATATTAATATATATCCTAAATTAGTGATAGTAAAAAGTTTGGTTAATTTGCGAGAACCCCTCTTCGGGTGAAGGCCTCCTGTTTTTGGCCACTTGTGTCCATTTCGGGCCAGCTGCTCTTATGATGTCGTCATGCCATCTCGTATAGGGTCTTCCTCTGTAGCGTTTCCCTTTTGGACCGTTCCACAAGGTGATTTTTTTAGTCCATCTCTCATCTTGTAGTCGCGCTACATGTCCCGCCCATTTCCATTTGAGTCTTTGGGCGTAGGTTAGAGCGTCAGTAGCTTTTGAAATAGTTCTTATTTTTCTGTGTCTTATTTTTTTGTGTTTATTTATATTTAACATACTGCGTTCCAGACCGCGTTGGCAGCTGATGATTTTGTTCTTTACTTTATTTGTGCATTTCCAGGTCTGACAAGCTTACGTTAAGCACGGCAGAAGACATGTATTCATTGCTCTAGTTTTAATTTTTATTGCCATATCGCTTTTAAATATTTCTTTCATACTCCAGTATTTATTCCAAGTGTTTTGTATTCTTCGTTTTATTTCTAGTTCATTGTTTGTTCTGTCAAAACCTATTTGCTTTCCCAGGTAAATGTATTTTTCCGTGTAGGTAAGTACTTCGGTGTCGACGGATATTCTTGTCTGTATGCTGTTTGTCATTACCATTGTTTTATTCAGGTTCATTTCTAGACCGACTTGTTTGCTGGCTTCGTTCAGTGAGTGGATCATAAGTTGTAGTTGGGTGCCCGATTCTGACAGCAGCACCAGATCATCAGCGAAACGGAGATGGCTAAGATACTTGCCATCGATGTTTAGTCCGTATTGTTTCCAGTCCAGTTTCCTCATTATGGATTCCAAGATGGCAATAAATAATTTTGGAGATAGGGGGTCGCCTTGTCGTACCCCTCTGTCAATGGGAAAGCTTGGGCCGATTTTGTCAAGTTTTACTCTTCCTGTATTGTTTCCATAGATGCTTTTAATTACCTGTATGTATACATCTTCTACTCCCTGATCTTTCAGCGTTTCCCAGATACTCGAGTGTGACACAGTGTCGAATGCTTTTTTGAAGTCTATGTAAGCGATGTAGAGTGCTCTCTGATGTTCTTGATATTTTTCAATCAATAGTTCCAGGGTGTGAATGTGGTCTATGGTTGAGAACCCCTTTCTAAATCCTGCTTGTTCCATGGGTTGTTCTGCTTCTAGTGTAGCGCTTACTCTTTGATTTAAAAGCGAAGAGAATAGCTTGTACAAGCATGGCAATAAGCTTATTGGCCTGTAGTTGCCTATGTCGTGAGGGTCTCCTTTTTTATATATTAAAATTATATTTGATTCTGACCACTGAGTAGGTGTCTCGATAGTCTCCAGTATGCGGTTGAACAGAAGGGTTAACGGTAGAGCCAGTATAGGGTAGGCTATATTTATAGCTTCATTTGTTATGTTGTCTGAGCCAGGGCTTTTATCTGTTTTTAAACTTTTGATTGCTTCGACAACTTCTTTCAAACAAAAGATATGGCCCTTTAAAGTTGCTTATCAGAAATTATATGGTACTTCCCGTTGATCTAGAACCATGGAATTTGGCAAGAAGCAAGGTTTTAAAGTACACATAAAGGAAAATGCCCGATAATTCTAAATTTATTACTATAACATATAAAAAATAATGATTTCCTCTCAAATCCCATGAAAAATTAAGATAGTCTAGTGACATTTTGTGGAACTATGCTTTATGTCTCCCCACAAGGGATCTGGCGTGATGATATATAAAGATACTTAAAGAGAGATAGTGAAGGAAAAAATACGAAAATTGTTAATTAATAAATTAATCTATAACTTCACGCCAGATCCCTTGCGGGGTAGGCAGAGAGTACGGAGTTCCAACAGGTTCTTTCCTTATATTTAATCTATCTATCTATCTATCTATAACCTCACGCCAGATCCCTTGCGGGGTAGGCAGAGAGTACAGAGTAATATATATATATATATATATATATTTAATCATATAAAAAATATTATTTTGCCACAATGCCGATGAAATATATTACGCTATATTAGTGATATCTAGTGACATTTCATGGAACTATTTTGATTTGTAGTTAATAATGAGAATGTGATGGGAAATATCTATGTACAGAGATGGCACTATATCTGTACAGTGTCGGACGTAAATTTGATCAGATTGTCGATTTCTTCTTTTACGTTTACATAGAATGAAAATGAAATGTAGTTTATTTAATTACAGCTTAAATTTTGTAAAAAGAAAGAGGGAGTTTTTAAAAAGTATTTTTATGGACTGCCTAGTAGGAAACGTATAATGCGTTTAGCGATTGCGGAGGATCTCGTACTAATTGTAGGGCTGGCAAAATGTGTTAACAATACGAATGTAGATTGAGTTATTATGACTTTATAACCATCCTATAGATACTTTACTATAGAACTAAACAAAATATTAACGGACGCCAAAAAGGAGGTTTACAATTAATCTGTATACATATCTTTTATGTATGTTTGACCATAACTGCTTCGTTAATAATCCGATTTTAATATTAATAGATAATTATAATAAAAAAAACTTTTATTGTTACAATATGAACAGGACGGTGATGGTGAGCCAGTCTGCAGGGCGGCAAGTTCCCGGTGCTCGGCTCTGGAGGCGCGTCTCTTCTTCGGCGACAGCTGTAGCACTTGTGTATGACCATCCGGGCTACTGTGCGTAATCGAGTTATCCAGTACCTTGTTCGACACTCGTTGATGGTCGCCTCTACTCCGGCGTGGTGCAGCTGTCGGTGTACGTGCTCGATGTACAGGCGGGTGACGCGATGATCTCCGTCCAGCACTGCGGGGCACTGTAGCTCGTCGCTGATGTCCGGCGTCGCACTTATTCGCGACCTGATTCTTATAACTCCACTGATAATCTGCGCTGATAAGGGGCGGAGGCGGCCCTTCGATAGTCTCTCACTATTACTCAGTTCGCTATTATACGAGTCGTGTTGTACTACACGCACTAACAACGCCTCCGCTCTTATCAATAGTTCTGCACTGAGCGGTAAACACTTAACACTGTCCTTATCACTAAACTTAATTCTACACTTATCGCTACACTTATTACTATTCTTAACACTATTCCACTGCGGGTCCTTTTCACGATTCCTAGCCTGTCTCTTATAGTTCACTAATTGTCTATTCACACTGCACAGGTTGATGAACTGCAGCACGCGCGCCGTCGCTCGTAGCAGGCGCTCCCACGTAAAGAAGCGCGCTGGATCCGGAACAGCTGATCGCGGTGAGACGGGCCGTTGCTCGGTGATGTTGTGTGTCTGCTCCTCGCCCGTCGCTGCGTCGAGTGTTGGTCGCTCCGCCGGCCATGTTGATGGGTGCTCGCGTAGGAACTCGGGCCCAAGGAACCATCGGTGATGAGAGCCGATGTCCCTGGGTACTTCGCGCGTCGCGTCGTCAGCCACGTTTAGCTTCGTGGGCACCCACCTCCAATCACTTATGGCGCTGTTTTCTTCTATCGCGGCGATGCGATGTGCGACGAACGGGCGGTAGGATCGCGCGCCCGTCTTCAACCATGTCATGACGGTACGGCTGTCCGTCCAGTAGGTCACTGAGCTTGGCTTCTTGTCGTGTTCGGCGATGAAAGTCGCGCCCAGGCGACTACCCAGTACGGCGGCTTGCAGTTCGAGTCTCGGGATTGATATGTTCATGTCCCGCAGACTGCGCAGGTGTTGGGTCCACTCGACCCACTGTTGTGCTAGGTCATTGTCGATGTTGTCGTCCCATGCTGTGTCGCGCCGCCATATCTCCTGCAGTATCTGCTTGGCCCGTATGGTGATGGGCGAAGCGATTCCGAGCGGGTCGAACAGAGACATCAGTATGCGGAGTGTCTCCCGCTTCGTCGGCGTCGGCTTGTCGAGTATGCCCGGGCGTGCGTCGATGTTGAACCCGATGTCGTCGGTGTCCGGCCTCCACTCCAGTCCGAGTACTCGTTCCGTCTATCTTTCCTCGCGGAGCCCGATCATCCGTCTGTCGTGTTTGATCCTGTTTATTCACGTGCGCTCGGCGTTTTCTTTTAGGACGAGGGCGTCGATTTATTTTCTGTATTTTCTTTTCAATGTCGAATCGCGGTCGATCTTCTGTTCTATTTTCCTTCTGTTCAGTTTCAAATCGCGGTCGATTTGCACTATGTAATGTGGGCGCTTCAGTCTGTTTCGTGCGTCGTGAGCGCGCACCGTGTACGACCCAGCCGAGAGGAGTCCGGGAGGCAACGGGTTGATGTCGCTGCCCCCGGCGTACCTCTGACGTCAGCAGTAGGTGCCAATTGTCTTGGCCGATGATGATCTGGGGCTTCGCTCTTCTGTAGGTAACGTCGCTCTGTATGTCCCGCAGATGCTTACAGTCGGCGATGTCTTCTACTGTGACGGCTTGTGGCGTCGACTTCAAGTTGTCTATGGTGCGCGCTTGAATCCGATGTGCGCGCTGGGACGTACCTCTCAACGTCAGCTGGACCCGACGCGAGTTCGATGACCGGACGTTGCAATCGCCGATCGCCTCGATGTGCAGTGACGCGCGGGGGCCGCGCGCGCCTGTCTGGTTGGCGAGCTCGGCGTCGATGAGCGTCACCGTTGACCCGTCGTCGAGGAGGGCGTAAGTGTCTACTCCTCCCGCCGGTCCGGAAATGTGTACCGGCACTATTTTGAGATACAACACGAAGCCTCTTGTCCACGTTGACGCGACTGTCTGTTTCTCCGCGTTGTCGTCTTCCGCGACCCTTTCGCTTTTGACGTGGTGAAGCAGTCTGTGGTGCGAGTATTTGCACCCGTCGGTGTCGCAAGTGTGCCTCTTGCAATGATGACTCTTTGTTCTGAAGCGTAGACACGCGAAGCATAGTCTTCGTGCCTTCGCGATGTCCCATCTGTCGTTGACCGTCGACTCAATAAATTTCTTGCATTTGGTTACCTCGTGCTCTGTGTCGTGACACGCCGCGCATTTTTCTTTCCTCGGGCTCGATACAGCGGTGCTATAAGTCTTGTTAGTCTGTCTTCTGTTCGCTGTATGTTCCCGTTCGGGTGTCACGTGTTCGGGAGGTGCGTAGCGCCCGCACCTGTCGGCCTCCCTACTGAGGAAATTAGAGCCTCAGTAGGTCGGGTTCTTCTGTCTGTTCTTCCGCTGCGTAGTCGAACCATCTATAATTGAGCGCCGGTGTGAACTTCTCAATGGTCGTCTTGACAGCCTCCGGTTTGTACAGGTACGCCACGCGGTTGAGTGCGCGTAGCGTTGCGACGATGTTCATCACCCGCGTGGCGAACACGCAGATGTCTCTCGGTTTGTCGCTGAGTCGGGGCAGCGCGCGCAGGCGTTCTAGTTCGCCCAGCGCGATGCAATCTGGTCGGCCGAAGCGTGCTTCGAGCGCCCGGAGTATGTCAGCTGTCTTGGCGTTGTAGATGAGTAAGTTCTCGACGGCTTCTTTAGCTTTACCTTTTAGCGCTCTTCGTAGTCTCGCGACGTTCTCTGTGTCCGTGAAGCTCGGCGCAGATTCTTCATAAGCAGCTTTGAAGGTGAGCCACTCTTGGTGTGACCCACTGAAGTACGGCAATTCAGTAGCGAAGCGGTGGTTCGGGGCGCTCCCGGACCGGGCGGCGAGGGTGATTGCGGACGCCAGCTCACGCAGGTCAATTTGCTGTGGCGGCGTCGCGACTGTCGTTTCTTCATTCTTCGACACGGCGATGGGTGGTGGCTGGATCGGTGCAGGGGGCAACGGCGTTGTCGCCCGCGGCGCTGCATCGATGGTGCGCCCCACGTCTATGTCTTGTGGCCTGTCGGCGATGGCCAGGACGTGAGGTCGCGAGTCGTTCAGCCAGCTCCCGACTCTTTTCTCAGTTTCTTGCTCGTCTGATATGCACGTGTCGTCACTCTCGCTTTCTTCATCTTCGGCTTCGATTCGTAATATTTTCGCAGCTGCTAATTGGACTTGTAATTCTAGTAGTTCTTCCTTGGCGCGGGCGAGCTTCAATCTTCGCGCCTTCGTTGAGAGCGTCTTCTTTGTTCCAGTCCTCTTGGACACTGGTTTTTTTGTCTTCTCCGTCGCGGGAGTGTCTGCCGTGGCGGTTGTTTCCGTCATGACAGTAGATTCTGTCGTGGCGGTCGACTCTGACGTGGCGGTCGACTCTGTCGCTGTAGTCGACCCCGACGATTCGGCGACTGGGGCCGATGTTGCTGGTCTGCTGGTGGTGGAGCGTGTGACTGGCATGTTTCTTTTTTCTATTTTCTTCCTTTTTCAGCTCGAGTCTTCTATTTTCTCTTGACGACGATAATCCGGCTCTCTAAGGACCAAAATGAACAGGACGAATAGTACGTCGTGCGTCCTGTTGCTGCTGTGGCTAGTATGCGTCGTGAAGGAGAATTCAAATAAAAGCCGAATAATCTTGAAACAGTGCTCCACCCACCAGTTGTGACCCTCTTCGCGCAGAGTTTCTTCCTATATTCTTCAATGCCCAGTCGCTCGAACGTGTATGGCGCGATGTTTCGCGCTCTTAAATACCATTTTGTTGTGTCACAACTAGTGGGCTTTGCACCGAGTTTATTATTCAAATGGACCAATTACGATGCAATTATTCCTGTCCCTTTCAGGGTTACACTGTTCTAATTATTCCTATCCCTTTCAGGGTTACACTCTTCTATTGTTCCTATCCCTTTCAGGGTTACACTCTTCTAATTGTATACTAGTGTTTATGCGCTAGGATTCTATAACATTATCTTATTTCTAACTTAAATTACATAATGTACTACAGTAACTTAATCAATAGATTTGTATAAATAGATTATATAATAATATAATCTATTTATACAAATCATGCAGACGTCGTCCTGTACACAATACGTCAGAAATATTTTACTAAACTGAGGAGTTGCTTTGGCCTCCTTTCGGCTCAGACGCTGCTCGCCACCTAGGTATATGGTACTTGTCTAGATAAATAAAACGAGCCCAAATACGATAGAGTTACGTTATATATTAGGCAAATTCCTATGGGCACTTTCTGTCTCCACCAACAGATTCTGGCAACTGTAGTCTATAGAACTTACCAAAACAAATCCCACAAGCCCAAACATGATGGGACTATCTTATTAATTGAAAAGTGTTTAGGGCCACTTAAAACTATAGTACTAAGCAAGACAATTCCAACAGGCTCAATCACGAAAGTCGATTCCTCCCCGCGCCTCCGACGCCGTCGCCCCGCTCCCGCTGACTTCGGGTCCAAGGCCTTCAAGCGCGAGTCCTACTCGCACTTGTCATTTCAGTCAATCGTGAACTGATTTTGATGATTCATTTTGCAATGGATTCAACGTAGCTCCAAGGTGTTCCTATTTTAATTTCATCGGTATTGGACTTTGGACTTTGAAGATACACCAGGGAACTCCTTAACGACAAATAATATGAATGTGTTATTTGAGTTATTATAAGTATTGTGTTAATCCTATACGTACCCTACAGTAGAACTAAGCAGAATGTTTATCGACTTCAAAACAGGAAGAGGTTTACAATTCGTGTATATTTTTTTATAACGTCGTCATTTATGAACTCTTTTTGATGATTCTTTTGTTGTTGGGTTAAGTATAGCTTCGAGGTGGTCCCATTTTAATGTAATCGATTTTGGACCTTGGATTTTGAAGATACACCAGGGGACTCCTTAACGGCAAGCAGCATGAATGTACAGATTCCGTTATTATGGGTAATTATATCAATCCTGTAGACACCTTACTGTAAAACTAAGCAGAAAAATATTATATAGGTATATCATATAGTAGCTGTGATAGCCTAGTGGTTAGACCGTTAGACTGCAAAGTCAAAGGTCTCGGGTTCAAACCCAGGCACGCACCTCTGTCTTTTCGAAAAGCATATGCGTATAAAAAATTAATTATCACTTGCTTTAACGGTGAAGGAAAACATCGTGAGGAAACCTGCATGCCTAAGAGTTTCTCGAAGGTGTGTGAAGTTCGCCAACCCGCACTGGGCCAGCGTGGTGGACTATGGCCTAAACCCTCTCAGTTTGAGAGGAGGCCCGTGCCCAACAGTGGGACAGTTTCTTAACAGGGCTAATATTGAATATATTTTTATTATTTATATCATATATTAGTAGTTTGTTCACTCATAAGTTAAAATTGTAAAAAAAATAACTTTTTAAAAAAAGGGCACCAACTTCAAAAACCAAAAACTAAATTTATGAAGTCGGTGGCAAGTAACCGACTACACTAACCGGCACCGACTTCAAATATTTAGTTTTTGCTTTTTTAAGTCAGTTTTTCTTTATCCAAAAAGTTATTTTCTTGCATTGCTTACACTAGAATTTTCTCTTGCGTTGTGAGGACATTCATAGAAGTTAATTATTTATCTTCGAATAGGTTTGCCTTAGTAAGAACTGTTACAAACATTACCCCTTATCTCCATCAAGAAAATAACTTTTTAAAAATGGAAACCCGACTTCAAATTATTTGAAGTCGGTGCCGGTTGGTAAAGTCGGTAACTTGGCATCGACTCAAAAAATTAAAGTCGGTATCCTTTTTTTAAATAGTTATTTATTTTAAAATTTTGAGTGTGTGTGTGATGAGTGGATTCATTATTAATATTTATATACCTATATTATATTATATTATTCCGCTAAGTTCTACAGTAAAGTACCTACAGGATTGATATAATACCCATAATAACGGATTCTATACATGCGTGCTGTTTCCGTTAAGGAGCCCCCTGGTGTGACTTCACAGTCCTAGGTTCAATACCAATTTCATTAAAGTGGGACCACCTCGAAGCTATACCAAACCCAACGCAAAAAGAATTATCAAAATCATTTCATAAATAAAAACGTTATAAAAAAACATAGACGAATTGGAAACCTTCTTCTGTTTTGAAGTCGGTTAGAATTCTGGTTAGTTCTGTGATCCTATAGGTAATAGGATTAACACAATACTTGTAATAACTCAATCTATAGATTCGTATTATTTGTCGTTAAGAAGTTTCCTGGAGTATCTTCAAAGTCCAAGGTCCAATACCGATGAAATTAAAATGAGACCACCTTGAAGCTATACTGAAATAAACTCAAAAAAAAAAATCAAAATCGGTCCACAATTGACGGAAATATCGCTAACATACATAAAAAACATACATACAGACGAACACAGAACCTCCTCCTTCTTGAAGTCGGTTAAAAACAAAAAAAATCCTTGTGTGGTTTTATGAAACCACGGTAAAAGTGAAACATATTGGCCATGACTGCTCTGGCGAGCGCCTTTCACTTTATCCCTACTCCGCGGCCGACCGTCACGCGACATGCAACACACAGACCAAAAAGTTTGAGACAATCTAATAAAAGTTTCACTTTAATAATATTGCACATTAAAAATTATAATTACACTCGTAGCAAAATATAAATTACGAAAAATTTAATAGGTAATTCAAAGACTTAAGAATATTTCAAATTATATAAACAACTTTCATTATAGAGGAAAGCAAATTACCAACAGCATTCATATTGACCTCTAGGAATCGAGACGTAAAGTCTATTTTCTATAAAACTTCATAGAGTTTTAAGTCGTTCTTTGTGTGGATCAGTAAATAATTGAGTGGTTTCAGCTTATACAGTTCTTTCGCATTAAGTATTTAAACGTCCAATTTTCTGTTTTAAAAATTTAAGAGGATTGGCTGCTGCGGGCTGAGTTGTCTCTAAAATTGCAACGCTGCAATTAATTATAAGAAAATTGCATGAGATACAGGGGAAAAGCCTACTAATTTTTAAAACGCGAAAGATGGGGATGGATGGATGTATGTATGTATGGGTGTTTGTTACTCATTCACGTAAAAATTACTGTACGTATTTAGATTAAACTTTACCGACACCAGCATAACATAGGCCATAATTTATAAAGGTCAAAAGCTAAAAGTTTTTTATTCATGTAGATCAAAAAGTACTTATAAAAAGTCAAGAAAGAAAAAAATAGTGTTTACTTAAGACTCTACTGTGAATGTCATTCCTGTGGAGAATAAGGGCAATAAACTCCACGGTAACTCTTTTAAAAATGAGTTTATTTGTGTACAGTGCGTTCTTGGCGTATGGGAGAATAATGAAAACAAGCTAGATAGGCTTAAATGTTGCGTAGCGTAGCGTGTTCTGCCTGACAAGCTTTGGGTATTGCTGCTCTGTAGACACAATCAGGCCGTCTTTGGTGTTCTGGTTTGGTCATGCTCACTATAATGTCTTCGCTTGCGGTGGCTGTCTGGCGTTCCTTCCAGGAAGGGAGTGACCCTATGGTCGATGGGAGTGATGCAGTCCAGCAGTCATACTCGTGAACGGATGCTGCTTGTAGGGACTGGTCTATCTGAAATCCTTTAGACACTCTTTACAGATAACATTATTAGATTCATATCTCGATCGTAAGGCATCACACTGGAGCTAGATCGTAAATTATTTAATTGTAATCTAAACATTGTATCCACACAATATGATTGAAAATAAAAGGCATAGAAGTAAATAAAAATGATAAGCCAAGACAAGACGAGAGTTTCTTCGCCGGATCTTCTCAGTAGAGGCCGAGTTTCGGTCCGGTGGTAGATTAGTAGTTAAATTAGATTTTAAAAAATGTAAATTGACTATTTCAAGCGCCTCCGCAGGGCTTAAACAAAATAAATTATCTGAGTTTAGGTTTATTATAAATATATAATATTAGCCCTGTTAAGAAACTGTTTTGTTTGAGTTTATTAACTACACGAAAATATATTTACCATATTGGATAGATAGCGTGACTATGTCCGACCTAGGATTCGTACCCAGTACCTCATAAACGTCAACCGCATAATGTGAAATCGGAACAACTTCGGATGGAAGTGGCAGAGGTGTCCTACACCAACATATCATTGACAATATTGGGGTCCAATGCAGTGGCGTGCATTGCATATAGGTAATTAAGCAGTGCCTACCTCCGTATAATACTCGTATACTGAATGTATATGTAATTTAGCGCAGTGGTTAAGAGCTTAAGCCGCTCTGCCCACTGCGTCTAATAGTCGCGGGTTAGAGTCCCGCACGGGAGAAATCTTTGTGTGATCCACAATTATTTGTTTCGGTCTGGGTATTTGTGTATGTGAATTTTCATGTTTGTAAACGCACCCACGACACAGGAATAAATCCTAGTGTGTAACGTTTTTTATAAAAAAAAAAAAAAAAAAATTATAATAATTAATTACTAGTTTCAATATGTGAATGAGTCTCAATAAGTGAAGAGAGTTTGTATATCTTAGATGCGCCTTCAGTGATGATGGAAAATACACCGCTGATATAGATAGAAGAGTGAGTGCAGGGAACAGAATAAATGGTGCGATGGGTAAGCTACTTGGAAGCCAGCACTTAAGCCAAAAAGCGCAGCTGGCCATACATAACGGAGTGCTTGTCCGAACGCTGTTATATGGCAGCGAGAGCTGGGTATGTAAGAAGGAGAATAAAAGTAGGATAAATGCGGTGGAAATGCGAGCACTGCGGAAGATGTGCGGAATGAAGCTGACCGACCGTTTTCGCAACAGCGTAGTGAGAAAGCGTGTAGGTATGGAAGATAGTGTCGGTGTAAAGAAGAGAAGGGTATGCTTCGTTTGTTCGGTCATATAGAAAGAATGACAGGAGAAAGAATGATAAAACAGATATACAATGCGAAAGTGAAGGGATGTAGGTACCGGGGAAGACCAAGACTATCTTACCATGACTGATTAATTACATGACAAATAGACCGTGTCTTATCAGAAGCACAAGTCAAGAGTCTCCGTAACCGGCGAGCGTGGGGATCTGGCGTGATGATAAAGATAGATAGATAGAGATAGTAGGACTATACTTAAATGAGTATAATGATTGATATTAATTTATTTATGTAGTAGTAATTAAAAGTAGTGTAATTTCATTTTTATGAGGTAGGTACTGCTTAGTTACTTATATGCAAAGCACGTTACTGTTCCAATTTATGGGTTATGCCGCCTCTGTTCCATGCCATCGGGCACAATTTCAGATTATAAACTGCTGTTGAGAATCAAGACAAAGATTATACTTTATTCGACCTAGGATGTGGACCCAGGGTCACGTGTTCTTCAACCACTGTCCGCCACTTGTCCAACGAAATTCTTTAAATTTCACTTTGCACAATGTCTTCCCATTTCCTTATTATCTATCTATATCCTCACGCCAGATCCCTTGCGGGGCAGGCAGACAGGACAGAGTTCTAACAGGTTCTTCCCTTACATACCTCTCTGGCTTCCTTCCCTTTCAATAGTTCGTCTTATACACGCTCGCCGGTTACGGAGACTTGATCTGCTCTATTAATTATACCAGACACAATCAAAATTAAAATCAAAAGTTTTTTATTCATATGGACCAAGAAGGACTTATTAATAGTCAAAAAAGAAAAAGTAACTGATTT
Source organism: Phalera bucephala (assembly GCA_905147815.2). Taxonomy (NCBI): domain Eukaryota; kingdom Metazoa; phylum Arthropoda; class Insecta; order Lepidoptera; family Notodontidae; genus Phalera; species Phalera bucephala. The sequence goes on along the minus strand of LR990632.1, from coordinate 2,562,964 downwards.
CTTAAGACTCTACCATTTGTTCGGAATGTCATTCCTGTGGAGAAGAAGGGTAAGAAACTCCACAGTTACTCTTTCAAAATGAGAGTTTTACAATTCTTTTAGTATACATTGCATTCATGAGCTATGGGGGAACAATGCAGAACAAGTTAAGTAGATTATACGGTTTCTACATAATTATTTGGTATAATTTCCATATCATACGAGACACGATTCCAGATTACGGACTGATATTAAGAATATCTTTTAATAATCACACTTTGATGACCTAGGAAATAAATCCAGGGCCTCGTGATCTCCAACTGCACTTTGCTCTATTGGGTCAATGAAATTCCTCAAATTTTACTCTGTAATATTCCCTTCCCATTTTTCTATTTACCTAGACAAAGAACTATGAAGATTAAAACTTAAAGTTTCGAATGTACGGAATATGTAAGTGAGAACTATAAAAGTAGACGGTGAAAGCT